>CM066736.1:57810851-58410851 GCA_033961575.1 Aselliscus stoliczkanus
TAGTTGTGGAGGACATTGCTTCACTGGCCCATGTTGGTATCATCATTGTGCTCTTCCTGGCTGAGGCAGTCCATCGCCGGTCATTGGACGGCCGCTCATGGTGGCTCACGGCAGCTTACACTGGCTGCTGGCCGCTCACACTGGCTGTCAGCCCCGCATGGTAGCTCATGGCAGCCCACTGCAGTAGGGGCTGCAGCCTACACTGTCGCTGGCAACTCATGGGAGCTTAGCTCCAGGTTGAGCTGTTGTTCACCATCTTAGCTATACAGGGCGCAGCATCACTGGCCCTCATGTGGGATCCAAACCAGGGACCTGTTGCTCAGAGCTGGTGTCCCAAGCCAACTCTTAACTAATGCACCACTCAGCTGGCCCAAGTAAGGCCTTTTATGCAGATACATATAGGTAGTAAGTTTCCTGCTATGCTCTTTCCACTCCCCCCCCTTCATCCTAGGGTTTCTCCTGCTTGTTCCCTCTGGAGAGGGACAAAGGCGTTCCAATGTGGGCATGCCAAGTTACAACTCAGAATATAGTGTTCTAGAGAAGCAATGTTGTGAATGACATTCAGCAATTAAATAATCATACTACAAGGCTGTGCATCCTGGTATAAATAAGTTCGTGAAGATTTGAGTTTAACCAGCCTGGGGCGATGTGTTTCTAAGCATCTAGCTTATACATAAGTTTTAGAAACACAACACACTTTTTTTTTTTTTTTTTAGCTGAGCCATCCTGCCACCTGTTGGCAGCTTAATGGCAGCTCAGCTTGGGCTGTGCATCGAACTGCTGTTGCTCAGAGCTCAGCTCGCATTGTTTTTATTTGTTGTTGTTTTTTTTTCTGAGAGGGCAGTGTCACTGGCCCTTATATGTGGGACCCGAACTGGGGCCACTGGCATCCCAAGCCAGCGCTTAACCAATGCACCACTCGGCCGGCCCCATCAGCTCGCCGCACTCTTGAGCGAGCCCTTAACCAACTGAGCCACTCAGGCGGACCAAAACACAACACGTTCTTAAGTTGAAAACCTCCTGTAAGTTATTTTTCAGACGATTAGAGCAATATTGATTTTTCAATAGTTTTTCGTAGATATTCATGCCATTGAAAAAAGCAACCTGGGCCAACTGAGTGGCACGCTGGTTAAGAGTTGGCTTGGGACGCCAGCTCTGAGCAGTTGGGCCCTGGTTCGAATCCCAGATATGAGGGCCAATGACACTGCCCTCTGCAGCTAAGATGGTGAACAACAGCTCCACCTGGAGCTAAGCTGCTATGAGTCCTCAGGGCGGCATAGCTGCAGCCCCTGCTGCAGTGGGCTGCCATAGGCTACAGTGAGTGGCCGGCAGCCAGTGTGGCCAGCCGGCAGCCGGTGTGAGCTGCCAAGAGCCGCCATGAGCGGCCATCCAGAGGCCGGCAATAGGCCAGTGAAGCAATGTCCTCCACAACTAGACTGAAGAACAAATGGCCAGCAACTGTCCCTTCTGTTCCCTTCCCTGGTTCCCCAACGCTGTTCCCCTCCCCCAATTCCCCAATAAAATATTTAAAAACAACAACAGCACAACAACAAAAAACACACAAAAAAAACCCCTGCTGAATAGTTTAATAGCTGCTAGATTGTTCCCTAGTGTTATATGACAGTAATAAACTGCAATTAGGCTGTGGTGACATTGTAAGAAGAGAGGGCTTTGCTGGTGCCGTTTTCACTGCTTGCATTTTGAAACTAGTTTCAGTTTTATGGACAGGTATCTTAATGTTTCTCACCTTTCTGATACCAGCGTCTCAGAGAATTGGTATGCATTATCAGAGGTGTTTCCAGCAGGTGGCACTTTAACAATTATAACAAAGTCCTATAACTTAAACAATAATCTTTCATTTTGTAGCGCTTCCTTAACGTCCTGTTAAATCATTGTTTTATCTTACAAGATGGTATTACAGCAACTGTCCTCAGCAGGGATTGCCTTTGATTAACAGTTGAAGAATGGAGATCTCAGAAAAGTGGAAACATCCTTTGCAAGGTCACACAGAGTTGGTGGCTAAGGTGAAAGTGGAATCCAGGATTCCTTTCAGTTTAGCTGGCAGCCTACAGTTCCCCACTGCTTCTCGAAACAGTGAATTCCGAGGGGGCCATGGTTTTTGCGGAACTGCTGAGCCAGCGAATGTGAAAGCATCTCTCATGAGAGAAATTGGGAAGGTTTTCGAGTGAAAACCAGCTTGATTGTGTGGTTTCCTTTGCAGCTCTGGAGCCTGTTCTTCTGAGAAGCTGTGTACATTTGTCTCTGTGAGGCCTTATGTATGCTTAGTCATGATTCCCTTTTCTATCATTATTATGGTGATGTGCCATTTCCATCCACATTTAATCACTTAGTATCTGGACATATCCTCAGCCCTCAAAAGAAATCAATAAATCAGGGTAATTCAGCAGATAGCCACTTAGCTGATTAAAAGGCAAGAGATTTATGAAGAAATTAGATAATGCTGAACATGCAGTTCTCCAATAGTCTTACAGTGGTGTTTTGAGAAGTCTGATGATGTATAAGTGGTATATCAAGGGGAGGAAAGCCTTTTCAGGATAGCAAAATATTACCTGTAAGATTTACCACCCCAGTTTCTTCTCCCAGTGCTTTCACATGCACTTTATTCTTTGGTTTAAATATTGCCCTCTTCTAGCAATTTTAATTTAAAGTGTAGCTACTCTTGGAGAAGGAAATTTAGATTGAAAGGGGGAGAGAATGATATCAATAAAAAGCATAGAACCATTTGAACAATTATTGGCTCCAACTGGCCGTAAAAAGCATCCAGATGGGGCTGTATAATCATCACTCAATCAACTATTAGCATTTAGAGCTTTCCTCAATGGGGAGGCCAGATTCTATACATAAAGTGTGACTCATAGGACTTGCAATGCTAGTAACTGGAGTTTTCATGCAGAGTCCCACCTTCCCTGAATTCGGATGTTTCATTCTGCCTGGTGACTATATTTTTCCACTTTTGCCTGAGTATTTCACATTCTTTCAGGTTCCTATTTTGACTTCAGTCATGTGATCCCATGTGGGACCTTGATTGTCATGAAAAGCCTGCTAATTTAGTGCATGCACATTTGCATGGGTGGAAACACATACCACCATCACAATCATCACCTCCCCACTGCCCCCCAACATCTTATATTGCTGTTGTTGATAAGACTGAGTGAAGCAGCTTCAGGGAATCTTCCCCCATCCCTGACACACATCTAGAGGTATTCCTGTAGAACTTTATTTCCCCAGTCCATCTGTTGGATTGAGTGTATGTGGTACCTTTAGTTGGACACAATTGGTATACAACATTTGTTTAGCTTCTACTGTCAATTTGGAGGATTAGACAGAAGGGGGCTTAACCCTGATCTGTGAACTAAAGTATGAGATATGCCAGAGCAGGGGGATTTGAAAGCCAAATTTGGCTGGTTAGCACAGGTATACCATCCTGAGAACTCTTCTGTCATGATGTAGGAACATGGTTCAAACCCACATATCACTGGTGAGGGAGTGCAGAGCAGGACATTAGGCCAGGCCAGGAGACACTGTGGGAGAGCTATTTGTAGAGAGCGGGGCACTCTCCAATTGCCTGGAGTTCAATGGCTGCAGGCTAATCTAGGAAGAAGTCTGGTTAGGTTATGGGAGGACTTCAAAGAGATCTCCAAGACGGGGATGCACAGGACAGGGAGAAACTGAAGGTGAGAGGCCTAGGCCCCTCGTACTAGGATGAGTTCAAGAAGGGTAGCTGGGTGCCAAAGACAGACAACTACATTTGGCCCCCAACTACAATAGGCCTGTTCTTTAAATTTCTGAAATGGACTTTTCTCCAACTCACTATCCCACCATTGCCTCAGCTCAGTAAGTTGAACTGAAACACCTCATGGTTTCTATCCCCTTCACTTCTTCCATCATCTGCTCTTACCTTTGAGTTTCCACTTGTGATTTTCATATTTCATTAATGATACTGTTCTAAGGCTGCTCAGATTCAAACCTTTAAAGTTATACTGGGTTTATTTCCCACCCTTCACATCCAACAGGGTATATAACAAATGTCTGTTAGTTTTTTGCTGACATCTTTCATGTCTGGCTCTCTGTCTCTGTTTGTTCTCTGGCTCTTTGTTCTGCCATCAGCTCAAAACCTTATTTCTTTTGGACCAGTCCTATAACTGTCTATCTTGAGTCTCTGTGTACAGTTTCTTTTATTTCTACATATCCTTACAATCCTAAAATACCTCCAATTGAAAAAAACACAACAGAAACAAACAAAAAGAAATATCCTCAACTGACGCAGTAAGGTTCAATGGTTCCTGATGACTCAGGATAAAGTCCAAGCGGAGACTAACTAAGTCTGTTTTTACTGTCCCAAGATGATCACCTGTTAGTGCTTGTTTACATCATTCCAACCTACAAGGCTCCTCCCTCTATGTTCACAGCTTTGTGGATTCTGCCTCTACACACTTTATAGACACTTCTCCTTAGGTACAACTCCTTCCACTTCATCTTTGTATATTTAATGCTTACTTCATTCCCCCAGGTTCAGCTTAAGTCCATCTCCTTGGAGGCCAGAGGGTTCTCTACCTCCTTAGAGTGCGCATAGCACTTCCTCTTTTGTCCTCTCTGTTGACACTCATCAATCATCCCGTAGCATGAACATACTGCAGTCCTCAGAATGTATATGATGGTTGAAGGTGGAAGTCAAACAATACACTTACATGTTATAAAGGGTAAAGAGGTTCATTCTAAGAGAGCTGAGAAATTCAAAATATTCAGTTATACCTCACATTTTAGGCACATACTTTGGTGATACATTTTCAGCATTTTGTAGGTATTTTGTGTACATTAAAATTTTTCCCCTTCAGAGACCAGTGATCCTGATGAGGCTATAGATTCACCACTTTTGTGATTCTGTTTTTTTTGGAAAACACAAAGTTTCCATTTTTGTTTTGTTGTATAACCAGTGTAAAAATTACATTCATCATTGGGACCTCATTCCCACTCCTTTTTATAAAATAGGATGGGCAACATGATATAAAATAGTCAAACAGTTGCTCATTTGGGATAATGCTGGAATGAAACTTGGCTGAGGGCAGCAGCACTGATCTATTCACTCAAAAATACATTTATTGAGAACAGCGGCAGGTACTATTCTAGAATGATGCACCACATGGCTCTCAAAACTTGGTTTGTGGTATTATCTAGGAAAACAGGATTCTATGAAAATACTGAATTTGAGGTTTACCTTCTGCCTTGTGTTGCTAACCTACCTAATTAATAATCCTCTTAATATATTATCCTCCTAATGAAAGTATAAGGTCCCTATGGACAGATCTTGCCCTACTTTGTGGCATACTGGAACCTTAATGGAAAGAGAAAGTTCACAAACACACACTTTTTTTTTTTTGATTTTAATGTGTGATGGTCTTTATTTACAACTTTACTGGCAAAAAAGGGAAAAGTTTAAAACAGTTTAACACAGCATTGCAGCTGATCCTGTCAGATTAAAGAACTTTCATTTTAAATGCCCATCTAATTGTACAAAAAGATACAATACTGAATCTGCATATGTAGTTTCCTTTATGAAGTACAGCATTCATATTTCAGGCAGTCTTTTAAACATATAAATACAAAAGAAATAAAATCATTAATTAAAAACTGAATTAAATAAAGGGTATTTGAAATTTAAATATATGTTTTTCTTGTAATAACACATGCCCAATGAAAACCAAAAGCTGGAAAAGCAGTTACACTTCCTACTTGAGTGGACAGTTACACTATCAATCATTTTCTGCAATGACTATTATATTTTCAATTTATCATGAACTACTCTGAACTTACTATGAGATGTAACCAAAGTCAGAAGACAAGATGTAGGGAGAGTATTCCTTTTTTGGAGGAGAGTGAGCCCTCCAGACTATCAGCACGGGAAATAAACATCCTGTTGAAGAATTCTAGGTGGAAAAAAATTAATGTAGTCAATTTCAACTCATGCTGAGCCAGCTTAATTTTTTCATTGACTTGTTTGGTGTCATTCTTCTAAATCGAGGTGTTTAATTCTTCTTCTAGTTCATCCAAATCTTACCCAGTAAAAAGATTTTCATCAACAGGAACAGCGTCGATGGCTCCATTTTCTTGTCCCTCTTCCTCGTTGTCCTCTTCTAAATCACTTCTTTTGCCATTTTCAGCCATATCTCCGAAGTTTCACTTAATTTGTTTTCATCCTTTTCTGAAGTGTATGTGCTGAATCTTTCAGACTGACCACAGTAATACCTGTCTCATTTACATCTCTTGGAACGTATAGGCTTAAGTCTATGTCATTTACACTCACTGAATCATCAACCTCATTACCACCTGTTCCTTGGGTATAGCGAGTGTCATCTACTTCCTCGTCATCATCATCAACCAGTTCGGGCTGGAATTCAAACACTTCACGACCACTGATCACTAATGCTTTCCCTGCTTTGAAGTCCGCTTTTCTTCTTTCCATATCTTGCTCAAGTTTATCATCTTTTCTTGTCTTTTCCTTTTCTTCCAGGCAAGAAAAGATTCTAGAGTAATTTTGGTAACATTTGAACCTAGGGCAGAACGCTCCCTTTCAATTAAATCTTCTAATGAAATTTCATCTTCTTTCTCTTCTTTCTTTTTATCTTTTTTCAACACAAATCCAGGAGGAAGTGCATGATGATACATGCACATATCACCCCCTCCGGGGCATACCCGAACCCAGCCATATTTGTTGTTTTCAATAGCTTCAAGGAAATGCTTGCACACTATTTGAGTTTTTGGTGTTTTTTTTTCCGCTTCACTGTGCTTCTTGTTCACTACTTCTTCCAGTTTTTTTCTCGTCCTAATTATCCATAGTATCTTTTTCAAGTTCTTCATTTCTTGCATCAATGTAAACACTTCGCTTTTCACCCTTTCTCTCCAGAGTCAGGTCATGAGAGAACTTACAGTTATCTCCTTTAGTACACTGTCCTTGCTTGAAGAATGCACAAACCACGGACTTGGGATCTGCACCTTTACTTATTTTTTGAGCAGCAACTACAGGTTTGAACAGCTCATTTAGCTCTTGCAATTCTTTCTTCTTGTCATCTTTCTTCAATTTCTTTTCAGCTCCACTGTGCTACCTGATGTGGATTTTGTTGACCAAATTTAACTTGATGAGTGACAGCCTTGATAAACCTCTGTTGCTTTGCTACCTTTTTATTCTTTAGACCAAAAGTTTTGTCTTCAATAATCTTCTCCTTCTTTTTCTGCTCCATCTTTTTGCTGCCCCTGGCCTGAGCCTGTTTCTTGGGAGGCATCGTGGAGACAGGTGGCACCAGCCAGACTTAAGTGCAGCTGGACACCGTCAGGGTATCTGGCCCTGCGGCACAAAAAGGAGGAAGACGCAGGACCCCGTCACTGCCGCACCGCCACAAACACACACTTTTAAACATTCAATATAGCACCAAACATAAAGCCTTAAAAACACCAGGGACTCAGTAATACTGCATTTGTATTTGCTGATCATGTTTTTCTTATATTCCATCCAATCCTAAACTTGTGAATCACTAATTTGAGTTTGGTAAGTAGTAATAATTCTGTAATTTCAGAAACCAAAAGATGATTTACTATTCAGGATGATGCACAATGGTGATATCCATTAACTGCACATTAACGCCTGCCAAGAAGCCTCATTCTTGGCATCAGTTAAAATGGGGCAGAACAAAGAATTTCAGAAGATATTTGATGAAGAAATGCTACTCTATTTGGGAGAAAAGAAAACCTAGATCAGTAGGTTATATTTCCTATGGTTAGAACATATGTTATTGAGAAATGACAAGCAAGTTTAATAGAAGAGGAATCAGAGGAAATTATGATTACTCCAGTGTTAACATGAATGTTGGTGAAAATGACTATATTTAGAAGTCAGAATCTGTATATATGAATAGATAATTAGAACTTTTATAGACTCTCCAGGTGACTCATTGGGAGTAAAGAAACTGCTTCTATCCTTAAAAATCTGGATGATCTTGGACAATTCTTCACCATTTTCCATTCTCATAGCTCTCATTGATCTAGAAGTAGTATGTATCTGGCAGCTTGCTAATTTTTTTTAAAAAACATGCATTATTTATTTAAACTTCATAACATCCTAAGGAGGTAAATTTTATTTATATCCCCATTTAACAAATGAGGGAATTGAGGTTTGCATCAGTCAGGTTGGATTAGGTTATGTTGCTATAACAAATAATACCAAATATATTATTGGCTTAAAACAACAAAGATTTGATTTTTGGCCGTACTTCATGTTCACTGTGAATCTACTTCAAGTTGTCCTCACTCTGGGACCCAGACCAGTGGAGCAGCCATTGCATAGGGAAAGAGGAAAACATAGAAAATTCCTCCATGGCTCTTAAAAACTACCCAGCAGTGACATCTATCACTTCCTCTTACATTTCATTGGCCTAAGCAAATTGCATGGCCATATCAAAATTCAAAGGGATGTACTGTAGAAATGCAATACATTCCTTGGATGGAGAAAAACTTGAGGGTATTTTGTGTGTATCTCTGTCAGAAGACTATATATACTGCCCTATTGTGCTAAAAGGTGTGTGTGTTGGCCGGGGGAGGGTTTACTACCTAGGGCCCTTAGATAATGGAGGCTGTCAGTCTAGTGGCTTTCTATTAACAAGAAGGTTTACTACAGCTTTAATTATAACAGCAAAACAGTGGAAACAGTGCATCAGCAAGAGAAAGGATTAATAAATTTTGGTATATTTGCAAATGTAATACTACTCAGCAATAAAAAGGAATGCACTTCTGATACATGTAATAATGACTACATCTCAAAAACATGTTGAGTGAAAGAAACAAGGAACAAAAGAATACATACTGTATGATTTCATTTATATGAAATTCAAAAAGAGGCAAAACTAATTTATGGGAATAGAAATCAGAGTGATGTTTGCCTCAGGACAACAAGGCACATGGAGGAACTTTCTAGGGTGGTAGAAATATTCTATATCTTGCTGAGGAGTATTGGTTATATGGTGTGCAATAGTCTTTTTATTTACATTGAATCCTTTTATTCAAACCTGCCTCATCTTGAATTGTTTCTTGTTCTATATGACTCACCTTCTACCCTCCAGCTGTGACATGCCTTGGTACTTCTCAGGATGGGAAACCATAGTGGATTGTGAAGAAGATGCTGCAATAAAAAGGATGACATGCCAGCTCCATGTGGACCCTGTATGATGGTAAACAGCATACAGTCCAGAAGTGTGGCTGTGGGATATGACCTTCTAACTTTAGGATTCTCCCAGAAGGTTAGGAGCCTACCACAAAACAAATAAGGATATTTGGGTCTTCACTCTATGAGAGAAGAACCTGGCACTCCAAATATAGTAACCTCCTCAAGGACTCATTGTTGATTTAATGAAAACAGACTAATACAGGTACAACATTTTAAAATTATAGTTTCAAATAAGTAAAAACTCTAAAGATCGCTATGCTGTGTTAGTACAATAATGGTCCTCCAAAGAAGTCCGAGCCCTAATCCTTGCAACCTATACATATGTTACCTTACATACTAAAAGGAACTTTATAGATACATTCGAGTTAAGGATCTTGGGGTGGGCAGAATATCCTGAATTATTGGGTGGGTCCAATGCAATCATAAGTCTCCTTATAAGTGAAAGAGGGAGGCAGGAGAGCCAGAGGAGAAGTGACAATGGAAGCAGAGTCAGAGTGAAAAAGACATGGAAAAGATTTGGCAGGCCATTGCTGACTTTGAAGATGGAAGGGGAACCATGAAACAAGGAAGGTGGGTAGCCTCTGGAAACTGGAAAAGGCAAGAAAAAGGATTCTTTCCTAGAGTCTCCACAAAGGAACATAGCCCTGTTCACACCTTAATTTTAGCCCAGTGAGAACCATTTCAGACTTCTGATCTCTAGAACTGTAAGACAATAAATTTGTAAGTCACTAAGTTTGTGACAGTTGTTACACAGCAGTAGAAAACTAATACACTAACCATTTATGGTTAACATATACTTGCCTCCAGGAGTCAAGTGGAATAGGGGTACAAAAGAGCTGAATGTCAGACATCCTGGATTCTAATCTTATGAACTAGCTGAGTGACCATAGACAGTTATTGTGTTCAAGTCACTGGGCCCCAGATCCTCTTCTGTTAAATGGAAATGATGGCAGCCTTTTCTTTTAATTATTCATTTTAAATACATGTTGATCACTATCCTGAGCCCAAGAATGCATCAGATAGAGGGAAGAATCTGGGCTTTGGAGTTAGTCACACCTGTGTTCAAATCCCAGCTCTTTTATTTTCTAGCTTAAGTCTTGGGCAAGTTACTTAACCTCTCTGAGCCTTTTCTTCATCTGAAAAATGAGAAAGATAATTGTGCCTACTACCTCATGGGGTGGTTTGGAGGATTAAACCAATCAATACATGTTAAGTTCATAGGAATGGTCTGGCACATGGCAGGTGCTCAATACACTACTTGTTGTGTTTATTATTTCTGTGACCTTAGGTAAAGTTATCATATAAAGATAGACCTTTGCTTATTTCTAATGTGGTTGTACTCTAAGAAATATTTACTTAATAGACTTCTATGAGGATTAAAGAATGGTGTCTGACACTTAAGCATTCAAAAAAATGAATGCCCTTTTTTACCCATGCTTGCGCATAATATGGGTTAATTTCTTAGAAAGTTGGAGGAGAGTTGTGATTTGGGGTAAGTTACTTAACCTCTCTGAGCCTCAGTATTTTCACCTCAGTGGTTTCACCTCCATGTTTGTTTTAAGATTTAGAAAGCAAATAGCTTAGCACAGTGATAAACACATAGTAAACATACATTAAGTGGTTGCTGGTATTATGGTGGAAGGATATTGTCTGACTTTACTGGTGTACTTTAAGATCAAAAGAACACATTGTACATAGTAGATGCTCAATACACTTCTGTTGAATATATTTCACTTCATAAAATAATCTTTTTGGGTAGATTCTAACCTTGGGGGCTCATTTGGTCTTTTTCAAAATTAAGCTTTCCTGGAGACTTCTGGTAAGATGGTGGAATAGACCGATGCTGTGCCAACTGCCTCCCAGGATCACACAGAAATTACAAATAATTTATACAGCATTCCACCTCGGAAGTCCCCTGAACACTAGATGAACAGAACCTCTAAATGAAGGACCTAAAGAGGAGGCCACCTCGAGTCTGGTAGGAGGGTCCGAGGCGAGAGAAGGTGAACCCCGTGAGGGACACCTTAGCGGTGGGGAGCCTTCTCCGGTTCGGTGAGAGACCCTCTGGCCCCACACCGAGCTCACTAGCCTAGAGTTACTTTGCTGGGGAGAGGAGTTCTACAACAGCTGACAGTATAAATTAGTGAGGACTCTCTTTGCTCAACTCGGTGAGGCTGAGGGTGGCTTGAGAACCAGTGGAGCCGGCACATGGACTTGCTCGCTGGTCAGCACTAACTTGGGCCCTGGTGGAGGGAGTAGCTGTGTGAGCAGGGCCCAGGAGCCTGCGGGGAAGGACTGAACTGAGTGCCTTTGGCACTGGAGCTGGAGATTTTGGGACAACTGTTCTACTGGTGTAGAGCTTCCACATGAGTTGTGTACAGGACAGTGCCATTTTGTCAGGGTTGGGCCCTCCCACAGAGGGTCAGGTATGGGACCACATTGGTCTGATGAAATTGGCGCAGGAGTGAGTGTGTGTGCACACGCATGTGGCCTTGGATCCCCACTCTCTGCCCTGCTTGTGCTGCGTAGCCAGAGAAACGCCTGGCTAGAGCACTCCAGCTCCGTCAGGCTATTCACTGAGACTCGGGAATGTGCCAGCTGCCTTGGGTCCCTGCTCTCATATTGGGCATGCAGAGTTGCCAGGCTGGCGATTGGCTGCCTGGCTGCTCAATCTGATCTGCGAGTGGCTGATTAGGACAGGCTGAGACTGGGGTTTTCCTTGGGACTTTGGGGTGTGAGGTGTGTGCCTGCGTGATCTGGCCAGGGCTTTCCTGGTGAGTTTGTGCAGGCTGGTTGCCGGTGCAGGAGTGCATGCTGCTTTGAATTGCTGGGGGCCACTGACCACATACCGTGATACCAGACGTATCCTGAGCAGCTGGTGCCTGTCCCCTACCTCCTCAGGCCACAGAAGGTTTGTTCGCAGCAGCAGACAACCCACAACAACCTGTGAGGATTTTTCATGGTGAGCACGGTTCCTGAGCACACAGCAACTAATTGCGGGAAGCTCACTGCAAGACTGAGAGGGAGGCCGGCTCATGACACGTTGAGCCCTTCCCCCCAATAGCTTGTACTGAGTCGCCCAGAGAATCTCTTTGCTGAGCAAGTGGTCTGCTGATTAAAGTGGGTGGAGAGCTCCCCCAATCTCCCTTTTTTCTTCCTTTTTTCCACTCTTTTTCTTCTTCTTTTTTTACTAGTGATCTATCTAATACATCGAAGCAATCACAGAGTCATAGCCAGAATGAAGAAACAAAGAAACATGTCCCAAGTAAAAAATCAGAAGACACCTCTAGAAATGGAACTAAATGAAACAGAGTTTAGAACACTGATTATTAGAATGTTTAAGGAACTTAATGTGGACATAAAGAAAATCATAAAAAAACAGTTAGAACTAAAGAATAGAATAACTGAAATGAAGAACACACTCTAAGGAATCACCAGTAGATTAGATGAAGCAGAGGATCGGATCAGCGATTTAGAAGATAAAATAGCAAAAATCACCCAGTTGGAACAACAGAAAGAAAAAAGAATAAACAACAATGAAAATAATTTAAGAGCCCTGTGAGACAAGATGGATGCACAACAATATCATATCATAGGACTATCTGAAGGAGAAGAGAAGAAGCAAGGGATTGAGAATGTATTTGAGGAAATGAGTGAAAACTTCCCTACCCTCGTGAAGGAAATCAACATACAAGACTAGGAAGTGCAGAGACTTTCAACAAGCTGAACCCAAACAGGTCCACACCAAGACACATCATAGTTAAAATGGCAAAGGTTAAAGATAAAGACAGAATCCTAAAAGCAACAAGATAAAGACAGCAGATTATATACAGAGGAACTCCTATGAGACTAACAGTTGACTTGTCTACAGAAACTCTGCAGGCTAGAAGGGAGTGACAGGAAATATTCAAAGTGATGTAAAATAAAGGCATACAACCAAGATTGCTCTTCCCAGCACTGCTATCACTTAAAATTGAAGGAGAAATAAAGAGCTTCTCAGAAAAGAATAAGCTTAAGGAATTCATTACCATTAAGCCGGCATTGCAAGAAATGTTAAAAGGGCTTTTTTTAAACAGAAGAAAGGGGAAAATAAGCTAACCAAGGAAAACCAGAAATACAAATAACAAAATGGCAATAAATATGCTTCTATCAATAATCACTTTAAATGTGAATGGGCCAGTGCTCCAATCAAAAGACATAGAGGGTAGTCTTAGAGACACAAAGAAAAAACTGATGAGGGTTAGATGGGAAGGGGATGTGCATGAGGGAGAAGGGGAAGGGACGAGGCAACACAAACTGATAATTACAATACTACTGCAGAGATAGAAGAGACAGTTTAGGGAATATAATCAATAAGGTTGTAAATATTTTTCTTAGGGGATCAGAAGGACTCATGTCTTGTCAGGGAGACCACTTCATGGACGGTGTAGTGGCCTTACCACTGCACTGTACATCTGAAGCTGCTGCTGAATAATATTATATGTCAACTATAATTTAACACATATAGTCATGGGATGCGGAATATAGTGTGGGATGGAGTCAATGGAATTGTAATAGATATGTATGATATTGGGGGTAGGGGGGCAGGTGAGCGGGGAGGGGGAATCACTTTGTAAGGGGTGAAAAAGATAACTATTACATTGTTTTGTACATCTGTAAATAATCATCATCATCATCATCATCATCATCATCATCATCATGTTAAAAAAAGACATAGAGTGGCTGAGTGGATAAGAAAACAGGACCTATGCATATGCTGTTTACAGAAAACACATCTCAGATCAAAAGACACACACAGACTGAAGGTAAAGGGATGTAATAATATATTTCACGCAAATGGAGGTGATAACAAAGCTGGAGTAGCAATATTTATTTGGACAAAACAGACTTTAAAATGAAGGCTATAATAGAAGACAAAGAAGGGCACTACATAATAATCAAGGGGTCGATTCAACAAGAGGACATATCCTAGTAAACATCTTTGCACCCAACATAGGAGCCCCTAAATATATAAAACAGATTTTGACAGACATAAAGACAGAGATCAACAGTAAACTATCGTTGTAGGGGACTTCAACACCCCGTTGTCACCAATGGAAAATCCTCCAGGCAGAAAATCAACATGGAAACAGTGGCCTTAAATGACACTTTGGAGCAGATGGATTTAATCAATATATTTAGAGCATTTCACCCCAAAGCAACAGAATATACATTCTTCTCAAGTGCACCTGGAACATTTTCCGAGATAGACTACATGTTAGGACACAAAATAAGTCTCAGTAAATTTAAGAAGATTGAAATAATATCAAGTGTCTTCTCTGACCACAAAGCCATGAAACTAGAAATCAATTATAAGAAGAAATATGGAAAGCATATAATTACATGGAGGCTTAATAACATGCTACTAAATAGCGAGTGGATCAAAAATGAGATAAGGAAGAACTCAAAAGCTATTTTGAGACAAACAAAAATGAAAACACAACAACCCCAAATCTATGGGATGTAGGGAAAGCAGTCCTAAGAGGGAAATTCATAGCAATGCAGGCCTATCTAAAGAAACAAGAAGAATCTAAAATCCATAGACTATCTTTACACATAATTGAACTGGAAAAAGAACAGCAAAAGAAGCCCAAAGGGAATACAAGGAAGGAAATAATAAAGACCAGAGCAGAAATAAATGAAATAGAGACCAAAGAAACTATACATAAGATCAATGAAACCAAGAGCTGTTTTTTGAAAAGATAAACGAAATCGACAAACCCTTAGCCAGACTCATCAAGAAGAAGAAAGGACCCAAATTAATAAAATCAGAAATGAAAGAGGAGAAGTGACAACAGATACCACAGAAATATAGAAAATTTTAAGAAAATACTATGAGCAACTATATGCCAACAAATTCGACAACCTGGAAGGAATTGATAAATTTTTAGAAACATACAATCTACCAAGTCTGAAGTAAGAAGAAACAGAAACTCTGAACAGACTGATTACTACCAAAGAAATTGAATCAGTAATCAACAAGCTTCCAACAAACAAAAGTCCTGGACCAGATGGCCTCACACGTGAATTTTACAAAACATTCAAAAAAGAATTAATACCTATTCTCCTCAAACTATTCCAAAAAATACAGACAGAGGGAAGGCTCCCAAGTACATTTTATGAGCCCACTATTACTCTGATCCCAAAATCAGACAAAGATATTACAAAAAAAGAAAACTACAGGCCGATATCCCTAATGAACATAGATGCAAAAATACTCAACAAAATACTAGCAAACCGAATTCAGCATCACATTAAAAATATCATACATCACGATCAAGTGGGATTCATTCCTGTTATTCAAGTTTGGCTCAATATCTGCAAATCAATTAACGCAATACATCACCACATACACATTAATAAAATGAAAAATAAAAATCATATGATCATATCAATAGATGCAGAAAAAGCATTTGACAAAATCCAGCAGCCATTTATGATAAAAACTCTTAGCAAAGTGGGAATGGTGGGATTATATCTCAATATAATAAAGGCCATATATGATAAGCCCACAGCAAACATCATACTCAATGGGGAAAGGCTAAAAGCTTTCCCCTTAAGATCAGGAACAAGACACGGCTGCCTGCCCACTTTCATCACTTCTATTCAAAATAGTTCTGGAAGTTCTAGCCACAGCAATCAGACAAGAAAATGAAATATATGGCATCCAAATTGGAAGGAAGGAAGTAAAATTGTCACTATATGCAGATGACATGATACCATATATAGAGAATCTCAAAGACTCTACCAAAAAACTGTAGAACTGGTAAATGAATTTAGTAAGGTAGCAGGGTACAAAATTAATATTCTCAAATCGGTTGCATTTGTATACACCAATAATACTATTAGAAGAAGAAATCAGGAAATCAATCCCATTTACAATTGCTTCAAAAACAATAAAATACCTAGGAATAAATTTAACCAAAGAAGTAAAAGAACTGTATTCAGAAAATTATAAGACACTGAAGAGAGAAATCAAATAAGATACAAATAAATGGAAATACATACCATGTTCATGGATAGTAAGAATTAATATAGTTAAAATGTTAATACTACCTAAGGCAATATATAAATTCAATGCAATTCCTATCAGACTCCAAGGACATTTTTTTCAGAAATAGAACATATAATCCTAAAATTTATATGGAACTATAAAAGACCCCAAATAGCCACGGCAATCTTGAGAAATAAGAAGAAAGTGAGCGGTATCATGCTATCCGACATCATATAATACTACATCATATAATACTACAAGGCTATAGTAATCAAGACAGTATGGTACTAGCATAAAAACAGGCACATAGACCAATGGAACAGAATAGAGGGCCTAGAAATACACCCATCCATATATGGTCATTTAATCTATGACAGTGGAAGCAAGAATTTACATTGGAATAAAGATAGTCTATTTAACAAATGGTGCTGGGAAAATTGGACTGACACATGCAAGAAAATGATAATGGACCACCTACTTATACCTTGTGTGAGAACAAATTCAAAATGGATTAAAGACTTTAATGTAAGATCTGAAACCATAAAACTCCTAGAAGGAAAGACGAAGTAAATTTGCAGACATTACCCTCAGTAATATTTTTACTGGTATATCCCCTCTGGCAAGGGAAATAAAAGAAAAAATAAACATACGGGATTGCATCAAACTTAAAAGTTTTTTCACAGCAAAGGAAATCATCAATAAAACAAAAAGGCAGCCTACTGAATGGGAGAAGCTGTTTGCCAGCGATATACCTGATAAGGGGTTAATATCCGAAATTTATAAAACACTCATGCAACTCAATACCAAAAAAGCAAACAACCTAATTAAAAACTGGGCAGAGGATATGAAGAGGCATTTCTCTAAAGAGAACATACAGATGGCCAACAGGCATACAATGTTCCACCACACTAATCATTAGAGAAATGCAAATAAAAACCACAATGAGATACCACCTCACTCCAGTCAGAATGTCTATCATCAACAAATCAACAAACAACAAGTGCTGGTGAGGTTGTGGAGAAAAGGGAACCCTAGTGCACTGTTGGTGGGACTGCAGATTGGTGCAGCCATTATGGAAATCAGTATGGAGGTATCTCAAAAAACTGGAAATGGAACTACCGTATGACCAGCAATTCCACTCTTGGGTATCTATCCAGAGAAACCCAAGACGCCAATTTGAAAAAATTTATGCAGCCCTATGTTTATTGCAGCGTTATTTACAATAGTCAAGACTTGGAAACAACCGAAATGCCGATCGGTAGATGACTGGATTAAGAAACTGTGGTACATTTATACAATGGAGTATTACTCCTCTATAAAGAAGAATGAAATCATACCATTTGCAACAATATGGATGGACCTAGAAACTATTATGGTAAGTGAAATAAGTCAGTTGGAGAAAGGCAAATACCATATGATCTCATTTATATGTGGAATCTAAAAAACTGAATAAAAGAGCAAAGTAAACAAAAATAGTCTCAGAGATATAGAGGAAAAACTGATGGTTGCTAGTTGGGAGAGGGGTGGGGATGAGGGAGAAGGGGAAGGGATTAGACAGGTAACTACAATATTGCCACAGAGATATGAAGACAGTTGGGGGAATATAATTAATAATGTTGTAAATATTTTGTAGGGTGTCAGATGGTCACATGTCTTGTTAGGGAGACCACTTCATGGATGGGGTAGAGGCTTGACCACTGCACTGTACCTGAAGCTGATGTATAATATTGTATGTCAACTATAATTGAATATATATATAGTCATGGAATGCGGAATATAGTGTAGGAGTGGAGTCAATGGAATTGTGATAGATATGTTTGATGTCAGGGGGTAGGGGAGTGGGACAGCAGATTGGGGAAGGGAGGTTGTCACTTTGAGGGGTAAAAATTATAACTATTGTACACCTGAAACTAATTTAAAAATAAGTAAATAAAAACTAACAAGTAAAAAAGAAAAAAAAAATTAAGCTTTCACCTTATTTACACAAATGATTGATTATTGTTGTAAAAAAGTAAAGTACAGATAAGAATAAAGAAGTAACAAAAATTCCTCCAAATCCTCCCAACTGGAGATATCAATAATTTGGTGTTTTATGCATATATACGTATACATGAAGTTTGCACAATACATACACACAAGTCTATTTGTACAAAATTATATAATACATACCATTTTTAAATTTTCTTTTTTTCATTCAACAAGGTGTCATAGATATCTTTCCAAGGCAGAGACTATTGACCCTCCTGTCCGCTAAGAGCTAAATAGCTTTTCCTTGAAAGGATAACCTGAGGCTGGTAAACCAGAGAACTGGACACTAGATGGCGGTGTTGAAACAAAAGTTTTGGAAAATACATATCAGAGTTTACACAGGAACAAGAGGCCCCTGGGACTGTTCAACTGAATCCTGTTATTGACATTCTGATAATTAATAACTGGTGAAAGGACATTTATCTGATTAAGATTGCATTACTTTGGAGGCTCCATATTCCCCTAGCTTGGGCTGCAAACATCAAGCTTCTAAAACTCTTAAAGATTTGGAAGACTGCATTCAGATTTGTTCTATCATCCACCTGTGAAAGTGAAAACTTATCCTCTATGGAAGGAATAAACTACTTGCCATCTCTTTCACACTCTCTCCCAACCCCCACACCAGACACAGCAGATGGACTGATACTCTTGTTGCCTCTCTACCCTGAAAAAAAAAAAAACCCACCTGATTCTTGCACTATATCCATTGTAGCAGAAGAAGCCATTCTGCATGGCACTTAGGCAAGAACCAGTTCCCTGTCTGGCCCAAGGTCTCCGTGTGGTGCTTCATTTTGAGATTCCAAGCCCCAAAGATTTTGGTCCACTTTGGTTTCCTGAGAATTTATACTTCCCATAGCAACTACATCAACAGAGAGCAGATCAACCCATAACTTCAGAATCCCATCCTTCCTTGAATCATCTTGGTTTTTATAGATACTTTTCACTTCTGATCCCAACACACCCCTTGGTATTTGTGCAGTATGCTTTATCGGGAAAAGTGTAAGATACAAATCTTGAGTTTCAGCTCAGCTACTAAATGACCTGTGATCTTGGTTAAATCCCTTACCCTGTCTATTTCTCCATCTCAGTTTTGTTCAATATGAATAATTACAACAGATGGTGCTGTTCTGGGATATTAAATATGTAGGCTCTACATGTGCTTAGGGACCTCCCAGCCACACCCATAAAGATGAGAAAGAATTCTGAATTTGATAATTTCTATTTTTAAAAATAGCTGTCATGGGCCGGCCGAGTGGCGCATTGGTTAAGCGCTGGTTTTGGGATGCCAGCGGCCCCGGTTCGGATCCCACGTGAGGGCCAGTGACACTACCCTCTACAGCTAACAACAGCTCCACCTGGAGCTGGGCTGTGTGAGCCCCGGTGATGGTGTGGGCTGCAGCCCCTGCTGCAGTGGGCTGCCATAGGCTACAGTGAGTGGCCCGCAGCCAGCGTGAGCGGCTGGCAGCCAGAGTGAGCTGCCAATAGCCGCAGTGAGCGACATCCAGAGGCCGGCGACCGATCTGCCTCATCCGGGAAGAGCGCAATGACGATACCAACAGTGAAGCAACATCCTCCGCAACTAGACTGAAGAATAAAAAGACAGCAACTTGTCTGTTCCCCTTCCCCGATTCCCCAACGCTGTTCCCCTCCGCCAATTCCCCCAAAAAATCTTTAAAAAATAAAAATAAAAATAAAAATAGCTGTCATGAGAAAAAAACTTTTTGAGTTTATTTATATTTATTTTATGATTTAGTTTGTTTTTATCTTGCACTGTACTGACTTCTCAAACCACCCCATTATAGAGGCTCCTACAAGCTTAGTACCATCAAAATACTCTGTGATTCAGGACATGAAGGTATTTTCAGAGTCAGAGGTAAGCCAAGTGACATTCACTCTCAATAACCCCATAGGTCTATTATAGTACTGAGTCATAGACACAAATTTCATTTTACAGGAAGTGGCTTTGTTCATGCAGACTCTATGAAAAACCATAAGAGACTCTTGCTCTGGAAACCAGCTCTTCTGGCTTTAGCTGGAGAAAATATCTCTCTTAACTTCAGAGCCTGAATAGGGAAAGCTTGAAGATAGTTTGGGAAAGGCCATTATTGAGGATTTAAAAGCAATCCTGCTCTTTTCTTAGTCATAAGCAACTAAAATGAGAGTTACTAGTGATCCAAATCAAGCATTGTCAATTTCATAGCATTTGATTCAATTAAAATATATTCAATTAAAATATAGCTTTCGAGTGCCTACGGTGGCTACATTAAGTGAAAGATGAAGTGAATGTGACTTTATTCCTGTCTTCAGGAGGTATGACCTAGAAGAGACAAATATGTAGACAAGTCTCTTCTCCACTGTAGTCCAGTAAACCCAGGGACTTTGTATATCTCATCCATTGCCCTTTATCCTGTGCCTGGAACATAGTAGGAGCTCATTACAATTTTTGGAGAATATATATCCCATGCAAAGCAGAATGTGACTACTAGTATCAAAGAGATAAAGAATGGTGTTGGAGTGCTGATTAAAAGGAATAAGGGAGAGTACTGAAGGAAGGAGGTATTTGAATAGAGCCTTGAGGCATGGGTAGAATTTTGATGGAGAGAGGGAGAGTGATAGAGATTGAGCTCTTCTTCCTGGAGGGAACATGATGAGCACAGGCAAGGAAACAGAGACAAGGGGAAGATAAACTTAAAATGAAAACAACACAAAACATAACAAAACACATATAGGCTTTCTGTGGCAGGCATGGCATTAAGTACTTTATATGCATTAACTCATTTAATCACAGAACAACTCTATGAGATATGTGCTTTAATTATCTTCACCTAACAGATGAGGAAATTGAGGCACAGAAGGGTCAAGTAATGTCCAAGGTCACACAACCACTAAGTAACAGAACTAGCATTCAAACCCAGGCAGTCTCCAGAGATTGTGCTCTTAGTCACTTGTGGTAGATTGCAAATGTGGGCGCAGATTGTTCTTCTCTCTATATCTAAGGCCTAGGAATGTGACTTTGTCCTTCTGCCCATCAAGAAGTGGAGTCTTGAAAAAGCCACTTCAAGGAAATGCCAAATAGGTAATCTCTTCCTTTCACGGTGATCTTGCAGAAGACAAAGACTTTAAAGGTCATTGACTGCCAATAATAGTTATATTTGTTCTTTGGGTTTTTCTATAAAGTCCAACTGTTTATAGTTACTGAAGATGTACAAGATAACTGTTAATATTCTTTTTGTGGCTTATGTAAATGTTATACTAGATGCAAAATACAGAAAAATGAGACAGATTGCAAAACTTTGATCATGATAGTTCACAGGATAGAAACGATTCAGTGTTTTTCACAATTAAAACCATAAGACTTAACTGCCTTCCATTTACTTTCCCTTTCCCTTTTTGGGAAAATTTGGCCTAAACTCACATCTTATGGTTCTGGTATTGCTCGTCCCCAGGGGTCCACCACTTCAAAAAGACAATATTGATACTGAGACTTCCTAAGAATGAGCCTTCTTGCACTATCTGGCCAAAAGTTTGGTTGTCAATGCATCCTTTGGATTGATTTATGACTCAAAGGGGGAATTGTGGAGGGAAAAAAGGGGATTTTGTGGAAAGTAACCTAACAGGGTGATCTGATCATAAATTCCTAACTGGGCAGGTCATGGTGGGTAGTCACACTCCAGGCATATAACTTCTTTAGTAAAAGGTTTATCTTTGTCTTAGTCAAGCTCTGTCCATTATTCTTTTTCTCTTTCTTTTTCTTTTTTTAGCTGAGCCATCCTGCCACCTGTTGGCAGCTCAACTCAGGCTGGGCATTGAACTGCTGTTGCTCAGAGCTCAGCTCGCACTCTTGAGCAAGCTCTTAACCAACTGAGCTACTCAGCCAACCCCCTGTCCATTATTCTTATGTATCTAGGTTAACACACTTATAAATACCAAAGTAATCCTTTTTCAGACCCCTGAGAAGCATAACCATCCTCAAGGGAGCACATAAATATTGTTAACTATCCTGTAATCCAATCCCCATCTTGCTTCCTCCTTCCTTCATTTAAACTTCCTTAATTCCAAATGCATGGGAGAAATTGCAAACTGTCATGATGGGAGGTATTTTTCTCAGTCTGTTGAGATCTTACTTTCAGATGTGTCCTCTGTTTGGTTCAAATAAACTCTTATAAAAATTCTCCACAGGTTTGGATGTTCTTACATCAACATTTATTATCCATCACAATATCACGCCTTCACACATCCAGGGTTGGACAATTACAATGCATAGAGAAAAAAGATTTTTCAGGGGAGATGTTTGAAAGGTTTTTGTAGCTTCTTCAATAACTTGGAGATCAGGTCAGAGTCACCTGGTGAAGATGCAAAAAAATGGAATAGCCTCTTCCACCAACTCCCCCGGAATGATACAAGCAAGAGTCTGGGCCTTAGTTTCTCACTCTGAGTCTATCACCAGGGGAAAATGAACTCAGATACAAAGATATTGAGAAAATGGAGGAGTCCTGTCTGTTTGAGAGAAAGAACACCACGCACATGACCTATACTAGAGGAAACAGAATCAATGTGCTAAATGACGTTATTCAACTGAGTAAAATTGAAGATCTAGTTGGTTTTATTAAGAGATTCATGAATTCGGTAGCATCCCATCTAGTAACTAGAAGTGCTCTCCTAGGAGTTGTTACAAAATGGGGGGTTTCCAATCATTATTTCTTTAAATAGATTCTCAATCCTTTGTTTTCTCTCTTCCCCTTCTGGTACCTCTAAGATGCAAATGTTGTTTTTCTTGATGTTGTCCCAGGGGTCTCTTAAACTACTCTCAGTTTTAAAAAATTCTTTTTTCTTTTTGCTGTTATGACTGTATGTTTTCTGCTACCTTATCTTCCAAATTGCTGATTCAGTCCTCTGCTTCATCAAGTTTGCTGGTGATTCCTTCTAGTGCATTCTTCATTTCAGTTACTGTATTCATCACTTTTGACTGGTTCCTTTTTATGGTTTCCATATTCTTTTTTATGCTTGCTATCTCTTTGTTTAAGTTCCTTTAGCATCCTTATAATCATTGTTTTGAACTCTGTCTCTGGTAGGTTACTTGCCTCCATTTCATTTAGTTCTTTTTCTGGATTTTTTTCCTATTCTTTCATTTGGGACGTATTTCTTTGTTTCATTTGAGCTGCCTCTCTGTTTGTTTGTATGTATTAGGTAGGACTGCTATGTGTCCCAGTCTTGCTGGGTGGCCTCTTGTGGGGCTCAGTGGTACAGTCTCCATGCTCACCTGAACCAGGAGTGTCCCTTGTGTGGGTTTTATGTGCTATCCTGTTAAAGTTGAGTCTTGATTGCTATTGGTCCATCTCAGTGGGTGGTATTAACCTTCAGGATGACTGGCTGTGGGGTTTGGCCACATCCACAGCTTATGGGCTGCTGTGTGGGAGGCTTTCCCCATGGAGCAGGATTCACTCCAGCATGCTCTTGTGTGTGCTACTTGTGGGACTAATTGGGTGGTGCTCTGCTGTATTCTGAAGTCAACCTTAAGTATGTTGGTTCTGGGGCCTCTTGGGTAGCCTTGTTCACTATGGCCAGTGCTAGTACAAGAAAAAGGAATAAGAGGCACAAGGACTAAAAAGACAAAGATAAAAGCAATCTTTTCAACATGCAAATATATGGAAACTAATACAAATATTTGGCAAAATTGTTGGATGCAAGAACAAAAAATTAACACTGTTTCTCTAGGCCAGTAATAACAAGCTTGGAAATAATATAAAAAATAAGACTGTTGACAATAGCAATATCACTTTCACAAGAGGATGATTAAAATATAGTTTATACAGACTGAAATAGAAGCTTTTAACTAGATATTCATGCAGTAATGGATGTATCTTTAAAATAGTGTCAAAGTGATAGATGTAAGAAACAGATTGAAATTATATTAAAAATACATGAACACCACAAATTTCATGAGAATATATGCTTAGTTCAGAACATTATATAAAATACATTATAGTTAGTAACTTTGGGGGTCAGGAATAAAGGGAAAGAGTAAAGAGAAAAGAAGGAGAGGCGTTTTGCATGGACTGATGATGGTAATGTGTTAAGAATTAGGACTATGCTTAATGTGATTCTTCATCTAAGGTAAAACAAAACAAAACAAAACTGAACCTCATAAATAGACATCCCTGCAAATCCACAGGGACAAGGTTCATGTTACACTGTGCAAGTGAATGTTGCTTAAATGGATCATTAGAAATTGCACGGCATGCTGAGAAGCTGTATGACAGATTTCCCAAGCATGTAAGTATTCTGTTGAAATAAATTCAACAATTTGTAAATCAAGGTTTCTTGCTTTAATTGAAATGGAGGTGTGATACTATGTCATCTTGCTTCCTCCTGAGACCTGATCATAAGAAGCTCACTGCATTTTCTCACATGAAACCTGGTTAGCAAAATGTAGGTGTTTTTCCACTATCATGTGGTGACTGTCATTCCACAAGATTTAAAGTGAGAAGCAACTGTGAGTGACCTTGAGCTACAAAGATTCATGGTTAGAGTATTTCTGCCTAGTGGACTATTCCACACCAACACCAGCTCCTGCTGATGCAATTTACACAGGGCCCCTCTGGGCTGATGGCATTTAGAATGTGCATAGTCCTATAGAGGGTTGAGTTTCAACTGGCATACTCCATTTGACTAAAATAATGAGCTCTGGGCATTGTGGTCAAAACAAAGGTATCCAAGGGAACTGTGTTCCTTTGACTCACAAATTTTATTTTTAGAAGGAGCATATTAAATCATTATCCTGTCCAATTCTCCATCTGATGCTCGACACAGCTTAGCAAGATTCCATTAATTAGTTATTTAATTACGATTGAACATCCTTGTCTGAAAAGCCCATTAAGCCAATGACAGGGACCATATTACTTTTTTCATACATTAATATATTCATTAACTCTGCAAATATTTGTTGAACACCAACTATGTGTGAAACACTGGGCATACAGGTTGAACAAGACAGACAAATTTCCTACTCCATGGGTCTTACTGTCCAGTTAGAGAGGAATGAACATATAGATAAAGAAGCATATGTTATTGGATAATAAATATATAATGAGAATAAAACAGGGTGATGTAATAAAGAACGATAGGGCAGGTAGTGGGTGGCTATGTTTGGTGGAATGGCATAGAAAGACCTTATTGAAGAGATAACATTTAAACTGAGATCTGAATAGCAGGAAGGAGTCAGTCATAGATGTTTTAAGGGAAAAGCATTAAAAACTGAGGCAATGGTTGATGCAGAGGTTCAATGGCCAGAAAAAGAAAATATGATGTGTTGGAGGAAGAGACAGATCTTAACTTGAGAGACATATATTTGCTAGTCATTTGTTCTTTTTTAATTTTATGATTTATATTATTTACTCATATTATTTATTTATTCATATAATTTATCTTTTAAAAATTGGATATCCTTGGGCCGGCCGAGTGGCGCGGTGGTTAAGCACTGGCATGGGAAGCCAGCAGCCTAGGTTCAGGTCCCACATAAGAGGGCCAGTGACACTGCCCTCAAAAAAAAAAAAAATTAAATAGTTACAAAAATTGGATATAGTTTGTTTTGTTTTCAGGTTTTCCTGGTACAACCTTTAAATTAATTCCTTGTTGGTTTTATAGTAGTCCCCCATTATCTGAGGAAGATATATTCCAAGACCTCAAGTGGATGCATGAAATAGCATGTAGTTCTGAAATATATATATAACAGTTTAATTTATAAATTAGGCATAGTAGACTACAGGCATACCTCATTTTATTGTGCTTTGCATTATTGTGCTTCATGGGTATTGTTTTTTTTTTTTACAAACTGAAGGCAAGACCCTTCACCAGCAAAAAGATTATGATTCACTTTATTGTGATACTCCCTTTATTGTGGTGGTCTGGAACCAAAACTGTAATATCTCTAAGGTTTGACTATACTCACTGTATTGTAGTGGCCTGGAACTAAAACCCCCAGTATCTCCAAGGTGCACATGTAATAGCAATAACTAATAATATAATGGAAAAATCATAACAACATACTATGATAAAAGTTATGGGAATGTGGTCTTTCTCTCGCTGAAAATATCTTATTGAACTGTAGTCACTCTTCTTATAATAATGTGAGATGATGAAATGCCTATGTGAAGAGATGAAGTGAAGTGAACGATGTAGGCATTTTGACATAGCGTTAGGCTTCTACTGACTTTCTGACAATAGGTAACAAGCAGTTTACAGCTTCTTGTTGGCATGTCCGAATTGCCAGCATCTCCACTCTTGAGCTTTGGGGCCACTAAATAAAATAAGAGTTATTTGAACACAAGTACTGCGATATCGACAGTCTCTCTGATAATCAAGATGGCTACTAAGTGACTAACAGGCAGGGAGCCTATTCAATGTGGAGACGGTGAGCAGGGGGATGAGTCATGTTCTAGCAAGATGAGCAGAACTCACAAGATTTCATCACACTACTCAGAAAGGTATGTAATTTAAAACTTATGAATTATTTTTTTCTGGAATTTTCCACTTAATATTTTTGGACCTTATATATCTTGGGTAACTGAAACCTCAGAAAATGAAACTGCAGATAAGGGAGGACTGCTGTATATGTTGCAAACCTTTTCTTATCTGCCACCATACCACTTGGTCCTTGGTTGAACAGAAATCCTTAATTTTGATGTAGTCACATCTCATCAACTTTTCTTATGATTTTTGCTTTCCATTTTTGTTTAAAAAACCCTTCACTAAGTTTATAAGATATTTTCTTACATTTTTTTCTTATTTGCTTTATGGACTTACCTTTCACATATTGTTATTTAATACATCTGGAATTTACCCTGATTAATGGTGTGAAGTGTGGATTCCATGTTAAATTTTTTTTCCATAAAAAGTTGAAAATGATGTTGAAAAAAGCCCCTCCCCCCTTTTAACACCATTTCCCCCTCTAATTTGACAATGCCACTTCTACTATAAACCAAGATCTGAGCAGTAGAAATGCTCATTGCTGCTGGTATGTTTTAGAAATTGTGAGTTCATGCTTATACCTTCAATGACAATTCAACATCATAGGAATCTTCCTTTCTTTTGCCCATTCCAAGGTTGTACCTCCTTTCTTCTGATGTGAGAACTTTAGATTCCTTAAACACAATCATATTTACTCAATCCTACAGTAAATATAAGATAGAAAAACAAAACTACTAAAGATGAGTTCAGGATTTTTCTACCCCCTCCCCCCTCACTCATTTGAAATATTATTGGGTTTATTTGCTTCCTTTTATACTCAGTTTTAAGCCTCCCTCAATCTTGTTGATTTAATTTCATTATGTGAATATGCAGAATTTTAACATGCTTCCCAAAGTCAAAACTATACTTCAGAGAAGCATCACTCTCCATTTTTCCTCATTTCTCCGCATTCCTTGTACGTAATCAGTTTCATTTTTTTGGTTACTTTTCCTGTGCTTCTTGCAAAACTAAATAGGTATATGTATGTGTCTTGTCTCCCTCTTTTAACCAAAATGTAGCATACTATGTATGTTCTTTAGTATTTTGCTTTTTTCACTTAACAATATATCCTGGAAATCACTTTTTCTCAACTCTGTTGTTTACATACTGCTATAATTATTGTATCTATGGTTATTTACTATTTAAAAATATTTCTTTTCGTTTTTAGGAAAGTTTGTATTATTAGGTGTAATAGTTATCTTTGTTTCACTTAAATTGAGATATAATTGATATGTAGCATTATATTAGTTTCAGGTGTACAACATAATAATTTGATATTTGTATGTAGTGAAATGATCACCACAATAAGTCTAGTTAACCTCCCTCATCACACATAGTTACAAATTTTTGTCTTGTGTTGAGAACTAGTATGATCTACTCTTTTGGTAACTTTCAAATATACAATACAGTATTATTAACTATAGTCACCATGCTGTACATTATATCCCTATGACTTATTTATTTTATAACTGGAGGTTTGTTCCTTTGATCCTCTTCACCCGTTTCTCCCCCACCCCCACCTCTGGCAACCACCAGTCTCTTCTCTGTGTCTATGGGTTTGGTTTTTTGTTTTATTTTGTTTTAGGTTTCACATATAAATAATATCATATGGTGTTTGTCTCTCTCTGACTTACTTCACAGTCCATCCATGTTGTCACAAATAGAAAGATTTTCTTCCTTTTTATGGCTGAATAGTATTTCATTGTGTGTGTATATATATTTATGTATATATATTACATATTGTGTATATATATTGTACACATATATATCCCTTTTTTTTATCCATTCATCCACTGATGGACCCTGAGCTTGCTTTAATGTCTTGGTTATTATAAACATGCTGCAATGAATATGGGGTGCATATAATAGTTTTCTTTGTCTTAAAATATTTTCTAGTATTCCTAGTTCACTTTTAAAACCTAATAATATATATTAAGTTTAAAATGGTATCTATTTTCTCAGAATCAATCATCTTTGTTTCTCCCTTGATCTCTTCTCCGCCCATTATTTAATTTAACTTAATTATTTATTTATTTATAATTAGTTTCAGGTGTACAACACAAGTGCAATAGTTATACTTTTTACCCCTCAAAGTGACAACCCCATCCCCCAATTCTCTACCCCACTCCTCACCCCCATATCATATATATCTATGACACTTCCTCTGACTCCCTTCCACAGTATAATCCACATCCCGTGACTATCTATATATCACTTACAGTTGGTATACAATATTATACAACCTCAGCTTCAGGTGTACAGTGCAGTGATCAAGCCTCTACTCCATCCATGAAATGGTCTCCCTAACAAGACTTGTGACCATCTGGCACCCCACAAAATATTTACAACATTATTAATTATATTCCCTGATCTGTCTTTCATATCCCTGTGGCAATATCGTAGTTAACTATTTATGTTGTCTAATGCCTTCCCCTTCTCTCTCATTCCCACCCCCCTCCGAACTAGCAACCCTCAGTTTTTCCTCTATATCTATGAGGCTGTTTCTGTTTACTTTGCTCATTCATTCAGTTTTTCAGATTCCACATATAAGTGAGATCATACGGTATTTGTCTTTCTCCAACTGACTTATTTCACTTAACATAATAGTCTCTAGGTCCATCCATATCATTGCTAATGGTACGATTTCATTCTTCTTTATAGCAGAGTAATACTCCATTGTATAAATGTACCACAGTCTCTTAATCCAGTCATCTACCGAAGGGCATTTCGGTTGTTTCCAAGTCTTGGCTATTGTAAATACTGCTGCAATGAACATAGGGGTGCATATATTTTTTCGAATTAGTGTCTTGGGTTTTTCAGTATAAATACCTAGTTGTGGAATTGCTGGGTCAAAAGGTAGTTCCATTTCCAGTTTTTTGAGATACCTCCATACTGACTTCCATAGTGGCTGCACCAATCTGCAATCCCAATCTGCAGGGTCCCCTTTTCCCCACAGCCCCGCCAGCACTTGTTGTTTGTTGATTTATTGATGATAGCCATTCTGACCAGAGTGAGGTGGTATCTCTTTGTGGTTTTTATTTGCATTTCCCTAATGACCAGTGAGGTTGAACATTTTTTCATATGCCTGTTGGCCTTCTGTATGTACTCTTTCGAGAAATGTCTCTTCATATCGTCTGCCCATTTTTTAATTGGGTTGTTTGTTTTTTTGGTGTTGAGTTTCATAAGTGTTTTATACATTTTGGATATTAACCCCTTATCAGATATATCATTGGCAAATATATTCTCCCATTCAGTAGGCTTCCTTTTTGTTTTACTGATGGTTTCCTTTGTTGTGAAAAAACTTTTAAGTCTGATATAATATAATCCCATATGTTCATTTTTTTCTTTTACTTCCCTTGCCCACAGGGATGTATCAGTAAAAATATTTCTCAGGATAATGTCTGCAAATGTACTCCCTATATTTTCTTTTAGGACTTTTATGGTTTCAGGTCTTACATTTAAGTCTTTAATCCATTTTGAATTTGTTCTTGTATATGGCGTAAGGAGGTGGTTCAGTTTCATTTTTTTGCATGTGTCAGTCCAATTTCCCCAGCACCATTTATTGAATAGACTATCTTTACTCCAATGAAAATTCTTGCTTCCCTTGTCATAGATTAACTGTCCGTAAATGCCTGGATTTATTTCAGGGCTCTCTGTTCTGTTCCACTGATCTATGTGCTTGTTTTTATGCCAATACCCAACTGTTTTGATTACTGTAGCCTTGTAGTATGTTTCGATGTCTGGTAGCATGATACCCCCGACTTTGTTCTTATTTCTCAGGATTGCTGAGGCTATTCAGGGTCTTTTATGGTTTATATAAATTTTAGGATTATATTTTCTATTTCTGTGAAAAATGGCCTTGGTAGTTTGATAGGAATTGCATTGACTCTATATATTGCTTTAGGCAGTATGGGCATTTTAACTATATTAATTCTTCCGATCCATGAGCATGGTAGGTGTTTCCATTTATATGTATCTTCTGTTATTTCTTTCTTCAGTGTCTTATAATTTTCTGAGTACAGATCTTTTACTTCTTTGGTTAAACTTATTCCTAGGTATTTTATAGTTCTTGAAGCAATTGTAAATGGGACAGTTTTCCTAATTTCTCCTTCTGTTAGTTTATTATTGATATATGCAAATACAACTGATTTCTGAACATTGATTTTGTATCCTGCTACCTTACTGAATTGGTCTATCAGTTCCAATAGTTTTTTGATGGAGTCTTTGGGGTTCTCTATATACAGTATCATGTCATCTGCATATAATGACAATTTTACTTCTTCCTTGCCAATTTGGATGCCTTTTATTTCTTTTTCTTGTCTGATTGGTGTGGCTAGAACTATGTTGAATAAAAGTGGAGAAAGTGGACAGCCTTGTCTTGTTCCTGATCTTAAGGGGAATGTTTTTAGCTTTTCCCCATTGAGTATGATGTTAGCTGTAGGTTTGTCATATATGGCCTTTGTTATGTTGAGATATGATCCCTGTATTCCCACTTTGCTAAGGGTTTTTCACATAAATGGCTGTTGGATTTTGTCAAATGCTTTTTCTGCATCTATTGATATGACCATGTGATTTTTATTCTTCATTTTGTTGATGTGGTGTATCACATTAATTGATTTGCGGATGTTGAACCAGACTTGCGTACTAGGGATGAAACCCACTTGATCATGATGTATGATTTTCTTTATATTTTGCTGAATTCTGTTTGTTAATATTTTATTGAGAATTTTTCCATCTATATTCATCAGGGATATTGGCCTGTAGTTTTCTTTTTTTGTGCTGTCTTTATCTGGTTTTGGAATCAGAGTGATAGTGGCTTCATAAAAAGAGTTTGGAAGACTTCCCTCCTTCTTCTCCTCCCATTATTTTAGTTGCATTGTTTCTATTTTGTTTATATCCTATTCTTCTACTTATTTCTCAACCTTTGTTTTATTCTTAGTTGTATAAGGAAACGTATTAAATGCTCATCATCAGTCCTTTTGCTGAAGTTTTTCTTAGTCCTCCCTTGGTTGAATGAAACTTATCTCTAGTATATTTCACCAGAAGGGTTTTTGTGCATTTGAAAGACTGTTTGAATGTTTACAAAATTCTTGTTCTCTCAGCCTTTCTATCTAACCTATCAACTCATTCCTTCAGTTCCCTACAAGACAGAAGATTTGCTGGGACCATCCTGATTGTAAATATTCTGTCCCATTGTCAAACCTGTGTCAGATCACAAGTTCTACTTTTTGGTTCAGTGGGGTATATTGTCACCGAATTTTTAAAACCAGTCTTTTATATAAGAATTAATGGTAATGAAGTTTCATGTCAAGACTTATGGCTTGAGGTGAAGGGAGAGGAAGAGTATCAGAATGTCCAGATCTCACCACTATATAAACCTTGTGTGAAAGCTTAATTTAGATAGGGTTCTCAGAATATAAATAGATAAGACACTAACTGGGGAATGCCTCTGGGGTGAGGTTACTGTGAAAAGAAGAAGCTCTCATAGTTAAAAAAAATGTTCCAGGGTTTTCTTCCCTTCTAACAGCTGACAGTATATTCCTAGTCCCTTTCCAGACCTTACTCAAACAAAAGGTCACTCATCTACAAGGTCTTCAAAGTCTTAAGATTTCATAGGCGGCTAGGGTGTCAGGGCTGAAAGGAATCTTAGAAGTGATCTAATCTACCTTTTCTTTAACAGATCAGGAAGCTGGGAGTGTTAAGTCTGGGGTGGAAGAGAAAGTATTTGAAAATTACATGTGAAATATCAGCCTTATTAAAATGTTCTGAAACATAATTTTGGTCCAGAAATGAACAAAGAATTATATATTTTTAAGTTTGCGATCCAGATTTAAAAAAAAATTTTTAGGAAATAAAAGTCCAACAAAGTTAAAATTCTTATGTTCCTCTCTTAATCTTATTCCTCTCTTTTCCTAATGGGAACCATGATCATAAATTTGGTATATATTTAGTCCATTCTTTTACACTTGTACTTATACATATGTATTAAATATTATGTAATTATTTTTATAGAAATGGTAGCATAGTATATATCATTCTGAAGTTTGCTTTCTAAAAATTTTGGTGGCAAACAACAATTTAGTGAACGTCCTACATATCTCTGTGTATGTGTGTTTCTTCTATCTATCTATCTATCTATCTATCTATCTATCTATCTATCTACCTATCTATCTACCTATCTATCTACCTATCTATCTACCTATCTATCATCTATCTATCTATCTATCTATCTATCTATCATCTATCTATAAATAGAACTAATTGCTGGCTCATACAGTATTTTTAGCATGACTATATATAGTTTGATTCCCTTCCAAAGTGGAGTTTTTGTTGTCCCATCTTCACCAACACTTCCTATTGTTAGACTTTAAAATTCTTAAAAATATGACTGGGGTGGAAGGTTATCTTATTGTTTTACTGCGCATCTCTTGATTTCCAGTGAGCATTTCTCATGTGTTTGTTGGCCAGTAAGGTTTCCTGTATTTTGTAAATTGCCTATTCATTTCCTTTGCCCAGTTTTCTATTTGGTTATAAGTCTTTTTCTTATTGGCTTGCAGGAATTCCTTAAACTCTGTATATTATTTTTTTCTATATGCACTTAATATCTCCCCCTAGTCTATGGCTTATCTTTTAATTTTGTTCATGGAGTCTTACTTTTACAGACATTTTACATTTTTATATAGTCAAAATTAACAATCTTTTAATTTGTAACGAGGCTGACCTATAACCTAACACCAAATGAACGCCAGACCAAGTGAACCCCAATGATTCCATTGTCCCCTAGGCTATTGGCAAATGAGTCATTCAGCACAAGTGTTCTTGTAATTGGGACACACTGTGATAATTAGCAGTGGTCAGTCTGTATCAGGTATCAGGACTGTTACCTTCTGGAAGGAGTTTTGGATGAGGAATTAAGTCTACTGCTGGCTCTGTTCCCAATGGTGTGACTTTGGTAGAGGAGCTGAGGTGTGTCAGAATGAGCATTGAATATGACACCAGAAGATCTGTCTTCCAGTTCTACCACTAATACCATTTGAGCCTCAGTTTCCTGATATATTTAAAAAAAAAAGTGATGCTGCTTCATAGGGATAGTGGGTTCAAAGTGGATAGAGGTGAAAATTCTTTGTAAGAAAAGAGATAAAAGCAAAAATATTGTTATTACTACTTCTGTTGGACTCAGTTTTTATACATGTAGAATAAGTGAGATAGAACTAGGTACAGAAAGCCCTTTTCAGCTCTACAATAGCCTGTGATTCTGTGACCGGGTAATAATAGATTCTCCAAATCAGATAGAGTAGCTGGCAATTTCAGGACTCTCAGTAAGGTTACATTTGGAATGAGAAGTATTATAAGGCAAATAAAACATTACAGTATCCCTTCCTTCCTCTCTTCATCACTTCTTTCATTCCTCCCTTCCTCCCTTTCATCCTTTTCTCCCTTCTTCTCTTTTTTCCCTTTCTTCTTCTCTGTTCCTTTTTCCTTTCTTTCATTCCTCAAATTTTCTATACTTCTGGGGCACTCATTCTCACCTTTCTGGCTAATTTCTATTTATTCCTCAGATAGTCTTTGCTTTTCTGGGAAGACTCCTCTTGGAGACTTTTCTTCATTCCTCAAATTTTCAGTGTGATGCCCTTCCTACATACGTTCTTAATGTACTCACAATGTCCATCACTGCACTTTTCACACTTATTTGTGGGCAACACCTAAAACAATGTACGCTTGGAGGCATGGGAGGCTCATGTCTTGTTTACTGTATGCCCAGGGCCCATTCTAGTGCCTGGAATGTAGCAAATACTCAAATCTTATTTAATGACTGAAGAAATAAATATTCAGGTACATAGCATGGATACAGAGATAAATAAGGCAAAGCCTTAGCTCTCAAGAAATTAAAAGTTTGTAGGGGGTACAGATATGCAACCAAGTAACTGCAATGTGTGTTATAAGAACAAGCAACAGAAGTCTGTTCAAAATGCAGAATTATAGAGAGGAAAGAGTTTAAGTAAGACAAAGAAAACTGTACAAGAGACAGGTGAACTGGATCTTGAAGGATGAACAGGAATGTGTTAATCTGAAAAAAAGTAAAGGGCATGCCAGACAGAGCATCAACATATTTACTCAATATTTTACTCAACAAATATTTATTGAACCCCTACTATGTGCCAAGCACTGTGGCAGGTGCTAAAGGTATAGCAGCTACAAAGGGAAACAGCTCCCTGGAGTCCCTCCCCACCCCCTGTAGAGGTCCTCTTCTGTCTGACCCATGCTACCCTGTGTCTCTGCAGATCTTCTGAAAATGTGGGTATTTACTGCATATGAAGTCTTATCGGGGCAGTTGGCATGCCTTTCCTTGATCCAAGAGAACAGGGACCTGGATCTTTTTGTGCTGAGGAGGACGTGAGGGTTTGTGTTTCTCAGTGTTTTGATCAAAGGTGCACAGCTGTTACATGAGAATGCCTTGGAAATGTAATCTGAGTTCCCCAAGGCACCAGCTGGGCCTTGCCATCTGTTTCAGGCCACTGACTGAAGACTGAAGACTTTCTTTGGCTGAACACCCCTTGCATAGGTTAAATATTAACACAGGGATCTTCCAAGGGAAATAACAAGGTAAGAAAAAATATAAATGGGATAAATGCTGGAAAAAGTCTCATAAATTGACATTCACCATTATGCAGAGGTTTTATGGAAATCATAGAAAGAAATACAGGGTCACACAGGGATGAAAGTTAAATTATTAAAGGGATTGTTTCATGACAAAACTCGAATTTCCATTTCCAACAAGTTTTGGACCCATTTATATAGAGTTCTAGAAAGGAAATGATCTTCTTTATAGTGTAATTGAGTTCTATAGATTTACTAAGTCAACTTTGTATTTAAAACAAGCTCTCTTCTCCTGATCGGGTGCAGGGGGGCTGGCATAAGGGGGGAGAGAGAGAGAGAGAGAGAGAGAGAGAGAGAGAGAGAGAGAGAGAGAATATATTTTACCATTTAAAAAGATTATCTACATTTTAAAAATGTTTGTTGGTTTTAATTTTTAAGATATATATGCAGTACCATAAAGTGACTAATAACTTTACAACACACTACAGCAGTCCTGCACTCACTCCAGTTCTCCTCTTCCTCCACCATCTTTGCCTTTTTGCTGAATCATTTCATGTTTACTTACATATTTTTAAATAATTTGTTTATATTACTCCTTGAATTTTCAATTTTAAGCATTTCAATTTTAAGCAATTTCTCACTATGGTGGAAAGAACTTATTTTTCTTTTCTATGTCTCCCTCTAAGTCCCAATAGAATTATATTTTAATTTTATTTAGCTTAGTATTCATTGTTTACATTTTAGTTATGAAAATGCCATTTCTAGTTGAGCTGTGTGATCAACTGTGACCACTTTTCACTGTCTGCACAAAATTTAATTTTTTCCTAGGAGTAAGAATTATCATCTTTTTGTTGGCTTGCTTGCTTTTCTAATACTTATCAAGTGTTCAACCCCAAACATTGCTGATTCTCTAAAACTCCTTTCAAGGTGTTCAGATGCATCAGGTTTCCTGTGGTTGCACTTTCTTGAAGGCATCTTTCATGGCCATCTGACCTACTCCAGTGTGGACTGATTGCCTTTTATTCCAGGACCACAGATGTGACTTTGAGATGACAATCCATTCATAAGCATCTTAGTATCTTCTTGGTGTTTCTTGGATCCCATGTCTTCTTTCATGGGTAACCTCCTCATTTTGGTAGATTATATCATCTGGGGCTGAATTCATGGGAGGTGAATTGTTTGAAACTAAACATGTCTGAAAATATCTTTATTTTACCCTTTCACTTGATTGATAGTTGACCAGACATAGAATTCTCAGTTGCATATAGTTTTTCTTCAGAATTTTGAAGTAATTTCTCCATTGCCTTCTAGCTTCCAATGTAGCTGACAAGTTGGAAATCAATTCAATTTTCTTTTCAATTTCTTGTTTACTTCAAGTTGCTTTTCTTCTGTTTATTTTGGACTCTAACTTACACATTTTCTGCAAATATTTCAGTAGGCAGGACAAAAAAGCTGCTAAGACTCTCTGAGTACCTGAGTGAGCCTTGCTGATTGTGTACTTCTCCATAAGATGAGCTGTGGGAGCCTTTTCATTGGGTGAGTTCAAATGTCAGTATACTTTCCCCTTGAGCTGCTCAGATTCCTCAAGAAGGCTCTTCCAATCTTCTGCCAGGGGTTTCAGGTGAAGGCTTAGCTTCCACTCTTCAGGAACCTGATTAGGGGAAAAGCGCTCATTTGGGAGATGGGTTCACCATACAGATGTACATTCTTTAAGTCCATCTGTCAGTAGGATGCTTTTGCCTTTAATTCTGCCTGTGGTTTCCCAATCCAAAGACTGTCTCCATGGAATAAGACTCCAGTGTTCTGATTAGGTGGGGGGTGGGAAATTGTTGGCTGTGTCAAGGTTGGGGGGATTGATGGATCTTGGGGTCTAACAATTTCTTAAAAAGCTCTCAACTCTCCTTATTGTAGCTACCTCACTCTTCACCCACACAGCCACCATTCTGTACAATATAAATCAGATTGGCTCTTGGCTTTACCTATTACCAGTTTAAGATTCAGCTTTCTTAGCTTCGCTAAATCAGTGACACCTGTCCTTTTGCTTTACAGCTTCCAAATTTATTTGCTGCTTTCTCCTCTTGTTCTTCTCATCCTTATGGTTTTATGCTTTAAAAAAATATCTCTCTACTGTTATTTTAGTAGGATTTGGAGAGGGAGCAAAATTATATGCATATGTTCAGTCTGCTATCTTAACCCAGAAAACGTTTAAATTGAGGGCAAAGAGATGCTATTTCTATTACTGAATCTCGAATATTAGTTGAAGCTGGGAAATTAGCAGCCAGATAGCATAAGTGTTCAGAATGTAGACACTGTAATTAAACTTGAGATTAAACTCTGTGTCTTACATTTGCTGGGATTTTGACCTTTTGACATTTAACTAACCTCTCCCAGGCTCAGTCTTTTTCATCTATACAATAGAGATAATAATATAGCTAATATGCGATTAAAATACATGCACATATATGATATGCTTTTTTTTTTTCTTTTGAGGGCAGCATCACTGGCCCTCATATATGGGATCCGAACTGGGGCCGCTGACATCCCAAGCCAGCGCTTAACCACCGTGCCACTTGGCCGGCCCTATGATATGCTTTTTACAGTGTCTAAATTCTAGAACATAGCAAGTATTCAATAAGTTAAGGTAACTTGGGTACTCATGAAAGGACACTCAGCAAAGAGAAACCACAGCAAACAACTTCATGACCTTCTGATTGTGTGTTATTGGGCACCCATTACATACCAAGCACTGTGCTACGAACTAGGTACATAATGGAGAACAGAACATATGTAAGGCTAGTCTTTGAGGAATTAGAGTCTGGTGGGGAGAAAAAGGAATAACCACAAGTAAATATATAATTAAAATTTGTGCTAAGTGCTGTAATGGAAAAGAAGAGAATGCTATGAAAGAGCATAAGAAGGGGGGATTACTTTGAATTAATCTGTTGGTAAAAGCTCTTCATGACTGAGAATATCGCTTATGCCAAATCCAGACTAATGTCAAAGTGGCTCAATAAAAGGCACATGCCTTTTAACTATTCAAAGTAAATTAATATTAACCTGTAACATATAGGTCAAGGGATTGGAGATGTGATCTTGATGTCACGTCACTTCATTTCCTCATCTATAAAATAGAGATTGGACAAAATAATCTCTCAATTTACAGCTTCTAAAGTTCTGTGCAAATTTAGAGCTGTAAGAATATTATAAACAGGGTTAAATATAAACAGAACAAACTTTCCCCTCATCTATTGCCCATTCTATAGTTTTATAGTTTTATTACTGAGTTTCATTTTTTTCTTAGTAAAATATAAAAATTGTTTAGAAGTAATTAAAGCAAGAAGTGAAAAATCGTCTCCTTCCTCACACCCCATCCACAGGGACCCCACGGAGATGACCATTGCTAATTCAGCTCTTTTCCTGTAGCATGTGTGTTCATTTGTTCTGAGTGTTTGACATTATGCTCTCAGGTGTGAAAAACACAAATGTATAGAAGACTAGACGGTAAGTAGCAAAATGCTAATAGTGGTTAATGTTGCTATTTTCTACTTAATTTTTTACTCCTAACATTTCTCTTTTTTCACAATTTTCATGTATTATTTTATAATCAGAAAAATTAATTTTATTAACTAAAATAACACTAGTTATAATGAATAATAAAAAACACTTTATTTCCGTCTTCTTTTTTAAAAAAAAGATTTTATTGGGGAATTGGGGGAGGGGAACAGACAAGTTGCTGTCCTTTTGTTCTTCAGTCTAATTGTGGAGGACATTGATTCACTGGTCCATGTTGGTATCGTCATTGAGCTTTTCTTGGGTGAGGCAGATCGGTCGCTGGCCTCTGGACGGCCACTCGCAGAGGCTCTTGGCAGCTCACACAGCCGCTCAAATTGGCTGTCGGCCACTCACTGTAGCCTATGGCAGCCCACTGCAGCACGGGATGCAGCTATGCAGTCCCGGGGACTCACAGCAGCCCAGCTCCAGGTGACGCTGTTGTTCACCATCTTAGCTGTAGAACAGGCCAGTGTCACTGGCCCTCATATGTGGGTTCCAAACAGGGGCTGCTGGCGTCCCAAGCCAGCTTTTAACCAATGAGACAGTAGGCCAGCCCTCTGTCTTATTCTTAAAGAGAGACAAGAGCTATGCATTCGATTAAAAAGTTTGTGTGGAGATAGTTTTAGTTAATAATTACATTTTGCTGCAACCAAATTGCCTGTGAAGATTTATTCTTTAAATAATTTTAAAAATTATGATAGCCAGACCGTATTTCAATCTCTGATAACCATGTAATACACTCACAAAAATAAGTACTGGCTTTAATCAGCAAGATCTTTTCTGTGATGAGTTCAGGGGCAGGCTGTATTGAGAAGAAAAATTTCTCTAACATCTTTTAATAATTAGAGTTGAAGATTATCAGCCTTAGAAAAGGGGTGGTAGATTTAATATTAAATCTATCACCTTATCTAATAGTTTTCTTTTAAATCTTAGTTTCATTATATTCTAGGAATTATAAGATATGGATATATATATTGGGTTGTCAGAAAAGTTGTGATGTATTTTTTCTATGCTTTTCATTACAAAAATGCGTCATGACTTTTCTGACAATCATATATATATATATATATACTTATATATACATATACATGAAGACCTGACAATTAAGTTCATGAACTCATCCTAGACAAAAGTGCTTCATACCTCATTGTTGAATATCACTACAGTCACCTTCGAAGTACTCCTTTTGGGAAGCTATGCACCAATGCCAGCACCTAGTCCACACTTTAGAGCAATTGTGGAACGATTTTTTCTGAAATGGCCATCAGAGCTCTTGTCATATTACCCTTGATGTCCTGAATGTCATTAAAATGTCTTTCTTTCAATATTTCCTTTATCTTGGGGTAAAGAAAGAAGTCATTGGGGGCCACATCAGGTGAGTAGGGAGGGTGTTCCAATACTATTATTTGTTCACTGACTAAAACTCCCTCACAGACAATGCAATGTGAGCTGGTGCATTGTTGTGATGCTTGAGCCATGAATTGTTGGCAAAAAGTTCAGGTCATCTAACTTTTTCACACAGCCTTTTCAGCACTTCCAAATAGTAAACTTGGTTAACTGTTTGTCCAGTTGGTACAAATTCATAATGAATTTTTCCTCTGATATCAAAAAAGGATAGCAACATCATTGCAAGAAGTTTGCGAATTTAATTGTCAGACCTTTGTATAGCTAGTCTACTGACCTTCTTCTTCTCTCTCTCTCTCTCTCTCTCTCTCTCTCTCTCTCTGTATAATTGTTTTAATACACATACATATATCTGTATTCCCATTGAATGATTCATTTTGGATTCCACCATAATCAAGTTATATCAAGGCTCTTCTAATTCTTTGAGAAATTCAGGTGGAGTTTCATTATGTAATACTGTTGATGAACTTTAAGGGATGAGGATGTTTCATGCATGATGTAGATTGGATCAATGCTTGGGTGCTATGGAGTTACCACCAAGGTTTGTGAATTCTTACTTATACCAAGCACAGACTAGAACTGAATACATAATATTTATTACTATTTTTCAAACATTTGTTTATGCTATAGAATTTAATATAATATAAATTCATTTAAAGTTATTAAAATGTCTTATCAGTGTGCTTTTTGTCAATAAATATTTTTTTTTAAAGTTTGGATATCATTTCTCTAATACAATGAGCACTTGACTTGAAATATATGTCTTTGAATGACCATAAATGTTGCTTACATATATAAAAAGTAACACTGAGACGTCTGGTAAGATGGTGGAATAGACAGGTGCTGTGTCAACTGCCTCCCAGGATCACACAAACATTACAAATAATTTATACAATGTTGAACCCCGGAAGTCCCTGGAACACTAGATGAACAGAAGCTCTAAATGAAGAACTTAAATAGGAGACCACGTCAAGTCTGGTAGGAGGGGTGAAGATGAGAGAGAGCAAACCCCATGAGGGGCACCTCAGCTGTAGGGAGGTTTCTCTGGTTGGGGGAGAGACCCTCTGGCCCATACCAAGCTCACCAGCACAGAGTTACTTTGCCGGGAAGAGGAGTTCTACGACAGCTGGCAGTAGAAATTAGTGAGGACTTCTTTTGCTCAGCTTGGTGAGGCTGAGGGCACCTAGAGAACCAGTGGAGCCAGCACATGGACTTGCTTGTTGGTGAGCACTCACCCAGTTCCTGGTGAAGGGAGTAGCTGTGTGAGCAGGGCCCAAGAGCCTGCGGGGAAGGACTGAACTGAGTGCCTTTGCAATGGGAGCTGGAGATTTTGGTACCATTGTTCTCCCAGTGTTGAGCTTGCACATGAGTAGTGTACAGGAGGGCACCATTTTGTCATGTTTGGGCCCTCTCACAGAGGGTCTGGTCCAGGACCGCATTGGTCGGGTGGAATTGGCAGAGGAGTGCATGTGTACTTGTGCACGCATGCTGCCTTGGAGCCCCACCCTCCACACAGCTTGTGCTGCGTAGCCAGGGAAATGCCTGGCAAGTGTGCTCCGGCTTCAAGAGGCTGCTCACTGAGATGTGGGAGTGAGCGAGCCACCTCGGTCCCCGCTCTTCCTACTGCATGTGCTGAGTTGCCAGGCTGGTGATTGGTTGTCGGGCTGCTCGGCCTAATCTGCGAGCGGCTGATTGGGACAGGCTGAGACTGGGAGTTTTCCTGGGAGTGTTGATCCATGAGCTGTGTGCCTGCGTGATCCAGCCAGGGCGTTCCTGGTGATCTATTTAATACATCAAAGCAATCCCAGAGCCAGAATGAGGAAACAAAGAAACATGTCACAAGTAAAAAATCAGAAGAAACCTCTAGAAATGAAACTAAATAAAACAGAGGGATCCAACCTTTCAGAGACAGAGTTTAGAATACTGATGATAAGAATGTTTAAGGGGCCGGCCGAGTGGCGCGGTGGTTAAGCGCTGGCTTAGGAAGCCAGCGTCCCCGGTTCAGTCCCACATGTGAGGGCCAGTGACACTGCCCTCAAAAAAAAAAAACAACAAAAAAAAACCAAACAAAAGAATGTTTAAGAAACTTAGTGAGGGCATAAAGAAGGATAGAGAAATCAAAAAAACAACCAGTTAGAACTAAAGAATACAATAACTGAAATGAAGAACACACTCTAAGGAATCACCAGTAGATTAGATGAAGGAGAGGATCAGATCAGTGATTTGGAAGGCGAAATAGGAGAAATCACCCAGTTGGCACAACAAAAAGACCAAAGAATAAAAAACAATGAAAATAGTTTAAGAGTCCGATGGGACAAGATGAAGCGCAACCACCCTTGAATCATAGGAATACCAGAAGGAGAAGAGAAAAAGAAAGGGGTCGAGAATGTATTTGAAAAAATAATGACTGAAAACTTCCCTACCTGGTGAAGGAAATTGATATACAAGCCCAGGAAGTGCAGAGAGTTCCAAAATGCTGAACCCAAACAGGTCTACACCAAGACACATCATAGTTAAAATGGCAAAGGTTACAGACAAAGACAGAATCTTAAAAGCAGCAAGAGAAAGACAGCAGGTTACATACGAAGGAACTCCTATAACACTAACAGCTGACTTGTCTATAGAAACTCTGCAGGCCAGAAGGGAGTGGCAGGAAATATTTAAAGTGATGCAAAATAAAGGCCTATTTCTCTACCCAGCAGGGCTATCACTTAAAATTGAGGGAGAGATGAAGAGCTTCCCAGAAAAGAATAAGATTAAGGAATTCATTACCACCAAGGCAGCATTGCAGGAAATGTTAAGAGGGCTTTTCTAAACAGAAGAAAGGGGTAAATAGGCTAACCTAGGAAGACCAGGAATACAAATAACAAAATGGCAATAACATATGCACCTATCAATAATCACTTTAAATGTGAATGGGCTAAATGCTCCAATCAAAAGACAGAGAATGGCTAAGTGGATAAGAAAATAGGACCCATGTATATGCTGTTACAAGAGACTCATCTCAAAGCAAAAGACACACACAGACTAAAGTAAAGGGATGGAATAAGATATTTCATACAAATGGAGATGAGGAAAAAAGCTGGTGCAGCAGTACTTGTTTTGGACAAAATAAACTTTAAAATGAAGATTACAAAAAAAAGACAAAAAAGGGCACTATAACCCTAATAAACATCTATGCATCCAACATAGGAGCTCCTAATTATATAAAACAGATTCTGACACATAAAGACAGAGATCAACAGTAACACTATCATAGTAGGGGACTTCAACAGCTCTTTGTCACCAATGGACAGATCCTCCAGACAGAAAATCAACATGGACACAGTGGCCTTAAATGACACCTTAGACCAGCTGGATTTCATTGATATTTTTAGAGCATTTCACCCTGAAACAACAAAATATACATTCTTCTGAAGTGCACATACATATTCCAATATAGACCACATGTTAGGCCACAAAACAAGTTTCAGTAAATTTAAGAAGATTGACATCATATCAAGCAGATATAAAGGAAAAACTGATGGTGATGGTTGCTGGCTGGGAGGGAGTGGGGATGAGGGAGAAGGGGAAGGTTTTGGACAGCATAGGTGTGACTACAATGTTGCTGCAGGGATATTGGGGGCAGTTCTGGGAATGTAATTGATAATGTTGTGACTGCTTTGTGGAGTGTCAGGTGGTCATGTGACTTGTTGGGGAAACCACTTCGGGGATGGGGTATAGGCTTGATTATTGTGTTGTACACCTGAAGGTGATGTATAATATTGAACGTTAACTGTGATTGAATGTATATATATAGTCATGGGATGAGGAGTACAGTGTAGGAGTGGGGTCAGGGAAGTTATAATAGATATGTATGGTATGGGGGGGAGTGGGGAGGTAGATTGGGGAAGGGGGACTGTCACTTTGAGGGGTAAAAAGTATAACTATTGCACTGTTGTAAAAAATAAATTAATATACAATACAATACAATAAAATTTTTAAAAATAGTAAAATGTAAACCATCAAAAGCAAAAAAAAAAAAAGGTAAGACTGGATCTTGAGTTGACTATTTAACTAGTTGTGTGGTTTATTTAATTTTCCTCATTTGAAAAATGGAGATAATAATTCAAACTATATTTATTACTCCAGGAATTTTTGAAAACATCAGATGTCATTATGATAACAGTTATTATCACAATTTCCCATATAATGATATGAAATATAATGAGATTATTGAAAAACATAACTCATCTACTCTTTTACCTCAGCATCAGAGAATTAGGTTCAAGTTTCTTGATTTTTAAGATCATAAAAGTTTAGTTTTTGTTGTTTACTTCAGTACAATATATTAAAAACATAGGAGCAAAATTTCTGGGTCAGCATGACAGAATAAGTACATGTAGAAACCTCTATCTTCTGTTCTAAATACATAGGCATGAGAGATAAAATATTAAATAATTTATATAATCATATTCAAAAAGAGCTGAAAGAATCACTAGGGACAGATAGAGAGAAGGAAACCACAGAGGTAAGCAGGACTTGAAGGCATGAAGTTGTGATTGGAGACATAACAAGAACCTCAGGGCCTTCATGAAATCAGAGGCTAAACACGCTCCAGTCATGGGGAGGATGGAGACCAAGTTTTCTTCTTCAATATTGGGAACAAGAGCTATTTTCTTTGTTCTCAAATATCCTGTGTGTCTCATTTAAAGACAGAGAAATAAATTCACCTACCCATCTGAAACCTACTTCTGCCCAAGCCTGGTAGAGGGAACAGATTTCTGTGTAAAACAACAGAGGGGATGAGGGTGAGGTAACTAACCCTTTCTTACATGTACACCAAATATAGGGGAAGCCCTGTGCTGAAAATGATCTTTCAAACAAAAAGAATACAAGAACATTCAGTGTCAGGAAAAACAATCTATAAAATCCATAATAATAAAATTCATAAATATGGAAAGAGAGCCAATGGAGTAATCTGGGAGGGCCTTGAATTTTAAAACTGTCCAAAAAAAAGGAAAAACACCTCCCCAAAACAGCCCAATTCCCAAAAGGCAAAATTATCATTCATAAAACAAGTTTAGGAGTTTATGAAAGCAGAAGAGGCAGATATAAAAAGAAACCTACTGGGAATCTTAGAAATAAAATATAGTCACAAAATTTAAAAATATAACAAATACGTTAAATAGTAATTTTGAAAATGAGAGAGTTAATGAATTGGAAGATAGAACAGAAGGAATCTCCCAGGATGCAAACTCAAAGAAATGTGAAAAATGAAGAGAATTTGAGAAATACAAAAGACAGAATGGGATGCAGAACATTAAGCGCAAGTTAAAATCTTAGTAATCACTAGAGTAAAAGCACAAATTGCATACAATGATGCATCACCCAGATCAATAGTAGACTCCTCAGCCATTGTAATAAAAGCTAGACAATAACACAGTTATTGCTTCAAAGTAATGAGGGAAAATAAATGTCAACACAAAATTTGACACTCAGTGGTAGGAAGCCTAGAATGTACTATTTTATTCTTAAATCAAGAAATCATGAGTAGTTCAAGTTACTACAGGTCTTTTAAACATCACTACATTTTCTCACATAAATTGATGAAAGATTAGAGATTTTTATTTTTAAAACATTCAAATGCCCATGAGTTGAAGATTAATTAATTAATCAATCAATCAATCACTTTATATTCAGGCATATTTTCCTACAATAAACTTTGTGAAGTGCCCAATACATTCTGTGCACTACACAAGTCACTGGATCTGCAGGAGTAAGAAATAAATCCTGTTCTTAAGAAGGGGAGATGAACAATAAAGTCAATGTGATAAAATGAAATCAGTAATATATATAGGGCTACATACATCACAGAGGTCCATCCAGCCTAGCTTTACGGGTCAGGGAATGTGATGTTTGAATCAAGTATTATTGTTAATCATCAGACAAAGGTGGGAGGTGTTGATGGAAGAGAGGAAGAAAGTTATAAGTGAAAGAAATGGCATATGCACACATGGAGAGGACGTCTGAGGAAGGGCAAGTTTGGGGTTACTGGAGAGGAGGGCAGTGAGTTTTAGAAGTGAGATCATGTAGGCCTTGCCACTGCAGCTGAAGATTTTGAACTTAATTTGGGAGCTATAGGAAACCATTCAAATAAGAAATATGCAGAATGCAGAGAAGCCAATTTCTACTCTGGGCCCACTGGAAAGATACTTGGTAGAAAGCGTGATATACCACACTATCTGTGCAAGGACACTGGTGGGGGTAGGGACTCAGCCTGAGCCTAAACTATGTCTAGTGCTACATTTCAAGATGTGTCAGCATGTGTCTTATGTACTGATGGAACAGGCCAGGTAGAAGCGGATTTGCTCTGGGAACTTAGGCACCTCCTGAGGTAATTCATCCTAAGAGAAGTAAAGTTTGGTGTAGTATCAAACCTTAGCGGTGGAGGGAAGAAGTGAGTTTGAGATAACACGATGCCTGTTACTTCTGTGTATTCCCTGGCTGAATTTCCCCATGAATTCAGGTCTGGGAAGACACTGGAGTGATAGCAAAGAATTATTTCTTTGGTACTCTTCAACAGGGTGTAATATACAGAAAGAGGCATACTTCCTCACCTCCACTCCTCATTTCACTCCAGAAATAAGTGTAACTTTGGTACTTTCAATAGTCAAAAGCTGTGGTACCTATCAGTGGAGGCTGCAGAGGAAGGGTGTCTTGTAGGCACCAGACAAGTCAAGTAGCGGTGATGACTGGGAGATGCAATTGTCCTTAGAGGAAGTGCAGGGATGCCTTGTACTCAATGGGGATGATTGACATGTAACTGTCTGGTGAGTGCTGTAACATCTAGCAAAAGAGGGATAAAATAGAAGAGGAAGAAAATATTAGCTTGTTGACTTGTGAGGTATACCCCTATAAAGACACAGATGTAATTGGCTTGAGGTCTGGGGACCCCCTTTGCTGGTCTACACTAGCAACTAAGGTCAAGAACCTGCAAAATGCAGGCTAAAGAGAATAGGCCTGAACCACCCCTCCCAGATAAGCTTCCCAAATTCACGGAATACTAGCCCCTGGCAACTCCACATTCACTTACTGTAAAAGTGTAAAAGGTTAGGTTACTCCCCAGGCTGTAGAAGGAGTGTCCAGTTGCTCTCAGAGGTAGCACATCCCTCATCCAAAAGGAAACCTAGCCTGTAGCTTTCATCCAGCTAAGCTTCTTCCACATTGCAGCATTTAGGCACTTCCGTTTTCTCATTACTTTCACAGAGAGCAGAGATAGATTTTCATGATTCTTTATGACTCGGTTCTCTGTGCTTTAATAGCCAAAGGCTACAGCCAAATGAACTTGTTCACAGAGAACAGCAAGCAATTTTGTCTGATTCTTATTATTATTGCAGAAACTGCAGTTGTGTTATTCTGACTGACAGATTCTCAAAGGAGATTCAGTGAAATATCCTGATCAAATTCACTAAGGAACAGAATGTTTCAAGTAGGCATGTCTGGCTAGAATCACTCATAACAACTCAGTAACAGCACATTGAAAGATTACTGCATTCTTATTTCCCATCAGAAAAATAAAGACAATCTGAAATCTGGGATTGTTCTGAGGGCAGATGGTATTAGCCTACTAGTAAACACATTTTGGCTGCTTCCCCCACCCCACAGTAGCTATGTTTAATGTGCTGAGAGAAAGCTGTTTTATCTGCAGAATCTTATTATAGAGCAGAAATATACTTGTTCCAGAGAAGAGGAATTTAATTGGTTCCAAGTCAGATGAAGTTAACAGGTGTCACCTCACAAATCCAGGACTAAAATGGGTTATAAACAGGACTACCACAAAATTTTCTGGCTCTAGCTCCACCTATTATGCAAGACTATGAGCCCCTGTAATTCACCTCCTGATTATTTCCAGAGACTTCAGGGGCAGTTTCACATGTGCTCAAGCACAAGTACTGCTGGTTACCATGTAGTGCCTGCCATTTTCTTGCTCTTGAGTTCATTCTTCTCTGCTGTTATTTGCTACTAAGGCCTGCACAGTTTGGTATAAACTGCAGATAAATCTTGACCAGTACTGCTGCTTCAGATAGGCTCTGTGACACTTCAGTGAAAGAACATTACATTGCTGGTTCCATGGATGTGCTGAGGTCTGCGAGGTGGCGAGGGTAGAGAGAGAATCTCTCTCTCTCTCAATCTCTCTCTCTCTCTCTCTTTCTCGGTCAGTGTTACACACTTAGGCTGTTAAAAGAGTTGTGGAATTTTAACCATAGCTCTCTCTACTCCTAGGATCCAGAATCCAAGTTGTAGAGAAGCTGAAGGGTAGTATGTGGGTAGGATGGTCACGAGATGTGCATCTCAGACCTGACTACACCATAACTGAGGTAGACTTTGGGTGCCATGATCTGAGCTCATGATCATGTTTTCACAGAGGCCACACTTCCCATGGGCTGCTCCCAGTCAATGACTGAGTGTGGGAGGAACAAGAAGGTCGACTCATCCCTGGGAGACATGGCACACCTCTGACAGATGACTTTGACTTGAGGTTTCCTAACAGACTTGTCAAACTTTCCTTAGAATTGAATTCCAGCCTAAGATGCTTCCACCCAACCTTCCTTTACCCTCTCTTTCTCTTGCTGTTTGATGATTCTCTGTTTCACTCCTCATTCCATATTTTTTCTCACAGACATTTCCTTGAATACATTTTCCTTTTGCACATTTAGTCCCATCTTGGCATCTGCTCTCATTGGACCTGGACTAAAATAATGAATTTGTGTTATCTGCAATAAAATGACCATCTATTCTCTTTGTTGCTAAACCACAGCATCTTCTTGATCACTTTCCTTCAGAGTTTTATCTCCCAGGTGGCTTCTAGGTCCTTTTATTAGTAGATTTAATATTGACCTCAACTTCCCCACTCATGTTTGCCAGACATGCTTCGAGATGTCTGGATCTCAGCAGGAGATGTGAAAGAGGCTCAAGCTGAGCCTCTTGCTATCCATTCTAGAGCATCTATTATGATTCTTTGCTGGCTCTATGCACAGCTAGAGAAACAAAAAAATACAAGAGACCATTCCTGCCTTTGAAAATAAATGCAGTTAGTGAGACAAAAATCACACATGTGCCACAAGTGATTAAGAATATAGATAATAATCATTAATTTTTCAAGGACATGGAGAAAACTTCAAGAAATAGAATTTCCTCTTTCTCTGAGCTTGTACTTATGTGTTTAGGATAATGAAAGAGAATAGCAGAAAGCTGATTCTTGCTTTCTGAACAGCTTCATGACCAGCTGGATGTGAAGGTGAGAAAGGCACCATGGCCATCATAGTCATTACTGTGATGTGCTAGGAGCTTATCGCCTCTCATGAAGGCCTTGCTGAAAGCTCCCACTGTGTAACAGACTTGGAGGACGCATGGACTGACATGAGGTCTTCGCTTTTTGCCTCTCAAAGAAAAAAGTGGATGGAAATGGGGAGTAAATTAAAAAACTAGTTTAGCTTTCAATGAGGAACAAGAGCTCAGCATTGATTCTCAAAAGGTATAATGTTTTACACGTAAGAATATATATGGTGGTGATGGGAATGGGGGAAGATAAATGCTAATTAAATCTTCAATGCCAGTGTCAATGTGAATGCTGTTTTCTTGATATTTTTGGCTCTTGGCTAAATTCTAGATTAATTGGCATAGAAATCATGTCAAAGATTATTTAGTATGTCCTTCTGCTGATGGACAGGACAGCACCATGCAATAAAGTTGATAATGTAATGAATGCTGTTAAGACTTGGGAATTGCTCGCAGAAGGGAAAGTATCAGCACAATTGAATAAGGTTAATTGAAAGGGATGAATTTGCTTTGGCACAATAAGGTTTGAAATCTTATTCTCAGTTTTAAAAATGAGAGACAATAATGTTTTGTTTTTTTTTAATGGACTGGCAGATTCTCAGGGTTAAACTCTCCTGTAAGCCTTTGAACAGTTATCAGGTGACTTTGGATGGCTTGCATATTTTTCTGGAGAGGGTTAGGTCAAACTAATGACAAGCTAAATTCCCAGTGTAATACCACTTTCTATGACATCACATTGATAAACCATGAATATGAGAAGCTTCTGAAGTCTCTATCATGGAATTTGTCAATGTACTGGGCATAATAGTCCCTGGTATAAGGTTGGATAAAAGTAAATGGGACAACCAAATAGACAAATTGAACTGACTCATGAATAAGCAGTAGGATTTTTCCTCCAAGTTACATTGAAATTGACCAATTTGATTAAATTGGCAGATTGGTGAGCTGTTTTGTGATATGTTAATATTTCCCCATTATAGTTAATGTTTTAAACATTGTGGAGCTAATTCTTATTTTCACATGTACAAAATAAACACTTGTCTCATAAACCTAATACCAACACCTGGTATATAGTATGAATAATTTGATTCTACAAGAGTAAAAGAAAAAAACATTTTTTCAAGTATCAGATACCTTTATGAAAAATATTTTGGGAATTTGAGATGGTTATTTATGAAGCCTCAAACATGAATAAAAAGTAATATAAAGGTTTTTTTTTTCCCCTCCTTTGGGTGGAGAGATTAAAGGTAATTTAAATTTTCTTTATATATTTATATTTGCAAATTTTTTACACTAAATATATCTTTTTAATTGGACAAAAAGTCATTTTGAGTGGTTAAAAAAGGGCAAAGTATGGTTTGGTTACTAGGAAAACATTCCTAGCATTTGAAACAATCTGGCAAGGTCTTGGAGGCAAAAGACAGAAATCTGACTACATTCAAGGAGTTTGCCAGGTGGCAACAAATAACTGCAAGTGTTTGATTGGGCTATAATTATTATGTACTATTTGTCACTTCAGCAAGTTATCTTTTTACAAGGCATGTGGCGACAGAATGTTGTTTTAAGATTACCCATCGTTGGGCTTATGTTGAAACGAAGAAATAGAATGGAAAGCCTTTCTTTCAGTCCTGTCCCTGGAGTATCAGGAAGCGTTGGGAAAGGTCTGACTATGAACATAACTGTATAGAGAATTTTGTTTATGCCTTCTGGGAATGCATTATTTTGATTGACTCTAAGTGAGAATTTTGAGGAGATTTGCTGTATTATCTACAAAGAAAGGATTTGCTGAGTAAACACAATTTTTGGAGTCATCTTTAAAGTGCTTAATTGATGTGCTTTCAAGTCTAGTTAAACACTTCACAGGTTCCCTTTACCGCCAGACATCTGAAATGTTGATTACAAACTCATCTTAACAGTCTCGTTTTAGTCAGTGTTTACATTCAAAAGTTATTAAATTAGATTCCTTTTAGATATAGCCTATAACTCATGTTTTTCACTAGTTCTGACAGCTCTCCTTTTACCTCCAATCTATCCAAATGACTTTGAGTTTTGCTGTATGAGTTTACTGCTGTATTAGTTTACTGACAGAGATATATAAACCATGGCTTCCACAGCTGTTTTAGATGAACCAGTATATTAATGTGTAATCTTGCAACATACAGCTTAGCTGGAAAGGTATGCAGAGCAGGTGACTGAGGAGATAACTTTCATTGCTTGGACTAAAGACAGTTTTGAAGGAGCTGAAGAAGCCTGTTGAATTCTGGTGCATGTGTACTGTTTGGGGTGTGCATGTGCAAGACACAGAACTCTTCACATTTCAAAGAGCTAAAGATACAGGTAGTAAAATGAAGTCATATTTTACACCCTCACATGCTGAGGAAGGGGAGCCAAAAGCCACACTGATTTGTTAATATTAGGCTACCACTCTTGGTTTATGATCTTTTAAACACATGTTAGAGATATTCATGAAGATGTAAAAGATGAAAACCTACATCAATTGTAACAAAAATCAATTGGCAAGAGAAGTACCTGAGGTGAAAACACAAATTTGCGACCAAAGGAACAGTCTTAGTTAATATATTTTCATCTTCCCCTAAACACAAATAGCCTCAAACCTTTGGAGGTTGTTCCTTTGAGAAGTTTCATCAGTGACATCACAGTGATTGCCACCTCCCTGGGACTACTTTAGGCCCTGCCAGAGCCCAGGAGTTCACACAGCCCAGAAGACGAACCAGAGTTGGAGCCCAAGTTGGAGAAAGAGAGAGGAGAAACCTAGCACAGCCAGGTGTGTTCTTGACCCTCTTCAGGGAACGGTAGGATTTTTATGCTTAGCATAAATTGTGTGTGTGTGTGTGTGTGTGTGTGTGTGTGTGTGTGTGTGTGAGAGAGAGAGAGAGAGAGAGAGAGAGAGAGAGAGAGATACAAATGAGAAACGCAGGAGAATATTTACATTTCTTAATAGTCTATGCTTATTGTACACAGCATTTCTTCAGATATAAAGTGAATAATATTGATTCTTGTTGTCTTTTTTTTCACCTCATGGTATGCATTTTCTCCCTTTCTCTTAAAAAAATTTTTCTTAATCATGGAGGGAAATTTGTATTCCATCTTCTGAAAATCTCTATTCAAAGAAAGTCACTGTCAAACAATTTATTCAGAGATTTTTTGGTTTTTATTTCATCCATATGGTAATCACTTTGGATCATATGGTGTGATCTTGACTCCAGGGAACATTTAAAATGAAGCCAAAATTGTCTTTGTGGGTTAACAACAGAAAAATGAAGGTCGCTGAATTTCTGCCAGCTTTGGTATAAATGTGTGTGAAAGTCAAGCCGAGCCCACTGCTTACAGTTAGAGTATATGTTGATTGAATTAGATTCATTAGAAATTCTCATCTTAACTCTTTGTGTTTTATTCATTTAAAAATATATAAAACAACCAATATTGAAGTTCACTATCAAAGTGCAAGAAACAGTAAGAGGTAAACCACAGAAAATAAAGAAGTGTGATGGGTAGTCTTTCAATTCAGACTGCTGAAAAGAATGTGAGGTATGCATGAAACATACAGTTTGACAATAATGATAAGGCAACACCTATGTAACTATCACCCAGATCAAGAAACAATTGCCAGCATCTCAGAAGTCCATTCCTGGTCCCTTCTCCCTTCTGCCCTACCAGAGGTAATCACCATCTTGATTGTTGAGATAATCTTGTCCATGCTTCTGTTTATAATTTTACCATTTATGTCTGCATTTCCAAACAATATGATTAAGTTCTCTGTTTTTGGCTTTGTATAATTGCAATCATATTCTTTGTTTCTTTTGTAAATTCTTCTTTTGCCCAACATTTATATTTATGAGATCCACCCATCTTGTTGAGTATTGTCATAGTTCATATATTTTCTTAGCTCTATAGCAATCAAGAGTGTGAACATACCACAATTCATCATCTATTTTACTATTGATAAACATTTGAGTCGTTTCTGACTTTAGGATATTGCGACAATGTTGCCATGAACATTCTTGTATAAGCATCCTGGTACACATGTGCTTGAGTTTCTAAAGTAGAAGTAAAATTGTTGGATAATGGAAATTATCCCACGATAATGAGCATTGTCAACCTTAATAAAAAATGTCAAGTTGTTTTCTCAAAGTGGTTGAAGATTTACACTAACTTTCTTTAGCCAGAGCAATTAATTGCAGTAATAATTCATTTTTATAATCACTCCTATGAAGTAATCACAATTCTAGAAACTATTTCCAGTCTACTAGCTATAGCTCTGCCTCTAATTTGCTATGTGTCATTACACAAACAGTTTAACATCTTTGTAAAAGCCAGTTTCTTAGCTGTAATCTTGGGAGAGATAAAAATCACAATAATACTTGCCTGACTTGTGAAGGTCACAGAGTTGTGAAGGTCATATGACCAGAGCTGTGTACAGCTTTCAATAACATTTTCCCAGTATGCTCCTGTTAAGCCACTCTCCATGATTCCCTTTATTTAAGAGTTTAATCTAACAAATGCAGATTTGGTGAGACTGTTATTTTGCCTTCCTTGAACTGGGTTGTTTTCATCATTATAAAGAGCATCAAAGTTTTTGCATAACTCTGTACTTCTTCAGAACTTATCCAAATGAGTAGGCATTTGGACCAGGATTTGATTTTATTAATAAATTCATAAAGAAGAATCTGCTTTTGATTCTCATTCTTTTGACTCAAGGCTTCCTACCTAGATTCATCACCTTCCTGTTCCCTTCTTCTCTTGTGCACATTCTTACACATTCTCTCTAGTCCTTTAGCCATTTACTTCCTTCTGTTTACTTTCTCTTTCAGGAAAGTGTTTGCAAAGATTTTGGTTAGTAATTTACTTCATACTTCATGTGGAGGGCCAAAAGATGGATAAGCATGAAAAGGAAAATAAAATATAAATCAATCATCATTGGCCGTATTTTAAACCAAGATTGAACAGCGTACTGGTTGACACCATCTGATCTGAACTTGTGTGTTATACTAACAATGAAATAATATGAAAACTAACTATTTATCTAGTTTATACAATTAAAGATTTGGTCCACTATTAATACAACAAGTATAGTTATTACAATGAATAATTCAGTCAGGTTAGATGGTTGCCAGGCCAAAAGCTCGTAACAACCCTTCTTGCCCCTACCTTCCACCTTTAGCAAATGAACACAACACCCTTTCATCCTAAACTTGTCCACTCTATAAGAGAATTTTGTCCTGAGTATCTAAAATATTATCTTTAATCTTTAATTTTACTTAGCTCACATACACAAAGTGTCAATGATGCCACATCACTGAAGATAATAATTTGATTGACTGCATTGCATATGTTCTCAAAGTGTGATTTCTTAAATGTACTATCTGTACAAACTAGAAAGATATCATCCCTGCTCTTTGAAATGTTTACAATCTGAGCACATCCTAGACCTGACTAAAAATAGCTGGCACAGGCCCTTGTTGAAATAGAAGTACCCATGAGGTTAACACTTGCTCTTTGGACTCAGTGTCTGTTATGTGAGGTGCTTTTGGTTGACCCCCAGTAGGTCCTGTGCCCAGTGCAGTTCTCATAAAAGGCCAAGCAGATGTTAAAACTACTCCATGCTTTCACTGGGTTTAGATGAAGACCTATTTTTCATAGGCCTGAGACCTGAAAAATGATGGTGTCCTACTACAATATGTAACTCAAAGCAAGAATAATACTAAACCATAACATATTTTTTTCTGTTTTGATGATCTTGCTTGCTGCTACTCTAAGTTAGCAAAGCAAGTACACACCTATTCATATACACAAACACAGAAATCAGAGAGAGAAAAATGTAATATTTTGTGTTTTATCAAAAGCATAAATATAATCATTACAGGAAAAAAAATCAGGACTATGTTGGTCTTTTTGACATCAGGCAGAAAAGTCAGTCTTCCTGTGTTAGTCAGAATTCTTCAGAGAAACAGAACCAATAGGGTGTGTGTGTGTGAGTGTGTGTGTGAGAGAGATGTAATTGGCTCATGCATTGTGGAGGTTGGCGAGACCAAAATCTGCAAGGTAAGTCACAGACTGGAGACCCAGGGAAGAGTTGCAACTTAATCCAGAGATATTCTGGAGGCTAGATATCTGCGGTCAGGGTGTTGGCAGGTTGATGTCTTCTGAGGCCTCTCTCCTTGGCTTGCATATGTCCATTTTCTCCCTGCCTTTACATGGTCTTCTTCTGTATATGTCTGTGTTCTAATCTTCTCTTCTTATAAGGATACCAGTCATATTGGATTAGGGTCCATCTTAATGACCTCATTTTAACTTAATTACCTCTTGAAAAACCCTATCTCCAAATAGTCATATTCTGAGATACTGGGGGTTAGGATTTCAACATTATGAATTTTGGGGGGGGGTGACACAATTCAGCTCATAATACTTCTCTATTCCACAATGCTTCTATTTCATTTGAGGCAGGAATGTTCATTAATCTCCCCATGTTTTCTTTGTTACATTTTGTTAGGAGGTGAGAACAAGCACGAGGCCTTTGGTGTGCTCTGAGAAGTCTGCCTTCGGTTCTCACTGAACCACTCTGAGAATGGAACTATCCACTCGGGAGCTGTTTCTCAACTTCACCGTTGTCCTGATTACGGTTTTACTCATGTGGCTCCTTGTAAGGTCCTACCAGTATTGAGAAGGCATGTCATACTCCTGGGATTGACTGCAACACTCCAGAGCTGCCCTGCTGTATGCCCTGAGATCCCACTGCTGTCATGGGATGCCTTTCTGGGCACCCCAAGTCACTTCTGACCTGCACTCACAATGTCTGAGGCGCCTCCAGTGTTAGGATAAATTGTATGTTCTCTAAAGATGCTGCTCTTAAGGGCTGCCAAGTGTTTGCCAGTGAGTGATAGATTTATTCCCCAACTCTTATGGCAAATGTGTTAGACAAGCCACAAGGTTAAAATGAAACTGGATTCATGATTATGTAGAGCTATTAACAAGCCTCTGATCTGTCTCACCTCACATCCCTACAAACCACGCTGCAACCAAACTCTAAATCATCCTGCCAGAAGAAACAAATGTTAGAGGAAGTCTTTGTCAGCCCCTGTAGCTATCATGTGAATAAAGTTAAGTCAACCACGAACATGACTTTTAGAACTTATTTTAGATTCTATTTGCGATACTGCATTTGACCCTTGGCTGGGATTGAAGTGACAAATGTTACAGTATTTCTAGCATTCGAGCTAAGCCAACATGCGCCAGCTGCTGAGGATTTGAAACCAAGTCAATTAAGAGTGTCACATTTCAAATAATTCCATTGGTTCAGGGCTCCTCAAACTTTCCCTCTAAACTAGTCCCAAGGGCATATGGAGAATAAATCCATTTCAGTAGGAGGTGTGGGATGTAGCTGGAAAAGCCCACTGGAAGCACAAAATTTCTTGAAGTCTTGTGTTTTCTCTTTAAAATTCACAAATACATATTCTATCTTATAATATCTCCACATTTGTTTTAATATAAATATTTAAAATTATTTACCACTGAGTAAAAGTAGAACATGAGTCATGTCTCATATTTGGTTATTGTCATTATGCAAACAGAGCTAGTCATAAATAAACTACAGTTATGACAAGAAAGAAAATAGAAAATACAAATTTACTTATATGTTTATAGAAGAGACATGTGAAATTGACCCTTTTTTTTCCCCCCAAGATTTTATTGGGAATTGGGGAGAGGGGAACAGTGTTGGGGAATTGGGGAAGGGGAACAGCCAAGTTGTTGTCCTTCAATCTTAGTTGTGGAGAATGCAGCAAGCTCTGCTCCAAGTCCAGTCATGTTGCTCAGCTCAAGGTGCTGTGTTCAATTAGTTGCGGGTGGGCATAGCAACCATCCCATGTGGGAGTCAAACCAGCAGCCTTGTTGTTAAGAGTGCATGCTCTATCCCCTGAGCCACCCAGGCAGCAGCTCAGCTCAAGGTGCCGAGTTCAGTCTTAATTGTGGTCGGGTGGATGTAGCCTCCCATCTTGAACAAGCAGCCTTGTTGTTAGGAGCATGTGCTCTCACCAGCTGAGCCATCCCGCCATCTGTTGGCAGCTCAGCTCGGGCACTGTCACTGGCCCATGTGGGAATTGAACTGGCTGCCCTGTTGCTCAGAGCTCACACTCTTAACCAACTGAGACACTCAGTGAGGACATCTGAGTGACAGAATTTCCTCTATATCCTCCTCAATAGTTAAAAGAAAGAATTTACAGCCATTGTATTAGTGAAGGCCTTTGTCATCTCTGTTGGACCAATGTCCTATTTCACTCCCTACGTCCACTACAGTGAACTCATATAAACATCCAGGAGTTTAAATGACCTGAACAAATATGGGGAGGGAGAAAAAATCCCAAATTGACAAGAGTTTGAACTTCCAATAGCTGGGAAAAGATACCCTAAATAACTACAATAAGTCATTAGTTGGAGTGGAGGCTAAAAATAAAGACTACATTGAGTTGTAGAAAGATAAAATTACAAGTCATTTGCATGCCTGAGGCAGTACATTGAAGACATCTTGCCTGCTGAAAAACATTTCAATAAACCATTCATTCAGATACAACATGCATGTGACTCTCAGGACTTTTGTGAGAACTATGCATATATACATGAGTGGTGAGTGAAAAATCTACAACAGTGAATAGCTGCATTTTTTCAGGTCATCTCTCTGGAATGCCCATTTTGGACTTTTTATATCAGCAGTTGTCTTGTAAGAGTGCCTATTTACCTCTACTGCTTTAGAAGTCATTCGGGTTGACCAAATTCTGCTCTATTCTGCCTTGTATATATTTTTCAAATCTGTCTCTTCTTTGCCTTCCCCAATCTGTTTGCCCTGGTTTTGATCCTTATCTTTTGCTAGAGTGGCTACAAGCTCAATTCCTCTGGTCTTGCCCACCTCCAAAATATCCATCATATCACTTGAAGAAGCTTTCTAATGTATATAATAATCTAATCATATTGTGCCTAACTTAAACTATTTCAACCCCCCCCAGTATGCATGCACATGTGTGTGCACACACACACACACACACACACACACACAAAACTTAAAGAATAAAATTGAAATGAATTAGGATGGCATAAAAGACATGCTTTAGTCACCACTGGATTTTCCTTCTTCTATTTTTTTCTCATGTTCTTATGCTATATATGGCTCCAGAAATACCATGGTCTATCTCAACACCATACATTTGCATGGTTGATGATTAGATTAGGCTGTGATTGATAGAAAAAACAATTAACAACAGCTTAAACAAGATGGAAGCTTATTTCTCTTTCATGTAAAAGAAGTATAAAGTGGTGTCCAGTACTAATAGGGAAGCTTTACTAATGTAGGGACCCAGGCTCTGTCTATATTGCTTGGCCATGCTCTACATGTGGCTTGTGCCTCCAAAATAGCTGCTTAAGCACCAGCCATCATACCCATATTCTAGCAAGCCAGAGAGGGAGGGGTGAAGTGCACACACTTTGAGTGTTTCTTAGTGAATCCCGAACTTTCATGAAAGCTATTAATAAAGAAACTATCTCTTTCACTTGGATTTAAAATTTTGAAGCTAGTGAGTTTAGCCTCCTTGCCATCATGAAGAGAGAACCAGCTTAAGAGTGGAGCCAACCTAAAGGAAACAGATGATTCTTAAACCCAGCAAAGAAATGAAATTATTTTGTCTGATCCCCAGAATCAAGCTATAGATAAAAGAAAATGTACCCTTGAATTTTAAAATTACCGGCATACCTTGTTTTATTGAGCTCTCCTTTATTGCCCTCTGCAGACATTGCATTCTGCTTTACAAATTGAAGGTTTGTGACAACCCAACGTTGAACAAGTCTATCGGTGCCAAAGTGAAGCATTTGTTCACTTTATGTCTCTATATCACATTTTGGTAATAGCAATATTTCAAACTTTTGCATTATTATTATAAATGTTATGATGATCTGTGATCACTAATCTTTGATGTTATTATTGTAATTGTTTGGGGACACTACAAACCATACCCATGTAAGATGGCAAATGTAATCAATAAATGTGTTCTGACTGCTCCACCTACTGGCTGTTCTCCCATCTCTCTTCTTCTCAGGCCTCCCTATTCCCTGAGACACAATATTGAAATTAGGGCAGGGGAGGGCGGAGGGGTAGTCACTTTGTAAGGGGTGAAAAAGATAAGTATTGCATTTTTTGTACATCTGTAACTAATAATAATAATAATAATAATAAAGTTTTAAAAAGGGCTGGCCGAGTGGCGCGGTGGTTAAGCGCTGGCTTGGGAAGGTAAGGTCCCACATACGAGGGCCAGTGACACTGCCCTCAAAAAAAAGTTAAAAAGAAAATGAAATTAGGCAGTTAATAACCCTGCAATGGCCTCTAGGTGTTTGAGTGAAAGGAAGTATCAATCTATTGCAGCAAACTTCATTGTTGTTTTATTTTAAGAAATTGCTACAGACATCCCAGCCTTCAGCAACCACCTCCCTGATCATTCAGCAATCATCAACATCGAGGCAAGACCCTACACCAGCAAAAGATTAAGACTTGTTGAAGACTCTGATGACAGCATTTAAAGGCAATAATGTATTCTTAAATTAAGGCATGTACACTGTTTTCTTACACATGAAGCTATTGCACACTTAATAGACTACAATATATTGTAAACATAACTTTTACATATATTGGAAAACCAAAAATTTTATAAGACTTGCTTTATTGCAATATTTGCTGTGTTGTGATATTTGTTTTATTGTGGTGATCTGGAACCAAACTGGCAATATCTCTGAGGTATGCCTGAATGATGATAAATTTAGTCAATGGTACTGAAGGTGGATAAGGAAGAAAGTGAAGACAAGAAAACCTTGATAGACTGAAAGTGATGGTGGTGGTGGTATTAATGGATAGGTGCTCCTAATGAGATGAAGAGTGTGGCCGCATGCTTCTTGAGTAAAGGAGTTGGATGGGCAGCAGAGGTTGAGATGTTAGATTTATCGTTTTGGAAGTGGTACAATTTCTGGTGATGATATTCAGGATGTGACTCTGGAAAGCGGATACCTCGGGTAGTGTGGATAAAAAATGTCCACGGAGATGAAGAGGTCAAGAAACTGAGAGGCCATGAGTTTGCTTCACATAAATGCTCCTCAGTGTAGGCCAATGGCATCGTGTCTGGGCTTAATTCAGCAAAAACAGATGGTGAGGGGTTGAGGTCTAGTTTTCTTCTGGTTTGGTCTTTCCTAACAATAGATCTTCACATAAACTAGGAGAATAGACCATTTAGCCAATCTTCAATAAATATTATTTGTCTCACTTTGGACAGGTATGGTGAATTCAATGTTATTCTCAATCTCAGGCACCTAGAGTGTAGTTAAAGTTACAGCCATAAATATTAATAGTCAACTGGGCAGGGGATAAAATTGACAACCCCTTTTGAAGGCAGAAAAGTCTTAGAAGGGTATGGAGGTAGGCCAAGAGAATACTCCTGGGTAGGGCCATATTCTCCTCAGGAAGTCATTTGGAATTCACTTCAGCACATAGATGAAAAGGTCTTCATGACCCCATAGTTCAATATAACAGAGCCTGGCTTTAGTAACTTAACCTGGAAAAATTTTAAATTACGTGAAACTAATGCTTATCTCAACCATTCAACATGAAAATACATGTGAGTAACTCTTGAGCAAGCTCTTATCGAACTGAGCCACTTGGCTGGCCCTGAAATACATTTCTTAAACATGTTGCTAGAACATTCCATCAAATTTGTTCTTTGTGCCAGTTCTGATGTAAATGTGGAAAAAGAAAATTTATTAAACCTCACCTTTCATAGCACCCCTAATGAAGCTATTCCTTGCTGAGAATTTGGACTATGACTGTGGCATAGCTTACCATGCAATGTGGTTCTCAACCCTCACTGCACAGTTCATGTACTTGGGGATGATTTTTCAAAATATCTGTGCTGGGTCCTACTCAGACCAATTAAATAAGAACCCCAGGGGGTAGAGCCCAACCATCTGCATTTTTCAAAAGTTCTTTAGATGATTATATTGTGTAGCCAGAGTTGAGGATCCCAGATACCTACCAGTACTTCTCAAACTTTGACATAATTATGAATCGCGGGGAGGTCTCCTTTAAATGCAGATTATAATTCAATTATGATTCTGATTCAGTCTGAACTAGGGCCTGAGATCCTGCATTTTAAACCAGCTCCTAAGTGATACCAGTGCTATGGTCCATGGATTAACACATTAGAATCACCTGGAGCTTTTAGAAACTCAAGGTGTGAGCCTATTCCCAGGAGTTTCTAATTTAATTGATCTGGGGTGAAACCTAGCATTATTCTTTTTCAGAAGGACTCCAGGTGTTTCTAATGTGTAGCCAGGGTTACAAATCTTGATACAGTTAAAGGAAAAGTATTGTTATTTTGAGGGGTTCCCAACCAAAATTGAGAAACAGTAATGTATGGTCCTTAATGTGCTACTCCTAATTTCAGAGTCAGACTATACATATGGATGTACTATTGTCAATGACTTAGTGTGCAGCACACCTACTCATAGACAGATGGCTCTAGGACCCTTGGTAGATGGTTACTAGTCTTTCTGTTACTCAAAAACAAACAAACCTCAGATAATTTACTGTTGTTTTTGTATGTTTGAGATGGTGTGTACATAATGGTGGGGATGGTAATGAACAAAATAAGTGACAACAATCCTTTCACCTCAGTCTGAGTCCTAGTGCCAACATATACAATAAGTACTGTTTATTGAGTCTATTGTATATGAAGCCTTGTACTAGGCACTTCCCATACATTATGTCATTTAGCAGTTGTGGGAATTAAGGATCATAGACCTCACTAACCAGATATAAGTGGTGAAGCTAGGATGACAAATGTATCATCTTAATCTCTGTTAGAGACTATATACAAATCATGTTTCATTATAGCTCTCAAACAATTTGATTGTAAGTTTTTACCCTCACATTCTTTTTTTTTTTAAGATTTTTTTTTTTAATTGGGGAATTGGGGGAGGAGAACAGACAAGTCACTGTCCTTTTGTTCTTCAGTCTAGTTGTGGAGGACGTTGCCTCACTGGCCCATGTTGCTATTATCATTGCGTTATTCCCCGGTGAGGCAAATTGGGCGCCAGCCTCTGGATGGCCAGTAACGGTGTCTATTGGCAGCTCACGCGGGCTGCAGGCTGCTCACGCTGGCTGATGGCCATTTACTGTAGCTTATGGAAGCCCATTGCAGCAGGGGCTACAGCCTACACCGTTGCTGGGACTCACGCAGCCCATCTCCAGGTGGAGCTGTTGTTCACCATTTTAGCTGTAGAGGGAAGTGTCACTGGCCCTCATATGTGGGATCCGAACCAGGGCCACTGGTGTCCCAAGCCAGCTCTTAACCAACGCGCTACTCGGCTGGCCCAGCCCTCACATTCTTTAGTATTCTAAAATAGCCTACTTAGAGAAAGGTGACAGTTGTACTTCTCTTTTTAATTCTTTTCTGCTTGTCAATCCTTACTTCATGTTCCCTACCTTTCTCTTCCTAACTTCCTGTGATGGGATCTACTGATAGGACCCATTTATAGATCACATTATGGGCCACCTTTGCAGGTAAGGCAAACATTAGTAGTCTCAGTTATGTGGCTAGCAATTATGTCTAATTTTTTCACATTATGTGAGTCCTAGTCATTATGGCTAAATTCCAGTCTGACTTATAAATCTCCATTTATATACAACTCTCCCTGGGACTTTAGGTACCTTGAATCATCACAGTACACCCTTGAAGTTGGCTCTACCCACTCGAATGTCGCTGATTATTCCCAAACAAGATAGTTCTCCTCTGAACCAAAACAATGAATCATAGTTATTAATTAAAGTTCCATCTCATGGGCTTGATACTTCTTTCCCTAGCTTCTTTCTCTTTAGTTCATTCATTCATTCATTTGACAAGTACTTATTGTGAAATTACTAGTGTTGGGCATTATACTAGACACTGGTGATAAATGGTGAATGAAACAGACAAGATCCATTCTCATGGAGCATATGATTTGGTGGAGGAGACAGATACATGAACATACAATTATAATGGCATGATAAGTTCTTTGACAAGAGAACGATAGGGAGATTTCAGGCGGAGGGAATAGCAGGAATAAAGATCCAAAGGTCAGAGAGCATGACAAATTCAGGAAACTGGAAGTATCTGCATAACTGAAGCAGAGGGTGTCTCTCCAGACACTGGCAGAAGTTATGTTGCATAAGGGCAGATCTCAAGCTTCTGACTGCTTCTGCCTGATTTCCAAGTTGGACCACCTCTAGGATCCCTCGCCATCATGCCTCGTTCACTGGAAGGGACCTCCTGCCACCAATAATTGTCCAAATCATGTCTGAGCTTGCACAGAGCTTAGACACTGGGCCTGGGGGCATTTGGCCACCTTTCTCTATAGCAGCCAGGTCAATTCTCCCCACTACCATCTCTCTGCTGAGCAACTCTCTGCTGGGTGGGTGATGGTCTCTTTTTGCCATAAGCCCTGGGCTGCCAAGATCCCAGTACACTTAAAGTTGAAATGCTCATATTACAATGACAACCAAACACTTGAATTTTCAAGAGAGATTATCTTATAGTGCTGACTTAGGCTTTTCTTCCAGTCTTCCCTAAACGCACTACTAAATTGGACACCTTTTGGAACATCTCATTTTTATCTATTCTCTTACATTGAGAAAACACACAAGATTTAATCAATTTCTGGCAATCCCAACACCATATTCAGTCACCAACTCCTCTAAGACTGCCATATAGTTGGTCTTATAGGCAGAAGAAATTATCCAGATAATTCATGCCCAAGTCATGGCTCTAAGAAAAGAAGTCCAAGGAACTCCAACCTGATCAGCTTCCATAACCACATTTTCCACTTTTGATCCACAGGGGCATGTGGAAATTGTCATAAAATGGTAGTACTTCCATTGTTCTCTTTTAATTGATTTGCCAATCAATCTAGAAGTTGTTTTAAGGGGATAGTCCCCTTTTCATTTCTATTATTTTCTTATTGCTTAGCTGTCCCTTCTGTTCCTCTGAGACCTAATTCTGTCAATCCCACCTGCCTCCACAACCGTTTTGACACCTGGTCCATGCCATTCTTACATGGGGCCTCAGAGCCTTTCTCAGCAGGCAGGGTATGTCTGTTACCACCTTGAAATCTCTCTACTAAGAATCCTGTCCTGAATGCATAGAATACCCAAAAAGTAATTAGGCTCAAAATAAACTAAATTGGTTCTCTTCCCTTTTCCTCTGAATAATTTACCTATCATTCTCTTAGATATATTTTATAATTTTCATGCTTTCAGACTTTCTTTTACAATAATTTTGGCACATAAGACCCTTCTTAGCTGATCCATATCTACCTGTAGCATCTCTTTTGTTTACTTGTCCTACATGATGCACCCCAACCCTTCCTTTGCAACCATTTCCTACTATTTATAGTTTTCAAGTATGCCATGCTCTCTTATACTGCTGTGATCTTGCACATCTATTCCCTTAGCCCGAACTTTCCTCTTTGCTTTCCTCATTAATTCATTTATTAAGATTGCTGTTTGATGTTACTACCTCTTGGAAGTTATCCGCAGATAATTCCCTTCTCTGAGCCTCATGCCTAACATGTTCATAGCACTTACCACATTGTATGGTTTGTTTGTGTGTCTCTCCCATGTTTATTTCTTGCCTATTGGGACTTTCTTCAATGCTGAATTTTAGTTTCTAGCTGGTCCATTATCATCATTGGATAAGTATCTATTGAACACACCAATAAATGCTTGGTTTGATATAAACATCTTTGGAATAGACATGTTCTCATTTCTATGATTAGATGCATGACCTGTGCTCACCACAGTGTAACAAAGAGGGACATGAAATCTGTGGTTCTAAAAGTTCTATTGCATTAATGAACAAATGAAATTCTTAAACTTTAGGCAGTTGAAAAAGCTTTTTCAGAGCTAGTTTGCTTCTTTATAAAATATTCATGGTGCTTGCTTCTTTGATCTATCTCTATCACTACCCTGAACAGTTTGACATGTTTATGAATGACTCATCAAAGCCCAAAGTGTTGAGCATATTTTTTAGTTCATCTAAAACCAGTGTGCTACTGGAGAAACTTTCGTTTTCCAAGCTGCATAAACTTAGGGTTAAACTTTGTTTATAAACAGAATACTTAAACAAAACTTATTGCACACCTACCGCATGCTAGGAACTTATTTATTTTTTCTTTTTTTAAGTATTAATTTTCATTCATACTTTACAAGTGAGAAGACTGAGGCTCAGAAATGACAGAAGACCAGTCCCAAAACACTAATGAGAGGCAGAGCTAATGAGAGGCAGAGTTGAGAGGCAAATTCAGCTCTCTCCCACCCACATCAGGCAGAGTTCTTTCCAATCACCATGGCTGCCCTACTACACTATTATACAAGTGATTCTAGGGCAGAAGACATGCTCCCTTACCCTGGGCAGAAAGAGCCGAAGATATGGTATATAACAGAGGCCTCCAGACTAACACCGTCCTTCCTCTACAGCTCAATCATATACAGTGTGCAACTTGCACAATTCTGTTTCCCAGGAATTGGAAACAAAGCCCTGGAATCATCTTTTTTTTTTTTTAGTCAACTGAGCACTTATAAGAGGGGACAAGAATACTGATGGCTGTTTAAGCTGTTTTTAATGTGTCAGTGATATCTGTGGGGATTAAGTGGAAATGACAGCTCCATCGACAGCACTGGCTAGTTATACACACTTGAAGGAATTTGTCACATGGAGATGTTTTCCTTTCCCACTCATTAGATCATTTTCAAAATAAAGCGTTGGAAAAAGCACAGCCTTTGAATTCACAGGCTGTATTTTGCTTACTAATATGTGACCTCAGACAAGTTATTGAACTTTTGTGAGCCAAAATTTCCTTCATTATAAAAATAGAGAATAATATTTTCATTTTAAGAAGCAGGTTAAATTAGATATTGTTTAGATATCCTGTGTTTAATTAAATAACAGTGCCTGGCAATGAGTAAATACTCAATAAAATGATAGTTCATATTACTAAAACATAAATAAAGTGTTTACAATGGTTGGAACATACTAGGCCCTAAAAAAGTGTTAAGAATTATTAGTAGGTTATACTGCTGCTGCTATTTCAATGCTATCTCTCTCTTTTTTTTTTTTTTTGAAGGCAGTGTGACTTGCCCTCATATGTGGGACCCTAACCAGGGCCGCTGGCTTCCCAAGCCAGAGCTTAACCACCGTGCCACTCAGCCGGCCCCAATGCTATCTCTTTTAAGGGGGAAAATAAAACACTTTGTGAAAGTTGGGAATTCATAGATTCTTTACTCCTGAAGAGTACAGCATATTTCTCAAAACGCAAGCACCGTTTGAATGACAGTATCTGAGGCACTTATTCAATTGCAGATTCCTGTACCAAACCACTGAAATGGAATCTCTCAGAGTGGGGTCTGGCTTACTACATTTTACACCAACTCCCCTGATGACTCTTTTATTCACTGAGGTTTGAGAACCACTAATCTACAATATCCTCCAATGCCAGCCCCAGGATTTGCATTTCTAACTTTATCAAGGATTTCGTCATTGGTTGGAAGGAGAAGTCCACACATTTTCACTTTCTCTGAGGATCACAGAATTCTCACCACCATCCTCTTGAATGACAGATTTACATTCTCCTTCTCCATCTCTCCAGGGAGAGCTCTCCTTGCACCCTCTACCCTCCGTTTTTAGTCAGTTTCTACATTGGATCTACAGATTCTCTCCCAAACAAGTTTGCTTCCTTGTACCTGCAGATTCAGAGCCTATCTATAGCTATACTTAATAAAAGTTATTTTTGAAACCTGAGGTTCCATAATATATCAGCTTGTATGCAAAAGTTCTATTTTGATATATTTTCAAAGAAAACATTGGAACAGTCATTCAAATTTTAATAGCTTCAGAAACATTAAATATTAATAGATCTTTCCAAATGATGCTCCCATTTGACTCTCACCTTTTCCCTTTGAAACCCAAGATTGAAAATCAGCATAAAGCAATCTTTACTTTAGACCTCAGATTTAAAAAGTTCAGAACTTTGCTACTTTCTCCTAGGTAGGTAGTGAAAATGAGTTTTCTCAGCAGCAGCCATTCCATCCAGGGTTTGCATGATGTGATATTGGTGTGGCAGCAGTGTTCACAGGCTCCAGTCCATACTATCTGACTCAGATACAACTGTGAATTGCTTTTCTTCCAACCTCTTACCCACTTTATATTCCTCTAACATAGACTCAAAAAGGCCATGGAGGAAAAAAGAGTCTATTTTGAACACATGCTGTGTCTACAATGATGGCACGCAAACACATACATCTTGCCAAGTCCCAAGTTAATTTGTCTTCACAATGACAAACTTTTCAAAGGTTTCCTGGTGATTATCTGACAATATAACATGAAAGCTGATCTTGTCCTGCGCATTCCCACCCTGTCAGAATGACTAGGATCACATTCACGTTGCAGACGAACAGTAAACGGGAAGCTAAGCTTGTAACATTTGATTTTGTCACATGTGATGTTACCATCAAACCTTGATTTGAAAATGAGTCATGCAATTTGAGAGACTGCTAACCTGAGATATATAATGACTTATACCATATATTACTGACTTTAACAATGATTTATGGACCCGTTTGTTTTGAATGTCACTTATGAAAGATTATATCTTTGACTTTGAATATTATTGATGATTGGTCTCTGAGCCATAAAGCATTCTCTTCCTGAGAAAGATATGTATAGCAAAATATATTTTCCTGGGCCGGCCGAGTGGCGCGGTGGTTAAGCGCTGGCTTGGGAAGCCAGCGGCCCCGGTTCGGGTCCCACATATGAGGGCCAGTGACACTGCCCTAAAAAAAATAAAAAAATGGCAACCTTTTAAAAAAAATATATATATATATATATTTTCCTTAAAGTTCTGTGTTCTTGATTCAATATTCTCTTTTTCCTCTTTTCCTGGTATTTTTAGTGACCCAAAATATGCTTATTTTGATAACATAATGATTAGTATAGACTTTTGGTGGAGGCTGTATTTAACCTGCAAATTAATATCCCTGTATAAAAGGACATCCTTTCTATGTACCGTGAAAAGAAAAAGCAAGCCCAATGCTTCAGATTTACTTGTACAAACTTCACAACCCCTCGTCTACGAAGATGAGAATAAAGGAAGGACTATCTTTGCTGGGAGAAAATAGTGTAGTGGTACTTGACATAAGGACGTACGTTTTGGTGCACTATATTTTATTTGCTATTCAAAACTGACAAGTGTTCTTCTGAATATTATGTATGATGACTCGAAAATAGATACCAGGTTTTTTTTTTTGTATCTGGGTACCAATGAAAAAAGAACTCAGCCCCGAACAATGAATTTTCATATGTTATTATACTACTTTAATTATAACTGGTTATAACCCTTTATTATAATGCTTTATATTTTCTGGGAAGAGACACATTTATTGAAATTTTGTTTGTCTGGAAATTCCCTGAGGCTATTAGAACTCTTTGGTGAAATGAAATTTGGTTCTAATCATGTTAATGAAATCATTGTCTTTCTTACCTCTTTCATCAACAAAAAAAGTTCTAGAATGGGTGGCAAAAGAATGTAGTTACAAATACCAGCTATAACCATGTGACCAGTTACAGAAATGAAGATTGTAATTGTCATGAGTATTTTTCTTTATTGCATTGTGAACCTGTTTAAACACACACACACACACACACACACACACACAGAGCCTCTGTTGCCATATATATGTATATATGGGATATATAAAGTCAATATATCTTATGTTACATGATGAGGGAATAAGAAAGGCACAAAAACAAAGATTATATATGTATATGTACAAATATATATAAAACCTTTGTTTTCTTCCCTCATCCCCTCATAGTATTTAAGTTACTAGATATCAAGGAGAAGAGTATACATCACCGAAGAACTTTACCTTCTCTTTTGGGGAAGGTGAAGAATACAATATCGGTTCTGTTTCTCTGGAGAACCCTGACTAATGCAGATCATATTTCATAACTTTTAGTTTTACTATTTTATGACTTCAAAGTGTTTGAGATCAGGTTTCTGTAGCCATATCTGTGTGGTTAAGTTTCATGAAGTAATACAGAGGAAGAGGGGAGAAGGGGTGTAGTCTATTGTTGCCAGATTTAATGTGGTGAAAACCTTTGACTTATAGAGAATATAATAATATAAAAATCCTTTCAGGGGCTGGCCGAGTGGCTCAGCTGGTTAAGAGTGGGAGCTCTGAGCAGCAGGGTCACTGGTTCAATTCCCACATGGGCCAGTGAGCTGCAACCGAGCTGAGCTGCCGACAGGAGGCAGGATGGCTCAGCTGGTGAGAGCACGTGCTCCTAACAACAAGGCTGCTGGTTCCACTCCCACATGGAATGATGGGCTACACCCACCCACAAACAACTGAGATTGAATACGGCACCTTCAGCTGAGCTGCCCTGAACTGCCAATGGGTGGCCGGATTGCTCAGTGGTTTGAGCATGTGCTCTTAGCAACAAGGTTTCTGGTTGAACTCCCACATGGAATGGTGGACTATGCACACCTGCAAATAAGATTGAACACAGCACCGTGAGCTGAGGGGCCATGAGCTGCCGACAGGTGGATGGATGGCAACTGGACTTGGAGCTGAGCTAGCTGCGCCCTCCACAACTAAGACTGAAGGACAATGACTTGGCTGTTCCTCTTCCCCAATACCCCAACACTGTTCCCCTTCCCCAATTCCCCAATAAAATCTTTAAAACAAAAAAAATCCTTTCAAATGAAGGCTTCACTTTGGGCCACACCCAGTGATGGTACTGAAACTCGACCACATACTATCAATATGGCACAAGTTTCAATAGAGAGGAAGGAGAGGGGCCGGCTGAGTGGCTCAGTTGGTTAAGAGTTGGCTTAGATCATGAGCTCTGAGCAACAGGGCCAGTGAACGCTGCGCCTGAGCTGAGCTGTTGCTGAGCTGCCAATAGGTGGCAGGATGGCTTAGCTGGTGTAACAACAAGATTGCCTGTTCGATGATGGGCTATGCCCACCCACAACTAAGACTGGACTCGGCACCTTGAGCTGAGCTGCTGTCTGGATGGCTCAGTGGATAGAGTGTGTGCTCTTAACAACAAGGCTGATGGTTTCACTCCCGCATGAGATGGTGGCTACGCCCACCTGCAACTAAGATTGAACACAACACCTTGAACTTAGAGGCCATGAGCTGCCAATGTGAAGCCAGATGGTGACTGGCGCCCTCAATAACGAAGGTTGAAGAACAACAACTTGGCCGGTCCCCTTCCCCAATTCCCCAACACTGTTCCCCTCTCCCAATTCCCCAATAAAAGCTTTAAAAAAGTAATAATAATAGAGAGTCAGGAGAGAGTGCCACAGTGATTTAAAGCTAATTTCAAATACAGGGAGCAATTGTCTCTTTGCTACCAGACCTCCAATAAACTTTCTGGAATGTTTCAGCTAGAGAGGATTTCAAAGATACTTGATTCAAATGTGAAATTGTGGAGGGGAGACAGGCTTGAAGAGGTTAAGCAACTACTCATGATTCGTTAGTAGCAATACTGGAGTGAGAAGCCAGATCCCCTGATGTTTAGGCCATTTTCAACTGGCAACTCTGAATAATTGGATTCCTTTATGGTAATCTCTCTTCACAGCTCTCAGATGTGGGAAAAAGGCAAAATCTGAATTTTTTTAGGTTGTGGCTCAAAGAGTATACCTTTCTCCACATACATACAACTGAAAGCGTGTGACTGTATGGCTATCCTTGACCAGTTTTCTCTTGCTATGGACTGACAAGTATGTTGGCACTTCATTCTGGCTAGATGTCCAAGCCCACCTACTTGATTCAGCTTTCTAATAGTGCAGTTACCTGAAAAGGGTGGGCTCAGGGGTGCGGGAATCAGAAGCCTGCAGAATTTCTCAGAATTTTTCTTATAATTATTTAATTATAAACATTTTAACCTTCATTATGGCTGGAAGTGGAAAGAAAATTTCATCAAGGTTGAAATTTTAGCTGTGGGGAGGAATAAATAGTCTTAATGACCTCTGAGATTTCCTACAATATCATTGGCTGGTTTCCCTGAGAACTTTCTTTACAACTATCAGATGCTAAAACCAGTTGCTTACAGATATCTTTCCTTACTCTCAAGGAACATGATCTAAATATGAATCATCATAGTCACCAAGATCTTGGCTAGAAAGTCTTCCTAGTGACCTGGTATCCTATTCCCTGAGAGGAGCCAAAAGAATTCTTTCCATAGTGTCTTCCTCAGAAGAGAGGCAACAGGGCATAGTGGAAAAAGCATGGGTTTTGGCAACAATTAGACTTAAGTTTTAATCCTGACTCAGCCATTTATTAACTGTTTGACCTATGACAAGTAAACTCCCTTAGCCACAGTTTTCTAATCTAAAAAAAGAGATAGTATTACCTATCTCAGAAGGTAGTGAAAAAATTAGAAAGAGTGCATATAAAATACTCAAGCATAGTAGATTCTAGATAAATTATAACTTGTAATTATGATTTTTAGGTTGAGTCTGGTTACTAGAATGGAGCATCATCCCTCTTTATGAGGTAAGCTTTTAAGAGTTTAGTGTCTCACCAAGTCTCACACACTGATCAGTATATGTTTGTGGTTGGGGGTAGGAGTTTGGATGAGAGCCAACAAGAATAAATGTCACAAGTATTCCTCCTTATTTTGTTATAAATATGTTTAGGTGTATAACTGATAATTCAACATTTGGTCAGTTCTGAGTTTCTGTTTATTGATTATCTTTTCTGTTGAGAGTTGTTGAGAATTTCCCCTTTTTTTTTTTTTTAGCTGAGCCATCCTGCCATCTGTTGGCAGCTCAGTGGCAGCTCAGCTTGGGCTGGGCATCGAACTGCTGTTGCTCAGAGCTCAGCTCTCACTCTTGAGCGAGCTCTTACCAACTGAGCCACTCGGCTGGCCCCTCCTTATTTTTTATATATCAAGCAATTTTCAATTGTTTTCTGGATATTTTGAATATTATGTTATGAGGCCCTGTTAAACTCCTCTGGGTAATTAGATCTTCAGTTTTAACAGGTAATCAGCCTGATTAATATAAGATTGCAAACCGCAATCTGCCATCTCTGTGCTGATTCTAATATTAATTAATTCAGTATTTAAAGACTTTGCAGTGTTATTTGATCCACCCCTTGTGTGGCCCACCCAGAGTCTAGTTTGGAACATGAGCAATGGTCTACACCACAGTTTAGCTCTCAAAGACTTTGCTGTGCTGTTTCCTAACTAGGAAGAGTTAAGAAGTGATTTCATACACAGATTTAGAAGATCCATTCTCCAGCTCTCTCCTTTCTATGATTTCCCCAATATTCTCTAGCTCTCAAGGGTCCCTTCTCGTGGTTCTTAGAGAGCTGGTGTTATAGACTCTCTATGCTGTTCCACACTTTCCATAACAGGGTCAGTCTGCCTTGGAAACACAAGGTAGAGAGAAAAGAGAGAGAAAACAGTTAATAGGGATTCTCCCCAACACTTTTTAAATCACAGGACTCCTTTTCCCAGTTCTGCAACAGAGGAAGATTTTCTCTGAGTTCTAGGAAGCTCACCACTGCTGCTCTGTTCCAAGAGTGCAGCTTCATAAGTTGCCAAATGGCAGAGCCAGGAGTTTATTAAAAGAAAAAAGTGGGGTTTTCCCTTTATATTAACAATCCTGCAGGACCCCCTACATGGTCATCTAAATAGAAGAAAAGGGTTTCCCCTGGAGCTTTTCTGTTCACACCTGCTGTGTAGTTCCAGGATTTGGGCTGCCCTAGAGTCAAAGTTAGATTTGGGTTGGAAGATAAAAAATAGGAAATTCACCACTGTCATGGTTGTTATATGAGTTTCAGAAAGAGATAGGGTGGAACAAATTTATTATTTTTAGCCAAATTCAGAAGTCCTTGAAGTCTAGATTTGAATCTCTAAACCATTGACTGGATTAGTTGATACAAGATAACTAGTACCGCAATAGCCTGGCAGAGCAAATGAAAACTCTCAAGAGACTCATAATTCTAAACCTCAAATTGTTTTTGTAATTATTTTATATGCAATATCTGGCACTCAATAAAAGAATATAACTAGGCAGATGAAGAGACAAGTTAATAAAAAACAAGAGAAACAATAAATAATAAAGACACACAGAGAATATAAATAATGGCATCATTAGACATGGACTTTGAAATAACTCAGCTTAAAATGTTCAAGGAAAGAATAAATATTGTTATAAAGTTGCCCCTTGTATTTTCTTAGAGCTTTTAATATTCTCTGTACCTGAAATTTACTCATCTTTTAGAATGAGTAAACTTCTTGTTTTCATTAAATGTGGGTTGAGTAGAACCTGAGTTGTAGTATTAAAGTAGGAGGAACTCACTTAAGAAGAAAAGAATGTTTTAAAGTGAGTGACCTTCCCAGATAAAATAGTACTGTTGTCTGTATACAGCTTAAATAAAAAAAAATAGTTAAGGTCAGTTTTATTTAGTCCATATTTAGTTTGCACAAATCTTTTTTTTTTTTTTACTGCACTTATTTTCTCCTGTTTATTGAAGTGCTCTCTTAAATGACAGTAATTTTCTTTTTGACATCTTATTTTTTTGTGATTTTCTTTGTCTTTATTTTATTTTCTTTCTGTCCAGCCTCAGTTTAACTCTTTCCTTTTCTTCTTTTATCCTGAGAGAACTTATAATTCTTCCAAAGATAGAACCTCATCACTTGCCTCCATTGATACTTTTTAACGTTTTGTTAAAACATTTTTTAAAAATTTTTCAATTACAGTTGACATGCAATATTATGTTAGTTTCATGTATACAACATGGTAATTAGACATTTGTATAACTTATGAGGTGATCAACCCGATAAAGGTAGTACCCAGCTGACACCATACATAGTTATTACAATACTGTTGACTATATTCCTTATGGTATACCCTAGATCTCTATGACTATTTTGTAACTACCAATGTGTACTTCTTAATCCCTTCCCCTTTTTCACCCATACCTCCAGCCCTACTCGCATCTGGCAACCCTTAAAATGTTCTCTGTATCTACGAGTTTGTTTCTGTTTTGTTTGTTCATTTATTTTGTTCTTCAGATTCCACACCGAAGGGAAATCATATGACATTTGTCTTTCTCAGACTTACTCCACTCAGCATAATTACCTCTAGGTCCATCCATGTTGTTACAGATGGCAAGATTTCATTCATTTTTTATGGCTGAGTAATATTTCATTGTATATATGTACCACCTCTTTATCCATTTATCCATTGATGAACACCCAGGTTGCCTCCATATCTTGGCTATTGTAAATGATGCTGCAATGGACACATGGATGCATATGTCCCCTTGAAGTAGTGTTTTGGGTTTCTTTGGATAAATACCCAGAAGTCAGGTTATTAGATCCTTTTTTGTGTTTTTTTTTGTTATAGACTTTGTTTTAAAGTCTATTTTGTCTGGTATAAGTATTGCTACACCAGCTTTTTTGTTGTTATTTCATTTTCATTTTCATGAAATAACTTTTTCCATCCCTTTACTTTCAGTCTGTGTGTGCCTTTCAATGTGAAGTGTGTCTCTTGTAGGCAGCATATATAAGGGTCTTGTTTTCTTATCCATTCAGTCACCCTATGTTTTTGATTAGAGCATTTAATCTACTTACATTGAAAGCAATTGTCGATAGATATGCAGTTATTGCCAGTTTTTTATTCATATTTTTGATCTTTTCTTTTTCTACCTCTAACATCCTTATAATGTTGGTTTGGTGGTGATGAACTCCTTTAGCTTTTTGGTTTTTTGTCTGGGGAGCTCTTTATCTGTCCTTCGATTTTACATGATAGTCTTGCTGGGTAGAGTACCCTTGGTTGTAGGTCCTTGTTTTCCATCACTTTGAATATTTTGTAACAATCCCTTCTGGCCTGCTAAGTTTCTGTTGAGAAATTGGCTGAATCTAATGGGAGCTCCCTTGTGGGTAACTAACTGCTATTCTCTTGCTGTGTTTAGGATTCTTTCTTTGTCTTTAACCTTCGCCATTTGAATTATAATGTGTCTTGGTGTGGGCCTGTTTGGGTTCATCTTGTTGGTGACTCTGCACTTTCTGAACTTGTATGTTTATTTCCTTCAGACATACAAAGTTTGGAAAGTTTTCAGTCATTATTTCTTCAAAGAGATCTCAACCCCTTGCTTTCTTTCTTCTCCTTCTGGTACCCCTATGATATGAACATGGTTACAATTGATGTTGTCCCAGACGTCTCTTAAACTCTCCACATTTTTCTGAATTCTTACTTCTATTTGCTGTTCTGATTGGGTGTTTCCTGCTATGTTGTCTTTCAAATTGCTGATTCAACCCTCTGTTTCATCTAGTCTGCTGGTGATTCCTTCTAGTACACCCTTCATTTCAGTTATTGTATTCTTCATTTCTGACTGGTTCTTTTCTATGGTTTCTATGTTCTTTTTTATGCTTGATACCATATTTTGCCATATATAATATGCACTTTCTTTTGCCAAAATTGTGAGGGAAAAATAAGGATGTGCATTACACATGGGTAGTACTAATTCAGTATCTATACAAATATTTTTAACTCTTTTATTTATGCTTATGAGTTAAAAGTGCAACTCTAGAAATCAATAATGATATCTGGATGCAAAATAATACTCTGGAATATGATAACTGGTTTTGTTGAACTTACGACAAATTTTCAAACACAAAGAGTTCTCGGCTTTCTATGATGCATAAATATCGTGAATTTGTTACCAGGACATAAAATTTCTTGTACCTTCTATCTGTTCTTGTGTTTTGTAATTATTTGTTACATAAAATTCCTTGTACTACACTATGTTAAAAAACTAAATGCTAAAATTTCTTTATAATACTGAGAACAAGTATGTAAATGTAAACAAATACAAATTTGAATTAAAAAAATTAAAACAAAAGAATTTTTTTCCCTGAAAGTTTGGGCCAAAAACATGGGTGTACATTATACATGGGAGCACATTACACATGGTAAAATATGATATATCTTTGTTGAAGTTCTCACCAAATTCCTTGAGTATCCTTATAATCATTGTTTTGAACTTTGTATCTGGTAGATTGTTTGCCTCTATTTTGTTTAGTTCTTCTTCTGGAGTTTTCTCCAGTTCTTTCATTTGGGATGTATTCCTTTTTTTCATTTTGGTTCCCTCTCTGTTAGTTTCTATGTATCAGGTAGGGCTGCTATGTCTCCCAGTCTTATTAGTTAGCCTTATGTTGTAGGGGTCCTGTGGGATGCAGTGGCACATTCTCCCTGGTTACCTGAGCCAGGTGCTCCAGGAATGTCCTTTGTGTGGGTTGTGTGTGCCCTCTTGTTATAATTGAGCCTTGATTGCTGTTAGCATGTCAGTGGGTGAGATTGATCCACAGTATGATTGGCTGTGAGGTTTGGCTATATGCACAGCTTATGGGATGCTATGCAAGGGGCTTAACCCCTTTTGAGACCGCCTTTTTGCTGTGCCCCTTGTGAGGCTAATTGAGCATTGCTCTGCTGTGGTCTGAGTCAGCCTCCAAGAATATTGGTTCTGTGGCATCTTGAATGGGGCTCTGGTGCAGGCCCAGGTCACCCACTGCCTATGACCAGCCAGGGACTACCTAGTAGGAACTATAAAGCAATCCACAGTTGTTTGTTGCCTGTGCTAACCCTGGAGGCATGGAGGAGAGATCATGCTGTGAAACTAAGACATCTGCCACCAGTACTGGGCCTGGGGTAGCTCTGCAAAATGCCAGGACACCCCAAGGCCTGCTGCCACCTGCCAGCTGCCTTAAGGTTGAGCCACTCATAAAGCCTCATGTGATATGTAAGTTGGGTAAGGCAGGGTCTCAGGGAGTCATTAGAGTGGGAAGTTGGTCAGCAGGTTAATGTAGACTCTACCCAGAGTGCCAGTGCTGAGCCTGGAGGTACTCAGCAAGTCTCAGAGCACACTGAGGCCAGTAGCCACCTGCCTGGGGTATGCAGGCTCTGATAGCTTTCTAAGAGAGTGCAATTTGGGCAGGGATGGCTGCTCACAGATAAAGTGGCTGTGGTATTGGGTGAGTTGGGTGGGGCAGGGTCCCAGTGAGTCAGCAGGGGAGAATGAATGGAGCTCATCAGGTCAGTCAGATTCAGATTTGGCCTGTGGGGGTGGACTCAACACAGGAACGAAGGCGCCTGCCTCCTAGATGTATGGGAGAAGGATCCCACATATGGAAAATATTGACTGTCCTCCAGACCTCACTAGGAAGCTACACATCTCAATCTGCCTCCCATGTGTCTCTGAAATCCCCAAGTTACAGTCCCTCCGTTGGATCCAAAGGTGAGTACCTTCTAGTGAGACAGTCTGTGTGTGGGCCGTTTAAGAGGATGCTTGGGTTTCCTACAGCCTTCTGTCCCACCCAGATGGTCAGAATCCCCAGTTTTTCATAGCTAGATGTTGTGGGGACTCTTCTTCCCAGCACCCATACTTTGGGCTGGGCAGACTGGTTTGTAGTTCCCTCACTCCTCTGTGGAGAGAAACTCCATGGATGAGATATCTCTCTTGGTTCTTAACTGCCACCCAGAAGCTTGGGGCTATCCTGTTTGGCGTATCTGCCCCTTTGACCAGTCTCAATGTGACTTCTTTATATCCTTAATTACAAACCCTCATGGAGAGGACTCATAGCCATATGGGGGAACTTTTGGTCCCCTCCTGGGCATGGCACTTGCTGGTTTAAAAACACAAAACAGTCTCCTTCACCACGGCAGACAGACCCATACTACTGTGGGCAAGCGAGCTGGGAGCAAAAGGTCTGGATATGGTTTATGGGGTCGGTCATTGTAGGCACTCAATGGGAAACCTTTTTGGGAAAGAGGATAGTAATAGGCCATCCTGTGAGGGACTGAGGGGACAATCAAAACCTGGTCGTGGCCCCATGTGGGGTCTAGTGGTCACAGGCCCCTCCAGGGAAGTTTTAGATGTCTCCCTCACTCAGGAGACAGGGGAATGAGTGGCCTCTGCATATGCAGATGGCCTTGGAGGATGCCAGAGGCCCAGAAACATGACTAGCGGTGGACTGGACAGGGCCGCCCAGCCCCCGGGAGTAGTGTGCCTTTGCCTGATTATCCCATTCTTCGCCTTGACCTACTCAGCAGTTGTCAGGTCTCACCTGGGCTGGTGGCTTTTAGGTCAACCCAGGAAGATAGATGAGATGGCCAGATGTCAGTGGGGGTGATAAAAGAATAAAATGATTCATTGGAAGTTGTTGGATTCATTGATTGCAGTATGAAAGTTAGTAAAGAAAAAACTCCAGAGGTTTATAGAGATGATAAAAATCACCACTGTTACACATTATTGCAATGATTACCATTTTTTGCACTTAATTGTTTTTACAAAATAACTGAATAAAGTTTATCCACAAAAAAGTCTCTGACATATTGAAGGTGACAAAGGAAGGGTTTCAGTCCATGGAATTTTCTAAATCTGCCTGGGAGACAGGGAACCACTCACTCAGCCAGTCAACACCTGAACCACAGCCTGCATGCAGCAACCAGCCCAGAGGGCCAGACCACAGTCTTTACACCAATCAGCCCAGCTGCTCAGGACATGGCCAATGACTGACAACTTCCTCATTTTGAATCCCACTTCCAGCTTAGTCCCAAATAGAGGAAAGCCAGATATGTTCCCCTAAGCAGTCAGATAGGACAGCCCACCTCCAGCTTAGCTATGCCAATGATCTCTGATCACAGTGTGCCTTCCTTGTTTCCCACCAGGGAGCTTTCTTGCTCCTTTTCCTGCCTTTGTGTGTCTGCCAAAGGCAGATGATGGTGGCCGATTCCCTTGCTATACAGGGCAATCTTCCCAAGTGCTATCTTCTTTTGGGAGGTCTTTCTCCATCTCCACAGAGGTTAGCAGTGCAGAAAGCAAAGAAAGCACTCTGCATAATAGGCATGCTTGCGTTCACTCCTTTTCCAAATGTATTTATGTATATGTGTATTTATTCATTCATCACAGTTTTAAAAAATGAGATATTATTCACACTCCACAAAATTACCCATTTAAAAGGGTTCAATTCAGTGATTTAGAGTCCATTCACAAAGTTGTGCAATCATCACCAGTACCTAATTCAATAACATTTTCACCATCTCAGAAAGAAACCCCATACCTATTAAACAGTCACTTCTGTTTGTCCCAGCCTCTGGCAACCACCAATGTGCTTTCTGTGTCTATGGATTTGCCTATTTTGAATATTTCATGGAAATGCAATCATACAATATGTAGACATTATGTCTGGCTTCTTACACTTAGATTCATCTTTTCAAGGCTCAACCATGTTTCTGTATGTGATTCATTCCTTTGTTTGATTTAATAGTTTTCCATTCTAAACCATATATGAAGCGTGACAATTAAGTACATGAACTCATCCGAGAAAAAGTGCTACATACCTCATTGCTGAATATCACTATGGTCACCTTTGAAATAATCCCCTTGGGAATCTATGCACTGATGCCAGCACCTAGTCCACCGTTTAAAGCATTTTTGGAACTCTTTTTCTGGGATGGCCATCAGAGCTGTCATTGTATTACCCTTGACGTCCTGAATGTCATCAATATCTCTTCCTTGCAATATTTCCTTTATCTTTGGGTAAAGAAGGAAGTCATTAGGGGCCAGATTGGGTGAGTAGGGTGGTGTTCCAATACAGTTATTTGTTTACTGGCTAAACACTCCCTCAAAAACAGTGGTGTGTGAGCTGGTGAATTGTCACGATGCAAGAGCCAAGAGTTGATGGTGAAAAATTCAGGTAATCTAAAATGTTTCATGCAGCCTTTTCAGTCCTTCCAAATTGTAAACTTGGTTAGCTATTTGTCCAGTTCGTACAGATTCATAATGAATAATCTCTCTGATATCAAAAAAGATTAGCAACATCGTTGGAACAAGTTCACAAACTTAATGGTCAGACCTCATATATATCAAGAAGGTGTGAGCACACATATGTGTGTCTGTAAATATAGACAGATACATAGATAGATGATAGATACATTGGTATATTTACATTTATTTTTACTTCTAAATGTAGAAACTACACAGCATATAGAATTTTCCATTACAACCTATTAAGAATCCCTTTTCATGGCATTAAGTATGGTCTTCCTGCTGATCCTCAAATTGTCCCACCACCAGGCCGAGAGGGCACCATCTCAGCCGTCATCATTGAGATCCTTGTTTCTTGGAACACCCTACATCCTGACCCGGACTCCATACCTGGTCACCTGTGCAGTGGCCAAAGAAGGGAGGAATTATGGTGAGGGTGAGGGGAGGAGGGAGAGGGCAAAGGAGAAAGACATTAGGAGACGAAGAAAATGAGAAGTGGGTGGCAAAAGTGTACATTACGTGGTCCTCACTGGGACCAACCCTGTTTAGCTTCTGAGATTAGAAGTGACAAGGCACTTCAGGGTGGTCATATGATCCTAATCGCCATTGGCAGCTGAGGTCGGTTACCCAGAAGCCCATGATGCACAGCCCTGCCACTCCAGGCTCCATTCACCAGCAGGCTTCGGAACACTGGGTCCCCAACCACCTGTGGACAGGCTCTCCTGACCCATCATCCAGTGCTCCATGGGCCAAGCCACCAGGTTGCATCTTCTGGGTTCCCAGGAATTTGTGCACACTCGGGAGTGTGGCCAGTGGCATCACTGCCCCAAACAGCTGGAAGTGCTGGAAGGAAAGTCAAGGCTCCTGTATTCCAATGCTGCCCAGAACTGCCCGTCTTCTCTCACTCAGTGTGCATCGCTCCTTCCAAGCATCCCATAAACCCAGCCATGTTGCAGGCTGGGATTCCCGGGGCAGCACTAACAGGGTACGGCAGGAGCTACAGAATGTCACAGTGACCGGTCGCGTGCTGGACTGGCAGCTCCCAGAGCACAGCGAGACTGTGTTGGGCCTCAGCAACCAGGACCAGAATGACTATAGCTGCCATCATGGAATCTTTGCAGTGACTCATCTTTAAAGATGGCCATCAATTCCTTTCCTCTTTACACACACACACACACACACACACACACACACACACACACACGACATCACCACCCCCGCTCCCCCAGGCTACATACACAGAAGTACTTGCAAAATATATGTGCGTACCTATGTATATGTATACAGTTTAAAGAGCGCTGTAGTATGGACCCCTGTATTCACCACCCTAGTCAGTAAATGGGACATTTCCAGCATCCCAGAAACCACTGGTGTTTTTCCTGACAAAAGCCCTTTACCCAGGGTGACCGGTACCCTGACTTTTATAACAATCATGTCCTGCTAAGCCTCAAAGTTTAACTCCCGGGTGGGCACCTCTCAGCTGAAGCATTGAGTTTGCCTGTTTTACTGTGTTCAGATGGATTATGATACATGGCGTCTTTGGGGACCGGCTGCCTGGGCGACTCACCCTGCTCCTGGGAGCGGCCTGGGACTGGTGCAGTCCCATGGCTCTTTAGTGTGTGCATGAGGCACATTCATCCATTCTCCTGTTAGACACGCTAGGCCCATTCCAGCTCGGGCTCTGGGAGCACAGGGCCATGGGCTGTGTCACACATTTCCCTGGCTACTGGCTTTTGTACCTAGGAGCAGAACTCCTGGATCAAAGGGTGCTCTGACCTTCCTGGGCAAAGCCACTGTCTTTCGTAAAATGGCGCACTTTTGTGTGCTGGGCCCTGTGCTGAGCTGGAAGGTGGGTGGGGGCAGCAGTAATCAAAGCACGACTCACAGAAATCTAAGCCCCAGACAGGAGCAAGCTGTGGGGACAGGGCAGGCTGCTTTGAGAAGGATGAGCGGGGAGGCCTGGCTGAGTTTGTGGAGGGTGGTCAGAGATGCCCCTCTAGTTAGGGACAGCTGCTGAGAGTGAACACTGGTCAGGAGGTGTGACCTGTGTGAAACACTCCAGGCAGGAGGAAGAGTGTGATCAGGGGCGGGAGAGGGTGTATCAGTCGCTCCAGGTACCAGATTAAAGTTCCACAGAAGGGGCAGCTTAAACAACAGAAATTAGTTTTCTCACAGCTCTGGAGGCTGGACATCAGGAAGCACTGATGTCTCTTCCTCTTCTTGTAAGGGCACTAACCCTAGCAGATCAGCGCCCCACCCCATGACCTCATTTCACCTCCAGCACCTCCTCACAGGCCCCATCTCCAAGTATAGCCACACTGCAGGTTAAGGCTTCAATATCCAAATTGAAGGAGACAAACATTCAGTCTATAACAGCAGGTGAGGGGCATTTGAGAAAGTGGAGCATGAGTGGGGAGAGAGGTTAGGCAGTATCTGGGTCATCTGTTAAGTAAGAGGCCACCCTGAAATTTAATGCTTTAAAACAATCACCTTCATTTATTTACTCAAGATTTCAGTTTGGACAGAGCCCCGGGGACCACTCCTCTCTGTCCCATGTGACATCAGCTGAGGCCTTGCTCACCATGGCTGACACTGGGAGCTCAGCTGGGTTGATGGCCAGGGGTCTCGGCCCGCCTTTATGGGGCTGTGTGGATTTCTTTGTCTCAGCATTTTTGCAAGAAAGCAAAAATTGCCAGGGTTTTAAAGGTTAGGCCTGACCTTGGCAGGAGTGTCATTCCTACCATTGTAGAGGTGACAGAGCCCAGGTAGAGCTAATGTTTCTTTTTGTAATAAAAATGACATATATTTAAGGGGTACAACATGATATGCTTGCAAACATAGTGAAATTATTACTACAGTCAAGCTAATTCACATATCCATCTCCTGACATAGTTACTATTTGTGTGTGTGTGTGTGTGTGTGTGTGTGTGTGTGTGTGTGTGTGTGTGTGAAGCACCTGAAATCTAGTCTCAGCAGATCCAGTGTACATTATGGTATTGTTAACTAGATTCACCATGCTGCACATTAGATCTCTAGACTTATTCATCCTACATAAATACAACTTTCTACCCTTTGACCAACATCTCCCCATTTCCCCCACCTCCCAGCCTTTGGTGACCACACAGAGCTCATCTTCACTCAGCCAGGTGTGGCAACAAACATTGTCACCTTTAATGTTTGGCACCATCTCCTGGACTACATATATCTCCTCACCCTTAAAGCATATATTGCCCAGTTCTTTCTCCAAGCCAACACAACCCCAAATAGCTAAGATACTTAATGAAAGTACAGAAAAGATGTGCAAGTCAGGGCAAGCTGCCCCAGTTGCCACTGTCTGTGGTCTGTTCCTTTGTGGCCAGTGCACAGGGGTTCCATGACTGGGTTTGCAGTGGAGGATGTGTTTTTTTCTGGAGTGAGGTCCATGGCTTTGGTTAGATTCTGTACCAGGAGATAGCCTCAGACCTGCAGGTTAAGAGCTCAGTCTTATACGACTGCTTGCCCTGTTCAGATGCCGATCACAATTCCAGCGTGTTGCTTGTGCTACTGACTGACTGGCTGTCAATCATAGGTTCTGGGGCCTTCCTCTGCCCTTCTTCTCCCCGCTCCCCGCTTGAGTTTGGGTAATTTGCTAGAGCAGCTCATGGGACTCGGGAAACCAGACTACTAGATTACCAGTTTATTACAAAGGACATTAAAGGATACAAACCAACAGCCAGAAGTAGAGATACATGAGGCAAAGTCCTGAATAAAGGAGCTTCTGTCCCTGTGGAGCTTGGGGCCTAACATGGTGGCACATGGAAGTGTTCTGGTTCCCCAACATGGAAGCTCCTTGAACCCTCTTCTTTTGGGTTTCTTCGAGGCTTTATTAGATAGGTACGATTGATGAACTCACTGACCACTGGAGATTGATTCCACCTTCCGCCCCACTCCCCTCCCTGCAAATCAGGGGGCTGAAAGTTCCAAACCTCTATTCATAACCGGGTTCCCTGGCACCAAGCCTTTATCCTTAGGGTCTTTCCAAAAGTCACCCCATTAACACAAACCCAGTGGTTTCTTCTTAGTCGTTATGACTAAGTCGTCATTTCACCTTGATAGTTCTGAAGTGATTTCAGGAACTGAGGACGAGACCAAATACAACAAAATGTTCCCATTGCTCAAAATTTTTTCTCATTTAGTTTTTGCTTGATTACTTTCCATTTTCTTTTCTTTGTTCTCCTTTCGCAGTCTTCATTTTTCCTTTCCTTTTTCTCAATTTTTTTTGTTCTTTTCTCATTTTTCTCTATATTTTATTTTCCTTTTTCTTTTTTTTGTTTTTTTTCTTTAACTTTTTTTGTTAGCATAGTTAGCATTGTTAGTACATTTAGTACAGTTAGCATTGTTTGCTATCACTTATTAGAACCTTAGTAAGCATAGTTAGTATTGTTAGTATTAGTATCAGCAGAGTATAGTTAGTGTTGTTGTTTATTTTTTAAAGATTTTATTGTGGAATTGGGGGAAGGTAACAGCGTTGGGGAACTGGGAAGGGGAACAGACAAGTTGCTGTCTTCTTGTTCTTCAGTCTAGTTGCGGAGGCCATTGCTTCACTAGCCCATGTTGGTATCGTCATTGCTTTCTTCCCGGATGAGGCAGATCAGTCACCGGCTTCTGGCTGGTCGCTCACTGCGGCTATTGGCAGCTCACACTGGCTGCCAGCCGCTCACGGTAGTCTATGGCAGCCCACTGCAGCAGGGGCTGCAGCTTACACTGTCGCCCGGGCTCGCACAGCCCAGCTCCAGGTGGAGCTGTTGGTAGCTGTAGAGGGCAGTGTCACTGGCCCTCATATGTGGGATCCGAACCGGGGCCGCTGGCGTCCCAAAACCAGCTCTTAACCAATGCGCCGCTCTGCTGGCCCTAGGTAGTGTTGTTTATTGGCGTTGTTAATAAGCATAGTTAGCATTGTTTGTACTAGTTCACATACTTAGCATAGTTAGTACTGTTTGTTAGCATAGTTAGCATTGATAGATAGTATTATCTGTCAGTGTAGTTAGTTGGTCACCATGTCGCATGAACTTATAGCCATCTCTACTGACAAGGAGCCCGATATTGGCCACTGCAAGCTCCTGACCACCATTGGCCAGGGAAGCTTTGCAAAGGTGAAGTTGGCCCAGCACATTTTGATGAGCACGGAGGTGGCTGTTAAAGTCATTTACCAGGAGGACTCCTCTGGACATTTAGAATATCACTGCCTGAGGGTATTGAACCACCCAAACATTGTGAAGTTATTTGAAGTTATTGAAACTCAGAAAACACTGTTCCTGGTAATGGAGAATGTGCATGGATTGGACATGTACGATTACCTGAAAATCCACGGCCGCCTGAATGAGAACGAAGCCCAAGCCATTTTCAGGCAGTTGGTGTCTGCCATGGAGTACTGCCACCGGAGAGGCATCATACACCGGGTCTTGAAGCCAGAGAGCATGCTGCTGGATTCAGAAGGGAACGCAAAAGTAATAGACTTTGGCCTGGGCAGAGAATTCATTGGTTATCAGCTTTATCAGCTGAGCATGTTTTGTGGCACCCTTCCTTATGCCTCCCCAGAGGTCTTCCTGGGCCAAGGCTATGATGGCCCAATAGTAGATGTGTGGAGTCTGGGGTAATGCTCTGCAAGATGGTCACAGGGACGCTGCCATTCATGGAAAAAGGTTTCTGTAAGCTAAGGGAGCTGATACTGGGAGGGCATTTCAAAGTCTCCTCTTACATATCTTTGGACTGTGTAATCATCTTGAAGAAATTAATGACAGTCAATGCCCGTGACAGAGGAATGCTAGAAAACCTGATGAAGGACCAATGGTTAAACTTTGGCCAAAAGGAGGAACTCAGGCCACCCTGGGACAACATGGACACATGCATAACCCAGATGATGATGAAACTGGAGTTTTAGAGGGAGCATATTGAGAATTCAAAGAGACACAGGTGTTAAGACAAACTGATAGGCACGTACTTGATGCTAAGCATGAAAAAAAATGTGGTAAAGGTCCGCAGCATCCAAGTAAAGGCCTTCCTTTCTTCAGAGTTGAACAGCCCCTGGTCTTCCCCAACCTGCAGCCAGAAGGTTCAGCCAGAAGGCCAGAGAGCCAGCCAGATCTCCAGTCAGCCTGCAGTCGAGGGACACCACTCCCAAATATAGCCCAAATTTGAGGACCAGCCCTCCCCAACCCAGCCTGAGGTTGAGGACCAGCACTCCCCAACCCAGGCTGAGATGGAGGACCAGCCCTCTGCAACCCAACCTGAGGTCGAAGACCAGCCCTCCCCAAGCCAGCCTGAAGTCGAGGACAGTCCTTCACAACCCAGCCTGAAGCCGAGGACCAGCACCCCACAACATAGCCTGGCTTTCAGGAGCAGCACTCCACAAACCAGCCCAAAGCTGGAGACCAGCACGCCACAACCCAGCCTGGAGTTGAGGACCAGCTCTCTCCTATCCACTCCAGAGTCCAGGACTGTCACATCCAGCTTAGCCCCCCAGAGTAGCCCTTGGGGGTCCCGCTCCATCCACAGCACCAAAAGCAGCAGCAGCAATAGTGGGGCCCCTGAGGAAACAAGCATGGAAACCTCCCTCCATGCTGGGCATCCTGATGGTGTGACCCCAGCCTCTTCCTCGGGCCTCAGCCAGGGCTGTCAGAGAGTGGCTAGGTGGTTCCTGACCCTTATTTTAAGTCACTTCTGCTGTTGTCTGCCCACCAAGAAGCAACATGTAAAACAGAACCAAGTAAAGCCACCATAATGTTTAAATTGTGGACGGCCAATGCAGGGCCACAGTCAAATCCTCTGGGAAGGTCAAGGCGCTCTCCCTGCATATTGAATGATGAGCTCCAAGATCTGCCAGAGGCTGGACACAAATGGCTGTGGCTGGGAGTAGTGCAAGAATTACATGCTGTGTGTGAAGGACTGGGTCCAGCAGATGATGGAGGAGTGCAGACTGACCCAGCATTCTCTGCACAGGATTCAAATCAGAATGGTACTCGGCATGTCTGTGGCCTTAAGAAGCATCGTACCCAAAATACCTGGTGAGCTTGGAGGATGGCCTGGAGTCCCCTAGGAGACAAGAGGAGAGACCACCCTTATGGCAGCACCCCTCACCCCCACCTGGGCGAAACTTCAGAGACTGGACTGTTGTTCCTGGAACCCTTGACCCCACCCCTGCTCTTTCCTTCCATGTTTGTGGGGTGTACTTATTAAAGTACTGGGTTCTTCCAAATCTTGTAATAAATTGATGCTCCAGAAAGATGTCTCAGACACTCTGTTTTGCATGTCCCTGCCCAGAGTTGGGGCTGTGCATCCTCCAGGTTGAGAAGCATGTACTGATGTAATGCTTGGACTTACTCAGAACAACTAATGGAAAATGACTGATGACAATGATTGTGGCAACTCCCAATAGCAATGAATGTGGTTCTAAAGGGAACAGGCTGTGAGCCACACTGCAAAGCAGAAAGGCAGAAATGCAGAAATTGTGTGTTACCTTCCTACAACCACATTACCTAACGTTTTCAGAAGGACCGAGGGGGACTTTTGGTTCTGTGGCCTGTGTTAATTAGAACCAAGAGGACTGCTATGGGAAAGCAAAGTCCCATGAACCAGCCTGTGTGGAATGTCAGAGAAGTGACTGTGGTGTGGGCCCCAAAGCTGCTTAAGGGTCACTTGGCTGTGCAGCTGAGTTTCTTGACTATAAGGCAGGAGTCAGACCTTCCTATTTCCCCATCAGGATGGGACCCCAATGCCCAGGTTTGACCAGTGAAATGGAGAGGAGGCATAAGGGCGGAGGAAGCTGGAGTGTTAGGTGGATACAGTACAGAGGTAGGGGGGAGAGGCTGGGAAAGGGGGATTGGACCAGCACCCCTTGTTTCCAGGACCACCCTCACTGGTGCATTTTGCTCTGCATCTCCAAACTTAAACATCCCCCAGCTCAGGGCCTGGGCAGCAGCCAGCCCTGATGACCATGCTCTGTTTAGGAGACTTTCTCCTTCTGTGTCTCTGGCCTTGGCTGGCTGGCCCAGTGGCTGCCTCTGATCTCCCTCATTAGCCCCAGCTCAGTGACACAGGAAGGGCTTTGGGTTTTGTTCTGAAGAGAAGTGGATTCCAAGCAGTCAGGGACATTATCAACTGCCATTGGACAAGGCGTCTCAGGCTGCTTGAGCACAGTGGGCTCGCAGTGGGAGAGAGAGAGCCTAAGAGTCAGTAACGGAGTCACCAGTGACTTCCCAGCAAATCTGCTGAAAATCACTCATTGGCCCACGATTTTCAGCTGCTTCCTGAATTAGGAATTACCTAACGCAATTTTCTGGTGGACAATCTCTCATAACACATGAACTCAGGGTAGGAAGTGGTGGGTAGTAGGAGGGAACATTATAAGGTGTGTGGCAGAGACATCCAGGATGGCTCCCAATGACCTTGCCCTCTTCTCTCTCAGGCAACCTATCACCTAACTTAGAGCTGGGAATATGGCTGCCCAGCACTACAGAACTCCCAGCCTCTTCTGCAGCTAGGCGGGGAGTGTGTCCAGACTTTCCCTCCAGGATGGGAAGGGAACCACCTGTACAGCTTCTGGGATACTTCGTAGGAGAGAGAAGCAGGCCCTTCCTTCTGCTTCTCCCTCTGCCCTGCTGCTGGGAACCCGAGCTCTGAGACTAGAGCTCCCTCCTGGCCCATGTGGATGAGGGCAACTCCTCTGGGACGACAGGACATCGGGGACGGGAGCTTCCTGGAGCAGCCCTGGACTGTTTGCCTCCAGAGTGAGTGGGGGAGAGATGCAAACTGCTGTCTGCCACTCTCATGTGGGAACCTTTGTTAGAGAAACTGAGCCTTATCCTACCCAGGGCAGTAGTGTTGGAGGGGACTTCTCTGTGTAGTTCTCTTGGGTCAGTCTGCTCCAAGAACCACAGCTGTCTGACGTTGTCAGCCCCTCTTTCCGTGGAGTGACAGCCAAGCTCAGTTCCAGCCCACTCTCCCCTCCTGGTGCTTCTTAGGAATCTAACCTGTGAAGATGGATGCTCCTGACTGAATGAGCCCGGAGGGAATCCTTCCAGGGATGTCCTCTTTCCACCCACACTAGTGCACCCCACTCTCTCCCAAAGACTCAGCTGCTGAAACATGTTGTGCTGACTCTTTTCCAGCTAACATCTGCAGATATTAAATAACTCAAGGAACAGCCTGTCTCACACCTGTTGTAACTTGATTATTGCTAGAAATATGAATTTGGAACTGACAAGTTCCCTGCTAAGTGCACAACTTTAAAAGCCTAATTTCAAAAACTATCCAAAGTCCACTCACGGTGTGAAGGCAGAAATTGGACTCAGTCAAGCCTTGGCCAAAGTTCTCAGTCTGGGGAGACAGATATTTGGGACTCCCCAGGTGTCTTGTCTTGTCCATATCATTTCCTATGTGCACACCATTCTCATGGAGCTCATAATTGTATGGGGAAAAGGAACTCTAATATATATTAAAATATTAAAGTTATTGACATCTTACAAAGAAAGGTATATAGTTCATTTGTTCTTCATATGTTTACTCTAAGCATCTGCAAAGTGTCTTGTAGGGCTGGTTTCAAAAAGAATCTATTAATAGGAAACCTGAGGTTCAGTAAGGCTGACAGATCAGGAAATGACTGCCAGTGAACAAGTAGTTTTTTACTCATGGTTCCCAGAGGAGGGGGAACACCACACCCTGAAGGGTCATACGGAGAAGCACCAGAACCTCTCAGGAGGCAGAGGGAGCAGAGGGATCTGTGAGAGATTTTCCTTCCTGAAAGGAAAGAGATGAGCAGGGAAGGAGGTGCTCCCTTGCTTCCAGCTTGAGCGCTAACTATGCAGATGTGATGGCTGGAGTGGAGGCAGTCATCCTGCAACCGTGAGATAGTGACACCAACATTCCGTGAATGGTGAAGTGCAGAAGTGGTGGCATCTGTCACTGATGTCATTTTTGGGCCACGAGACCATCTCTGGACCTCCTCTATCTCACATCTTTAAACTTTAAATGCGAGATGCCTTTGTAGTTTAAGCCACTCTTGGCAGGGTTTCCTGTTACTTCAGTCAAACACATATCTGAATGATACAGCCTTCAAGTCTCAGTGGAAAATCCTCTGTCCTTAACTAGTTCCCCAGCAGATTGGCTCTCCACCCTGACCCCCACCCTTCACCCATGAAAGCTGCTCATGAGCTATGGTGTTCTGGCTTGCTGGCTGTCTGGCTGGCTTGTTCGTCTTTGGTCTGTGAACAGCCCTGGGGCAGGCCTCTGCCTTTTCTGCTCTGTGCACTCTGAGCCTGCACACAATGGGCCTTCAGGACACCTGAGGAACATCACTACTCACACCCTCACTATGGCCAGAAGCCCTCAGCCATCAAAAGACCTGTTGATTCACTGTGGCCCAAGCACTGCTTCCGGACCCCATGGGCTTCCACAGCTTCTTCCGTATGAAGTGTGGGATCCCAACTGTCAGATCTAACCTCACATGCACCTTCAAGTGCTGAGCTGGTGCTTTATTGTCAGCTCGGTCTCTCCTGTGGCAGCCATAGGAGGCCATGATGCCTCCTATAAGAAAGGAGTACATGAGCTGATTTCAAGGGAGCTGTGCAAAGGGCCGTGGCGGACACACCCTGTTCCAAACTGACTGAGGTTTCTGCATTTCCTGCAAAAGACTGCTGGTGTGCAGCTGGGCTTTCCCTTTATGGAAGCCAATGGGCCCCAAGGCCCAAAGGAAGGAGCTGTCCCCAGGTACAGTGAGGACGAAGGCTCTTGTAGGAGCCCCAGGTGCTGGCCTGTGAATGGGGGACTACCCATGTGGTCACATGAGCACGACCCTGTAATTGCCAAGCAAAGCAAGAGAAAGGGATGCCAGGCATGGGGGAGCTGGGCGGGTGTGGTGGTGCCCATGAAGGGAGGTCTTCTTTCTCTCTTCAGTGCGGATTGCTATGGGGAGTCTCCTAAGGACCATGTGGCAGTTACCAAGCCTTAGGCTTTCCCCCTAGGAATGGGGCTAGCTGCCTTATCCCCCATTACATGGGTAAGACACATCATGTGGCTTCTCAGAGTACAAGCAGCAGAATCTGGGGGTGCAGTCTGGCTCTACACATCTTCGCCATTGCCCAGTTATGTCCCTTCTCTGAGCTTCAGTTTTGTCTTCTGAAATGGGGACATCAGTTGCCACCTTAACAGTGTTAATCCCATGAGGATTAATTTGGGTAACATGAGTGGCCCAGCCTGTAGCCAGTCCTCATAGATACCGCTTGAATCCATTTGGATCTCTACTTTTGACTGGAGCCTTACATGAGAACTTTTATCTGGAAGTTCTTCATTGAAGCGAGCCTAAATCCATACTACTGCAGTTCTGGGGTGCTCCATTTAGCCAGCTAGAATGAGCAATCAGAATTTTTTTGATAGCCAGTGACAGGAATCCCAAGGTGGCTTAAACAAGCAAATCAAAACAGGAGAAAATAATTTATGTAACCAGGAAGTCTAAAGGCTGAGAGTTTCAGACAAGGCTTTACCTGGGTGCTTGATGATGTCAGCAGGAACCATCTCTCTCCTTATCTATTGGCTTTGCTTCCTTCCCTCTGTGCTAGTGTCATTCTCAGGTGGGCTTTCCCTTTCTGGAAGCAACATGGCTTCCAACACCCACTGGGTGACATCATATCCCCTCAGATCCCCAGTGGAAATTGAGCTTCACTGCCCCATGATTTCAACACCAAGGGCTGACCCAAAGGATCTGATTGGTCACATGCCTGGCCCTGAGCCAATCACTGTGGCTGTGGAGGATGGATAATGTTGATTGGCCAGATGATGGTCATGGGACCACCCTCTCCAAGGATACCTGTGAGCTGTTCCCTCTGTTTCTAGGGTAGGAGAGAGTGGGATGCATGGGACAGCAGTGTTGAGTGTCCAGCGCTGTGTTCCTCTGGGCTTAATTTCCTGGGATATACCTGCTCATATCCTCTTTTCACACCCCACTGTCTTCTGTTTACAAAACAATTCATGGCAGCACCTCTTTCTTCCTCAAGGCCCCTTTCACTCAGGTCAAAAAGGAGTGAGACTTCCTGTTGGAAGATAGGATTTGGGATCCACTCCCAGCTTCACGGCCTGTTTTTGGTATCCCATCATATCGTTCATTCAGTCCACTAAGATCACTGCGTACCAACAGTGTGCTACTGTGAGTTTTGGGACTGATAATTAGTGAGAGTGGCCATGACCTGGGAGAAAATGAATTTTGTCTGAGCAAGCATCTGGAGGCAGATTCCAGTCCTACTCTGCCACTCGCTGCATGGCCCTGAGAGAATTTCTTCCCTTCTCCGAGCTTCTGCTCTCTCACCTGTAAAATGAGGCACAGGAGGAAATGAAATCCTGGAACCCCACAACTCTAACATACTGTGGTTGAGCCTTGAACGTGTCTCTCCAGTGAGCTGTGAGTTAGCCCAGGACAGGGGAGGACTTGGGGTTTTCTGTATGTGTGAGGACCCTAGAGGCTCTAGGTTCCTGAAAGGTTTCCTGATGTTGCTACTGCTGCTATAGAAAATCTCTTTTGGGGTGTTTGTGAATCCCATGCCCTCCCACCACTGAAAGTCAAGTTTGGGACTCTGAAAGGGAAGCATAGGGAGGCCACATGGAGGGGAGGAAAGGATGATGTAGAGGTTCCACAGAGCCCATCCATCCTTCACCTTCCTCTCCCTCCCACCCCTCTTTCTCTGTTGCAACTGAGATTGGTCCTGACTCCCTGGAAGAACAGAGACCGCTGATGTTGGAAGGGGAGAGAGGGATCACTGTGAGGCATGCCCAGTGGGGAAGCCTTTCTCTTTTTTTTTTTTTTTTGGTTCAGTCCTGTTTCTCTTCACTCTTTGAACATTTTGGGACATGAATTGATTGCTCTGGTTACTCTGTCACTCTATCAGTTCACTCAGCCACTTATCACTTTATTAATCTATTTGTTCCCCCTTTTACTTAGCTCATGCCTATTTTTTTAAAGCAAGAGAGGAGACAAACCCAAGAGGCATGGAGGAAACACAAGAAAAAGACTAGAGCAGCTGGACTCTCAAAAAACTGTAGCCAGCAACAAGTAGGACCTGAGAAACCAAGTCTGCTGCATCCCTTCCATCATGCCTGGGCTTCAGAGTCACTCATCTCTGCTCCTTTTTGCACATCCACTGCACCCTCCTATCTTTTAAACCTGCTGCCATGGTCCTAGACTAAAGCACTCTTTTTTTTTGTTTGTTTGTTTGTTTTTTGCCCTGGAAAACTGAAATGGCTTCCTAATTTTTCTCCCTACATCTTCTCTTTCCCATTTCCTGTCTGTTCTTCACACTACAGCCAGAGTGATTTAGAGTTTTGATATTTGAAGTGCCAGAAAATAATTATAGAAAGTAAAGATTTCAGGATATTGCTGCCAAGGAAACCAATGTGTTTTCCCAAATCACTGCATGCTCGGTGAAGTGCTGGTTTAGGTGCAGATGAAAGACTCTAGGACACCCTCTTGGGCATCTCTCTCTCCGAGCTCAGATGCCCTCAGAAGCTCTTATCAAGGTCATTCTGGGCACACTGCCCCTGCCTGCTCTGTCTGCTGAAGCTCCCCTGCTCACGGTCCCCACTTATAATAAATCTCTTCTTCAGGAAAACAGACACTTCACCACCTGTATTCATTTCCCGTTGCTGCTGTAATGAATTACCACAAATTGATTCTCTTACAGTTCTGGAGGTCAACAATCCTCTCACTGTGGCAGCATCGAGGTGTCCTTATCTTCATAAAACTGTACTCTCTAATGCAGGAAATAAAAATACACTGCAGAATAAAATTTCTGATATTAAAAAGGAAATATAGGTAAGTGTTTATACATTGTATATTTATGAAATGTTTGCTACTAGTCTACAATGAAAAATAAAATTGACACTTAAAATTTTGTCAATTCTACTACTTTGAAAGGCTATATATTTTCAGAAAGACTAGGTTATTTAAATTACTTTTCAAAATTCTGAACCTTTGAAAATCTATTCTGCAGCATTTTGGGAGAGCAAAGCTAGATTTCCTTTCCTAAGAGCCAGGTTTGCTGTTCAATATATTATAAAAGAAATAGTTTTAAAGTAATTGTTTGAATTTCAAAATACATTTTAAAAAACCTGTAGTAGTTTTTGCAAGAATAAAAAGTCTGCTGTACATACCTCTTCAAATTCTATTTCATATTCTCTATTTTATTTGAGATTAAATCAGTAACCATTTTATTTTTTAAAGACTTTTATTAGAAAGTATAGGTAACATACCACATTATATCAGTTTCAGGTGTACACCATGGCTGTTAAACATTTAAATAGTTAAAAATGTGATCACCATAATTCCAGCAACCACCTGGCACCATACTATTCTATCTCAATATTATTGACTATCTTCCCCATGCTGTACATTATATCCCCATGACTTATTTGTTTTATACCTGTAAATTTGATCCTTTTATCCTCTTTCACCTTTCCCCTCACCCCTTTTTAAGTTTTTGATTACATTCGATATTATTTTGTATTAACTTCAGGTGTATGGCATAGTGTTTAGACATTTGTATAATTTAAGGAGTGATCCCACTGACTAGTCTAGTACTCACCTGGCACTATACCTAGCTATTACCATATTATTGACTATATTCCCTATGTTTACTTTACTTTCCCTTGACTATTTTGTAACTACAAATTTGTATTTCTTAATCATTTCACCTTTCTCACCCTGCTCCCCAACCCCTTCCCATCTATCACCCTTATAAATCTCATACACATCTGACACCATACACAGTTATTACAATATTATTAACTATTGCTTGTGCTATACCCAACATCCCCATCACTACTTTGTATATTAATAACCAATTTGTATGTCTAGTCCCTTCCCCTTTTTCATCCATTCCCTTAACTCCTCTCCCATCTGGCAACCATCAAAAGATTCTCTGTATCTATGAGTATGTTTCTGTTCTGTTCGTTTGTTTGCTTGTGTTGTTCTTTGGATTTCACCTAGAAGGGAACTCACATTGCATCTGTCTTTCTCTGTCTGACATATTTCACTCAGCACCTCCAGGTCCATCCATGCCACTGCAGATGGCAAGAACCCATTCCCTTTCATAGCCGAGCAATATTCCATTGTATATATGCCCCCCTTTTATCTATTCATCTATTGATGGACACTCAGGCTGCCCCATATCCTGGCATTGTAAACAATGCTGCAGTGAACATATGGACACACTTGTCTTTTCAACGTATTGTTTTAGGTTCCTTCAGATAAATACCCAGAATTGGGATTACTGGGTCTTTCTTTGTCTCTTGTTATAGCCTTTGTTTTAAAGTCTATTTTGTCTGATATAAGTATTGCTACTCCTGCTTTTTTATTCCATTTCCATGAAATAATTCTTTTTATCCTTTTACTTTCAGTTTTTGTGTGTCAATCTGGAGTGAGTCTCCTGTTGGCAGCATATATAAGGGTTTTGTTTTCTTACCCATTCAGCCACCCTATCTTTTTTTTTGAGGGCAGTGTCACTGGCCCTCATATGTGGGACCGAACCGGGGCCACTGGCTTCCCAAGCCAGCGCTTAACCACCGCACCACTCGGCCGGCCGTCACCCTATCTTTTGATTGGAGCATTTAGTCCATTTACCTTGAAAGTAATTGTTGATAGATAGTAGTTATTGCCATTTAATTTTTTGTTTTATTTTGTTTTTGTTTCTTTGTCTTAAAGAAGTCCCTCTAACAGACATTTGTAATACTGGTTTGGGGAAGATGAATTCCTTTAGCTTTTTCTTGTCTGGGAAGCTCTTCTCTTTATCTGTCCTTCAATTTTAAATGGTAACCTTGCTGGATAGAGAAGTCTTGGCTGTAGACCCTTGCTTTTCATCACTTTGAATATTTCCTGCCAATTTCTTGTGACCTGCAAAGTTTCTGTTGAGAAATCAGCTGACAATCTTTTGGAGGCTCCCTAATAAGTTACTAGTTCCATTTCTCTTGCTGGTTTTAGGATTTTCTCTTTGTTGTCCTTTTCCATTTTAATTATAATGTGTTTTGGTGTGAGCCTATTTGGGTTCATCTTGCTTGGGACTCTCTGCACTTCCTGGGCTGGTGGTCTATTTCCTTTGCCAGGTTAGGAAAGTTTTCAGTCATTATTTCTTTAAATATGTTCTCAATCTCTTGTTTTCTCTCTTCTCCTTCTGGTACCCCTATGATGCAAATGTTACACATAATGTTGTCCCAGAGGCCTCTTAAACTATCCTCATTTTTTAATATTTATTCTTCCTTTGGCAGTTCTGATTGAATGTTTTCTGCTGCCTTGTCTTCCAAATCACTTATTTGATCCTCTGCTTCATCTTGTCTGTGGTGATTCCTTCTAGTGCTTCTTCATTTCATTTATTGTATTCTTCACAATTGTGTATTCTTCACAATTCTATTGATTCTTCATTTTTATGGTTTCTGTGTCTTTTTTTATGCTTGCTGTCTCATCGTTGAAGTTCTTCATAAGTTCTTTGAGCATCCTTATAGCCAGTGTTTTGAACTCTGTATCTGGTAGGTTTCTTGCCTCCATTTTGTTTAGTTGTTTTTCCAAAGTTTTCTCCTGTTCTTTTGTTTGTATTTCTTTGTTTCCTCATTTTGGTTGTTTCTCTGTGTTTGTATTAGGTAGATATGTTATGTCTCCTGGTCTTGCCAGGTGGCCTTATGTAGTAGGTGCTCTGTGGGGCCCAATGGCACAGTCTCCCAGGTGACATACACTGGGTGCTCCTGGAGTGTCCCTTGTGTGGTTGTGTGTGCTCTTGTGCCATAGTTGAGCCTTGATTGCTCTTGGCAAGTTGGTGGGTTGGATGGACCCTCAGGTTGACTAGCTGTGGTGTTTGGCCATGTCCAAAGCTTATGGGCCGCTATGTGTGTGTGTGTGTGGGGGGGCTTACTCCATGGAGCATGATTCACCCCTGCAGGCTCTGGTGCCTGCTGATATTGCTCTTTGCATGTGCTGTTTGTGGGGATAATTGGGTGGTGCTCTGCTATGGTCTGAAGCCAACCTCCAAGTATGTTGGTTCTGGGGCCTCTTGGAAGGGGCTCTGGTGCAGGTCCAGGTCAGCCACTCCCTGTGACTGGCTGGGGAGTATCTGGTAGGAGCTACAAAATGATCTGCAGTTGTTCACTGCCTGTGCTCAATCTGGAGGTACATGGAAGAGACCACGCTGCTAACTGAGTATGGCTGTCACCAGTACCAGGCCTGGGGTAACCCTGCAAATATCCACCCCTAGAGGCCTGCTGCCACCTGCCAGCTCCTGTAAGTCTCAGCCTCTGATAAGGCTCCTGCAGTATGCAAGTTGGGTGACACAGGGTATTAGTGAGTCAATAGGGTGGAGCAGCAGAGCTCACCAGGCCAATGAGATTCAGAATTGGTCTGTGGGGGTGGGCTCAACAAAGGAAAAATGGAGCCTGCCTGTTGGCTGCAAGTAGAGGACAGCACCACACAGGAAAAACGGGGACTGTCCCTCTAGTCCTTGCCCTGAAGTTACACAACTAAGTCTCTTTCCATATGTCTTCAACACACCTAGAGTCACTGTCCCTCCACCAGAGCTCAGGGTGAGTGCCTGCACAGGCCCTTTAAAAGGATGTCTGAGTTTCTCACAGCCTTCTGCCCCACCTGGATGGTTAGAATCCCTACTGTTTTACACAGCTAGATGTTGTGGGTCCCCTTTTCTCAGCACCAGCACTCTGGGCTGGGGAAGCTGATGTGGGGTTGGGGGTCCCTTGTTCCTCTATGGGGAACCTCTTCAGCCTAGATAGCTCTCCCAATTTTCATCCACCACACAGAGGTTTGGGGCTGGCTCACTTCACATCTCCGCCCCTCCTGCCAGTCTCGTCATGGCTTCTTCTTTATATACTTAGTTATAAAGTTTCTGTTCAGGAAGACTTCAGATAGTTCTCCAGTTGATGATTCTATAATTCAGTTGTAACTTTGATGTGTTCACAGGATGAGGCAAGCACAGTGTTTATCTACTCTGTCATCTTGGATCTCTTGTCTTAGGTTCTTCTTGTTTAGGACTCTCTGCACTTCCTGGGTTTATATGTCTATTTCCTTTGCCAGGTTAGAGAAATTTTCCATCATTATTTCTTCAAATAGGGTTTCAATTCCTTCTTTCTTCTCCTGATACCCCTATGATGCAAATGTTGGTACTCTGGATGTTGTCCCAGAGGCCCCTTAAACTATCTCATTTTTTTAGATTCTTTTTTGTTTCTGCTGTTTATGCCATCTTATCCTCTAAATCGTTTATTTCATCCTTTGTTTCACCTAATCTACTATTGATTCCTTCTGAATGTATTCTTTATTTTAAAATTATATTCTTCATTTCTCACTGGTTCTTTTTTTACTAGTGTTTTCTATCTCCATTGTTATGTTTTCTAACTTGTTGAAGTTCTCCCTGACATCACTGAGAATCCTTATAACCAGTGTTTTGAACTCTGCATCTGGTAGCTTGCTTGTGCCCATTTCGTTTAGTTCTTTTTTTGGAGCTTTGTTCTATTCTTTCATTTGGGACATGTTATGTTTCCTTTTCTCCCCATTTGGGCTGCCTCCCTGTGTTTGTTTCTATGTAGTAGATAAACCCGCTATGTTTCCTGTTCTTAGTAGAGTGGCCTTATGTAGTACGTGTCCTGTGGAACCCAGTGGCACAGTCTCCCCGGTCACCTGAGTAGGTGTGTCCCTTGTATGGGTTGTGTGTGCCCTCCTGTTGTAGTTGAGTCTTGGTTGCTGTTTGCACATGAATGGGAGGAATTGACCCTCAGGCTGACTGGTTGTGAGGATTGGATGTGACTACAGTGGAGGAGCTGTTGTGTAAGGGCTGACCTTACAAAGTAGGATCTGCTTTAATGGGGCTTTGGTGCTTGCCCAGGCTGCTCTTTGGGTGTGTTATCTGTGAGGTGGCCTGGTGGTGTTCCTGTACAGTTTAAAGCTGGTCACGGGGTATGTTGGCCCTTGAGCCCTGCCACAAGCCAAACTTAGTTGCAGGGCATCAGTAAAGGAACAGTGGCTTCTTCAGAACTTCTCTCTGGGAGAAAGCTGCTCCTCTAGCTCTCATCATGAAGCCAAACAATTCAGTCCATCCGTGTATGTTCCTGGTGCCTTTGGAGCTGCTGCCCTAGCTCTGGAGCTCAGAGCGAGTGAGTCTATCAGCAAGTGTGTCTGTATGTGGGCCCTTTAAGAGGAGTGCCTGGAACTCTAGCTGCCCTTCATCTCACTCAGTCACAACTTCTGCTGGTTTTCATAGCCAGAAGTTGTGGAGACTTCATTCTCCAGCACTGGAACCCTGGGCTGGGTGTCCTGGTGTAGGGCTGGGAGCCCTTGCTCCTCTGGGAGAACTTCCACATCTGAGATATCCCTCCAGATTTTAACTGCCACACGTGTATATGATACCAGTCTGTTTTGCATCTCTGCCCCTCCTCCCAGTTTTGATGTGGCTTCTTCTGTATTTCCTTAGTTATAGGATTTTCGTTCAGCTAGACTTCAGTAGTTCTTAATGATGGTTGCATGTAATTTATGTGTAATTTTGATATGGTTGTGACAGGAGGCAAGCATAGTGTTTACTTATTCTGCCATCATAACCAAAATCAAGAAAAGGTTTTTAAACTCATGCACATCTGTTATTATTGTTGAAAATCTATCACTACATTCTGGTGAGTGTCAACTGTTACTTTTAGTCAAAATTAGAAGTTCAAAGTAATTGATACTCCAGTATTAACAGAAATAGGGGAATAAAGAAGCTTTGCATTTATGGAAAGTGCAATACTCCAGTTGGCTCATCTTGTTCCAAACTTTCAGTCTTATGGGCATGAAGTATTTGTACAAGAACATAGCATTGTCCTTTCACTGAAATTTGACTGTTCATAATGGAAATGATTAAAAAGAGGCCAATATCAATGGAGCATTGTTCATTTAATTATTCAGAGCAACCCTGAGAATGTTTTAAGTAAGAAAAAAAATCTTTACAAAAATCAAAATTTATATCCCCACTCACATCTCCTTTTGTCACAATGTCTAACAATACCTGCTAATATTGGGTTGTCGGAAAAGTCATGATGTATTTTTTCTATGTTTTTCATTGAAAAATACATTATGACTTTTCCGACAACCCAATATATAAATTATATGTTATTTTCAGTCAAATATATTATTTTAAATAATTAGTTGCAAGATTAATTGCAATTTTTATCTCTTCTGTTTAAACATTTTCCTTACAGTTATGTGATTAAGTAATCATGGCACATAGTCTGATTTATAAAAACTGTGATTTACATGGGTGTTTCTTAGAATTTGTTTACTCTGTAAATTAAGGTACATCTATATTTAGGTGTCTTTAGCTCTAATTTCAAGTGATGAATATGTGCTATATACATAGTTGCTTTCTCTCTTTATTTACCATTTACTATGTTTCATCCACCATGCTAAGGGTTTTGCCTAGATAATCTCATTTATTCTTCATAATATTTCTTCAAGTTAGGTACTGTTATAATGGTTGGCATCACACTGTGAGAAGTACCATATTTGAGCAATGAGAGTGCTTGAGAAGAAATAAGAAAGACTTAAATCTATCTAAGGAAGTTAGGGGAAGAAATAAAAAAGCCACATTATCTATTTACTTCTCTTGTCTTTTTCTCAACTGTGAGATGTTTGGATGTAAACTGTGTCATGCTCAGTTTTGAAACCTCATTGCCTATTTAAATACCTCCTGAATGAAAGAATGATGCTTGAGCTTGATCTTGAATGATGAGTAGATTTTCACAAGATAGGAATAGGGAAAGAGCTTTTTGGGTGGAAGCATGACAAAGGCAGTGAGACATGACTGTGAGATCCTCACGGAGTGTAAAGTAATTTGGGGTGAAAGAATACCAGAGTACAAAGTGAGGAGTGGGAGGAAAAACTGGAAAGCAAATTAATGTTTCAGGTTAGCTACTGTTGTGAAACAAAGCACTCTAAATGGAGTGGCTTAAACAATAAGTATTTATGATTGCTTACGAGCACAGGACACTTGGGAGAATCTGCTTATCTGGGTCAGACTTGGCTGATTTCAGCTGGGCTTGGTGATAAATCAGTAGTGATCTGATGGGTAGGATGGGAGATATCTTGCCTAGGAAGGCCTCATCCATGCATGCGGTGGTTCGCTAGATGTTGGCCATGTGGAAAGAGGTGACTTGGCCATGTGTCTCCCATCATTTAGTAGCCTAGCCTGGGTTTGTTCATGAGGCAGTGGCAGGATTTCAAGAAAGTGAGTGGAAGAAAGCAAGGCCTCTTGAAACCTAAGTTTGGTATTGGTACTCTGTTATTTCTGCCACATTTGATTGATGAAAGAAAAATCACAAAGCCAGCCTAAATTCAAATGGTGGGGAAATAGACCACCCCCTTGATGAGAGGGTCTGCAAAGTCAAATTGCAAAGGATGGGGAAACAGAGGGGTGAAGAATTCGAGACATGTTTGCACTCAATCTGTTGCAGTTGAGGTCAGATACCAACGAATTATCCCCATCTGAATACCAACTTTATTTTGTAAGAATGGGAAGCTCTCAGAGGCATGGCAGAGATTTGAGTTTTAGAAAGATATCTCTGGTAGTGGTATACAAAGTTTGGAGGAAGCAGAGATTAAAGGCAAGTCTAATGCAAGTCTAAAGGCACAGTCTAAGATGATGTGTTTAAATAGAACCACAACATTAACTCCATGTAGTCTGCCAAGTTAGATCAAGACCATTTTTTGTATTCTCTGACCCCATCAATTCATTTTGCATAGAGATTTAAATATTTGAATTTAAATATGTGGATCTAGAAATGACCTTAGATGGCCTCTAAATTTCTTCCTTATGTAAAGTTTCTATCATTCTAAGAAGAGCTTTGTCTATGGTTTTTCCAAATGCCTTGAGGATAAAATACTGTCTAAAAGTTATTTTCTTACATAAAAGAAATCATTGTGGGAGCAAAGTTTCTGAGCAAGAGAAAAATGTGATCACAGATATTATTGGGAAGTTAAATTTTACAATGAAGAGTAGGATAGATTGATGGGAGAAGGTTATGGTAGGGGACCATAAAATAGTTCCTATATGAATTCATAAGTTCTCAATTAGACAGGAGGCAGGGGTTGGGCCCTGGGAGCAGGTAGGGAGGAATGGATCTAAACAGTATTTCTATTAAGATTAAAACTTGGAGCCTGACTGGATGTGGGGGTGGGACAAGGGAGAGTAAGAGTTGAAGGTAGTTTCATTGATTATTGTCAATCTTCAATCTGATTCATAATATCTTCAAAATCATATTATATAAAAGTTAAGTTTTATTGCTTATGAAAGTAATACCTAGTCATCATGGAAAATACTATATTTGTTCATGTGTTCATCTATTGAACAAATATTTAAGGTGTGCCTCCTATGTGCCAGTCACTGTTCTAGGCACTACAGATACGGTAGAAAACAAAACAAAACAAAACAAAACAAAACAAAACAAAACAAAACAAACAGAAATCACTGCCTTCATAGAGCTTACATAGAGAAAAAGAAGTGCGAAAAAGTGAGGAAAATTGCACAGGTCTTTCTCTCTCTCTCTCTCTCTCTCTCTCTCTCTCTCTCTCTCTCTCTCTCACACACACACACACACACACACACACGCACACACACGCACACCACCTCCCTCTCCCTCTTTCTCTTTCCTCTTTTTATTTTTTAAATAATTTTATTGTAAAATAAACTTTTTTTTAAGTTAGTTTCAGGTGTATAATACAGTGCAATAGTTATACTTTTTACCCCTCAAAATGACAACCCCTCTCCCCCAGTTCACCACCCCATTCCCCCCCCCATATCATACATATCTATTACAATTCCTTTGACTCCCTTCCACAGTATACTCCGCATCCTGTGACTATCTATATATTCAATTACAATTGGCATACAATATTATACAACATCAGATTCAGGCATACAGTGCAGTGATCAAGCCTCTACGCCATCCATGAAGTGGTCTCCCTAACAAGACACGTGACCATCTGACACCCCACAAAATTTTTACATTATTATATTCCACGAACTGTGTTTCATATCCCTGTGGCAATATTGTAGCTGCCTATGTATGCTGTCTAATTGCTTCCCCTTCTCCCTTATCCCCACCCCCATCCCAACTAGCAACCCTGAGTTTTTCTTCTATATCTATGAGACTGTTTCTGTTTACTTTGCTCATTCATTCAGTTTTTCAGATTTCACACATAAGTGAGATCATATGGTATTTGTCTTTCTCAGACTGACTTATTTCACTTAACATAGTAGTCTCTAGGCCCATCCATATCGTTGCAAATGGTACGATTTCTTTCTTCTTTATAGCGGAGTAATACTCCATTGTATAAATGTACCACAGTTTCTTAAGCCAGTTATCGACTGAAGGGCATTTCGGTTGTTTCCAAGTCTTGGCTATTGTAAATAGCGCTACAATAAACATAGGGATGCATATTTTTTTTTCGAATTAATGTATTGAATTCTTCTGGGTAGATACCCAAGAGTGGAATTGCTGGGTCATACGGCAGTTCCATTTCCAGTGTTTTGAGATACCTCCATACTGATTTACATAATGACTGCACCAATCTGCAGTCCCACCAACAGTGCACCAGGGTTCCCTTTTCTCCACACCCTCGCCAGCACTTGTTGTTTGTTGATTTATTGATGATAGCCATTCTGACTGGAGTGAGGTGGTATCTCATTGTGGTTTTTATTTGCATTTCTCTGATGATTAGTAAGGTTGAACATTTTTTCGTGTGCCTGTTGGCCATCTGTATGTCCTCTTTAGAGAAATGCCTCTTCATATCCTCTGCCCAGTTTTTAATTGGGTTGTTTGTTTTTTTGGTATTGAGTTTCATGAGTGTTTTATAAATTTTGGATATTAACCCCTTATCAGATATATCATTGGCAAATATATTCTACCATTCAGTAGGCTGCCTTTTTGTTTTCTTGATGATTTCCTTTGCTGTGAAAAAATTTTAAGTTTGATGTAATCCCATATGTTCATTCTTTCTTTTATTTTCCTTGCCTGAGGGGATATATCAGTAAAAATATTACCGAGGATAATGTCTGCAAATTTACTCCCTGTGTTTTCTTCTAGGAGTTTTATGGTTTCAGGTCTTACATTTAAGTCATTAATCCATTTTGAGTTTGTTCTCATATATGGTGTAAGTAGGTGGTCCAGTTTCATTTTTTTTGCACGTGTCAGTCCAATTTTCCCAGCTCCATTTATTAAATGGAATATCTTTACTCCAATGTAAATTCTTGCTTCCATTGTTATAGATTAAATGACCGTATGTGGATGGATTTATTCCTGGGCTCTCTATTCTGTTCCATTGGTCTATGTGTCTGTTTTTATGCTAGTACCATACTGTTTTCATTACCTTGTAGCCTTGTAGTGCGTTTCGATGTCAGGTAGTGTGATGCCTCCCACTTTGTTCTTATTTCTCAAGATTGCTGTGGCTATTCGGGGTCTTTTGTGGTTCCATATAAATTTTAGGATGATATGTTCTATTTTTTAGAAAAATGTCCTTGGTACTTTGATTGGAATTGCATTGAATCTATATATTGCCTTAGGTAGTATTGACATTTTAACTATTTTAATTCTTCCTGTCCATGAAGATGGTATTTATTTCCATTTATTTGTATCTTCTTTGATTTCTCTCTTCAGTGTCTCATAATTTTCTGAGTACAGGACTTTTACTTCTTTAGTTAAATTGATTCCTAGATATTTTATTGTTTTTGATGCAATTGTAAATGGGATTGATTTCCTGATTTCTTCTTCTGATAGTTTATTATTGGTGTATACAAATGCAACTGATTTCTGAATATTAATTTTGTATCCTGCTACCTTACTAAATTCATTTATCAGTTCTTGCAATTTTTTGGTAGAGTTTTTGGTATTCTCTATATATAGTATCATGTCATCTGCATATAATGACAATTTTACTTCCACTTTTCCAATTTGGATGTCTTTTATTTCATTTTCTTGTTTGATTGCTGTGGTTAGAACTTCCAGAACTATGTTGAATAGAAGTGATGAAAGTGGGCAGGCAGTCATGTCTTGTTCCTGATCTTAAGGGGAAAGCTTTTAGCCTTTCCCCATTGAATATGATGTTTGCTGTGGGCTTATCATATATGGCCTTTATTATGTTGAGATATATCCTACTATTCCCACTTTGCTGAGTTTTTATCATAAATGGCTGCTGGATTTTGTCAAATGCTTTTTCTGCATCTATGGATATGATCATATGATCTTTATTTTTCATTTTGTTAATGTGATGTATTACATTAATTGATTTGTGGATATTGAACCAGGCTTGCATACCAGGAATGAATCCCACTTGATCGTGGTGTATGATCATTTTAATGTGATGCTGAATTCAGTTTGGTAGTATTTTGTTGAGAATTTTTGCATCTATATTCATTAGGGATATTGGCCTGAAGTTTTCCAGTTTTGTAACATCTTTGTCTGACTTTGGAATCATGGTGAAAGTGCCTTCATAGAAAGAGTTTGGGAATTTTACCTCCTTCTGTATTTTTTGGAATAGTTTGAGGAGAGTAGGTATTAATTCTTATTTGAGTGTTTTGTAAAATTCACCTGTGAAGCCATCTGGTCCAGGACTTTTGTTTGTTGGAAGATTATTGATTACTGATTCAATTTCTTTGGCAGTAATCAGTCTGTTCAGAGTTTTTGTTGCTTTTTGATTCAGACTTGGTGATTGTATGCTTCTAGAAATTTATCCATGTCTTCCAGATTGTCGAATTTGTTTGCATATAGTTGCTCATAGTAATTTCTTAAAATTTTCTGTATTTCTGTAGTATCTGTTGTCACTTCTCCTCTTTCATTTCTGATTTTATTAATTTGGGTCCTCTCTCTCTTTTTCTTGGTGAGTCTGGCTAAGGGTTTGTCGATTTTGTTTATCTTTTCAAAAAACCAACTTTTGGTTTCATTGATCTTTTGTATTGTTTTTGTTCTCTGTTTCATTATTTCTGCTCTTGTCTTTATTATTTCCTTCCTTATGCTCCTTTTAGGCTTGTTTTGCTGTTCTCTTTCAAGTTCCCTTAGGTGTAAAGATAGTCTGTTGATTTGAGATTTTTCTTCCTTCTTTAGGTAGGTGTGCACTGCTATGAACTTCCCCCTTAGGACTGCTTTCACTGCATCCCAGAGATTTGGGGTCCCAGTGTTTTCATTTTCATTTGTCTTGAGGTATCTTTTGATTTACTCCTTGATCTCATTTTTGACCCACTCACTATTTAGTAGCATGTTATTTAGCTCCATGTATTTGTAAGCTTTCAGGATTTCTTCTTATAATTGATTTCTAGTTTCATAACATTGTGGTCAGAGAAGACACTTGATATGATTTCAGTCTTCTTAAATTTGTTGAGACTTGTTTTTTGGCCTAACATGTGGTTTATCTTGGAAAATGTTCCATGTGCACTTGAGAAGAATGTATATTCTGTAGCTTTGGGGTGAAATGCCCTAAAAATATCAATTAAATCCAGCTGGTCTAAAGTGTCCTTTAAGGCCACTGTGTCTGTGTTGATTTTCTGTCCAGAGGATCTGTCCATTGGTGACAACAGGGTGTTGAAGTCCCCTACTATGATAGTGTTGCTGTTGATCTCTGTCTTTATGTCTGACAATATCTGTTTTATATATTTAGGAGCTCCTATATTGGGTGCATAGATGTTTACTAGGGTTATGTCCTCTTGTTGAATTGATCCCTTTATTATTATGTAGTGCCCTTCTTTGTCTTTTATTGTAGTCTTCCTTTTAAAGTTGATTTCATCCGATATCAGTATTGCTACTCCAGCTTTTTTCTCATTTTCATTTGCATGAAATATGTTATTCCATCCCTTTACTTTCAGTCTGTGTCTTTTGATCTGAGATGAGTCTCTTGTAGACAGCATATGCATGGGCCCTGTTTTCTTATCCACTCAGTCACCTTGTGTCTTTTGATTGGAAAATTTAGCCCATTCACATTTCAAGTGATTACTGATAGTTGCATATTTATTGCCATTTTGTTATTTGTATTTCTTGCCTTCCTGGGTTAGCTTGTTTTCCCCTTTCTTCTGTTTAAAAAAGCCCTTTTAACATCTCCTGCCATGCTGCCTTGATAGTAATGAACTCCTTAAGCTTATTCTTTTCTGAGAAGCTCTTTATTTCTCCTTCAATTTTAAGTGATAGCCATGCTGGATAGAGCAATCTTGGTTGTAGACCTTTATTTTGTGTCACTTTGAATAGCTCCTGCCACTCCCTTCTGGCCTGCAGAGTTTCTATAGACAAGTCAGCTGTTAGTCTTATAGGAGTTCCTTTGTATGTAACCTGCTGTCTTTCTCTTGCTGCTTTTAGGATTCTGTCTCTGTCTTTAACCTTTGCCATTTCAACTATGATGTGTCTCGGTGTGGGCTTGTTTTTATTCAGCCTGTTTGGAACTCTGTGCACTTCCTGGGCTTGTAAGTTGATTTCCTTCACCAGGGTAGGGAAGTTTTCAGTCATTATTTCTTTAAATACATTCTCAATCTCTTGCTTCTTCTCTTCTCCTTCTGGTATTCCTATGATTCAATATTGTTGTGTTTCATGTTGTCCCAGAGGTCTCTTAAACTGTTTTCATTATTTTTTATTCTTTTTTCTTTTTTGTTGTTCCAACTGGGTGATTTCTGCTATTTTGTCTTCTAATTCGCTGATCTGCTCCTCTGCTTCATCTATTTTACTGGTGATTCCTTCAAGTGTGTTCTTCATTTCAGTTATTGTGTTCTTTAGTTCTAACTGGTTGTTTTTTATGGTTTCCCTATCCTTCTTTATGTCCTCGCTAAGTTCCTTAAACATTCTTATCATCAGTGTTCTAAACTCTGTCTCTGAAAGTTTGGATACCTCAGTTTCATTTAGTTCCATTTCTAGAGTTTTCTTCTGATGTTTTACTTGGGACATGTTTCTTTGTTTCTTCATTCTCGCTGTCATTCTTTGAATACTTCGATGTTATGATAGAGCACCTAGAAAGAAGAGAGAAGAAGAAAAAAAAGAGGTGGGGGGATTCTCTGTCCTCTTTAATCTGAAGACCACTTGCTCAACAATAGAGTCTCTGGGTGACTCAGCACCAACTATTGCGGGGAAGGGCTTAACGTGTTATGTGCTGGCCTCCCTCTCAGGCTTCCAGTGAGGTTTCTGCAATTAGCTGCTGTGTGCTCTGGAGCCATGCTCACTACCAAAAAATCTTCACAGGTTATTGCGGGTTGTCTGCTGCTGCAAAAAACCCTCTGTGGCCTGTGGAAGTGTGGGCCAGGCATCAGGGGCTCAGAATGCCTCTGGCAATACAGCTCTAGGTGGGTGGGGCAGGCCCCGAAGGCACCACTGGATGTGGTCAGTGGCCCCCACCAAGTCAGAGCAGCATGCACTCTGCACCAGCTACCAGCTCACACAAACTCATCAGAAAAGCCCCTATTGGATTATACAGGCGCACAGCTCCTGGCCCAACACTCTCAGGAAAACTACCCGTCTCAGCCTGTCCCAATCAGCTGCTCAAAGATCAGGCTAAGCAGCCCAATAGCCCATCCCAGCCTGGCAACTCTGCACAAACAGTGTGGAGAACAGGGACCTAAGGCCGCTCGTGCACTCCTGAGCCTCAGTGAACAGCCTGATGGAGCTGGAGAGCACCTGTCCTGCATTTCCCTGGCTATGCAGCACAAATAGGGCAGAGGATGGGGACCCAATGTGGCTTGCGCACTCCTGCGTCTCAGTGAGCAGCCTGTTGGAGCCAGAGGGGACTGCCCGGTGTTTCTCTGGCAACGCAGCACAGGCAGGGCAGAGGATGGGAATCAAAGGCTGCACGTGCATGTGCACGCACACGTGCACATATGCACTGTTGCGCCAAATTCACCAGACCAATGCGGTCCCAGATCTGACCCTCCATGGGAGGGCCCAACCCTGACAAAATGGTGCCCTCCTGTACACTACTCGTTCGCAAGCTCCACACCAGGGGAACAATTGTCCCAAAACCTCCAGCTTCTGCACCAAATGTTCTCAGTTCAGTCCGTCCCTGCAGGCTCCTGGACCCGGCTCATACAGCTACTCCCTCCAACAGGAACCGGGTGAGTGCTCACCAGCGAGTGAGTCTGTGTGCTGGCTTCACTGGTCCTCTTCGTCGCCCTCAGCCTCACCGAGTGAAGCAAAGAGAGTCCTCACTCATATCTACTGCCAGCTATCGTGGAACTCCTCTTCCCAGAAAAGTAACTCTGGGCTGGTGAGCTCGGTTTGGGGCCAGAGGGTCTCTTCCCCACCTGGAGAAGCCTCCCCACAGTTGGGTGTCCCTCCCTTATGGGGCTAACCCTCTCTCATCTATGCCCCTCCTACCAGATTTGATGTGGCCTCCTTTTTAGGTCCTTCGTTTAGAGGTTCTGTTCATCTACAGTTCAGGGGACTTCTAAGGTTAAATGTTGTATAAATTATTTGTAATTTTGATGTGATCCAGGGAGGCAGTTGGGACAGTGTCTGTCTATTCCCCCATCTTACCAAAGCAGCCTTCTCCTTTCCTCTTTATGTGTATGAGCACTGACAGTTAAGTTTGCGAGCTTGTTGCAATGATGTTGTTGGCCTTTTTTGATATCAGAGGGATTGTTCATTATGAATTTGTTTCCACTGAACAAATAATTAACCAACTTTACTGTTTGGAAGTGCTGAAAAGGCTGCATGAAAAAGTTAGACGACCTTCACTTTTTGCTGAAAATTCATTGCATCACCACAATGCACCAGCTCACACACCACGGTCTGTGAGGGAGTTTTTAGCCAGTAAACAAATAACTGTATTGAAACACCCTCCCTACTCCCTGATCTGGCCCCCTAATGACTTCTTTCTTTACCCGAAGATAAAGGAAATATTAAAAGGAAAACATTTTGATGAAATTCAGGACATCAAGGGTAATACGACAACAGCTCTGATGGCCATTCCAAAAAAGGGGTTCCAAAATTGCTTTGAAGGGTGGACTAGGTGTGGCATTGGTGCATAGCTTCTCAAGGGGAATACTTTGAAGATGACCGTAGTGCTATTCAGCAACGAGGTATGTAGCACTTTTTCTAGGATACATTCAAGAATTTAATTGTCCTACCTTGTATGACTCATTTTTCATTTATGTGAGACAATAAATCTCCTACCTCAACAATTCCAGTTTGGCTTCCCAAAATGTGTTATCTAAACTGTACTACTAATCTCCGAGTAATTTTGCCACCCTACTTTTGACCTTTCATGTTCACCCTCAAGTCCCACTTCTTTAACAGAGCCTTTAAGGCCATTGTTATCCCATGACCACTGCTCTCTGACAACTGAGCTACTTGTAATGCTCTGCCCATACTGTGCTCATTTCACCTTGGTGCCTTCGTTCATATTGTGGTGTCTCCCGTAGCACCTAAGACTTAGTACCTACCACTAAAACTCACTTCTTTGTAGTGTAAGGGACTGTTTATGTGTCTATCTCTGGGCGAGACTTGCAGGTAAGGGGCATGTCTTATTCTTCTTTGTATCCTGGCACCTAGCACAATGCCTTGCGCATAGCAGGTTGTCAGTTAATATTTGCTGATGAGGGGATGAATGAATGCACTGTTCTCTAGCCCTCTGATTGCACTAGAAAGGAAAATGAACATTTCTTTGAGAGGTACTCCACCTGTTTAACAGGACCATAAGCAAATTTGCATCATGGAGCTGCTAAGTGGGAGGAAACAAAAAGGGCATATTCAGGGCTCAGCAGGGAGATGGAAATGAATATGGTCACTTGTGCTGAAGTATATCATTCCTTGCAGCAGTGATAATAACAAGACATAAATATTCATGGCGCTATTATTCAGAGACTTATGAAGTGTTGGCAGAGGATGTGCTGTCTGGAATTTTTGCTTCAATGCCTAAAATTATTACTGATTAAAAAAAAGGAAAAAAGAAAAACCAACAAACTAGTGGCCTCTGAGAGCCAGTGAAATGATGAGAAACTCTCAAGGCTAAGTAAAAGGAGGGTCCTGGCCAGCACCAGTTCAGAGGGTTGCTAGCTAACAAGACTTTTATTGGGAATATTCTTAGGGTTGGCTCTTGCTCCTAGTGGCAACCTTGGCTGGTGTCAAAGAACATGCATAAATTTAGATTCCTGAGGCTATTCTTTTCTTTCTCACAGAATGTTATTTTATCATTTAAATAAAAACATTTATTATTATATTTTCTTCAAATTATAGATACTATGCATACTCATGTAAGAAAATCTAGAAAACATAGATATGTATAAAATAAAAATAATATCACTCAAAAGTAACTATTTTGGCATATTCTCTTTCAATCTCTTTTCTGAAAAATACAGAATTTAAGAACTGGTGGGATATAGCATAAAGTTGTGCAGTAGAGACCTGAACTGTCTCTCATGTCTTTTCTTGTAAGGGCTCTAATCCCATTCATGAGGATTCTACCCGCATGACCTAATCACCCTCTAAAGCCCCCACTACTGATGACCATCAGACTGAAGGTTAGGATTTCAACATATGAGTTTTGCAGGGACACAAATATCCAATCCTTAGCAGCCCTCTTTCTTCTCCAAGCTAACTCCTGTTTATACCTCTCGGTGGATTACAGCAGAACATGCTAGAAATGGTCACAGCATCAAGTTATACTGACAAAATAAGTTGAAGGAAAACAAAAAAGAATATTTGATTTGTTTCTAAACCATTAATAGCTGATACTAAAGCTTGTCAGGTTTCAGTGGAGAGTGACTAGATCAATACCCTCTAGAGCACTGCTTCTCACACTTTAATGTGCACGTGAATCATCCAGGGAGAGTATTAAGGTGAAGATTCTCCTTCAGTAGGTCTGGGAAGAGGGCTGTGATGATTCATTTCTAACTATGTCATGTCAGTGGTCCAAATACCAGACTCTGAGAAGGAAGCAGTAGATTTAGACTATGAGGTCTATGGCAAAGGTCACTGTCTTGTTTCCCATTTTTTTTTTTTAAGACTTGGCATGATGCCTGGCACAAAAATAAGTTATCAATAAGTATTTGCTGAATTAAACTCATGGATGACCCTGGCTACAAAGACAAATTTTCTGTTAGAGTAACCTCATAGCCAAACACTGAAAGGATAAAAAACAATCATATGTAAACATGTGTTTATCTAGCATTCTGGAGTTTCCTAAGTGCTTTAATTAATGATTGCTTATCGGATTCTTACTCTTAAGAAAATCTTCTGAAGAGATGTCATTATTATTTTTCTGTTTTGAATGGTAAAGCAGTCAGAGAAGGTAAATCATTGGCCTAAGGAATGCTAGCAGCATGTACACTGGAACACAGGTCTTCTGACAGCTAGGTTTTTCCTGCTGATCTTTGCGGAGAGTAATAACTTGACCAAAAGTGGATTACGTAACTCTTAATGTCATACAGCTTGAGGTTGTTGATGTCCATATTCCTCTGTATCTGCTACATACTTTGCACAGAAGAGCTAGTACATTTAAAATGTAACTGTGGGTATGATATGAGGAGATTTATCAAAAAACAACTCACAAGCTTTCTGTGAGCTGCTGAGACAAACCAGCTGTGCCTGAAGGTTTGTCTCTCTCCCAGCAGATGGGGTTACATCCAAGCTCAACTTCCCTAGGACCAGAGATTTCCTCCCTCAAGCCAACATCCCACATACCTGAAGGTCCACTGGGGCAGGGTAGCGGGTGCTCCCAGATGCCTCCCAACCAGCAGACGGCCAGGTCTAGACTGCCTGCCTACAAAGTGATCCTTTCATATCATCACCCCTCTAAGTTTTCCTTCTTTACCCCAGAAGGGGGGAGAACAACATAGGGTGGGGGCTCTCTACCAGAACTCAGACCCACAGTGTGTCTAGCACAGCACACAGGCCCTGGCATGGCATCCACCTTCTTTTCTCTTGCTGATCCTTGCTTTAGAAATGTCCTTAATAATGTTTATTCCAAAACCCATGTCTTGTGATGCTGTGGAATTCATCCAGGCCCTTGTATGATAGGTGTCAATCTTTAAGAGACCCACTTTAACTCACCTTACATGACAACGGGGGTTTAACTATGGTTTTACAAGTTTAACCTCAGGTTTCTCTTCCCTTTGCTGTGCTTTCCTAGTCGCCATAAACTTTTTTCTGTGGCCTCTTTACTAAAGCAGGCCACAGTGCTAGGTACATAGTAGACAAAACAATAGAAAGGTACCAAGTCAACATTTTAGTTTTTGTAACCCTTCCCTGACCCCTCTCCCAATCATCTATCTGGGTTTTCCATGAAGCATTCAGGGTTGTTAACGGATGACATCATTCATACCTGCTATTGTGTCTGCGAGTAGCATTCTGGAGGCTGTCAGGTCAGGGGGCACAAGGGTGTCAGTACTGAAAGGAATGTTTCATTTATGAAGAGTTCTACATGTTTCTCTTTCCACCAGCATGCCTTATAGCTTCTGTTCTGAGCATAAATCAGAGCAGGCTCTGTAAACCCATCTCCTGAGGTTTCTCATAAGTCAGCAGGAAGGAGGAATGCAGGTTTCCAGGCTCTTGGGGGAGGCAAGTATCAGAAGAAAGAGCCCAGAATCCTGTCAGAATTGTTTGTGTTAAGGAAGATATTACGACCAAAAATGTGGGAAGTCTTAAGGGACAGTATAGCAACATTTGTGATCTGCAGGTATGAAGTCACCCTACAGAAATCTGAGCAAGAGATGTTATATATATAATCACTTTGGGGTTGGATATGTATGTGCGTTTATAATCTACCAGTTCCCTGGAGAGTAGAGAATAGTTCCAATTAGGTAGGCAGCATAGTCATTAAAACTCTGGGCTTAAGGCTATGGGTTCAAGGTCTAGCTATGCCATTTACTTTTTGGGGGTACCTTTGAACTACCTTAACCACTTTTGTCCATGCCCCAACCCCACCTCTGGCAACCACCAATCTGTTTTCTGTATCTATGAATCAGTTTGTTGTTCTTGTTGTTGTTGTTTAGGTTCCACATATAAGTGAGACCATATGGTATTTGTGTGTCTCTGTCTTATTTCATTTAGCATAATACCCTCAAGGTCCATCCATGTTGTTGCAAATGGCAGGGTTTCCTTCTTTTTATGGCTGAATAATATTCCGTCATGTATATATCACATTTTCTTTATTCATTCATCCAATGATGGACACTTATGTTGTTTTGATGTCTCAGCTATTATGAGTAATATTGCAATCAACATGGGGATGCAGATATCTTTTTGAGTTAGTATTTTCGTTTTCTTTGAATAAATACCCAGAAGTGGAATTGTTGGATCGTAAGGTAATTCTATTTTTCATTTTTTGAGGATCCTCCGTACTGTTTTCCATAGTGGCTGCACCAACTTAAATTCCTATTAATAGTGGGGCAGCCAGTTAGCTCAGTTGGTTAGAGCACACATCCTCGCCAGTGTTTATTATTTGTCTTTTTGATAATAGCCATTCTAACAGGTGTGAGGTGGTTATCTCATTGTGTTTTGTGATTTTCTTTCTCTTCACACCTTTAGTGATGCATTCAAAATCTTTAATCCTGTTTGTCAATAAAGCAAGCAAATAAGCTCTCTTTGTATGTTGTCGAAGAGATGACATAAAGGACTAGCACAGTCCTGGCATGTGGCATCAGAACTCACTAAATCTTAGCTCTTGAAATGGAATCCATACTAGAATCTCTTTCATCTTCTGGGACTTGATGTTATACTTGCTTCTGCTTTTCAATCATTTCATCTTTAGATTAGAGCAGTTGTTTCTGATAAGCTCCCTAAAGTGTTACAGGCCTTTCAGTTATAGGTCTAAAGAGTTAATGCCTTTGATAGTGCACATGGCTTAAAGTTTACTAGATGTGGCTCTGGGCCCAGCTGACTTTTCTTTTGGTCTGTTCCCTTTTTCTTCTTTCCATCTCCCATCCCCTGTCCACATACTTCACCAACTCTGGTCCCCTCCTCAATCCTATTCAATTTGGATATGGCTCCATATATTTAGGGATCAAAATAATTTGCAGCCATGAAGTTTGATTGCCAGGTTTTATTTCCCCATTGCCGACTTGCTACAAGCTCAACGGATTCAGCTGACCCTCCAGCTCAGAACAATCCCACCCTCTGATTGGTCTTTAAGATTTTGGGCGGTATTATGGATATCAAAATGTCTATGTTCCTATAATGTGCTCCTCCAGCAGAAGTAAGAGAGTGAGGAAACTGGGTTGTGTTTGTCCACTGAATTGTGGGTGGACAATCTCTACTTATGTCTGTCTCTTGGTCTCTCCTAATCACCTAACATCTCAGTTTCCTCAAATTTTTCCAGTTTACCCTATTGTCCTAAAGAAATCATTAACAACATCCTCTTCTGCTGTCAAAAGTGTCCTGGTTTGGAGGATAGAGTGTAAGATTATCCTATAACTTGGGATTGGTATATATTTAAGCTTCTTTCATAATAGAAAAGATGATGGGTTACCAGGTAAAATGTATTATTTTTTTCAGTACAATAACAAGAATTGTAAGAAAGTAAATCAGACTGAGGTCACAATTTTCAGAAACGGTGCTTCAAAGAGTTTTCTTTCAGTAGTGCGAACTGGAATGTGTTTTTATTATAGAAAGAGGGTTTTGGAAAACTTTGGAAAATTTTAAATGGTCAACTGTTGTTAAATGGAATAAGTATAAGGAGGCTAAGAATGCTGAAAAGAAACACACACACACACACACACACACACACACACACATCCCCCATACATTTTTAAAGCTTTTAAAAACTGCTGCTCAACTTCCGGTAAGATGGAGGAATAGACAGTCGCTGTGCCAATGCCTCCCAGAATCACACCAAAATTACAAATAATTTATACAACATTCTACCCCAGAAGTCCCCGGAACACTAGATGAAAGGAACCTCTAAACAAAGGACCTAAAGAGGAGGCCACGTCGAGTCTGGTAGGAGGGTCAGAGATGAGAGAAAGCGGACCCCGTGAGGGATGCCTCAGCCATGGGGAGGCTTCTCCGGTTGTGGGAGAGACCCTCTAGCCCCAAACCCAGCTCACCAGCCCAGAGTTACTTTGCTGGGAAGAAAAGTTCCACAATAGCTGGCAGTAGAAATTAGTGAGGACTCTCTTTGCTCAGCTCGGTGAGGCTGAGGGCGGCTAGAGAACCAGTGAAGCCAGCACACAGACTCACTCACTTGTGAGCACTCACCTGGTTCCTGTTGGAGGGAGTAGCTGCGTGAGTCGGGCCCAGGAGCCTGCGGGGATGGACTGAACTGAGCGCCTTTGGCACGGGGGCTGGAGGTTTTGGGACTATTGTTCCCCTGGTGTGGTTTTGGGACTATTGTTCCCCTTGCACGTGAGTAGTATACAGGAGGGCGCCAGGGTTTGTCAGGGTTGGGCCCTCCCACAGAGGGTCAGGTCTGGGACTGCACTGGTCTGGTGGAATTGGCACAGGAGTATGTGTGTGCATGTGCGTGCATGCAGCCTTGGATCACCACCCTCCGTCCTGCTTGTGCTGTGTTGCCAGGGAAACGCTGGGCAGGTGTGCTCCAGCTCTAACAGGCTGCTCACTGAAAAGCGGGAGTGCGTGATCCACCTTGGGTCCCTGTTTTCCGCACTGCGAGTGCAGAGTTGCAGGCTGGTGACTGGTTGTCAGGGTACTTGGCCTGATCTGCGAGGGGCTCTTTGGCCCAGGCTGAGACTGGGAGTTTTCCTGGGAGTGTTTGGCAATGAGCTGTGTGCCTGTGTGATCCAGCCAGGGCTCTCCTGGTGATCTATCTAATACATCAAAGCAATCCCAGAGTGACAGCCAGAATGAGGACACAAAGAAACATGTCACAAGTAAAAAATCAGAAGAAACCTCTAGAAATGGAACTAAATGAAACAGAGGGATCCAACCTTTTAGAGACAGAGTTTAGAACACTGATGTTCAGAATGTTTGACAAATTTAGTGAGGACATAAGGAAGGATAGAGAAATCATAAAAAACAACCAGTTAGAACTAAAGAATACAATAACTGAAATGAAGAACACACTCGAAGGAATCACCAGTAGAGTAGATGAAGCAAAGAATCAGATCAGTGATTTGGAAGACAAAATAGCAGTAATCACCCAATTGGAACAACAAAAAAACAAAAGAATAAAAAACAATGAAAATAGTTTAAGAGCCCTATGGGACAAGGTGAAGCACAACCACCCTTGACTCAGGAATACCAGAACGAGAAGAGAAGAAGCAAGGGGTCGAAAATGTATTTGAAAAAATAATGACTGAAAACTTCCCTACCCTGGTGAAGGAAATTAACATAAAAGCCCAGGAAGTGCAGAGAGTTCCAAACAAGTTGAACCCAAACAGGTCCACACCAAGACACATCATAGTTAAAATGGCAAAGATTAAAGACAGAGACAGAATTCTAAAAACAGCAAGAGAAAGACAACAGGTTAAATACACAGGAACTCCTATTAGACTAACAGCTGACTTGTCTATAGAAAGTCTGCAGGCCAGAAGGGAGTGGCAGGCGATATTCAAAGTGATGCAAAATAAAGGTCTACAACCAAGATTGTTCTATTCAGCATGGCTATCACTTAGAATTGAAGGAGAGATAAAGAGCTTCTCAGAAAAGAATAAGCCTAAGGAGTTCATTACCACCAAGCCAGCATTGCAGGAAATGTTAAAAGGGCTTTTTTAAACAGAAGAAAGGGGTAAACAAGCTAACCTAGGAAGACCAGGAATACAAATAACAAAATGGCCATAAATGTGCACCTATCAATAATCATTTTAAATGTGAATGGGCTAAATGCTCCAATCAAAAGACAGAGAGTGGCTGAGTGGATAAGAAAATAGAACCCATGTATATACGTATACGAATAGAATAAGATATTTCATACAAATGGAAATGAGAAAAAAAACTGGAGTAGCAGCACTTGTTTTGGACAAAATAAACTTTAAAATGAAGACTACAATAAAAGACAAAGAAGGGCACTATAGTCCTAATAAACATCTATGCACCCAACATAGGTGCTCCTAATTATATTTAACAGATTTACAGACATAAAGACAGAGATCAACAGTAACACTATTATACTAGGGGACTTCAACACCCCGTTGTCACCAATGGACAGATCCTCCAGACAGAAAATCAACACGGACATAGTGGCCTTAAATGACACTTTAGACCAGCTGAATTTCATCGATATTTTTAGAGCATTTCTCCCTCAAACAACAGAATATACATTCTTCTCAAGTGCACATGGGACATTTTCTAAGATAGACCACACGTTAGGCCACAAAACAAGTTTCAGTAAATTTAAGAAGACTGAAATCATATCAAGCAGATATAAAGGAAAAACTAATGGTTGCTGGCTGTGAGGGGGTGGGGATGAGGGAGAGGGGGAAGGTTTGGGACGGCATATGTGGGTGACTACAATGTTGCACAGGGATATGGGGGGCAGTTCTGGGAATGTAATTGATAATGTTGTGAATGCTTTGTGGGGTGTCAGATGGTCACGTGTCTTGTTGGAGAGACCCTGCTTTAGGGATGGGGTAGACGCTTGATCACTGCACTGTACACCTGAAGCTGATGTTGATAATATTGAATTAACTGTGATTGAATGTGTTCATATAGTCACAGGATGAGGAGTGCAGAGTCGGAGTGAGGTCAGGGGAGTTGTAGTAGATATTGTGGGGGAGTGGAGTGGTGGATTGGGGGAGGGGGTTTGGCACTTTGAGGGGTAAAAAGTATAACTATTGCACTGTTGTAAAAAATAAATTTTAGGAACTTCCGGTAAAATGGCACAATAGACAGACGCTGTGCTAACTGCCTCCCAGGATCACACCAAAATTACAAGCAAATTATGCAGCATTCAATCCTGGAGGTCCCCGGAGCACTAGATGAACAGAACCACTAAACGAAGAACTTAAAGAGGAAGCCGCATCGGGTCTGGTAGGACAGGCGGAGACAAGAGAGGGCGAACCCCATGAGGGAAGCCCCAGCTGTGGGAAGCTTTTCTGGCTGGGGGAGAGACCCTCCGGCCACACTCCAAGCTCACCAGCCCAGAGTTCCTTTGCCGGGAAGAGGAGTTCTAATATAGCCGGCAGTAAATTAGTGAGGACTCTCTTTGCTCAGCTTGGTGAGGCTAAGAGCGGCCGGAGAAACAGTGGGGCTGGCGCCCGGTCTTGCTTGCCGGTGAGCACTTACCTGGTTCCTGGTGGAGGGAGTGGCTGTGTGAGCCGGGAGCCTGCGGGGACGGACTGAGCTGAGCACCTTTGGTGCAAAGGCTGGAGGTTTTTGAACTGTTGTTCCCGTGGTGTGGAGCCTGCACACGAGTGGTGTAGGGAGGACGCCATTTTGTCGGGCTTGGGCCCTCCCACGAAGGATCCGGTCCAAGACCTAACTGGTCTGGTGGAATTGGCGCAGAAGTGTGTGTGTGCATGGGTGCGCGCCTGCGGCCTTAGATCCCCACCCTCTGCCCGGCTTATACTGCGTTGCCAGGGAAACACAGGGCGGGTGCCCTCCGGCTCCAACAGGCTTCTCACTGAGATGCCAGAGTGCGTAAGCGCCTCGGGTCCCCGCTCTCCGCATTCCCTTGCAGAGTTGCCAGGCTGGTGATTGGTTGTCGGGCTGCTCGGCCTGATCTGCGAGCGGCTGATTGGGACAGGCTGAGACTGGGAGTTTTCCTGGGAGTGTTGGGCCGTGAGCTGTGTGCCTGCGTGATCCAGCTAGGGCTCTCCTGGTGATCTATCTAATACATCAAAGCAATCTGAGAGCGACAGCCAGAATGGGGAAACAAAGAACATGTCACAAGTAAAAGATCAGAAGAAACCTCCAGAAATGGAACCAAATGAAACAGAGGGATCCAACCTTTCAGAGACAGAGTTTAGAACACTAATGATAAAAATGTTTAAGGAACTTAGCGAGGACATAAAGAAGGATAGGGAAACCATAAAAAACAACCTGTTAGAACTAAAGAATACAATAACTGAAATGAAGAACACACTCAAAGGAATCACCAGTAGAGTAGATGAAGCAGAGGAGCGGATCAGCGATTTGGAAGATCAAATAGCAGAACTCACCCAGTTGGCACAGCAAAAAGACCAAAGAATAAAAAACAATGAAAATAGTTTAAGAGCCCTATGGGACAAGGTGAAGCGCAACCACCTCTCGAATCATAGGGATACCAGAAGGAGAAGAGAAGAAGCAAAGGGTCGAAAATGTATTTGAAAAAATAATGACTCCGGCCGAGTGGCTCAGTTGGTTAAGAGCTCGCTCAAGAGTGCGAGCTGAGCTCTGAGCAACAGCTGTTCGAGGCCAGCCCGAGCTGAGTTGCCGTTGAGCTGCCAACAGGTGGCAGGATGGCTCAGCTAAAAAATAAAATAAAAAAAATAATGACTGAAAACTTCCCTACCCTGGTGAAGGAAATCAACATACATGCCCAGGAAGTACAGAGGGTTCCAAACAAGCTGAACCCAAACAGGTCCACACCAAGACACATCATAGTTAAAATGGCAAAGGTTAAAGACAGAGACAGAATCATAGAGGCTGCAAGAGAAAGACAGCAGGTTACATACAAAGGTACTCCTGTTAGACTAACAGCTGACTTGTCTACAGAAACTCTGCAGGCCAGAAGGGAGTGGCAGGAGATACTCAAAGTGACACAAAATAAAGGCCTACAACCAAGACTGCTCTACTCAGCATGGCTATCACTTAAAATTGAAGGAGAAATAATGAGCTTCTCAGAAAAGAATAAGCTTAAGGAATTCATTACCACCAAGTCAGCATTGCAAGAAATGTTAAAAGGGTTTTTTAAACAAAAGAAAGGGGTAAACAAGCTAACCCAGAGAGACAATTTAAGAAGATTGAAGTCGTATCAAGCAGATATAAAGGAAAAACTGATGGTTGCTGGCTGGGAGGGAGTGGGGAAGAGGGAGAGGGGGAAGGTTTTGGACAGTGTATGTGGGACTACAATGTTGCTGCAGGGATATGGGGGCAGTTCTGGGAATGTAATTGATAATGTTGTGAAGAGACTATTATGTTGCGAGAAATAAGTCAGTCGGAGAAGGACAGGTACCATGTGATCTCACTTGTATGTGGAGTCTGAAGAGCTGAGTGAACCATCAAAGTAAACAGACTCATAGATGTAGAGGAAATACTGAGGGTTGCTAGTTGGGAGGGGGGTGGGGTTGATGGGGAAGGGGAAGGGATTAGACAGCATAAATAGACAATTACAATATTGCCACAGGGATATGAAACACAGTTAGGGGAATATAATAATGTTTTAAAAATGTTGTGGCATGTCAGATAGTCACATGTCTTGTTAGGGAGACCACTTCATGGATGGAGTAGAGGCTTGATCACTGCACTCTACACCTGAAGCTGATGTTGTATAGTATTGTATGCCAACTGCAACTTAATATGTGGATGGTCACGGGATGTGGAGTATACTGTGGAAGGGAGTCAGGGGAGTTGTGATGGATATGTATGATATGGGGGGGGAGTGGGGTGGCGAATGGGGGAGGAGGGTTTTCACTTTGGGGGGTAAAGAGTATAACTATTGCATTGTGTTGTACACCTGAAACTAACAAATAAATAAAAATTAAAAAAAAATAAAACAAAAACAAAAACAAAAGTGCTGCTCTTCTTTTTCTCATCTCACTTCTTTTTATTGGGTAGAATGCATCTTCCACAAATAGGTATGAATGGGAAATCTAATAATACTCCAAACTAGAAGGAATTGGCAGCGTTTTTCATCCTAAAACTGTGCAGCCATGTCAAGATATAACAGAGAATCATTCAAGGAGCAGGGAGGGAAAACTCCCATCAACTATTTCTACCTAAAGAGAAGAGACGTGAGCTGGTGCAAATGCCACACACTATCAAGCTATGTCAGTGACACAGGACCACAGTGGATAGAAAGAGACAATGCACACATATGTGGGTGACAAAGCCTGTACTGTGTATGGAATAATGCCTTCATCTATAGCAGCTGCAGCTGCGGTGGAAATCCAGGGCTCCTAAGACGGGCCATTTGCCTGGTTCACAAATTCTCACCTACTCTGGAGGAGTATATACTCTTGTTGTTAGTCATGGTACACATCATGCTTTAGCCAAATCCTTCCCTTTCTAATTGTAAGAAAGGACACAGGGCTGTAATAGATGCAACGCAGAATGCTGCCACCAGGTACATGGTTGAAAAGGAAACGATAGCAAAGTCCCAGAGGAACAAGAATGGACAAGGAAACAACAGGCAGTTTAATGTCTCCTTTATCAGTTGTCTAGCAGTAGATAAACCAGGCTTTATAAGAAGTTGCAAGATAAGGGTGGATCTTATTCATTCATTAAAGCACCACCATGCCTCAAGATCAGTTAAATCAAAAAAGCTTCTCAGACATGACATGCTCTAATTTAGTTCTGGTTACTCTGAATGATGGCATGATTTATATTCAGGTCTAGGTTGTCTGTCTTTGACATTCTACCCACTCACATATTTGCATATTCAGAAGCTGTATGAGCACAAAAATATTAAAATGAAATCCACTATACGTTACATGTAATTTATTCATACAACCAACAGTTAGGCAGTACTCAAAATTCATTTAAATAAGCAAGTGATTACACAAAGGTCTAATAATACTAAAATTGATCGAAGGTATAAAATACCATGGGTATGAAATGCCATGGTAAATACTATTCAACAGATTACAATCATAATTCCAAACTAACTCATGGTTTTTAAAATGATTTTTAGCAGTTTTGGAATGATTTGCTCTTCTCCCCCTTCCAAGAAATTTACTTCTTCTTCTGATACAAAGTTGTTATTTTCAAGGAATATTCACAATGACATAGCTTAGGTTCCTCTCTTGCAACAGATTTTGTTGCAAATTGTTTTTTAATATTGCCTCTTGACAGAGAAAACAAACCAGTCAGCATTCAGTTCCCCAAGCAAAGATGCTTGGATCAGAACAGTGCCAAGGTAGAACTCTGAGTTCAGCAAGAGGCAGGCAGTGAAAAACCTTTTATAGCTATTGAAGTATGTATACTTCCTTTCTGAGGCTCCAAGCATCATAAACATATTTAGGCATCCAAGCCTGTGAAATTATGGAAATAAAATAATTTGATATCCAGATGACTATGACAGAATTGCAACCAGGGGTAAGTTACAATATAATTCTTCAGTACTTCAAACAAAAACAGCACCTAAATTTGCTTCTTGTAAGCCTCGTTACATTTTTGTGAAGCGCAGTTATGTTTGCAGGAATGGTTTGGCTTATTATGTGTCTGTCTGTCTTTATTATTCTAAAGTCTTATACTTAGAATGAGGCCCAAGCATGAACCTGGCTTGGAAAGCTAGCAGCAATAATCATGAAACATATCAATAAATTAAAAGGTTTCCACAGAACAAGATTTAGCTAAATCTCTTACATACAAAATACAGCTAGAGAAATACAATTCTTCAATGCTGAATTATGAGAGGGAGGAAAACAGTTTAAAAAAAATAGACAACTCTCTTCACACCTGGGTGTCAAGGCCGAATGTAACACTGAATAATGTCACAATATGAGCAGTCACTGGGTGACAGATGTTCCAGAAATAGTGATATGTGGGGATCTGGTAATTATGACCAAGAGATGAAAATACTGTACCAAAAGGCATGCATACAACCACTGTGTGCATTCAGTATGTGAGCTGGGACCTAAGCAGAGTTCTAACACGACAATGAGGCAGTTTTCCAGGGTATCCATTAAAATCAGTGTAGGCAATTAGATGTTGACTAAACCTTCCGAGGCAGCAAAGTGGGGACACAATGCCATTTCTGGATTCTGCAGCTGCTTTATGATCCTCTTGCGGAATTTCTCCCGCACACGATTAAATTCCATTATGTCCATGGGGTCCTCTTCAATCCAAAACTTATGAAACTCGTGCATCAAATAGCCTGTTAGAGATAAGACAGTGATAAGAATGCAGGGAAAAAAAAGTCTTGAATTACATTCAAAATCACCCTGAATGCTGAGAGAGATGTCAGGCCAAATAACAGCAAAGACGAGAGCAAAGACGAGAGCTCAAAGACGAGAGCTCGAAGATGAGATCAGGATATTTAAATGAAAGTGTTTCCCAGCAAATACTATGGTTAAAAATTATTCTTTAAAACCAGTGCGGTAGAAGCTATTAATCTGCAAGAGTTTTGCAGTTGGTCCTGGAATGATTCTCCCTCTTCTCTAGCAGGAATAAAAATCAATTCTGCCATCTCTGGAATGTCTGAACCACGTGTGGAACATACTCTGAAAGGCCGACAGTGACCACTTCATCCTTCCCCTCCTGATTAAATTAACATGAGGCTCGAATTTTCCAAGACTACTCCACTCAGCCCTTTTCCTCTTGATATTTGATTTGAGTAAAGTTTTAAATTACCCTGACAAATCAAACAAATGTGTCATGACCTCGTAAGCCTCGTTACATTTTTGTGAAGCGCAGCTATGTTTGCAGGCATGGTTTGGCTTATTATGTGTCTGTCTGTCTTTATTATTCTAAAGTCTTATACTTTATTAGAATGAGGCCCAAGCATGAACCTGTCTTGGAAAGCTAGCAGCAATAGTCATGAAACATATCAATAAATTAAAAGGCTTCCACAGAACAAGATTTAGCTAAATCTCTTACATACAAAATGCAGCTAGAGAAATACAATTCTTCAATGCTGAATTATGAGAGGGAGGAAAACAATTTAAAAAAATAGACAACTCTCTCCACACCTGGGTGTCAAGGCCGAATGTAACACTGAATAATGTCACAATATGAGCAGTCACTGGGTGACAGATGCTGCAGAAATAGTGATATTATGAGACAATAAAAATTGTAAATCAACTCTAAACAATGCAGACTGGTCATTAAGCTACATGAAATTGTTAATAAGACTTCCTAATTTCATATTCAAATACTTCTGTGCCTCACAAATGTTACTGATGAATGATTTGGATTGGGAAAACTTTCAGAATAAATGTTAAATATTTGACACGAGAATCTATCCATTATGCTCTGTTTCCCCGCTGTGCCCCCTCCTCCATCACATCTAAAATGGAAATGTGAACAGTTTTTAAAAAGACAGTAATAGATCTTTGTATGTAGTAAACCTATTGCAAGCTCAAGTGTCTCTATATATATTAGAAAAAAGGTATTTGAGGAAACAATACTAGTTAAAAATAAGAAAACCAAACATCACAGAAGCTTTTCTACGTCTTAATATTAGAAGGCAGTAGAAAATGGAAGCCAGGATTCCAGAGCCAGAACCCTGTTTTGAAGCTCACTGTTTCACCTCCTGGGAAAGAAGTGAGCAGCAGAGATGACAGGGGGCATGGGAAGAGAATTTTGGAACAAACATACTCAATCCTAATTGTAAAAAAATGAAATCAATAGCTTTTGTTTTTTTGGTAAACAGATGTTTTAAAATCCTTATTCATATCTCACTATGATACAAAATGAGAAGAGATCTTTGCTCCCACCCCCAACACACACTGCCAGATGTTGCTCCACTTTGACAAACTCACCTGATGACTCATTCATTACATTGTTAAGTATGTTTGTACATCTTTAAGTATGTGGTCTTTCTACAACTATAGGAGGAAGGGAGGTAAGGAGAGAGAGAATTTATTATACTGTTTTGGGGGTTTGACTGTTCCATTTCTTTTAGGATTGGACAGTCTTTGGGCCCTCCACACACATTAACACATTGTGTTAACACAAGTTAACATGACTTCTTTTAATATCTCTGATAGGGACTCATACCAACCCTCATCTAAATGCCTCTGGGCTACCCAAGCCAGGATCTCCTGTCACTGTCATGGAACCTGACCACATCAGAGAAGCCCCAGATCAGAGGTATCAGAGACTCCAGGAGTCATCCCATCCATCTCTGTTCCATCTGATGCTTGGATTTCCTGAGGCAGCATCTTCTGGTGACAACACCAACCTGTTCCATGGATGAAGAACCTGATTCTAAAAAGGTTCTTCCTCACACTGAACCAAAATATATTGCCTTGTTATTTCTTAGAACAAATTCAGTGCTTCTCCAATTCAGGTATTTGAAGTGCCCTTTATGCCCTGAGTAAATCTCTTTTCCAGGTTAAGTATCCCTATTTCTCCTTACCATTTCTCACATGACATGACTTGGAGTCTGTTTATCATCATCCTGCTTGTTTCAGTACACACCAACAGAAACTTGTTTCCTCTAATCTCCATATCTTATCAACCAAAACAATTCAATCACCTGACCATCTCAGTGACTCAGAAAACTTCTAAAGTATCCCAAGAAAGGTATGGGAAAAATGCAGACCTTCCCAGATTCAACCAGACATCACAGTTCAGTAAGATGAATCTCATTAATGTCACTAAAGTTTGAGAACCATTGGTCTAGACTCCAGAAAATGGCCTCTTTTTAAGTTCCCTTGGCTTCTTTCTAAATCTTATAAATTTTTATGCTTCTATATGAAATCCATGATCATTTATTATAATTATTCTTCCTTTGCTATACAAAATACACACATAATTTTCCTGACTTGGTCTCTGAGCTCAAATAAGGACTCCTGAGCTGTTTTGTAAGTAGAGCCAGATTTCTAATACTATGCATTATAATCATTTATGATGGACTAAAGTCATTTCATTAGTATCTCATGAGTGATAAGGCCTTTACTATTGACAATAATATACAGGCACTGTGAAAAATCATCTTTTAATGAAGAATTCACTTTTTCACAACATACATAAAAATATTCACTCTTCTACAATGTGCAAGTAAACTGGCAACTCACCTAAGGGCAACATAGTGTAGCACAGTTTTAGAAGAATGCAGATCCATTTGGATTTCCTGTTTTTCTACTTTACATGTAATTACAGAAAAATTTTTTTGAAAAGTTTAAAAGATAGGCTAGGACAAGAGTAGAAGGGGAGGGAGTTGGTCAATAAGCTGACACCATTCTCAGGATCCTTCCTCTAAAAGCCACAAAAGTCAAGCTATAAAGCTTGTAGACTGATTTCCTGGGACTCTCTCTATCCCATCAGGTAATTAATTAGAGACTCTATAGTGTGATTGTAATAAAAATGCAGAAATGGTGATTTGGCTTCCAGGGTATATATTATAATCATAAAACTCCACTAATTTATATAGCATTACAGGGCATTCATAAATCTGTTTGGTCAATTGGTCCGTTGACCCATCTGCCGATTAACAAATATGTAAAGATACAAGGAAAAGGTAGAGCTCCTATGGTCCCCAATTATCAGTCTTTTGGAGAAAGGGACTCAGGTAGACAATTTCAAATGATTATTTGTTGGCTAAGGAAGCTAACAAAATGGCATGGAAATTAAAGGGTGGAAAGAGAGGCCAGGCTATTGTTCACAGTCTCTTAATTCTTAGAACAGCTTTGTGGAGTACCTAATGCTGAAATACCTTCGTTTTACAGATAAGGATGCTGGGCTTAGAAAAGATACCTGAATGGGGTACAATGACATAATTACAGCTGGAAGCTGCAAGCTGGGACCTGAAATCAGCCAACTTTTCACAGCTATGCCAGCTGCCTTTTCCAGTGCATTCTCTTCTGGTTCTTATTCCTACTGAACAGTTCCTTCTTCTGAAGGTCAAAGAAAAGATCATTCTTTTTCCTCTTCTGACCATTGTTCTTTCCTTCTGCTTACTATACGTAACCTTATTTCATTTCAAAGAAGCTGTGTGTTTAGTGGAGCTTTAAATTGAATGCCATTTTGTAACATATGCCATGGCAGTGCAGTGTTTACTGAATAATACTGTAGAGTCAGAATGATAGAGCTATTATATTCTTACATTCTTCTACATAGATGGAATATTTGTTTTGGATATTAATTTGGCCTTCCAAGCCCAGCATGTAGCATATTTGTTGTTGCTTGAATGTATTTTGGTTTTGCTTCACTGCATTCAGTTAGCAGACAGAAGAGACATATGCAAGGACACGGGTAATTGCAAGAATATTACAGAGGAGATGTGCAGAACTGATCATGTCTGATAGAGGAACAATGAACTCAAGGCACAGTGTGCTTACTAGAGAGGTCTGAGTCCCTCTGCCTATACCCCAAACCATAGAGGGATTGCTGCTGTTTCTAAAACTTGGTGAGGGCCGTAGGAAAAACAATCCTATTGCATGCTTACTCACATGGGCTATTGGAAGCATGTCAATTCAGGCCAAGACTAAATTTTTCCAGAGAAACTAGAGTCCCTTTCTCCCACAATCCACATCATCCAATATTTTAGCCTCCCATCCATCTATCCATCCATCCACCTTCATCCGTCCATCTCCATCTGTCCATCCATCCATCCATCCATCCGTCCATCCGTCCATCTGTCCATCCGTCCATCATCCATCCATCCATCCGTCCATCCGTCCATCCGTCCATCTGTCCATCATCCATCCATCCATCCATCCATCCATCCATCCATCCATCCATCCATCCATCCAACAAATGTTTACTACCAGGTTCTGTGCTGAGGATACAGCAGTGAAGGAAACAAACATTACTGTCCTTAAATGTCAATTGCTATGATTCTAACTTTGATTCTCTCCTGTAAGAATTCCCCCATTGTGTGGCTCTGGTTTTCTTCTCAATGCTGATGAATCCCAAATCTGCCCATGTAATTGTTCAGAGCTCCAGAGCCCTACATTAGAATGCCCACTATACAGCTCCATGTGGATTTTCCAAAAGGGACTCACCCCTGGCATGCCTACAGCTAAACTCATTCTACTGTCTCTCAAAACTGCTTCCCTAAAGAGCCTGGTAAACAGAATAGGGTAAGTACTAGGGGTAAGGAAACATAGCAAGGGGTCTTATTTATCTACATGTTTGTGTTCTTTCAAATGGCTTACAAAGCTCTTAAGATATGCATCCCCCCTCCCATCCCTGCTGTTATTACTGTCATTTATAGCCACATCCCCCACCCCCCCCAACCCCCAAACTCCTATGCTCTATTACTTGAATCTACCATACTCTCTTGTGGCCTTTGCCTGTGCCACTCCCTCTGGCTGGACTACTCAGCCACCATTTCTTTATTTATTTCCTGCCACTCATTCTTCAGGTCTCATGGAAAGTGGCCTTTGCTTTGGGATGCTCTCCCTGAGTTCCAGACTGAGTGAGCTATGCCAGTAATAGACGTTTTCAATTTTTAAAAACAATATCTTTACTTCTTCAATCACAAAATTTTTCCCACTACATTTTAATTATTTGTTTAGATGTCTGTCTTCCTCAGTCAGAACCTGATCTGTAGTAAAACCTCAATAATACTGTTGGAAATGGTCAGAGTGTTACAGGAGTAAGTATAACCATCTGGTTGTCAAAGTAGGAGCTGTAATCACATATGTAAGGGATTTCCAATCTCCATTAACATGTCATCAAGTGTATATATTTTAAAATTTGCTCTGTATTTTTATCTAAGTTGTATATGCACATAATTTAGAATCAAATAGTTTAACAAGTCTTGTTACACCCACTCCCCCCAAACAGCAGCTCCTCCTGCCCTAATTCCTTCTTCCCTAAAGAAAGCAAACATTTCAACTCTTTCAGTTGATTCTTTTGATTATTGACCACCATAGCTCTAACTGCATACTTTCCATTACTTGATTTTTTTGACTTCCCTTTATAGAAGATAAAGATTTAGCTCCTTTTCACCCATTACAACCACATTATCACATAGTTTCTAACAATTTGCTTTACCTGGTATTAATAACTGCCCTCTTTGTTTATTTGCTTAACTTGCATTTACTTAATTTAACCCTAAACTATCCTCAAAGTAAGCCAGTGTCCTTTGAATGTGTTCAAACATCGTAGATATTCCATCAATTTCATATTCTTCAAAGAGTCTTTCCCAAAACCTTCTGACCTACTAAAATTTGGATTTATTATTCTCAGCCTAATACCTAAATATCATCTTGGGCTTTTCCTTCACCTTCATCCTGAAGATTCTCTTCACTTCTCCCATGTGATAGATTTCCTGCTTTCTGGACACCATTTATTTCTTTTAGGATTATTCTTTTATTTTGTGTAAACATATCCTTTAGGAGCTCCCTGATAAAGGTACAAGGAATTAAGGTGTTTAAGACCTTGCATTTAAAGAATGTCTTTATTCTATTCCCACACTTAATTGGTAAGTTAGGCTGGGTATACAATTCTATATTGGAAATCATATTCTTTTAGGTTTTAAAAATATTCTCTTAAATTTTTGAAGACATTATTTCACTGTCTTCTAAATATAATGTTGCTATTGAGAAGTCCAATAACATCTTGATTCCCAAATCTTTATATCACAGCTTTGGAAAAATTTTTTTTTTTTTAAAGATTTTATTGGGGAATTGGTGGAGGGGAACAGCGTTGGGGAATCGGGGAAGGGGAACAGACAAGTTGCCGTCTTCTTGTTCTTCAGTTTAGTTGCGGAGGATGTTGCTTCACCGTTGGTATCGTCATTGCGCTCTTCCCGGATGAGGCAGATCAGTCTCTGGCCTCTGGATGTCGCTCATCGCGGCTATTGGCAGCTCACGCTTGGCTGCCAGCCGCTCACGCTAGCTGCGGGCCACTCACTGCAGCCTATGGCAGCCCACACCATCACCGGGGCTCGCACAGCCCAGCTCCAGGTGGAGCTGCTGTTAGCTGTAGAAGGCAGTGTCACTGGCCCTCATGTGGGATCCGAACCGGGGCCGCTGGCATCCCAAAACCAGCGCTTAACCGATGCACCACTCGGCCGGTCCTGGAAAATTTTAGAATCATCGCTTTCTGGTGTCATAAAATTTCACAATGATATGGATCTTGGGTGAATTTATTTTAATTTACTATGCTGGTGCTTATTAGTTTAAATACAAAAACTCATCCTTTAGTTCTGGGAATTTTTCTTGATTTATTTAATTTGATTCCCTCCCCTTAGTTTCACTGTTCTTTTTCTGACACTCCTATTATTCAGCTATAAGACTTCCTTTATTTTCTATATTACACATATACTTTCGTTCTACTCTTTGAGAGAGTTTTTGGCTTTATTTACTAATCCTTCCCAGAGATTTCATTTTTGCTACCTGAGTTTTAATTTCTAAGAGCACTCTTTTGTTTCCTGAATGCTCTTTCTGTAGCACCTTGTTCTTGTTTCATAGTTGCAATTTCTTTTCTTATCTCTTTGTGGATACTAATGAAACATATTTTTGAAGTTTTCTTCTCCCTGTATAGTTTTTATTTGCTTTTAGTGGGTTTATTTCTGCTTGCTTTGCACTCTCTTTCCTGCTTGAGGCTTTTCTTACTATTCTTGTTATGTAGTGCTATTTAAGAAATTATTTCAAGATCCAGTGGTTTAAAACAACCATTTTAATATACTCATGAATTCAATAGGTTAGGAATTCAGAAATGCCCGAAAATGTAAGTGTAGGTTTTCTAATAAGAAAAACAACAAAAAAGTCAAAACCAAAAGTAGAAAGTTCAAAGGCCCCAAAGCAACCTAATCACAAAGATATCTCAGCTTAACCATTGTCTAGAGTGTTCTACAGAAACCTACACTGATAAGTAAGCAACAGGACACTTACAGAACGTTTGTTGGAAGTGAGACAATGTTGGAGCTTCTGGGGCGATGTTGTAGAAATGAGTTTTTAGAGCTCCACTCACCAGTAGATTATAAGCCAGGTCAGTTATATTGATGCCCACAATTGCGAACGAGTATCTGTAAAGTGTAACCAGAAAACCAATTGTATGTCACATATGAAAAATAAGTTAAAAATATGATAATCTGATTTTTAAATGACTATTAAATTGTTAGAGTGGCAGGCTTCCCTTCCCTCTCCACCTTTTCAAAACTCTGAATTTTGTAATTTACTAGAAAAATTCAATAAATGTATACAAGAGAATTGAGAGATCATATGCTTTGACTTGATAATTCTATTTCCAAATATATGAGAGGAAAAAAATAAAAATTTGACAAAGCTTTATATGTAAGGGTATTCATTACAACATTATGTATAATGGCAAAAACATGGAAACTATTCATATATCCTAAAAAAGGTGACTGGTGATATAAATTATGGTAATCCCATATAATATATTCAGCCAATAAAAACTATATTCCTAAAGACTATTTAAACAGGATATAAAGCCATATGTATAGAACAAGCCAAGTTTTACTACATGCACACCAACATACACAGAAAGCAGGCCAGGATGAAATGCTATTAAATATTAATATGGGTATGTTAGAGTATTAAAATTAGGGTGCTTTTTTGGTTTACTTTCTTATATTTTTTAGATTTTCTATAATAAATCAAATATCACTTTTAAAGTAAGGAAAAATTTAAATAAGTATCCTAACATTCAGGGTATATTCTCTAGTCCCTTTTCTACATGTCTATCCAAAGTTAAATGAAACAGTTATTAAGTCCTATCTGGCAATATAAATCCAGCACATTAAAAAAAAAGAGTTCTCTGTTCAGAAATATTTTTAATGAAATGGGCATTATAAAAAAACTTCGAAATTATGCTTTTATCTAATAGCCTGATACTTGATAGAAATTGTTAAAAGAAAACTACCATAAAAACTCTAAATGACGATTTCTAAAAATCATTTCCATATAGTTCTAACTTTCTAAACCTTGTCAGTTGGTTGCAGGCAAAGTAGTATCATATAATCACTACAAATACATCCAAAAACATATAAACAGATACTTTTAAAAATTCAACTGGATTACATGTTTCCGTCATGACAAGTAGATTTTCATCCTTGTTATCTTTCACAGTGCTCTTGAACATTTCTGTTCTGGTGCAGGCTGACAATCTTTATTATGAAATCCATACTCACCCAATTGCTTTATCCATCCTTTTCTTCTCCCATTCTGCTTTGCTGAATTTGCTGAAGGAATAAATGAATGAATAAATAAATAAGATTTAATCTGTAATTGGTACTTGTTCTCCTTTAATATTTATGTTAAAACTGTTAACTAGATGCAGAGATGTACATAAATCAGTTATCAATCATTAATCAATTTAAATTTATCAATGAAAAAACCACAGCACAATTTATAAGGAGCTCAGAAATGGAATTATTTAAAGCCATGCTACTTATCATCCCCTGTTCACTTTATTACAGTGGTGGAACACAGCCCTAAAGGCCAAACATTAAGATACTCTTTTAACTATCATTAATTATCAAGCAACAGTTCCTCCATGAAACCTTGACTGGTATCTCTTTCCTCTAGCTAGATGCCACCTCACTCTCTTATGATTCTCCATTGAATTTCATTTAGTTTCATCTCATGGCATTTATCCTACTCAGCTTATTCGTGATGTGTGGCACACAGTAGATGCCCAATAAGTATTTATTGATAAATAACTGATTGAGTTAGTGAAGAAAAAAAGGAGGGAAGGAAGGGAAGGAGGGAGGGGGAGAGAGAAGGAAGGGAGGAAGGAATACTATATAGGTTTTAAAAATTCGGTTTCAACAAGTGCCATGATATTTCCTCTGGCTAAGCTAAGACAGTTCCACTTTTAATCCATTTTATTACTTGAGCTTCTGAATAAGATTGTTTGAAGGAAGGGTTCTACTATAGAAGCATTCTGAAAATATTGCCTTGCATTCTATTACTTTGTGTACTTGCATATCCCTCCCCCGGCCCCTTCCAGTCTCACCCCCTGCTCCACACTGCTAACGTCTTATAGGCAGGAACCATATCCACTCATCTTTGTGATTAGTAGGACCTTCATTCAGTGCTTTACACTAAAAAATGGTGGTTAGCATTTGAACTAAATCAAATTTAAAAACTAGGGTTACGATGAATATTTAGCTTACATCTAAGTAGGAGAAAGAAGAGTTCTCTACAATACACTGCAAACACCACACTAAAAGGCACACATGTAATACACACGGCACAAGAACCACAAAAACACTGCAAAGCTGATATTTAACTATATGTACTTTCTACTCTGTGAGTGACTAGCTATAATTCAAAGTAATTGCCTTTAATTCATTTTAAAATATATCACCACTTTAAAAACCGCAACTGCCAAGTAACAACAAACCCACCAGCGAAAGAGGCATTAGGAGATTTTTACCTTAAAAGACTCATATCCAAACTAAAATGAGTTGCATGTGAAATTTAAGAAACTTTATATAAATGAGTTTATAAGCACCTATTTTCACTTAAACAAAGCTTTATAAATATATAATGTCTCCATATGTGTTATATTAAATCTCTATTTGCATTGATACTATACAAAAAGGTCAATTGACCTCCACTCATTTGATTACCTACATATACCCTGGCCCCAAAAGAATGAAACACACACACACACACACACACACACACACACACACCAAACTAAAACACTAACAGTCAAAATTCTCCTTTTAAACTTGAATCTACTTTTATCCTTCAAGTTACTTCAGAATGGATGCTCACAAGAGCAAGAATGAATAATGTTTGCTAAAGGATAGACAAGAAAGAGCTTTCTTTAGTATATACTGGATTCTTCTTGTTGAACACCTGAAATAGTCAGGGCCTGACAGAACCTATGTTGATATCACAATCAGTCAATATATATCTCTTTCAGACATTGGTAAAGAACAGTAACATTTTCAAAATATTCTGATTTGTATTCAGTGACATGTATCATCAATTTGAAGTTATCAACACTTGAACTTCATCTAGTCAATTTTATTGTAGCTTGAAGGACAAAGCATGGTAATTTGATCTACATGTCTATGTGGTGTGCACGCACACACACAAGTGCTAGTCTTTTCTTAAGTAGGAGTGATTACCCAAACCCTCAAATACTTACTCTCTGACAGCCGACACAGGACACAAGACTATAAAACTTTTCTGTGAGAATGGCTGATAGAAAAAATTAATCCCCCTTCACTGGTTAATCAAGTAACATTTTAAGCTTATTGTCACTTGCCCAAGACCATGGAAGATTCATGTCTTCTGGCTGATGCTCCTTCAGAAAATGGCACCTGACAGTGCACACAGACTCCCCAGCCAATTTTAATTAGAGGGAGTTCAAGGGTCTCTATATTACAGCAATATGCAATTCAGAAAATGTAGTTAAAAATTAAAATAGATCAATTTTAACCATGTAATTTATCAAGAAAGAGCTAAATGGTTTTAGTGTTTTCCCAAAGTAAATCAAAGATAAATAAAATAAAATAAAAATTTAATCTTATAAAGATTATAAATATAAATTTGAGAAGAATAGTTTAATTTAATGAACTCTGGCCAATAGAAGCTAGAATAAGTATAATAGTAAGGTGTGTGTGTGGGGGGGGAACCTCAAAGTCAACCTGCTTCTGAATTTTGAGAATGGTATGATAAAATTTTTGACCTATTTAGCAAACATGAACACTAACAAGGAACTTGCCATGCTGAAGAGAAAAAAGTGACACAAAACCATGACTGCAAAACAGCAGAACTTATAATAGGAGTGACTAAAGCATATATATAATATATATAATTAGTTACCATATTTAATAATGAAATTAGAAATACATTAATAGAAGAGCAAATTTTCTCTGTGCAATAGAATTCCCAAATAAAGTGTCACTTTTTAGGAAGTAAATGGGCTCAGGGAATGTGTGGTGACATGTTCAGTTTTTAGGTGTTGTTCCAATGTTTCTCTAACTAGGTATAGCAATGGCTGCAAAAAGACTCTTTGACATTTTCTATCAGGTTGGTCTAATCTGTTTTTCCTCTCACTAAAACAGCCCAAATATAATAAACTATATTAAATAAAGCATTGGGAAATGTTGGTTTTTAAAAAAATTTTCATGAATTTATATTTCTTTACAAATTCTTGCCCATACTTATTCTAAAATAAAATAAAAGCAACAAAACACAAAAGCCAACAAAAAATACCTTATTTCCTCTTTAGTGATATCCCTTCATGTAGTCAGTTAAAGAAAAAAATTAAGAAAAGTAAATTAAAATGCAAATAATTTAGAATCTAGAATTTTATTAAGAAAAAAAAAAGCCTCAGCAATTCCATACTTTCTCAGCTAGCCCCTGACTTCATGTCCTCCGTTCTCCCCTCTATTGCCCCATCCTGCTCCCTTGACTCTGAACTCTTTTTTTCAATCTCTACTTTCTCCTTCTAATGGCCACCTCCTCAATCTTCCTGGACACCAATGACATTATCAGTCCCTTTAAACACATATCTCACTCGAATGGTGCCAGTTTATATCCTTAATCCATAACAAGTATCTGAAGTTTTAACTGTCCTATTCAGCATTTGTCAAAAAGGCATGGTTGAAAGAGCTTTAAGCCTCATTTCTGGTGAGTTGACTCTTCTGAGAATCTCATCAACAGATCCATGTAGGAGATGAAGTTAATTCTATCTCATCCATAAAGCCTAATCCACTTTTAAAAAAATTAAATGTATTGGGGTGACAATGGTTAGTAAAATTACATAAGTTTCAAGTGTACAATTCTATAATACATCATCTATATATCACATTGTGTGCTCACCACCCAGTCAGTTCTCCTTCCATTTATTTTCAACAATTACCTGCATTTTGGATGAAGAGAGTCAGAGAGGACCTGCTGAGCTGCTGTAGCATCCTTTTCTGCAAAATACCTATATTTGAAGGGAAAGAAAACCGTAACTCTATACATGTCAAATATATTTATTTTAATCTAATTTGAGGCCATTTTGGATTCAGAGATAGACACCAGCCTAAGATTATCACTTGTTTCACCTCCTCCAGAGAATAGCTTTCCAAAATAAAATTTCCCAATAATGACAGTATAATGGGGTGAATGTAAAACTCACATAGATTTAAGAATGATTCCAGTAGGTTTGAAAATTTAATTATGAACTTGGCCATTCCCTACAGGGCCAAAGATATTCTTATTAAGAGAGGTTATAGGTGAAAGGGCAGGCAGAGGCCCCTCAGAAGGCAGAAAAGCCTGGATGAAGGGACATGGAGAGGGACTGTGACAGTCAAAGGGCACGGAAAGGAAGGGACCAGAGGAGATGATAGAGGACATGTTTCAAACACATTTTTCTTGGAGAATATTCATGGGGTATTTGAATTCTGGATGAATGGAAAATACAGAGTTTAGAAATGTTAAAAAATAAAATTTTGTTCTGGGGAGAAAGGAGCAATGAAGTTTCCTAAAAAATACAAAAAGCTTACAGACTGAATAATAAATCATAAAGAGTAGTTCATAACAACAATTTGAAAATAAACGTATAGCACATATCATTTAATTTGACATGAATATATTTCCTGCATAAATCTGAAGGATAAAACAAGGGGGAGGGGAGTTGTCACTTTGAGGGGTAAAAAGTATAACTATTGCACTGTGTTGTATACCTGAAACTAATTAAAAATAAATAAATTAAAAAAAACAAAATAAATAAATAAATAAATCAGCCTTTAAAAAAAAGAAAAAAGAAAACAAGCTCTTGAATTTTCTCAAGAAAATTTCAAACTGACATCAGCAAATTTAATATACACAGCTATGATTATTAATGAAACTGAGTTTCTTTTCATATATTTGTTAGCTATTTAGGTTTCCTCTTTCATCATGTGTTGCCTGTATATATTTATTTGTCCAGTATATCTAAAAATATTCTCAAATAAATAAGACAAATAACCCTCCAGAGAATAATATAATCCAGGATATGGATCCTTGACCACATATGTGTCAGTCTTGGCTTATCTTTTCACTTTATTTATGGTAGCTATGGTAGTTTTCAATTTTAATGTGCAAAATTACTGATTTTTCTTTTACAGTTCATGCCACTGAGGAGAGGGAGAGATTCAACTTTATTTTTTTCTAAATGGAAAGGCAATTGTCCCAGCTCTACCTACTCAAAAGCTCTTCCTTTACCCACTTATTTGTAACACTACCTTTGCCACAAAAATTTACTTTTTATTCATTCATATTACATAATAATGTAGCATTTAAAACATTTCCTAAATTTAAAATAAAGGCAAAAATTTAGGGGGCAAATTAGGTGCCATAAAAAATGACTGAGTCAGGATTTTTTTATTATAGTTAAGGTTGCAGAGCAGGTAAATACTGTGCTTGCATCCTCTCAAGATCAGATCAAAATCACAACCAAACTACAGAATAACCATCATTGAGAATTGCCCGTGGCCTGAACAGAAGTCCTATAACTAAGGACATACAGAAGAAGCCACCACAAGACCGGTAGGAAGGGTGGAGACATGGAATGTGCTAGTCCCACACTCACATGTGGCAGTGTTAGAAATCTGGAGGAATATTTCTGCTTTGGAGATCTCCCCAAAGGAGCAAGGGGGTCCCAGACTTACACAGGCTCCCAATCCCAGGGTTCCAGTTCTGGGAAGAGAAGTGTCTCCACAACTTCTAGCTGTGAAAACCAGCGTAGATTGTGGCTGAGTGAGACAGAGGGTAGCTAGGGGCCCAGGCATTCCTTTTAAAAAGCCCAAGCACAAACTCACTCACTGATGGACTTACTTGCTCTGAGTCCCAGCACTGGGGCAGCAGCTTAAAAGACACCAGGGAAGTACAGGAAGGAACAGAATTGTCTGGTGCAGGGCAAGAGATGGAGGGGCTGCTTTCTCCCAGGCAGAAGTAATGGCAGAATCCCTCCCTTCTTCCAAGGTGGGTGCCCTATCAGAGACTCCACTAACCTGGCTAACATCATTTTCCCTGCCCTGGTAATTGCCTGAAACCTTGCCCCACCCAACTTGCGGGCCCACCCAAGCTGCTTCTAGTGGCTTTTCCATATAAATGGCCTGTGTTGGTTCATGCTGTGGACTTTCCTGAAACCTCTTAAACGTTCACAGACCCCAAACAAAGCAGCATCTGGCCTCAGTGTATATTAAGTAGCCCTAAACCTGATACTAGTGGCAGCCAGACTCAGTTCACAACTTAGCTGCTTCCAAGCACCTGAATATCCAGTGTGGGTGGTGGCAATATGGGGATTGCTTCATGTTTCATTCCAGGTGTTTCTGGGCAGAGTACAGGCTCTGGCTACATTTGACCTGCGGTGGGGCATCTCCTGGGAGATCCCCAGGCTGGCACATCTCGAGGCCAGCTTCACACCATGCAAGAGCACCACTAGGCTGCTTCCACAGATGACACACCAAAAGGGTAGCTGTGCAGGCACCAGAGCCCCACTACAGCAAATCCTGCTCTGTAGGGTCAACCCCTGCACAGCAGCTCCTCCAATGAAGTCACAGCCAGTACTCACAAACAACCTGCCTGACAGTCAACCCCTCTCATTAATGTGCAAACAGCAACTAAGGCATAACTACAACAGGAGGGCACATACAACCCTCACAAAGGACACACTTGCAGCAATTAGCTCAGGTGACCAGGGAGATTGCACCAACATCAAATGTACCAACATTCGTATCATAGAGGTACCAGAAGGAGAGGAGAGTGAGCAAGGAATTGAAAACCTATTTGAAGAAATAATGACAAAAAACTTCCCTAACCTGGTGAAGGAAATAGACATATAAGCCGAGGAATCAGAGAGTCCCAAACAAGGTGAACCCAAAGGGGCCCACACCAAGACACATCTTGGTGAAAGACAAAGAGAGAATCTTAAAAGCAGCAAGAGAAAAACAGCTACCTATAAAGAAGGTTAAAGACAAAGAGAGAATCTTAAAAGCAGCAAGAGAAAAACAGTCAGTTATCTATAAAGGAGCTCCCATGAGATGTTCTGCTGATTTCTCAACAGAAACTTTACAGGCCACAAGGGCTTGGCATCCAATATTCAAAGTGATGAAAAGCAAAGACCTACAGCTACCATTATTCCAGCCAGAAAAGTTATCATTTAGATTTGAAGGACAGATACAGAGTTCTCCAGACAAGAACAAGCTAAAGGAGTATTACAAGAAATTTTAAAGGGACTTCTTTAAGAAAAAGGAAAAAAGGTCAAAACTATGAACAATAAAATGGCAATAATTACATACCTCTAAACAATTACTGGATTCAATGTAACTGGATTAAATGCTCAAATCAAAAGATATAGGGTGGCTGAATAGATAAGAAGACCCTTACATATGCTGTCTACAAGAGACTCACTTCACGTTGAAAAACACACACTGAGGGTCAGCCGAGTGGCTCAGTTGGTTAAGAGCTTGCTCAAGAGTGCAAGCTGAGCTCTGAGCAACGGCGGTTCAATGCCAGCCCGAGCTGAGTTGCCATTGAGCTGCCAACAGGTGGCAGGATGGCTCAGCTAAAAAAACAAAACACACACACACACACACACAAACACACACTGACTGAAAATAAGGGGATGGAAAAAGATATTTCATGAAAATGGAAACAAACAAACAAAAAAGTTGGAGTAGCAATACTTATACCAGACAAAATAGACTTTAAAACAAAGGCTATCATAAGACAAAGAAGGAACCAGTAATCCCATTTTTGGGTATTTATCTGAAGGAACTCAAAATATTATTTCAACAGAACCTGTGCATCCATATGTTCATTGCAGGATTGTTTTTAATGGCCAAGATGTGGAGGCAGCCTGGGTGTTCATCAATTGATAAAGAGGAGGTGGTATAGAATGGAATACTGCTTGACCATGGAAGGTTCTTGCCACCTGCAGTGGCGTGGATGGACCTGGAGGGTATTGTGTTGAGTGCAGTATGTCAGAGGTCAGACAGAGAAAGACAAATGCCATATGATTTCACTTACATGTGGAATCTAAAGAACAAAATAAATGAACAAACAAAAAAAAAGAAACTTATAGATACAGAGGACATGTTGAGGGTTGACAGATGTGCATGGGTTTGGGGGGATGGGTGAAAATGGGGAAGGGGTTATGAAGTACAAATAGGTAGTTACAAAGTAGTCTTGGGGATGTAAAGTATAGCATAAGGAATATAGTCAATAATATTATAATTATGTATGGTGTCAGATGGGTACTAGACTTAATGGGGTGGTTATCTCATAAATTATATAAATGTCTAATCACTATGTTGTACACCTGAAACTAATATAATATTGTATGTCATCTGTAACTGAAAAAAAAACTATTTAAAAAACGATTAAAGCTTAATTTCTTAAAAAAACAAACATCGCTATTCTCACTAATAGGGTAGCATCAAAGGATACAAGAACCAACTTAAAAGGACTCCCTGTGGTGTGAAAAATAATGGCCACAACTGACTCAATTTAAGCATGAAAAAATAATGAATCCAATTAGTTGAATGACAACTAATCCCCTGACAAGAGAACTGGAGCACCAAGTCCTTGCTCTAAAAATTGGAAATTTATTTAGTGAGCATCTGTTCTGCCTAGATTTTAGAGAAATCAAAAAACATAGTTGATAAAGAAAACTGAATCTCTACAGAATTCCAGCCAACAACTATGGGAAGAACAACAGAATTAAAAATACAGTTTTTGCACAACTAATTATTGGTTCAGTGAAAATCACTGAAGGAGGAAATGATTAGATAAATGGCTGATGGGGGATTTCATAATGGAGTCATTAGCTGTGAGTACTCAGATCCATCTCAGCGAAGGACTGAAAGTGGGACACTGCAGGCCTCCCACTGTGATGTCAACCTAAACCTATTCAAGCCTCTGAATACCTCCAATTTTCAGGACATACAAGAGATGGGTATAAACCTAAACAGACAAATCTAGACCATGCGACATTTACAGGACAATTGACTTGGAATCTCGCACAAGTTAATGATATGGCAAAGGGAACAAAAGGAGAGGTCAGAGACAAGACTGCTCTAATCTAAAAAGACTGGAGAGACATAATAACTAAGTGCAATTTGAAGGTCTTGTATGGAAGTGGATTAGGGCAAACCGGCTATAAAAAGAGACTTTTGAGAGAACTGGGAAATTTGAATATGGGCTGGATACAGATGACACCAAGGAATTACTGTTGATTTTGTTAGGTGTGATAATGGCATTCAGGTTAAATTCAGGATAATGGCATTCAGGTTGATGATTTTTAGAGCTTGAGGGTGAAATGACAAACAGCATAAGATTTTCCTTAACACACTTCTACCAAAAGATAAGCATTCCAAGTATTTACTGAATGTTTTCTTGGGGTCTTCTGGGAAGTAGCTTTTGGAACTAATAATTCAATTTTGTCATTTCAATATGAGGAGACTGGAATATCCTTTAATATTTACCCATTCTTTATTTTACTTACTGCAGATTGTACAGTCCCAGGAGACCCATTCCTCGAAAATCTGTTTTAGGATCATCACCTTGGAAACCAATTTCACACCATTGTTTAGAAATCCGAGATTCTAATGGAGTATTGGGCTTCAAGAATTTCCATAACTGGAGACAAGAAAGAAAATTAGCCTGTTGGTAACACACACAACTACTTATTCCTATTGGCTCCAATTTTGTAAACTACATCATTAGGAGGAGCTTTGCAAAAGTTGAATACATGAAAATACATTACCATTAAAGATTTGATCATTTTTCAATTACCTATTGTAGAAGTTCTCAAAGTATGGTCTGAAGACTGACTACTGGAGGGAACCCATGACTTTTTCAGAGGGTCTGGGAGGTAAAAACTAGTTCATAATACAAATAATAAGTTATTTGACTTTTGCTCTCATCTTCTCACGAGTATATAGTGGAATTTTCTAGAGGCTGCATGACATGTGATGATGTCATCCCTCTGAAGGCAACAAAATATGTACTTTTATATTTTAGTGTTTAAATATTTCTGTTTTCATTTATAATTAGATATATATTTCCCACAAAATCTCTTTGGAATCCTCCAAAAATATGTACAAGAACAAAGGGAAGGGGAATACAGGGAAAATTTTGAGGTCATGCATTATTCAAATCCTTACAAAATGCTTATTTATAGCAAAACTTTTAGCAGCATTGCTAACAAAAAGAAAAGTGGACTGACTTGAGTTTTATTTCTTAGGACTCACCTATAACAGAGGCAAGAGTAAACATCATATAACTTAATAAAGGAAGATCACTAATGTTTATGAATAAACCTCAAAAATATATTATCATCTTTAAGGGTTACCTAAAAATATGTTATTACAATCAATTACATATTAATAGACAAATATACATTTTAAACACTATGCTCTTCACTGCTTAAGAAACTGGTTCTATTCTTTTCAAAGTTTTTTAGCAGAAAGATAGGTTCAATGCATATCATTACTTGAGAGATAGAGAAAGAAAGACATTACAGCTGTATAACTATGTAATGTACTATTAGTTCTTTCTACAATAATATAGATAGGCATGTTAGCAAATTTAATTTTTAAAATGTTAATACCATTTTGTATTATATCGTCCATAGAGACAAATACAAATGTAAAATTTCCTTATTATGATTTCAGATTTAATTCACCTTCTAAATTGATTATTCTGGATTTTAAAATTGAAACACAACAGGAATATACAAACACCTTGCTTTATACACTTAGTTAACTGCCACATATCTGACCATATAAAAAGGTGTTTAAATACAGGAAATACTAACAAAAAAAAGTTCTGATGCATGAAAGATATTTTAGGCACTAATCCAAAATTATGTATTACTCAAATGATACAATATTTTATGTTAGTGGCACAGCAGGTAATGTCAATCTAAAGAGTGAGAAAAACTTTTCAGAAAAGGGAAAGAAAATCTATCATACTTGAAAGCAAAATATCAAACATGGGTATAAAAAAAAAAAATCTCCTTTTATATTATCCATATAAGAATTTGCCAGTGTTCTGTATTCATCAAAACAGAAAATGTTTCTGAGTTCATTAGAAGAATATTAAAAATGAGAGAAAAGGTCTCTTTTTAAAAGCTCCTTAAGGAACTGATTTGGTTACTGCCACAAAGAAAAAACAAACAAACAAACAAACAAACAAACAAGCAAAATGAAAATAGATTAGAAAGCTCATCATATTCATTTGGATAATAATTTGACATAATCTCAGGGCAATATCAGTTTTAAAATGTCTGGTTTCCATATGAGTGAAAGCATATGGTTATCGATGTTTTCTGTCTACTTATTTCGCTTAGCATGATAATCTTGTATGTGGGATATAAAGCTGAAAGCAACAAAGGAATAAGACAAACAATTAAAAAAACAAAAACTCATAGACACAGACAACAGTTTAATGGATACCAGAGGGTAAGGGGGGAGGGGTGATGGTAGAAGTGGGTAAAAGGATCAAATATATGGTGATAGAAGGAGAGCTGACTCTTTGGTGGTGAGCACACATACAATATATAGATGATGTATTATATAGAAATATACACTTGAAACCCATATAATTTTATTAACCATGTCACCCCCAATAAATTTAATTAAAAATTACTTGGTTTCACAAAGTGAGTAGAATAAAAAAAGAAAAACAAGCATTTTTATTTCTTTAGGTAAGTTATAACCCTCATTCATCCAGGGAATACTTCATTTTGTAAGTAAAAAGTTTAAATAATAAAGTTCTTTAAAAAGAAATTCCATTTTAATAATTTCATCTTTCATGACTTTTTTTTTTAAACTTACATGTTTAACTTTATTTATCATTGTCACTTAAAGCTTGATTTTATAAAACACAAAAAGACATTTTTAAAAGTTCTGTATCGCTGGAATTGAAACAGTAGAAATATCAATAGCTTTGTAGGTGTAAGTTATATAAATTAAAATCAAATAATTGGAGATTTTTAAATATGGAAACTATGCAAATGAAATAAATGGCAAAAAAACCTAATAGCAATATTTTGTTATTTATGGATTATCAGTTACTTTAGGACTTAAGCAAAGATTCTGAATATTCAGACTTCTCTTGCTATTTCATATCTAAGTATTTTCCTACCTACATTCTGAGTCTGATTTTACCAAAGGTTCTGATTTAGGAAGGCATTTAGCTTTACAGGAAAAGTTTCTCGATCTACAGTTACCCCCTTCCAAGGAATTGCCATTACAGTGCTGATGTAATCCGCTGCTTCCCTTTTGAACAGTGTGCAAAAATTCATGTTAACCCTCTGGAAATTCAAACAGGGTCCAAAAAACGGGACAGCTACGCACAGTTCAGTAACGTATATTAAGTTTCCCCATCTACAAAGTACCCAGTGAAATAAAACATGAACTGCAGTTGACTTGGTTTCAGAAAAAGCACACTGGAGAACTGCATTGTTGTTCTTCTGTCCCACTCAGTCACTGAAGGGTAGTTTGTAGGCCACCATTCTGTTTACTTTGTGGATTGTCAGTAGTGAATGAACAGAGAAGGACTTGCTCAGAATTGGTAATGAACTGTGGTCCCGACTTCTCCCATTTTTCAGGTACAACCAAATCTTTGTCAGTAGATCAAATAAACACGAAACTTCCAGCAGTGGCAGGAACGTCACTATTGCTGTGATCTGTCTGATGACTGACCAGATTTCATCTTGGATAGCTTCCTGAGACTTTTCTCTGGGCAACTGTCCTCTTGGGCAGTCTTGTCACACTCGATATCAAATTGCCATCTTTCAAGGACCTCACCACTTTCAATATTTGAGATGACTACCATTAGTTTCTGAACTGAACATTTGTATAGCCAATCTTTCAGTTGTTTCACCACATTATTTCGGTATTTTATGAGCTCAGAATCAGTAGTTATAAGCAAAGTGAGTGCATATTTCTGCACTCAAGTAAAGGTTACAAATGGATATATGCCACGCTGATACAAAATGCTATTCATGCCAAATAAGAAGAACTCAGCCATGATCTCGGCGCTGCCGTGCAGGGTGATTCAGCCTTGCTCCTGGGAGAGCTGCAGTGCCATGGCCAGGCGCACAGCTGTGGCGCGTGCCCGCTCGCAGACAGTGACCTCTGGGCCTCATGACAGTGTTCTTAATTAAGTTCTTGGCTAATGGCCCAAAGTGTTCTTAATTAAAGTTTTTTGTTTTTTTTTAAAGATTTTATTGGGGAATTGGGGAAGGGGAACAGACAAGTTGCTGTCTTTTTTTGTTCTTCAGTCTAGTTGTGGAGGACGTTGCTTCACTGGCCCATGTTGGTATAGTCATTGCACTCTTTCTGGGTGAGGCAGATTGGTTGCCGGCCTCTGGACGGCAGCTCACAGTGGCTCTTGGCAGCTCACACCGGCTGCCAGCCACTCACAGCAGCCCAGCTCCAGGTGGAGCTCTCATTCACCATCTTAGATGCAGCGGGCAGTGTCACTGGCCCTCATATATGGTATCCGAACCGGGGCCCTGCTACTCAGAGCCTGCATCCCAAGCAACTTCTTAACCAGCGCGCCACTCAGCTGGCCCTTAATTAAGTTCTTAATCCTATCTGCTTCATATAAAGGTCACTTACTTGGAAAACAAAAGCTGATTATGCTAACATCTGTATATGAAGAACTACCATGTGCATATTTCCTGGAAGAATGCTTGAATTATTGGATTCTCTTCTAATACATAGGTTCATCCCAGAAAAAAGTAAAGGTAGGAAGCAGGGTGTCCCTGAAGATGAGGTCATTTCTTGCACATTGGAAGGCAACTGGAAAATTGAACTTAGGAAATGGGTCTCTTGTGGGAGGCTCTGAGGAGTCCGGCTCTCTATGACTGCTCTACCAGGAGCAGAGTTATTACAGAGCCTCCTGCCAAGTGCAGAACACCAGAGCTACAAACGGTGACTCCTGTGGCAGAGGACAAGCTACAGATGTGGAAGCTGCACTCCCAGTGAGACTATTATCCCTCACGGCCGGTGCTCTGTTTAATTCTCTTCTCTTTGCATGAAGCTTTTACTGCAAGCTTATTTGAACACTTCTGCCTTTCTAGGGTCTGCTGCAGAACAAAAAGGGCAGGCCAGGCCATTCATCCGCCCATTCATTGAAGAAGCAGCCTCTCAATGAGGCCACCGTGGGACTATCTCTTCTCATCAGGACAGCATCTTTTAATTCTGGATTATTTTTTTTTCTATTAAATCATGAATTCATCTAAATTTTGCTTTTAATATTAATTTGGTTAGAAATGATTACTAGAACTGTCCTTTTGAATAACTCATATGGACAGTGCTACATAAATATAAAGTGATATTATTCATTTTCACCCCAGCCTATGTTTAAAGGATCATAAAATTCAGATTTTTTAATACTTTAAGAGTTGAAGTAGAAACACTGAAAATGGTCTCATGTTTATAAATCAAAGCTCTTAACCACTATGGCAATATATTATTAAAGCCTCTAAACCAGGACTTGGCAAACTTTGTCTGTCAAGGGCCAAATAACAAATGCTTTAGGCTTCTTTAGTAGTTGCAACAGTCACTGCTGCAACTACTTAATTTTGCCAGCCACAGACAATAATACATAAATGAAAGAATGGATGTATTCCAACACAACTTTATTTACAAAAATCGGTGGTTGCCATATTTGGCTCACAGACTTTAATTTGATGGTCCTTGTACTGAACAATTTTATAAAGTGGGTAACAAGGGTATTATTACGCATTTTAAAAATGAAGAACCCTAAGCTTGGGCAGTTAAACACAAACCACGGGTCAGCCACTGAAAATATTAATACAAATGTGAACAAGATATGGTGTCTCCTTTGAGAGGTAGTGCATGCAGTGCAGTGTGGAGTCCTTTCTAACTGTGTGAGCTTGGGCAGTCACTTAACTGCCCAGCGCAGTTTCCTTACCTGAAACATGGGGATAATACCAATATCTCACCACGAGGTTATTGTGATGCTTACTGTAAGGATTGACACACACTAAACATTCAATGAGTGTTTTTATTATTACTGAATTTCTTATTATCATACTTGGAATTGGAATAATTGAAAAGAAGAATAGAGACCCTACTCCTAAGTTTGCTTGGGAGTCTACAGAAGATTTCAAAATTCAATAAATAAGGATTAAAAAAAATTAGTCTACTTTTGTGAAAATAATGAGGAACAGAGGGTACAACGTGAGCAAATACCTGGGCATAGGGGATGGCACAGCCTATTCTGGGCCAGGGTGAATGACAAAGTATGGCGAAACGTACTACAGTAAGTCCCCGATTTACGAACATTCGAGTTGCAAACTTTCAGAGATACGAACAGACCTCGCATTACGAACATTTGTAGATGCGAACAAATTGTGGAAGTAGCTCACGTGTCTGCCAGACATTGTCACAGCTGTGCTGCTGTGTGTTTACTGTACAGTGCAATAGTGTACAGTAGTACACTGCTCAATCAGAGCCCAGGGTGTCCAGAAGCAAGAGGAAAAGCAGCGGTGATGTGGAGGTGACTGCTAGGAAGCGCAAAGCAATAACCACGGAAACAAAGGTGAAAATAACTGAGATTGGACCAAGACGAAAAGATGGTAGACGTCGCTCGTTCTTATAACATGAATTGTTCTACCATTGGCTTTACATTGTATATTTGTGTCAAAAGTGTATAAGACTCACTTTGTCGGACTTACGAATGAATCTGATTTACGAACGTTCTCCCAGAATGGAACTCATTCGTAAGTCGGGGACTTACTGTGTATACATAAAAGGGATACAGGAGAGACACTTTAAAGAAATAAATTGGAAAGGTTCTAAAATGCATGCTAAGATGCATGGGCTTTCTGCTATCAGACATAGGGAACCTCAAGTTTTTAATTTAGAGAATGACATGATGAGATAATCCCTCCAACAGTATTTTAGGAGTTGGAAGAGAGGAAGTGTCAGTGGCAAAATTAAAAGGCTATTTTAATACCCCAAGTTGGAGATAATGGCCAGAATAAGGCAGTGGGCATGGAAAACATTTGAGAGGTATTTGGGGGCATGGTAAGATTTAGTGATTTTTGTAAATGCATAGTATCTTCAGAATTAGATTGCAAACCATGTAAGGGTAGAAAAAAATGCTTTAGCTTGAAGTGCTTAACACAGTAGTGGATAGTCCTGGCTTTATAATTTACTCACTGTGTGAATCAGAGCCTGGACTGACATGCTTATAGTTTGCTCACCTCTAAAATAAATATAACAACTATCACCTTGCCTACATCTTATAGTGTTGACAATAAAAAATGATACCACATACACCTGGCCACAGATAAGTCATATCACAAAAGTCCTTGACACATATCTAATAAACTACAAAATTTCATGCATTCACCCATATTTGTTGAAAACCTATGTGCTAGCACACATACAACAGATCAGCTAAGATGGCACACAGTAGGTGCCCAAATGTCACTGATTCAGAGGGCACCTCAGCCATTCTAAGAAATTGTTCAGGCTTGTGGCCTCTCTGTTCATTATACTACCTCTTTTTTTCATTCACTTTTTATTGCCCACTTTGAGATCATTTTATTGAACTCAACTAGCTTTATCATAAAATAGAAAATAATGAGGCAATAAAAGGAGATAAAGCTCAGCCAATGGCTTAGCTAAAATTAAGCAGAGGAAAAAGAGAAGAAAAACTATTGCAAAGAATGAGACTTCTTCAATTTTTAATGATTCACATCAGATCTACCACTAATTAGTAGAGACAAATGAGTCATTTGTTTAAGTACTTATATACACAGAAAACACACACTTCACACAAAACCACAACAGGATACGTTTTAAAAATTACATCTTCTACTGAAATTTTTCAATAACATAAAGTTAAAGCAGCTAAACAAATGTTTTCTTTGAATTTTGTTACTGCCGTTTTGAATTTTAGGACAGGAGAAGGAGGCACTCCATCTTTAAAAAAAAGCATCTATTTTCAAAAGTGAATTTAGAAAACATTTCAGATGATAGTTCTAAAGGTTGATTTAAATGTTTTTGCCTTAATTTTTTAAAGAAAAATTCAGTGTTTTGAGGTAAAGTTTTATTAATGTGTTATAATACACCAACAGATCATATACTATCCGTAAGGTTTTGCTTTGACAGCCAGGAATATTTATAACTGCAGATTAGTCTTCCAACACATTTAATATTCCAGATATAAATCTTTACCTTCTCTTCTAATACTCTCCAAGTTACATGAATAAATATTCAGCACTAAGATCTCAGGTAATTTCCCAAGAGGGCTATTGCTGAAGCAGAAACCAACTTCATGTTTGATGTCTATTAAAAGTCGTAAATGGAAATCCCCGGTCACTCTTTGACAAATGCTATTTCTCCTATTGGCTTTCAACACAATTAAACCATCTAAACTTGAGCCAAATGTGAAAGCCCACAGAAATTACCTCTGATGCTTTCTCAGATTACAAAAGAAAATTGACTTTACATCTAAATTCTCACATGAATTTTCTAATGAAAAACTTCCCTCCAACATCTGAACAAGCAAGAACAGCAGACTTTATCAAACCATTCAGTGCCCATGTTTTATTCAGTATCCCCTGTCCAGAGCGGTGCCTAGCATAGCAGGCGCTTGGCACACATTAGCTGACCTAAGCGAAGGACTGCAATGAGTTCAAGGACTAACCTTCAAAAGCATTTCCTCATGTTGGGGATTATCAGAGTCATAGGGTTCTCTGCGCAGTTTTTCCACATCTGCAATAAGGTTTCTATACCCAACAATTTGCAGAAGGCAAGCCTGAAGAGAGATTCCCAACCTAAGGTGTTCAAAAAACAACAAACACATGTGAAGAAAAATAAAACATATACTTTGGCATTTGTTCACTTGCTGCATGCACAATAGGACTTTTCATATTTACATAGTATTTAAGAAATTGCTCAAATAGGAGCTATCTAATAGCATTTTTTTTTTTTTTTTTGCTGAAGCTCCATATAGACAGTTGTAGAACTTGGTTTAAACTTACCTCTCATTCTGGCTTTTTCTTAAGCCACTTTGCAACAATGTGGCTTAAAAAACAAGAGAGCTCTTTATTCAGGTGACTTGAAAGTGAGATGTAGAAAATATAGGTGATAATGGATTCTTAGGGATGGATCATTTAGCTCCCACTACGTGGGTATGTGGGTATATCAGAAACACTTCAAAAGTGTTTGAGAGAGAGAGAGAGAGAGAGAGAGAGAGAGAGAGAGAGAGAGAGAGAGAGAGAGAGAAACAACCCTAGGGGGTCTGGGGTAAGAAAAATTCAAAACGACAACAACAACAAAACAACAACAAAAACACTTCTGCTTGGGAACATTCCTGACAGATGAGGCAATGCCAAGAGAAAGAACGGGCTACTTTACAAGATTTCTCATTCCATTTTGACTTCTCTAGTTGTCTGAACACTTTTTCTTAGGGCTGAAACAAAATCTGCTTTCCTCATCACCAAGCAGTTCAAATCCTATTCTCTGAACAAATGTATTTCCACCTTTCCCCTACATGCCTATTTATTTTAAGATAGTGATTCTTCTAGTCTCATCTCCAGGGTTACAAATCAAAACAAAACAAAACAAAACAAAAAACCCTATTCTTTCAATTCCTTCTCATGCGACATGGTTTTCAGATGTTTTACTATCTTGCTCAGTCTTCCCTGAATGTACACTGTTTGACCAACAGCCTCCTTGCAAAATATAATGGGAACAGAAAACAATCTGGCAATTGCAACACACAGAGGCTCATACTTCCTGTGATAGGAATGCTGTTTTTCTCTCCTAGAAGGTAAAAACAGGGTATCTTTAAGCAGTCACATAACATCACAAGTCTATTAAACAGATGGCTAACTAATCACCAAGATCCTTTTTTCATATAAACTACTGTCACAAAAATTATTCTCCTATATTCATTTGATGGCATTTTTATATCTAAAGGTTCATGTTTATTTATTCCTGTTAAATGCTTTATAGTCATTCACTTTTGTGGTTCAAAATAGTTGAACTTTGGCATTTTCAAGGGTTACTGTCTAGTATACTTCTACTCCTAATTCACTCACTGAATTTGTGGTCATGGTCATTATAAACACGATGACAGTGTTATCATCATCTTTTTGTGGGGGGAATAATGTGTAGAGGTTAAGTCTAAAGCTGGAGGCAATAGAGAATTGTTTTAGGATTGTATACTTACTTACTCCAAACATAGGGGGCAGTGTCAGATAACCCAGAATGCTAGACATAAATAAAATTGAATGTTCAGTTAAAAGACACTTAGAATTACTTGTTACCATAGCACCAAAAAACTAAATCAGGTATTTAAATTCAAGAAAAGGGAACAGTGGCACTGGTCACCCAGGAAATCAATGCAGAACTGAGCAGAGAGTTGATTTTGAGGGAAAGAAGAGAGTGGGAGAAATAAGAGGAAACAAGAGAAGTCAATTCAATTTTTACTGTAGTAATTTTTAGCATCAGCATAAGCTGAACTTGAAAAAAATGTAATTAAAACAAAGTGAGGTTAATAGTAGTAATGGCTTGATAAATTACAAAATATTTCTCCTAACCCTCTCCATTTCTTGATTTTTTTCCATAAAATTATTTAATTTTTAAAAATCACATTTTGTCAACATCAACCTTGAAAAAAAGTACTAAACTCCATATTGAGATATAAAAACACAATCTACTATCTATAGGGGTTTTTTTTTAAGGAAATCAAATGAAAAGATGGCAAGAAAATGCTTTGAATGAAACATAACTTTCACAGAAGAGATAGAAAAGATTTGCTATTAAATCTAACCCAATCTTTAAATATGATTATGGATCTAATATATTCCTCATGCCCAACTGTAGTCTTAAATTTTTTGTTCAACTTAATTTAAAATGGATTGCCTTTTTATCACTTTCTCAGAGAAATAAAATACATGTCAGAAGGTTTCAAAAAGACATTTACTGCATAATTAAATCACCTTTAATGGCTGAATAAGGAAAAGGGTGCTAATTAGCTGTGTCTGCAGAAGAATGCAATGGAGATCAGTGGAAATGGAATTTTGTGATGAGCCCCAATTAGCTAGTACCTAGAATCCCTCTAAGTGCAGACATGTGGAAAATGAACTCTGAAATTCGCTTCAACTACAGCTCCATCTTAGGCAATAAAAAGACTTTCTCAGTGACATCTAAAGTTCTTATGCATCTCTAAAAGAGAATTTGATTGTTACCTACCTAAACTGTCTCTCAATATATCTGCATGTAGAATTTATTCTAACCAATAGCCTTAGCCCACAGTTTTACTGAAAAATTTCTGTTCCCAATGGAAAATGTAAAGCTAATTTAAAATGTCACGTACATTGTCAAATAGCATTTAATACTTCAAAGATGAGATGACCAAATTACAAAGTTCTAAAGTCTTCATATTAAAATCATGTCTCCCTCCTGCCTTCTTGACAAGCAGGTGGGAACTGACTCCAAGGTTTTCAGCCTGTTATGAACTAAAGGAATATTCTCGATGGAGCAGAATCAGCTTGGGCACATTTACAATTTGAACTTTTACTGTTAATGTAAATCACCAGCATTGCACGGAGTGAGTGTTGATGAATGGGCTCCCTTTATTTCATCTCCTGGTACCAGGGGCATCTATCGTATTTCTTACATTCTTTGCATCTCAAAACATAAGCATAAATCACAACAGAAGTGCAAAGTTGCTGCTATTTACAAATATGAAAAAGACACCTTTTTTCTTTATTCTTTATCTGAAAGTCAAAATACTGCAGATGATTATTTGGGGTTGGGGTGAGTGGATCTACTGTATAGAAAAAGAGAGAGAAAAAAGAGAGTAAAAGAGAAAGAGGGGAGAGAGTGCTCTAGCACCATAGAAATAATAAATATGTGGCCATGTGAATTGTTTACAAAAATAATAAACATATTCTTACTGTGGATTTATGTCGGGGTTAATTTTTTTCAGTTCCATGATGTCGTCTATAGTTCTTTCAATAGCATCAGGGTGAACACTCACTGAAGTCTGCAACAGCTAGAAAACATATTTGAATCACTTCCTTAGTCATGAACACCAGTGGCTTAAGTTGGGTTTGTTTGATAAGGGCTTCAAGTATTTGTTTAAAGCTGCTCTATAAAGATACTAAACTAAACTAAAAGCAAAAATTTATTTAGTATTTGAATGCTAGTAAATTTGACATTTTCACAACGAGGGTGGTGCAAATTACCTGATTAAGATAATAACATAAAACCAAAATATAAGGTTTTGTTTTTTTTTACCATTTTCATCTGTTTCAAGCTATGTATATTAAAATACTATGTTTTCTTTTTCTCACCCAACATACCTGGTTTCCATTGTTAATGGAATTATGTCTATGATTGAGTGAAGTACATAGCAGAGGTGGATAAAGTCTTAAGAATGCCAAAATTAAATGATAATATTCAAGAATCTTGAAAAAAACCAAAAACCAGTTTTCTTTTATGTGGATGCTTAACTATGTACTATAAGCTATAATAGTGGCTTATTTTGTTTTCTTGGAAAATCTTGTGTATAAAGTTAAATGATTTGGACACTGAGGAACTACCAGAGAGTTAATGCTGCTCTTATTTTCAAAGAATACTTAAGATTTGGGAAGAGGTATAAAAAAGGATGAATTCAACAGTGAAGAAATAAGTGCCTCATACATCTGCCTACAAATTCAGACAGCGGCTGTTTTCATGTTAAAAGGACAGGGGTTTGTGATGGGCAGGTAATTCTTCACAGTTTGCATTAATTTTCACAGCCATTGGTATATTTCATTTAAGAAATTTTTTACTTTTTGATGATGGAGGTAAGGTTCAAGTGAAAAGTTGCTGAAAAAATATAGAAATAATTTTACATACCTTACTTTTTGAATCCCTCAGTGATGTTTCTATAAAAGAGATAATTTAAAAAATCATTCTAAAATTATCCTTTACAAGTGGTTTAAAATTATTATACTGTATCCTCAATCCCACCAAGCCTACATTTTGCTTACTTCCGTGTTTCATGCTTACCAATTTTCATGGTTCTAGAAGCTCCAGGCTTGGTATTATAACAGATCCGCTGCAGCTCACATTTCCCAGTCAGCTTCCTCATTACAAATTTCAGGCAGCGCCACAAAAATTTACAGTAAAAATACAGGCACACCTGGATCAACATTCTGTCAAAAACAAAAGATAGCACCCTTCCAATAGAACTCTGAAAGAAAATAGAAAGCAGCCACCACCAGCACAAAAAGAAGCCCAGGAGAAAATCAACCATTAGACTTCTGGGTTTACAGCTTTTTATTTTATTTTTTTAGTCCCATGTTATTTGATTTGAGGTAGCTACAAACCCATCATGGGGAGGGAAGTCCAAGATCTGTGAGAACACACTTACTGAGTGCAAGCAACTCCAGAATGCTCTATTCTAGTAAATTTGATATTCCAACAAACTGAGGGTGAGGCATGGGAATCCTTTCCTTTCCTATCTTTGCCTAAAAATATTTTGAAAAGAAATCAGTACCTTGAAAATAGTATCTTTGTGTTCTAGAAGTTGTCTCTCCTTTAGACACCGGGAAAGAACGTGCCATGACAACTCTTCTGCCTCTCTAGACAGCCTCTCAGCTCACCCTGATTCATTTCCAACCCATCCTTAGTGCCCTTTTTTGGTCACTATTTTATTTCTTCCCTTGTTTCCATTCTTTTCTCTCTCCCTCTGTTTTCCTTCAGGTACTGTTGTCCTCCTTAAGGACTTGATTGTGTGGCTACGTGTCTCCTCTGCTGACCAATCCCAATGCTTCTTTGGACTTTCCAGAAGGCCTCCCCATCAGTTCATTGAACAAGCATGTTGATCTTTGGTTCGCCAATATCCTCTGATTTAAACCTTCCCCAAACTCCACCTCTTGACAAGTTAGTTCTTGGCTCCTGCTAAACAGTTTTCTTTATTGCACACCCTATATCTCTCCAATAATACCTCAACAGACTGTGAAGCGTATTGTCATTAATCATGTGGTTTTTTCACAATATCTCTGGCATATGAATTTATGTTCTATGTTGACTTTTATTTTTAATATGTCACAGTCTACTACTTCACGATACTGTTCAGTCTCAAAATGACTCAAGTTATAGAAGAGGACTTATCATCCAGGAATTTATATTCAACCAATCTTCTCATAACACTAAGCATTCCTAGAAGGCAGAATTATTTTTTTTGTTTTGTTTTGTTTTGAGGGCAGTGTCACTGACCCTCATATGTGGGACCCAAACCGGGGCTGCTGGTGTCCCAAGCCAGCTCTTAGCAACCGCGCCACTGGCTGGCCCCAGAATTATTTATATTACCTCCTATTGGTGTCATTTCTAAAAAATGTTTCATTTTCTCAAATATTCACTCTTCCCCTCCAGCTCTAACAAGATGTTCCAGGGCCATTCAGATGAATTCAAGTAGTTAACCAATAGCCTCATCCCTGAATATGAACCAACACCTTGGTTGTGTTTCTTTGCTCACATTGCTCTGGCTGCAATATCTTGAACAGCACGTGTTAAAAATAAAAAACCCAAAAGGCCAACCTGTACAAAAGCATAGGGTCTGTATCATATAAATGTAAAGGGAACAGAGAAAACAATATAAGTAAACAAACTGCTACCGTAAGATAATACAATGGAATCCTTTGTAGGCAATAAAATTATGTTCTAGAATATGAAATAACATGAGAAAATGTCCATAACATATTTACTAAACAGAAAGAAGTTAGAAATAAATTTGTATGGGATGATCTAGTTTTTCTTTAGAAACTAATCAAAAAAATTTAATGGTGATGTATAAACAAGGAGAAAAAGACTGGCAGGTTACAAAACAAAAATGTTAACAGTGGTATTTCTGGGTATTGGAATTAAATGGGAAAGAAAAGAACTAATTTTTGTTTTCTTTTTTGGTTAAATATATTTTCATTTTTTCTCTAATAAGTATATATATTGTTTTATTTAAGAAAATCTGAAAGTTATAACAAGCATTAAAATGTCTAAAATAATCACCAAACCCATTATAAAAGTGCATATAAAATTTCTATGTGAAGTCAATTAGATTCTGCTGAAAGACAAAAAATGAATTTATTCTGTTGTAAAATCTGAAATTCAACTGTTTCAGTCAAATATGTTCTAATATCTATTAGGATTTAGTTTATCAGCTTCCAAAAAAAGTAATCCTAAAAATAAATTTAGTGGACCATTTTAATTAGTTGAGTGAGAAATTTTATAAAACCTCAGCTTGTTCTCTTGAAAAAGTTTTCCATTTTTCCAACTATTGGATAGCTATGCCAGAAAAAAAACACTGGGCACTATCTCTGTGAACTGGTTACCAGCCAAGTGGTAGTGATATTAATTACCATTTGGCATTATTCCTATTACTAAGTCAAGGATAAAAGATTTCTGTGATATCTGTCCTTATGGTACCATGTGCAATTTCCAATCAAGTTTGCCTGCCATATGGGCCAGCTCCTCAAATGAAGGCTCTTTAAGTGTGTGTGTCAGGGGTCTGTGATAATCTGGTTCATGGGGTACTAAATCTTACTAGAGAAGAGGGTTTCTGATTATTGTTTAAGGAGAATCCTTGTATTCACCCTACTTAGGATACAAACCACCGGACCACATTACAGCTTAAATTAAACTACAGATAGCTTTCCCCATGCAACTTCTTCATCAGATCTATACAAAGATGTGGCTTGAGATCTGGAGGTGTTGTCCTAGGAAGTATCCAGATGGAGAGTGATTTACAGCCCATCTGTAATTTCTCCTAACTGGCCTCCTTGTATATGAGAAGAAAATGCTTGGAGAACTGTTTTGCATCAAGGCAGCTTTACATAAAAGGAGACAAAAGACATTATGTCCTACTTGCTTATATCGTTTTTTTCCAACTCTCCTGAGAATGTTCAAACTGTCAAAGACAGGGAAACCCAGCGCAAATCTACAGTAAGGGGTTAGAGATGCTGCATCATTTCTTAGGGTTCACCACTCTGTGAGGTCTGTCACATCCCTCTCACATAATCACATAAACAATATCACAAATCATGAAAGGGAATTTTATTTGTGAAGTGAATTTATATACTGCTGCCTTACTTTTTCATAATTTCTGGGCCAGTTGTCATGAATATGCTATTTATTATCAAAGAGATCTATTGTATACCAATCTATATATTTCCTTGTTTTTCTAATGGGCCAACATATCCAAATATATTTCATTAAAAGGCCAGCTTGCTATGTGAGACACTTTTTTTTTTTTTTTTAGCTGAGCCATCCTGCCACCTGTTGGCAGCTCAACGGCAACTCAGCTCGGGCTGGCCTCGAACCGCTGTTGCTCAGAGCTCAGCTTGCACTCTTGAGTGAGGTCTTAACCAACTGAGCCATTCGGCCGGCCCTTATGTGAGACACTTTTTTCCTGCCATATTTTTTCAAGCCAGATCATCAGATCAGTGTTTTGGCAGATATAATTTATTTTGCATTTCGATCATAAATCTAAGACATGGTCAGAGATGGAGATACCAGTGCTACCCTTACTCTGGAAGGCTCATTTTCACGACAGAAACAATACCCAGCTTGCTTCCTCATAAAAGGACCAGATCAGCAAACCACCAATGAGCATCTCAGGATGGCTGTTCTTCACCACCAACTCCTGCCAGGAGCTCATTTCTTACATTTTTGGATCTATTTAAGTCCCTAAATTGTAAACTGTATGGAAAAACTGCAGAAGGTCCAAGGAGAACAATAAACATGACTAAATATTTTGAGAGAATGTTAAATTGGTTTGGCATGTCTACTCTGAAAGGGAAGAAATTAAGAAATGGATATTTTGGCTGGCCAAGTGGCTCAATTGGTTAAGAGTTAGTTGGCTTAAGAGTGCGAGCTCTGAGCAACAGCGCTGCCGATTGGATTCCCACATGGCCCAGTGATGCTGCGCCCAAGCTGAGCTGTCGCTGAGCTGTCGCTGAGCTGCCAACAGGTGGCAGGATGGCTCAGCTGGTGTAACAAGACTGAATTGGGCACCATAAGCTGAGCCGCTGCCCGGATGGCTCAGGAGACAGAGCCTGCACTTTTTAACCACAAAGCTGCTGGTTCGACTCCTGCATGGGATGGTGGCTACGCCCGCCCACAACTAAAATTGAACACAGCACCTTGAGCTTTGAGGCCATGAGCTGCTGACAGGAAGCCAGATGGCAATTGGTGCCCACCACAATGAAGATTGGAGAACAACTTGGCTGGTCCCCTTCCCCAATTCCCCAATAAAATCTTTAAAAAAAAGAACAAAAACAAAGAGAAAGAAAGAAATGGATTTTTAAATGCTGTTAAATTAAGCTAATCAATTGTTGGTTTAGAAAAAAAGGAAGGAAGGAAGGAAGGAAGGAAGGAAGGAAGGAAGGAAGGAAGAGAGGAAGGGAGAGAGGAAGGGAGGGGAGAGAGGAAGGAAAGGAAAGGAGTGTCTGTTTCTTATCTGAGTTTAAGGACTTTGGATTCATAGAACCTTTTGTCCTTTTAATTTCCTTTATCTCCTTATGCTTTTGACTGTATGCCTTGAATGAAGACATCTCAGATGTATCTATGAAGCAGATCCTATTTGCTTTCTTTAACGCCATCCTTCTGTTCCTACTCTCAGACTAATAATTATAGTCATGCCCTCTTCACCATCTGAGCCCACTGTTCAGGGAGTTTGTAGCTCTGCTTGTTTTGACTCCTGGCTCGAATCGTCACCAATAAGCTTAGGTTTAACTAGGGGGATATGTGTTCTTTTTTCTTCATAACTAGACTTAGCTTTTTTAGTTCTGAGGGCAGATTCTCAACTCACTAGTGAAATCACATGCTACATTTTGTAGGAATAACAATCACATTTTCAAGACTACAAGGAGAAAATACTGATCTCTATCTTCTATTTTTAATAACTACATGCACAGACAGCAGTTTTTTTAATGTGTGTTTCTGGTTTTTGAATCACATCTTTTTTATAGTGTTCCAAAAGGAGTTGCTGCAGCTTCTTTGCTTAGGCACTGGGAGAATCTGACTTAGTAATAAGAGTGATTTACCCATGTTCTATTTCCAATATTTTCTGTTACTGCCATTTATTAGTATGCTGCAGAATGAAGTTTATATATGGCCGAGTTCACAGCAGTTTTCTTTGTAAAGGCAATTATGATCACTTTTATTATTTAACATTTGTTCTCTAGCTTTAACCAGAATAGCTACCCAAAGTAAATTATTCAAAATGTATCATATCTCTGTTACCAAATAAAAGCAAGCTCCTGTCTTGTGGTGCCTGGTGAGAAGAATCCAACAGGAACGGGCACTCTGAATCAGGAGATGCACCTAGGACCATGAGGCCTCCTGCCTGCAGGGTGAGGGGTGTGGGTGCCTGTAACGCAACACTACTCCATCATCTTAAATTTGTGACTCTGATGTCTTCTTTGGAAATAATAAAAGAAAAGTGGATTATTTTGAATAGTTTCAATGAACTTGCTAATGAAATTTAATTCTTGCTTAAAGAAATCTGTAATAAATAAGAAGTACACTATTGCTGAGGAAGGAAACATACAAAATAATCCCAGTTCTTGGTTCAAACCACAGTTTCCTAAACAAAACATTTTCCATCTAAATGGGCATAAAGAATAACAAATTGTTCAATGTTCCCTACATTTCATGCACTTTCTAAAATTCCATTTAAAAAAATTTTCATTACTCTATTAAAGTTCCCAATGAGGGGCTCTGGCTATCAATTGGAAATTAACTTGTCAATTGACCTAGTAAGTGGGACCCTCTCTGTAATGAGCTTCCTACTAGAAAGAGAGGCTGCAGAGGACTTGATACATGAACTGGAGAGGTGAAATCACACAAAGAAACCATGTGGGGGCCTTTAGGAAAACAAGAGTAATTTTTTTTATTGAGCAGCCGCTAGGCAGCGCAGAGTGCCCAGGCAGTGTGGGGTCAGTGGTCTTGTATTTCATTCTTTATCTGAAGAGATCATGCTGTCTTTGAAAAGTAGAGGGTATAAATCCATCCTGGATCACCACTGTTCTAAATTCTATTGCAAAGAGCACTGCTTTTACATTCCAGGGAAATTTTATCTGAGGGATTAGAGATCAATAGCCTACTGTGGGATAACTAAAAATCTAATTAATGGCTTATCCTTTTCCTTTCAAAGAAAAGGAGGCACAGGTTTATCTTAATTAATTAATGACATTACTATCTAACTAAAAATTTACTTAAATACATACATTTTACAAGATTTATTTTTAAAAATCAGGTTTTTTTGCTATTTGGATAACACTTCCATTGATTTATTTATAGAGCAAGCAGCAAACACATCGTACTTTGACATTTCAAAAGTACTTAAATGTAATCTCAAATATAAACTTTTATTTTAAATAAAAATATTTTTAAAAGAACCCAAATTAAATAAATATAGAGATAAAAGTCATCATCCATAATAGACCTCAAAACCTTCTATAGGGATAAGGAGTGGGCCTGTTACTATTATAAATACACTATATAATATAATTTATGTATATTTGAGGACCGGGTAAGAGAATATTCTCAGTACTATGGATAAATTAATTTCTGTTGAATTAATGACGTGACATAGAATTGTTGAAGGGAAGAGATTTTAAATGCTTTGGGGAAAAAATTAAAAGTGATCATTGAAAGGTACTTTACTTATCCTTCACTGAACTGAGCAAACACAAAATGAGAAGACTGGCTGCATAGTACAGAAGGAAAAAGTGTGGGGATTACGGCAGAGGGAAAAGCAAATATGAGTTAAGAAGTTAATTTCAGGATTTCCGGTAAAATGGCGGAATAGACAGACGCTGTGCTAACTGCATCCCAGGATCACAACAAAATTACAAATAATTTATACAACATTCAACCCCAGAAGTCCCCAGAACACTAGATGAACAGAACCTCTAACCGAAGAACTTAAAGAGGAGGCCACGTCAAGTCTGGTAGGATGGACGGACATGAGAGAGGGCGAACCCCATGAGGGACGCCTCAGCCGTGGGGAGGCTTCTCCAGTTGGGGGAGAGACCCTCCAGCCCCACACCGAGCTCAGTAGCCCAGAGTTCATTTGCTGGAAAGAGGAGTTCCACGATAGCCGGCACTAAATTAGTGAGGACTCTCTTTGCTCAGCTTGGGGAGGCTGAGGGCGGTTAGAGAATCAGTGGGGCCAGCGCCCGGGCTTGCTCGCCGGTGAGCACTCACCTGGTTCTTGGAGGAGGGAGTGGCTGTATGAGCTGGGAGCCTGCGGGGACGGACTGAACTGAGCACCTTTGATGCAGAAGCTGGAGGTTGGGGACTCTTGTTCCCCTGGTGTGGAGCTTGTACCTGAGTGGTATACAGGAGGTCGCCATTTTGTCAGGGTTGGGCCCTCCCACAGAGGGTCAGATCCGGGACCTCATTGGTCTGGTGGAATTGGCGCAGATGTGTTTGCGCGCATGCGGCCTTGGATCTCCAACCTGCGCCCGGCTTATACTGCGTTGCCAGGGAAATGCTGGGCGGGTGCCCTCCGGCTCCAACAGGCTGCTCAGTGAGATGCAGGAGTGCACAAGCTGCCTTGGGGCCCCACTCTCTGCACTGTGTGTGCAGAGTTGCCAGGCTGGTCATTGGTTGTCGGGCTGCTCGGCCTGATCTGTGAGTGGCTGATTGGGACAGGCTAAGACTGGGAGTTTTCCTGGGAGTGTTGGGCCGTGAGCTGTGTGCCTCCATGATCCAGCCGAGGCTCTCATGATGATCTAATACATCAAAGCAATCCCAGAATGACAGCCAGAATGAGGAAACAAAGAAACAAGTCACAAGTAAACGAACACAAGAAACCTCCAGAAATGGAAACAGAGGGATCCAACCTTTTAGAGACAGAGTTTAGAACACTGATGATAAGAATGCTTAACAAACTTAGTGAGGACATAAGGAAGGATAGAGAAATCATAAAAAACAACCAGTTAGAACTAAAGAATACAATAACTGAAATGAAGAACACACTGGAAGGAATCACCAGTAGAGAAGAGGAAGCAGAGAATCAGATCAGCGATTTGGAAGACAAAATAGCAGTAATCACCCAGTTGGCACAACAAAAAGACCAAAGAATAAAAAACAATGAAAATAGTTTAAGAGCCCTATGGGACAAGATGAAGCGCCACAACAATCACATCATAGGAATACCAGAAGGAGAAGAGAAGAAGCAAGGGGTCGAAAATGTATTTGAAAAAATAATGACTGAAAACTTCCCTACCCTGGTGAAGGAAATCAACATACATGCGCAGGAAGTACAGAGGGTTCCAAACAAGATGAACCCAAACAGGTCCACACCAAGACACATCATAGTTAAAATGGCAAAGGTTGAAGATAGAATTCTAAAAGCAGCAGGTTAAAAACACAGGAGGTTAAATACAAAGGAACTCCTATTAGACTAAGAGCTGACTTGTGTACAGAAACTCTGCAGGCCAGAGGGGAGTGGCAGGAGATATTCAAAGTGATGCAAAATAAAGGCCTACAACCAAGATTGCTCTACCCATCAGGGCTATCACTTAAAATTGAAGGAGAAATAAAGAGCTTCTTAGAAAAGAATAAGCTTAAGGAATTCATTACCACCAAGCCAGCATTGTAAGAAATGTTAAAAGGGGTTTTTAAACCAAAGAAAGGGGTAAACAAGCTAACCTAGGAAGACCAGGAATACAAATAACAAAATGGCAATATATATGCACCTTTCAATAATCTTTTTTTTTTGCGGGGACAGTGTTACTGACCCTCATGTGTGGGATCCGAACCAGGGCTGCTGGCATCCCAGGCCGGCTCTTGACGTCCACTCGGCCGGCCCTCAATAATCATTTTAAATATGAATGGACTAAATGTTCCAATCAAAAGACAGAGAGTGGCTGAGTGGATAAGAAAATAGGACACATGTATATGCTATTTACAGATGGAATAAGATATTTCATGCAAATGGAAATGAGGAAAAAAAGCTGGACTAGCAGTATTTATTTTGGACAAAATAGACTTTAAAATGAAGACTACAATAAAAAGCAAAGAAGGGCACTATAACCCTAATAAACATCTATGCACCCAACATAGGAGCTCCTAATTATATATAACAGATTTTGACAGACATAAAGACAGAGATCAACAGTAACACTATCATAGTAGGGGACTTCAACACCCCATTGTCACCAATGGACAGATCCTCCAGACAGAAAATCAACATGGAAAGAGTGGCCTTACATGATACTTTAGACCAGCTGGACTTTGTCTATATTTTTAGAGCATTTCACCCTGAAACAACAGAATATACATTTTTCTCAAGTGCACATGAGACATTTTCCAAGATGGACCATATGTTAGGCTTCAAAACAAGTCTCAGTAAATTTAAGTAGATTGAAATCATATCAAGCAGATATAAAGGAAAAACTGATGGTTGCTGGCTGGGAGGGGGTTGGGATGAGGGAGAGGGGGAAGGTTTTGGGCAGTGTAGGTGGGTGACTACAATGTTGCCACAGGGATATGGGGGCCAGTTCTGGGAATGTAATTGATATTGTTGTGAAGAGACTATTATGTTAAGTGAAATTAGTCAGTCGGAGAAGAACAAATACCATATGATCTCACTTATATGTTGAATCTTAAAAACTGAATGAATGAGCAAAGTAAACAGACTCATAGATATAGAGGAAAAACAGGGTTTCTAGTTGGGAAGAGGGTTGGGATAAGGGAGAAGGGGAAGGGATTAGACAGCATAAATAGGCAACCTCAATATTGCCACAGGGATATGAAAGACAGTTCGGGGAATATAATAATGTTGTAAATATTTTGTGGGGTGTTAGATGGTCACATATCTTGTTAGGGAGACCACTTCATGGATGGAGTAGAGTATTGATCACTGGACTGTACACCTGAAATTGATGTTGTATAATATTGTATGTGAACTGTAATTAAATATATATAGGTAGTCATGGGATATAGAGTATACTGTGGAAGGGAGTCAAAGGAATTGTAATAGATATGTATGATATGGGGGGGAGTGGGGTGGCGAACTGGGGGAGGGTGGTTGTCACTTTGAGGGGTAAAAAGTATAACTATTGCACTGTGTTGTACACCTGAAACTAATTTTTTAAAAAAATGTTTATTTCACAATAAAAGAATTAAAAAAAAAAGAATACAGAAAAAAAATTTAAATATCAAAAAAAAAAGAAGTTAATTTCACTGCAACCACATGCCATCCCTGTCCAAAAGGAACTTATAGTCTAGTAAGGAAAATCACAATAAAAACAAAGAGTGAAAAACGTGTGTAATAATTCTATAAGAAATTGATAAGAGGGTTAGCAAGGCAGAATAGAGAAAATACCTTCCTCTGAGAGTGGTCAGTAAAACCAATTCTTGATTATCCTGACAAGGAGTCAAGAACAAAATGAAAATTAGCAGCCTTACTCACCTCACAACAAATGTGAAAAAATACAATAGTTAAATGTATGAAATTCAAACCAGCATTTACTGAGTGTCCAGGCCTTTCATTTATCTCATGCTCTGTAGGAGGAGCTTAAGGAATGTGATGTGGCCAAAGGGCAGGCCCTGAAAAGCTGAGGGAAAACGAAAAGCATAGGAGAGCTGGGGTGCTGATGATTGAGATCTGAATGTATCTCTGATGGTAGCTTGAGGGCATTGGGCAGACACTTATGTGGTCACCTACAGGATATTGCCTAGAAAACTACTCAGGTTAACATATTTCAACAAGAGTGCAGGAAGTTTTTGTTTAAGTGCAGGGAAGAAAATAAGTTAAAATATATGTATGTGTAGATAAATGTGTACGTGTGTGTATACAATGTGTGTATGTAAATATATATATACATATATATGTATGTATGTATATAAATACATGACGTGTGTGTGTGTGTGTGTGTGTGTGTGTATGTGTATACTAAAAAATAGAAAACTATGGCTAAACATACCAGTCTACAGTAGAACGGTACTTGGATGTGCTGGCCATAACCCTTTTTCAGGATTTAGCTTCCATATCTCATGAGCTCAGTGAATGTCTCAAGTAATACTAATCAAATTCTGGAACAACTATATGGGCCTATACCTTCTGCCCCTCAAAAACAGTGGAAATTGGTGGGTGCTGAATGGAAATACGGCCTAACTAAAAAGGGAAGTGTCTGGAAGTCTGTGAGCTGTATGACTTTGGACAAGCTACTTTGCTTCTTTGGGTCTCTACCTTCTTGTTTGTAAGGTGAAGGGAATGGATTAGATTTCTAGCTCTAAGGGAAGGCTGGAAAAAGATTTTTCATCTGATTCTCCCTTCTCTTTAAGGTCCACTTCAGGTTTGGGTGAAAATGTTTCCAGGCTTTTGGGCTAGTTTTTTTTCCGTGTTTGCAAAGGTGTCCAACAACTGGCCCCAACTTTATCTTTGCAACTTACCTTCTATTCAGGTAAACAGGGTTTACAGCCAACAAACCTGGACCACTGGTTGCCTGTGGCAGCTGATCACACTTTCTCTGGCTTTGCTCACAGTATCTTCTCCACATGTATCCTTATTTAAAAATGTTAATATCCTAGTCCTCCCTTTCTCTAGACATCACCTCAGGAAGCCTTCCCTGAATATTCCTGTCACAAAATGCCTGTAGCATGTCATTGATCACATTCCTTTTTTATCTTAGTTTTGTATGTGTGTGCCTCATCTCCTTACCAGGTAATATGTTACTTTGGAGCAAAGACCACCTCTTATTCACTTTTGCCTCAATAGTAGACACACACTGAGGGGTAACACAATGTAGGAGTCATGAGAAATAGCTTTGAAGTCAGCTAGGCCTGTACTCAAATATGTACATGCCTTTGGGCAAGTTACTTTGCTAAACTTTCTTACCCTGCACTGTAAAATGGGATATTAAGTCCTACTTTATTACTATTATTATTAATATAACATAATAATTAAAAATGTGGTATAGTACAATTGTTAGCAAAAAAATGCTTACTAAATGAGGTAGTGGACTAAGATATTAATCAAGTGTGAATGTCTTATAAAGCCCAATGTACAGATATTTTTGTTTATTGGAAACCTTCATTTACCTAATTGTGGTAGTAAAATACTTTTTTCCTCTCAATTGCTTCATAGACAGAACCTGGGTACAAGTCTGCTGTATTGTTCAAAAAGTGTCTCTCATAGAGGTTTGAATTTGGCAGATGGCTTTCTTTCCTGTCTTCTGCCTCAGGAAGAAAAGTATGCAGTGAAATTCACTTAAAAGACTCCCTGTATTAGAAATTTTCAAAATTAATAAAGTCTGATGACTTTAAAAACATAATCACAACAACTAAATCCTAGCAAGGGAAAATATCTTCAGTACAAGTCTTAGACCCTCTCTATTATATACATCAATCGAATTAAAATTAATACAATATATTATACAAACTAAACCCTAAGCTTCAGTTTTATTTGGGGCTCAAAAGGTGCTCCATCTTTTTCTGATCACACATAGACACACTTACTTCTCTGTTTAAACCCTTGCTTTCTTTTAATGCAGACCATGGCTAAAGTTATACTGGGTGACTATGGTGTACTTACCCAATATCCAACATCTACTCTCATTGTAAAATACACCCTTCAGCTGGGTGTACTAATTCTGTAGCATTTATTTCTAATGTACCATGCAATTTTAATAAAACAAACATCAAATATTTTCTCTTCTCCTTTATACTCTGAGTAGTTACACCTTTAATATATTCAAAGGTAGCAGTGAGCTGGAGAGAGCAGGGTGTGGATTCTGTGTATCTTAAATGTGGATGAAAATGCATTCTTTCCCACAACCTGGCTTCTTTAAGATTAACTTCATTTCTTCTGGGGCTGTACAGGGAGCATTTCATTCTAGAGCAACTCAGTTGACAGATTAATCACTCTGTGGGCTTTTAGATAATACTGACTTTTTCCCAGTGAAAATCAACTCCTTATTCTACATAATCTATTTGCTGAGCTCAGGAATTAATGCCTGATTTATTCAGGCTATGTTTATATAACCTTTTCTTTGGTTCAAATAAAATGATTGCCAAAATAGTCCAACATCTGTAGGAATGGACCACAGGGAATAAAAGGCAATCTAAATGATCTGATAGAGCTTGTAATGCAGGATTATTACTCCTTGCCCTCTTAGCCTTCCAAATTCTATAGACATTAACATATAATGAATACATATCTATTCAATTTGGCAAAACAAAACAAAACAAAAAACAACTAACAGAAACAAATGCTACTATTTCTCCTAAAAATGGCTGGGTTTGAGGCTGCTCCAGTTTTTCTAAAACAAGTAAGACACCGAAGAAGAAAGCCAGTAGCACAAGATCGGCGCAGACCTGACCACTAGCATCTTCCCTTTCACAAAAGGAGCTCCTGACTTCTAAACTACATCTAACATTATAGCTTTTTGTTATATGGTTTTACAGCTAAAAGACACCACGTTTATATTCAGAAGGGATTCATAAATAACAATTTTTCATGAATGTGTAAACAGATGGGTTTGTTATCATGGCAACCAAAACATATCAGATCAAATTCTCTGCTGGCAAACGTCCTAGTGATTTTTCAAATACTATCCTTTTACTCAGCTGAGATAAACAGGATGAGGACTATGCCTGTAAATGCCAATGCTGTAAACAGTTTAATAGTGACCTCCTGGGAGGTAAGACCCAGTAAACACCAATAGTGGCACCAAAACATTGTGAATCCCACACAAACTGACCCCGGTGCTGCAGAAACAACCATGCAATCAAAACCAGTGGGGAAAAGAAAATCTTTAATTACAGCAAAGAATTCAGTAATTTCCTTAAACAAGTAAGCTCAATAATCATTTGCTTAGAGAAAACAGGCCAGAGCAAGGGCCAAGAATGTATAATAGAGGAAGGCCACCATCTTGAGGGAAAGAAACTCAATATTCTGGAAAGTGTGTTTTATTTTCTAACTTTCAGAGCCAGACTAACTTTATTTTTTCATATTTTAATATGACATAAAATTTCTTTGAGAATTTCATAATAGAATTGTGAATGGCAGTCAATACTCTTGAAAATAATTATAAGTATAGGTCCAGCCAAAGGGATCTTTGCAAAACAAAACAAGATCATTCCAAAATATACCAACATACACAGTATTCTGTACAGCATAGTATCAGGAAATTAGCAATTAATGCAGATTTCAGGGACATCACTGAGGCAGGAAGAGCAGAAGCTTGGAATATAGATTTTTACCAAAAAGGAACATTTGACAATAACTGCATGGATTGGCCAGCCAACTCAAATCTAAATTAAGGGATATTTAAAGTTACTTTATTCAAGAATATGATTCTACACAAATTATATTGATTCCTTGACTACTAATCCTCAAATCTCAATGCTAAGGCCAGCAGCGTACCACTCTTTAGAGACACATGGCCATCAAGGTAGTCCAAAGTACTCTCTCTGTCCCAGGCATGCTTTTGTGCCCACACCCTCATATAATCTCTTGTAATCAACCACTCGTAAGTGTTCTCTTTCAGCATCAATATGCACATAGAGTTAACAGAGGAACCTCGTGACCAAATTATTCTTAGCAAGATACAACGCTATTTTAGGCAATCCTAAGAGACCTGGCTACAGGATAACAAATAGTGAACAGAAATATCTTAACTGGCAAGGAAGTTTCTCCATGTTAGTGAGTTCATCCAGGGAACCATAAACACGTACCTTAGGAAGTGCTTCATTGTGCCTGTTTTGATTAACCAGATGTTATCCAAACTGTCCTCAAGTAATTGCTTTCAAATTTGTCTTTGCCAAAGCAAGTGTAAGCTGTGGGAAGAAATTAGATATATTTACTATTAGGGGGCTGGAAATCCCAAATTTCTGCTTACCTTAGTAAGCAGACAATATGTTTATGGCACCCAGAACATTATCAACCAAACTGCCCACACAGCAATGCAACTTAATGGATAGATATAGCTAAAGCCTTTTGTTTTGTAATTGTACAATTGGACTTTCATTTTAAGTCACTTGCTGGACAAATTATTAGTTTAATGAGCAATCTTTCTAATCGTAAGCTTTTTTCTCTATTTTGGGTATTAGTCCTACATCTGGAAGAATAATATTTGTAAGACTAATAAAAATGAAGAACCATAAACTTAACTATCCTGATTCCCAGGTATCTGGTGGTCCTAAATCTGGCAGCCCCAACCTTCCAGAAATACAAGTAGAAGCAGGTGGGAACATCGTTAAGATGAAAAAAAAAAAAGCTATTAAAGTATCAAGTGCTCCAAATAAATGAACGACATGCCCGTGGCCCCACTTTTTTTGTTGTTATTGTGAACAGGAAAGTGGGATTTTTATATTTGTCTAGCACTTTTCAGTTTACAATCTGCTTTCACGAAGTTTATAATACTAGGTTACTGGTCTTATTCCTTCTGATAAGGAGGACACCATAAGCTGCCTACAAAGCTGGGATGAAACAAATTAGAGAAGACAGTGGCTGGAACTAGCAGAGAGAAGTTACCTCAGGAGAGAAGTGACAAATGGAACATCAGCAGCGATGGCACCACAAGGAAGTGAGTGTATGGACAAATAGCTGCGGGCAGTGACACAACTACCAACTAAGACGGCCCAGAAATGTGGGCAACCCAGCCCAAATAAGAGCTTGTCTTTTCTTTAACAAATATTTGTTTCTGTAAATATTCCATGAATGCTTAAAAAAAAGAGTCTACATATCAATTTAAGATTGTGGTTGCTTCTGGAAAGAGAGAGAGGGGTTTAGGATTGGGGAAGGGGAAAAATGGCCTTTAACTTTGTGTTTTATTTCTTAAAATATATCTGAAGCAAAATAAAAGGAAAATCATTTGTTCACTTTCAGTGGTGGGAATATACCAGGGGTGCCAAAAAATGTATACACAAGTGGGAATGGGTGCTGTGACAGTGAGTGTGAGAGATGCTTATCTCAGATGTAGAGTCAGGGAGTTCTCCAGATAGCACATGCAAAGGCCTAGCAAGAGGATACACAATGTGTGGAGGGGGAAATGCTGAATATGACCTAGTGAGTTGGTGCTTGGTAAGAGGGACTGGAAATAACCAGGATGGCAAGATGTGAAAAAGCAAGAAATGATCAGATCATCGAAGGCTTTGTAAGCAATATTAAAGAAGTTTGAACTTGATTTCATGAACAATGAGGAACCACTGAAAGTAATCAAACTGAGATGTGACATGATCTAATTTATAGTTTTAAAAATACACGCTGGGCCGGCCGAGTGGTGTGGTGGTTAAGCGCTGGCTTGGGACGCCAGTGGCCCCTGTTCGGATCCCACATATGAAGGCCAGTGACACTGCCCTCAAAAAAAAAAAAAATACACTCTGATTTTAATATGGAGAATAAATTAGATTGTGGTGAAATCATAGGTAGGGACACCATTTAGAAAGTTGTAGCAATAATCCAGGCAAAGATAATAATGGCAAGATAAGGTAATGGGCAGAGACAGAGCGTGATGGATTTCAGAGATATTTGGATGGTAAAATCAATAGGACTTTTGTGAATTGATTGATTGTGGAGTTAGTGAAAGAAAAGCAAAGATTGAAATTATGCCCATGTGTATGGCTGACAAGTGGGTAGACAGTAGCTTCTTTACAAAGATACAGAATTCTAGACATGCAGATTTAGGGATCTGGGTGTATTTGGGGGGTTTGGGGACATTCTGAGTTTGCAGGATGAAGTGGTAGTTTCGATTACATGGATTCAAAGGTCTGGAGAAAAATCCCAGTTGGAGACAAACATCTGGGCTTTATTAGCATATAGATAGCAGTTAAAAACATAGCTCAGAAGAAACAACTAAATAAGTAATATACAACATTTGTTTTTCATAACAATAGTTCTTTGTCATTAGGATAATATTAAATTGGAATTGTCATACCACTAAGGCAATAAAGAATGAATCATATTTCAGAAAAGATTTTATCAAAACTTAAAAAAAAATCATCCTTAAGTGGTTTAATTTCAGTTAGCTAGAAAACTGGTTTACCTAAAACAAACAAACAAAACTTATTTCATAATTCTGTAGGATAAATGAAGTACTATAATACTTCAGCTTCCATAGAAGTTCTTGCATCTATCAATTCACAAAAGACTTCTTGAATATTTACGTACCCAACATTGTGTTGGATAATGCAACATAGTTTAATATTGTAAGGGAGCCTTGCTATTTAAGGGAACATGGGGCAAATAAGGAAGAGAGTGTGCATGGTGGTTAAGAACACAAGCTTTGGAGACAGAGTTCATATCAGGGATCTACCACTAATCAAGTGGCTTTACACAAGCTGCTTAAGCTCTCTAGGGTTCTATTTATATGGAGAGTACTGTAATTATAACCACCTTGTAGGGTGGTTCTAAGAACTGAATGAATGAAAACATGTAAGGTGCTTAGCACAGTAACAGGTATGTAATACACATTCAATGAATATATCCTCCTCTAAAGTAAAAGATCAGTTGGCTAAGTGAAGAATCACTTAGGAGACTGTTAAAATAAATTCTGGCAAGTTGTGACTTGAACTGGGGTAATGATAGTGGTGATAGAGAGAAGTGAACAGAGTTGGAAAATATATGGAGAGTAGTATCAATTGGACATACTGATTGAATGGGAAAAGTGAAGGGAAGGAAAATAACAATTAACTCTAATTATCCATTTCCCCCTCCAATAGGAAACAAAGACAACAATTAGTTCTAATTAGCTATCCCCCGAAGAGGAAACCCCCAAAATGGCTTTGGGTGGTAGAAGAAAGCCTGTGCAAATGCTACTTAACTCGTTGCTCACCAGGTATTCATTAAATAACTTCTCTACATGTTTTCTATATAAAAACAAAAAGAATTAATGCTTTTTATTTTTTAAATCTAGCTTTGTTTTAAAGGAGGCACACTTGTCCTATTTACTGCTAATAGACAATCTATGTAAAAGACAGGACCATGAAACAAATCTAGTTGGTGTGCAATGTATGATACTCTGAGCCATTATTGATGAGACATGTCCTTTGAGTTGTTTTTCCACGAGTGGTGCTGAGTTAATTTACTCTTTTGTGTTAGGCCTCCTTTGTAGTTAAAGCAGCATGTCTCAGGTTGCTGGGCAGGGCCTGTGGTAGGGGAAAATCTGAGTTTGCCTCTTGTTTGCACAATGCTCTAACAAAATGGTGGTCCTGATAGACCGTTCAAGTATTTTTCACAGACTATAGAATTTAACTTGATTAAATGTAACTTACTTGTCTTGTTTATACCTATCTCACTCATTGAAAAATATAGATACAAACTTTTTGTTTAATTCTGATTTATTGAGGTACTTTTTATAAAAAGTATACCTTTTTTTGGTCATACATTAACTTTAACGCTACCTATTTCACAGCATGCAAGGAGAGAGCATGCAAACTGTTCTATGTGCTGTCAGTTTCCCGATAACGGCCTCTCTAGAAGGGTTCGTAACCAGTGTAGACATCAGAATTACCTACCTGCTGAATGTTGAATCTCTCCTATTGTCCTAAAATGATCTGTTTCATGTCTCTTTCCCCTCTGGACTAGATGCTCCTCTAGGGCACCAAGGAAGCCCGAGGGCCTGATGCAGTGCCTGACACATGAGTGCTTAGCTCATATTTGTTGAAATGAACTCTGCATATGTTTAGAGAAATGCACTGTTGTGGACTGGCCCAGTGGCTCAGTTGGTTGAGAGCTCACTCAGGAGTGCGAGCTGAGCTCTGAGCAACAGCAGTTAGATACCCAGCTCAAGCTGAGCTGCCCCTGAGCTGCGGACAGGTGGCAGGATGGCTCAGCTAAAAAAAAAAAAAAAAGAAAAAAGATGCACTTTTGTAATAGCACTACTCAATAACAGCACTAATAAAACAAACTAAAACTCTCCCTACTGGAAGAAAAGAAAAGTTTTTAACCAAAATAAGAAATATGTTAATAATTCTGGGTTTCCTGAGACTTTCAGTTTATCTGCACTAATTTTTTTTCATGTGCATGGAAGACTGCCCTGGCCTATTCCACAGGGAAGGATCAAATGATTGTGCTTGATGGATCAAACACCTCCACAGATCAATTGGCACTTCAGTGTTGAGTATGGGGTTATGTGTCCCTGGTACTTTTTTTTTTTTTTTTTTCAGCTGGGAGGAAAGCGGCAGTAGGGAGTGGTCTGCTACTTCTGAAAACTCATCCTCTCTCCTGGCATCAAGGAACTAGCTCTGCTTCCTTTGAACAAGAAGCTCTCTGCAGCTCTTTGTAAAGTATCGCAGGGTGGCCCTACCTCTTAGATGCTGATCTATCTATTGAGCATCCCCAGGAATGAATTAGAGACTCTACTAGAGGGGACAGAACTCCTTTCTTTAAAATCTTAATTCCTGCGTAAGATGAAAAAAGCTACTTTCTATGTAGCCCTTCATATTCTAACTGACTACATCCCCTGTAACAACCAAAATGCTTGTAGACTCATAACATTTATGCATAAATAAAACATAACCCATGAAGTAAATACTCTTATAATTTGCCTAATTTGGGGGATTATCCCACTTTTTTTTAATGCTGCGTAGAACACATTTTTTTTAAAAAAATAATCTTTTAGTACACACTGACGACATATCAATTAAAAGTACAATTGAGAAAGTTTTTTATTTTTCAATTACAGATGACATACAATATTATATTAGTTTTAGTTGTACAGCATAGTAATTACACATTTACATAATTTAAGAAGTGATCTCCCTGGTTAGTCTAGTACACACCTGACACCATACATAGTTATTATGATATTGTTGACTATATTCCCTGTGCTGTTCTTTATATCCCCATGACTATTTTGTAATTACCAATTTGTATTTCTTAATCACTTCACCTACATCAAACTAAAAAGTTTATGCACAGAAACCATCAACAAAACAAAAAGACAACCTACTGACTGGAAGAAATTTGCCAATGATACATCTGATAAGGGGTTAATATCCAAATTTTATAAAGAAGTCATATAACTCAACACCAAAAAAACAAACAATCCAACTAAAAAATGGACAGAGGACATGAGCAGACATTTCTCCAAAGATGACATACAGATGGCCAACAGACATGTAATAAGAGGCTCAACATCACCGATCATAAGAAAAATGCAAATTAGAGCACATTTAAAAATAAACTGCAATTAAAAAAAATATAGTCTCAGCTTAAGGTTTTGTTAATAACAGCTAATATTTACAAAGTACTTGTCTTGTGCCAGGCAATATTCTATGGGCTTTATTGATAACACACTTTTTTTCTTTAAAGAATTTTTTTTTTAAACTGGGAAATTGGGGGAGGGGAACAGCGTTGGGGAACCAGAGAAGGAGAACAGACAAGTTGCTGTCCTTTTGTTTTTCAGTCTTAGTTGTGGAGGACATTGCTTCACTGGCCCATGTTGGTATTATCAATGCGCTCTTCTCGCGAGAGGCAGATTGGTCACTGGCCTCTGGACAGCAGCTTACAGCGGCTCTTAGCAGCTCACACCGGCTGCCAGCTGCTCACACTGGTTGCTGGCCACTCACTGTAGCTTATGGCAGCACTGCAGCAGGGGCTGCAGCTATGTCATCCCGGGGACTCACAGCAGACCAGCTCCAGATGGAGCTGTTGTTCACCACCTGAGCTGTAGAGGGCAGTGTCACTGGCCCTCATATGTGGGATCCGAACCAGGGCTGCTGGCATCCCAAGCCAGGTCTTATCCAACGCGCCACTCAGTCAGCCCTATAACACACTTTTAACAGTCTTCCTATGAAGTAATAAAAATTATCTCCTGGGCCGGCCGAGTGGCTCAATTGGTTAAGAGCTCGCTCAAGAGTGCGAGCTGAGCTCTGAGCAATGGTGGTTTGATGCCAGCCCGAGCTGAGTTGCCGTTGAGCTGCCAACAGGTGGCAGGATGGCTCAGCTAAAAAAAGAAAAAAAAATTATCTCCTATTTATGTATTTATTTTTTTCTTTTTATGGTACACACATCTTCATCTTTAATAGATATTGACAAATTATTCTCCAAAGTGAGGGTTTTAGTTTGCTTTCTAATTGGCACTATACAAATTCCTATCGCTACACATCTTCTATAAACTTAATATTGTTGACACTTGTGCATGCATGTTCTTGTGTGTTCACCAATTTCATGAGAATGATATGGTATTATGTTAATTTGTATTCCCATTGCTAATGAGGTTGAGTATCTTCTCATATGTATAGAAGCCATTCTGATTTTCTGTTCTGTGAATTGCCTTTTATTTTCTGTTTTTCTTTCTCAGTTTTTATCTTTATTCAATTTATTGGGGTGACACTGGTTAGTAAAATTATATGGATTTCAAATGTACATTTTTATAATACATCATCTCTATATTGCATTGTGTATTCACCACCCAGAGTCAGTTCTCCTTCCATCACCATATATTTGACCCTCTTTTCCCTCTTCTACCACTCCTCCCCGCTTACCCTCTGGTAACCATTAAACTGTTGTCTGTGTCTATGAGGTTTTGTTTGTTTGTTTGTTGCTTTCAGTTTTGTATGCCATATAGAAGTGAAGTCATATGGTTCTTGACTTTTTCTGACTTATTTCGCTTAGCATGATAATCTCAAGATCCATCCATATTGTCGCAAATGACAGTAGTTCATCTTTTCTTATGGCCAAATTATCTCCCTTTTATAGTTGAGAAAACTGAGGCACAAGGAGGTTAAGCAAGCTTTCAAAGTCACACAGTTAGTATGTGGCAAAGCTGGGATTCAAACCCTTGAAGCCTGTCTTCTGAGGCAGTGTTATTATTTACTCTCCAGTGCTGCCTCTGAAAACCACAGAGGTAGAATTCTGAATTGACGTAGAATGAAGAGAATCAATAGTGTATTCCAGGAGTGGGAAAAATGCAGCTCGTGAGCCACATGCGACTCTTTGGGTACCTATATGTGGCTCTGAAGTAAAATTGAAAATGAAAATAAAACTATCATAGCTTCATTTATAAAATACTTAAAGGATATTATTCACATAATGGTGATTTCATTTGTTTTATGGATCTTAAATAATTATTAAATTGCTGTGAGGAACAGGATTGGCTCTTCTGTCTTAAAAGTTTGCCATCCCCTGGTGTATTCAATTCAAACTAAACTGCAGAGCTGGGAATAATCAGGGCCTGGATATATACCTGTACCTCAGAATTTAGCAGCATTCTTCTGGGAGCTAACTGTAGGACTCTTGAATAACAGGGTTACTATATCACTGAAAATTAATTCCTTTCTTCAAGCAAATGTATTAAAGATCTGAAAATTTCAAAACAAGAAAATTTTATGGGAAGAAGTTAGTTATATATCAGACCCCAAAAGTGTGGATTTTATATATTCTTATTGAGGCCATATTTTCAAGGAGATATGACTCCTTGGCGGTATATTTCTGAAATAACTAGTAGTAAAAATATTACACTCCCTCCAGTGCAAATCTAGCGTTCCCTTAAGTTTGGAAAATCCAATAAAATTCAAGGTCCTGGTCCACACTGCTAATTGTGTGGTGATTTCCTTCTCCCCAAATTACTCTGTCTTTGGTCAGTGTGATAGGGTCTTTAAATCAGCATTTTCCCTTGTTTTTCTTTTAGTGTACCTCTATATGTTTTAGTTTTCCTAGTACATTACACCTTTTCCTTTGTTGATAAAAATATTTGCTTACTTTTCTTTTCTCTCTAAACATAAAATATATCTAATGGCTGGTAAAATATTCCAAATCTATCTTGGAGACATATACTAACTTGAATGACTTTTCTTGAATCCATTGAAATGGAAAATAAGTTCCATTTTCCTCTAGATTTCCCTAGTTACTTCTTGTTGTTATGTTTCCTTTTTATGCTATAACAAGGAAAAAAATCAATCAAATGGTCAATTTCAAAATACAACTTACTGTAATTAATGATAATCATTAGATGAAAACATGTTTCACTCCCCCACCCCTGAATCTAGATTTAAAACAGAAAGTTTGGACCACATTTTTTAGCAGTAGTGAAAAAAAAATTTCATTCGCTGTTGGGGGAGAGGGGCACACATACAACATTACTCTGCAGATGATAAATTCAAGACCAGTAATATCGAAATTATTTGTCATTGATTAATCTCCTCAATTTGGACTATTCTTCTCATGTCATGTGAAAGAAGACAATGTTCAACTATAAGGTCCATAAATAATAATTTTTACAGTTTCTCCCAGAAAATTAAGATTGATCCAAAGTTGCTCTGGGTATCAGAAGAAAACCTGTGGCTAATTTGGTTCAATTCCATTGATCCTTGTCTTTATTATACTGTCACAATAAATATTTTCGAAAAAGTAATTGAGAAAATTTCCTGATGACAAAATAAACTCCAAGTAAATCATCTTAACATATGTGGAAATTTCAGTTTCCCTCTTGAATGGTTTCACAGTATGTACTTGTGCCCTGCTAGATAATGGTGATATCCCTCAATCAGTCAATCAGGTAGCGATTTGGGACTCTTACATAAACAGACATAGCCTTCACTTTTTCCACCCTTTCTTCAGTGATAGCTATATATGTAGGTAAAGTGGAGAAGGTAAAATGGAGGAGAAAGGCAACTGTTTTGATAAAGGCCAAAACTTATGGATAACTGAAGTTAAGGCAGTTTAACATGTGATTCTTTCAGCTCCCAGCTCCCATTAATTCTCTATTATGCTCTGCATGTATGCATACCTGTAGGTGGTTTTCAAGAAATTAGAGAAAGTTTTCCAAAACAAGCCTGAGCTCTCAGTAGGAAGAGAGTACACCAGGCAAGGGCACAGGTGACATGAGGATGACCTGCCATGTGAGGTGAGGGCTCTGGTCACCCGATCCGATCCTCAAAATAACACAAGGAGGTCAGTTTGAATCAGATTCAAAATAGGCAAATAAATAGATTTGAATTAGCACATTCGGATAATGGCTAAGTGTGCATCACACTGCATATTTTGTCAAGTCCTAAGGAGCACAGTGTCAGTGCAAGGGAAATCTAGACAGATAAGGAACTAGATCTTCAAAGGATGTAATACAATCAGATTTACCATATGAAACAGAGAAAGGGGTGGGAGGGGAGGGAACAGAAGGGGAAGAAAAACTTCTAAGGCTTTTTTGGAGCATTTGAGACTTGTATATAATGTAATTTTTTACTTCATACAGGTATGCACATGAGCAGAAAGAACAAGCACTATGAAAATTTACCATTCCAGGGAAATGAAAAACCTTTCAAATAATGCATTTAGATTTCACACATGCTATCCAGCATGTCATAGTAGAGGTACAATGCTCACACATAACAATCTCCCTGAGGCCATATTCCAGAACTTTCCTTTCTTCTTTTTCTGGTGATTAGATTGAATGATGTCTGCTGACACTCACTAAAATGATGTGGAAGGGTTTTTTTCCCTCTGCAGGAAAAAAAACACTCTTCTGGGGTTCATTTTTGTGATTTATAGCAATGGAGGTCCATACCAGCCAAAGAATTACAGGCTGCCTGCAAATATATTTATGACCTGCTTTAAAGGTATACTAATTTTCTGGCTTTCATTGGTTGCTGGCATGTATGTACCGATTTCATGGAGGGAGCAAAGATGGGGAGAGTAGAATTGGTGAGCTTTGTCTTTATAAAAGACTAAGGAAATTTCAAAATCTAAATATTAATCCACTTTTCTATGAAAATATTCCATCTAGATTTTCTACACTATCAATTATAAATTTTATTTTAAAAAGTTAAATTTGTAAATGAAACCACAGTAAAAAAATGGTAAACTTATCTTTGCATAAACATTAAATGCATATGGTTTTACCAATCTAAACTGATGCTTTCTGCAAAATTTTCACTTTCTTATAATCAGAACATAGTGAGGGCATCTACCTAGAAACATTTGACAGGAAAGTCCACGCAAATTGGGACATTTCTAGGGTCCTGGGGGCAAATAGGGTACCCTATTCCTAAGGTAACTGCTGATCCTTACCTTACAGGTGAGATAATAGCATTCACTTATGAAAAGTAGGCCATTTAGATTGGGCTTCTGTAACTCATGCTGTAAAATAAATTTTAAAAATAGTTTTAAATTCACTTTAGAGCTATGACTTGATACATTTGCTAAGTGAATATTATTTTGTTCTTTCCAATGGTACTTCACCAATGCCATCAATAGTAAAATACACCATTATTTCATGTGCCCTTGAAGAAGAAAAATGCTGTTAATTAAACTATGATGCATCCCATTTCAGTGATGTAGGGAGAAAAAGCATCTTAGAATTAATAAATTATAGTAAGACTCAAGCCTACTTATTTCCAAATTCCAGGCTATGATGTTTCGGCAGAAGAATCCAGTGGTTGATGACAGAACACTGAAGGCCTGCAGCAAATCACACTAGAAGACTCATTCCCTGACTCACGCATTCAGGTTAAACCAGGTTAAGTAATTCCATGATATGTTATGGGTTGATTACATATGAGCAACTCATTTCCTTCTTGGCCTCACTGGAGATCTTCCCAACCACTTACTGCATAGTCTCTGGGCTCTGGTTCCCATCTTTTATCACAATCCCTTCTCTATATACACAGCATACACAACTCACACAGATACACATTCTCACATATACACAGGGCTCGAGACAACTTCCTTATCCCTTTTGCAGTGACAGTCAGATATATCGGAATGAATATTTCCATTGGCTGACTGTGGATGGAAATTTCCAGAAAGGAAGTTTAGAAAAGCAGATGTACATTTCTCTATGTTTTTGTGTTTTTGAAGAATGAATAACAGGAAATTTTTATACATAAAAATAATGTCATATGCAAAGCAGCTCAAACTGTTATTATTAAATGCATAAAATAGAATATCAACTTTTTGTTTTTTTGTGGATTTCTGACACCTTTTGTAAAAAAATTTGAAATCAATTAACACAGAGAAAGAGTCATACTACAAAGATAGCTCTGACCAGAATCATCTCAGGAGTGATAAGCACTTCTTATCTACACAAAGAGTGAGTGAGAGAGTATGTAAATGCTTGGGTGAAGGCAGAGCATGGTTTAGTCCAAGTTGCATTTTCCTGACCTTGTCTTATTTGATGTGATTTCATGTGATGCTTCTTCTTGAAAGGCCCATTTTGGGCTTTCACGATTCCACGATCTCCTAGTTTTCTATCTCCCACTCTTCCTCTGCCTGCCTTTTAAGTGTAGGTGTTCCCCAATGTTCCCTCAACCCCTTTCTTCCTCTTTACCTCTCCTAATGGACCTTCTCTTTTGGGACTCTCTAGCTCGACCCTTTCCAACAAATAACTTGTCCAAGGGCAGCCAGTTGGTAGGAAAAGACCTCATCTCTTAATTCTATTCAATAAACATTTATTGTGTACTTATTATGTTCAGCTCTTTCTAGACACTAGAAACACTAAATATAAATATATAAATAAAGCTCTGAACTGTCTCAAATGAAAACACATTTCGGCCATGTCAGACTGAACACATCACAGTTTTATAGACTCTTCACAGATGTACGACAAAATTCTGATCATTGATTGTATGAAATTCCTTTTCTCTCTGTGTGTTAGGTAAAATAGTTTGCTAAGAAGGTCATATGACTAGGTTAAGAGAGTATTAAAATTTATTGTTAGGAGACAAGAGGAGCAAACAAACAAGTATGGAAACTGTGGAAATTTATATAGGCAATGTGAGATACTTACTAAGCAGTAACTATCTCACTATAATTATTGCTGATACATTTAACGCTACTTTACATCTTTAATTCCTTTTAAGTGTGTCTATAAAACTTGTATCATGGACTTTCATTTAAACATGGCAAATAAAACATATGAAGTCCCACCAACATGACAGTAAAGAAATAAAAATGACATAAAACCATAAGGCTAAGGGAGCACTCAGGAAATATCAGCAGATTTCTGGAAGCTGAAAAGGGATGGACAAGTGGTAATTTACTCAGCTTAACTGACTTAACTGACTGAGGGAAATGATCCAAATGCAGTACAATTGAGAGTACAGAATCTCTGTCATATTCAGGAGTTAGTGATGCCCAGTTCCTCTCTGAGTGGTGGTATAAGATGAAGTCAACACAGGAGGCTCGGTTAAACATTTTCAGAAGAAATAGTTAGGCCTCAATCTCCTTCCCCATCCTTTGAAAGCAGACATAACCCTTCTCCAGTCTGTCAGAAGAGATGAGATTTACTCTTGAAGAGGCTGAGCTAAAAAGGCTCTGAACTTTTGAACACAAAAGTTCTTGAATTCATATTGAATAAACGAAGGTTAAGTGAAAGTCTACATGACAAATGTGAGATTTATTCATCCTTCTTCTCCCACTCAACTCCCAGAACAGAGGCAACCAAAATGATATTGGAGATTTATCCCTCAGAAAACTACCCAATACAAATGTGGATCTCGCCCAATGAAGCACAAGCCCCTAATTGGACCACTGTGAAGCCAAACAATCAACAAGCCCCAGTCATATATAGAAAGCACCAATCAGCATTTTACTGCTTCAGTCTTAAATATAAACAGATAACCAGGGATTATCATACAATTATGGAAAGTTTCTACCTTGATTGAATTATAGAGACTCAAAACAAAGAAAGGTGAAAATCAGGAATTTGGAAGAAACAGAGGCAATGCAAAGAGGAGAAAACTATAATACATATAATGAATCATAATTCATTTTCATAGATATAAGAAACAATATTACACTCATAAAAGAGAAACAATAAATAATAAAAATGAACATTAAGAGAATAAGAAAATGTTCTTGGAAATTTTTTTAAAATTACAGAAATTGAAGATAAAGTTTAAGAAATCTCCCAGATTTGAGGAAATCTTCTGAGAAAAAGTTGACAAAATGATTTTTAAAAAGGGGAGGGGGTGAAGAGAGAAATGGAGAGAAAAAGATTTAGCATCTATTAACATACATTCCAAAGAGAAATAAAAGTGAAAACATATGTGAAAAATTTTTCAAAGAAATAATGCGAGAAACTGTCCAAGAACTGAAGAACATGAGTCTCCAGATCAAAAGGGCCCACAGGATACCCAGTTCCTTAAATAACAAAAGATCTTCATCAAACCACATTATGATGAAATTTCACAACATAAAAATATTCAGAGGGGGAATGAAAACAAACAGGTCACATACAAAGGGCTAAGAATCAGAAGCATTCAATTTGTCAATAGAAACATGGAAACAAAAATAAAAACTCTGGCAAAAAATTATTTCCAATTTAGATTTCTATACCCAGGCAAAACATTAAGTGTGAGGGGAGAATGAAGGCAATTTCAGACATACAAGATCTTCTTCCATGTACCTTTCAAGCACACCTTTTTAGGAACTTCTTAAGAAAGGATTCCACCAAAATGAATGTGGAAAATGAGAAAGACATTGGACCCAGGAATCAGAATATTCCATATTGGAGAAAGGTGAAAGGAATTCTCAGAATTATGGTAAATGAGGCTTAGAAAAAGATGTCTCCATGAAGAAAAACTGGCACCAACAGATTGTGGTGTATGAATATATGGAGAAAATATTTATAGTTCTATTGGTTTGGGAATAATTTTGTTATATGCACAATAGAAAACTAAGGAAATGAAAACAGGTCAGTTACTAATTTTTGAAAAGACAAAAACTGTACAAAAAGAAATTATAATCAACTGTAAATAAAATTCACATTATCAAAATAAACATCAAGTATTTGTTTAATAAAAAATAGTGATATTGGGAAAATTGAGGGAGGAGAAATAAATGTGTATAAGGGAGAGGGATTAGGTATAAAAGTTAAATCTTCAGTTCTATAGTAGAAAATCAATGGATCTGATAGTTTAATATGTTGAAAAATAAGCAGATTATATAGAAGGAAGATGGAACACACCAGAAGCAGCAGCTAAAAGAATTAAAGTGGGTGTCTCTGAGAAACAAATCTGGAATGGAGATGGATTAGGGCAAGAGGACTGCTATTTTTCATTACAATGTTTCTTTAATTATATGATGTTTTAAATGTGTAAGTAATTATTTTGATAAAAACAAAAATTTACATTTCAAAAAAATGACAGACAGGGTGTCACTTTCAGCCTCCTGAGGTCTAGTGCCCTTAAACACTGTGAACACACACTTAGAAAGAAAAAAGAAAAAAACACAAAAATGAAAGTAAAGAAACTAGGCTCCAGGAACCAGAGTGTCATGCCTGTAACAAGTAGATGGATTCAAGAAGCCCACGCTACTTCTAGAACAGTAACAAGCCAAGCATTGCAGGTTATGTGTTAAATTTGACACAGATGAAGATGCATTGGAAATATTTAATAGAAAAGTGGGACAATTTGAGTAACAAGTGTTGACATGGTTCAATGTGATCTGTGCTCATTATCTGCTGGAATGTCCAAATCATTTAATTCAGCGATTATGAATCCTTGTTTTGTGAACAAAAGTAACAAAGGAATAAATACAACTTTTTTGAAGATTGCTTTGGAAATGGCAAGAACAGCAGTATGTTCTTTATACAATTCTCAACTGGAAAATATATTCAAAAGAAAACTGCAGAATAGAAATATCAAGATAGATATTATAAATTTTGGATATTAATCCCTTATCAGATATATCAATGACAAATATATTCTATTCTCCCATTCAGTAGGCTTCCTTTTTGTTTTATTGATGGTTTCCTTTGTTGTGAAAAAACTTTTAAGTTTGATATAATTCCATATGTTCATTTTTTCTTTTACTTCCCTTGCCCTTGGAGATGTATCAGTAAAAATATTGCTCAGAGTAATGCCTGCAAATTTACTCCCTATATTTTCTTCTAGGAGTTTTATGGTTCTAGGTCTTACATTGAAGTCTTTAAGACATTTTGAATTTGTTCTTGTATATGGCATAAGGAGGTGGTCCAGTTTCATTTTTTTGCATGTGTCAGTCCAATTTTCCCAGCACCATTTATTATATAGACTATCTTTACCCCAGTGTAAATTCTTGCTTCCATTGTCATAGATTAACTGTCCGTATATACATGGATTTATTTCTGGGGTCTCTGTTCTGTTCCACTGGTCTATGTGCCTGTTTTTATGCCAATACCATACTGTTTTGATTACTGTAGGCTTGCAGTATGTTTTGACATCTGGTAGCATGATACCCCTGACTTTGTTCTTATTTATAAAACACTCATGCAACTCAACACTGAAAAAACAAACAACCCAATTAAAAAATGGGCAGAGGAAATGAAGAGACATTTCTCTAAAGAGGACATACAGATGGCCAACAGGCATATGAAAAAAATGTTCAACCTCACTGATCATTAGGGAAATGCAAATAAAAACCACAATGAGATACCACCTCACTCCAGTCAGAATTGCTATCATCAATAAATCAACAAACAAGTGATGGTGGGGAAAAGGGAACCGTGCTGCACTGTTGGTGGGATTGTAGATTGGTGCAGCCACTATGGAAGTCACTATGGAGGTATCTCAAAAAACTGGAAATGGAACTACCTTTTGACCCAGCAATTCCACTCCTAGGCATTTATCCTGAAAAACCCAAGACACTGATTCGAAAAAATATATGTTCCCCTATGTTCATTGCAGCGCTATCTACAATAGCCAAGACTTGGAAAAACTCAAAATGCCCATCGGTAGACGACTGGATTAAGAAACTGTGGTACATTTACACAATGGAATATTACGCAGATATAGAGCAGAAACAAATCATACCATTTGCAACGATATGGATGGACTTTGAGAACATTATGTTAAGTGAAATAAGTCAGTCAGAGAAAGACAAATACCATATGATATCACTTACATGTGGAATCTAAAGAACTGAATAAATGAGCAATGTAAACAGAAATAGTCTTAGAGACACAAAGGAAAACCTGATGAGGGCTAGATGGGATGGGGATGGGCATGAGGGAGAAGGGGAAGGGACAAGGCAACATAAACTGATAACTACAATACTACTGCAGAGACAGAAGAGACAGTTTAGGGAATATAATCAATAAGGTTGTAAATATTTTTTTTAGGGGAACAGAAGGATGCATGTCTTTTTAGGGAGACCACTTCATGGACAGTGTAGTGGCTTTACCACTGCACTGTACATCTGAAGCTGCTGCTGAACAATATTACATGTCAACTATAATTTAACACATATATAGTCACGGGATGTGGAATATAGTGTGGGGATGTAGTCAATGGAATTGTAATAGATATGTATGATATCAGGTGTGGGGGGGCAGGGGAGGGAGGAGGGAGAGTCACTTTATAAGGGGTGAAAAAAATAACTATTGCACTGTTTTGTACATCTGTAACTAATAATAATAATAATAATAATAATAATAATAATAAAGTTTAAAAAAAGATAGATATTACAGAGCTGTCATATGACCTGCCAGCATCATAAATTTCTTAAAAAGAAATCAGTGGACATTGAAGCAGACCTAAATTGGTTTTCTTTTTAAAACCTCCAAAGACAAAAGCAGCTTAAAACTTAATTAAAATACAAAATTTCTTTATTTAAAAAGATGCCACAAATTATAGATTATTTTTCAGGAATATAATAATAATATTGTGACTATGTGTCTGAAAAGTCACTATATTTTAGAGATACATACTGAAATATTTACAAATGGTAGGATTTGTGTCTAGGATTTTCTTCAAATTAAAATGGGATGGATAAAGAATAGGACTAGAAATCAAACAGTACTGGTCATGAGTTGATGATTATTGAATATTGGGATCTATGATATTATTCTGTCTACTTCTGTATATATTTGAAATTTTCCAAATAAAAAAGTGAACCAAAAAAAAATGTGCTGTTATCCACAAACTTGAAAATCACTGTAAGTATACTAGTCATTTTTTACAGCCAAGCAAGGCCATGATGATTAGCATCTGAATTTGTTTATAACGGAAGTTAGAAGTAAATCTATCATGGTTTAACAGTTTTGGAGACTACAACAACAATGAACAGGTATGTGATATTAATTCACACTATTTCCATGACTGGCTTAGTTCTCTTAGGGTCTTTTTAAATGTTAGGCATCATCATTTTTTAGTAATTACTTTTTGAGCTTTTTTCTTAGTGGCAAAAAAATGTAATAGTGTATATAAATGACATCTTAGATTTAGTGAAATATGGTAGATAGACTGAGGAGAAAAAAGTGGCTATTAAAACATGACACATTCTTAACAATGTGCTCTAATTTCATAAATGTTAATACGAAGAAAAGAATTTGCCTCTTGGAATTAATGAAACACAATATTTCCCCCAATAGCATCCTTTCTTATCCCAACCCATCATCTCTACTCTAAATTAATCTTTAGAATCAGTAGGTCCACAGAATGGTATCTGCTTCCATCTTAGTTTGCCAGTGGTACCCCTACTTACTCCTGCTTTCCTCATAGCACTAATTTGAAAATACCAGCTTTGTGTGCTTCTCTTCCTGTCCAATGCCAAGCAGAGTGACTTGTTCTAGAAATACTCAGAGAATGAATAAACAATTCCTTTTGTGCCTTTCACAGTGCTTTGTGCTCAATGGGTCCTAGTGAGTGGCTAACATGGCAACTTAAGCATGGACTTGCACCCTGTACCAGACAGGCGTTATTATTGTGAAGAACAGAAACCAGCTCTGCCTATTGAAGCAGAAAAGGACTTTGTTCTGAAGGTAACCCACAGTATCTCCAGGAGAGCTAGAGAACTGGATTTAGAGGCTACGTCGCCAAAAAGAACACTTAGAATGATAACACAGAGCCAGTCCAATATAGACACATCCCTTGTTCCCACCAGGTCCAGACTCTGGAGCTGGCCCCACTGACTGTCCCCCACCCCTGACTTGGTCAAGAGGTGTTGCTGACTGGGACATCTGCCATTAGGGCAGACTCTGAGTCTTGGGCCCACCTCTATGATGCAAGAAAAGGAAGCATCTGGCACTTTTAGCTCCTATAGTGGGGAGTGGGCTCTGCCTCATAATGTGGGAGAGTCCCAACATCAGAAAGGGGTTCAGATGGCAGTGTTCAAAAGGAATAACAAGTGTCCACTCTATACTATAAACAAATACTATAAACAAACACAATTTAGAGTAAGAGAGCACACACAAAGCAGAGTGAACATGTTTGCCCTTCATGTTTGTCTAATTGGATTAGGTCCAATTTTATTTTAGAACCTGAATACATGCCTATTTTATGGCTATTCAAAAATACAGATATTTTGGAACTAAGAATTTTAAGTATGATCTCGGATAAAGAATACCTGGAAATAGCCTCTTTAATTTAATGCAGTGGTGGTCAAAGAGTAGATGCCCTCATTTTAGCTGATGATTGATTAATTACTTAGGGAATAATTATTAAGTAGAAAAGAATAAGGATAGATGTTCATTATAAGTCAAGGAAAGAATGTATGTTATATGTTACATAAATGTTACTAAGCTGAATTAGACATCGGCAGATTCGTATATAAATGCCACAGAGCTCAATTTAAACTGCATAATCAGATTTAGGAAGTGCTTCAAATACCATGAGAGCCAACTTCCCACCCAGTAAAGTATTCCCTCTTGTTATATTCCTGACAGGTGGCACAAAATGCACCACTTTCAGTACAGTATGTTACATTGTTTGTGTCTGGTCTTTTTGATATGGATTCTATTCATCTCCGAATACAACCAAAGACTGCATTAATTTCTTTTGTACTGTTGGTTAGTGCTCAAGTGAACCAAAACTATTTTTTTTAAATAATTTTTTTCTTTTTAGAGGGCAGTGTCACTGGCCCTCATTATGTGGGGTCCGAACCCGGGCCGCTGGTGTCCCAAGCCAGCTCTTAACCACCGCGCCACTCGGCCGGCCCCAAAACTATTTTTACAACCCAAACTGTTGTTAATCTAGGACTTCTACCCCCTGTCATTGGGCAACTAATTTTAGAATCAAAACAAAGTCACATCTATTATTTTAAAATGTAATCTTAGTTTCAGCCCTTGCTTTGGGCAAAGGGATATCAAGTTTAATCTTGATTGTCATCCAAATTCACTAGTGCCTTGAGCTTTGCATTATCAACAAACCTGATATATGTATGATCTAAATATATCTGAGTCATTAATAAAAGTGTAGAAATGGTAGGGTCAAAGGAGGAGCTATTTTCCAACGTAGAAAGAAAACTTCCTTCTATGTTGGCTTCGACACCTACAAACATTCTTTGTGTAGAGTTGATCAACCCAGCTCTTAGAGCATATCCCAGACCTCATTTCTGCATCTCACCTACAAAGATTATTCAAGAACCTAGTTGATAGATATGTCCCAGAAGGATTGTGCAGATATAAAATTTGACGAGTCTGGCTCTACATTGAATACTCCAGGTTATCTATAATAAAGGAATAGTAGGAGAAATTTTGATACATCACAGAACTCTTCAGTGAAGCAAATACCATAACCAATTCTTCTATAAGTCTTGATTTTCATACTAGGTTCACATATTGGGCTACATACACATTATACATGAGACAGAATACGAGCGTCAAAATTCTATGTTAGGTATTTTATAATTAGGATTAATGATGTGCACAATATACATTTTAATTAAGAGAGCTTTGATAAATATTTACCATTTTAAGGGAATGTATGGTTAAACTTCTCTATTAAAAATAATTGTTTTAAGTTTCTTGCCCATTTAAATGGATTCTAAGACCAAAGAAAATCTGATATTAAAATGTAAATGTTCTTCTGGAATATAGATTCTTCAAAAAACCCAGCTTCCAAATTCTGAAGGGCAGAACATTCTTATTCTACTTCTAAAGGAAAAAATGTACAGTAAATTCATTCCACAGGTTGATTCACACTTAAAATAGGTACAATGCCAACAGGTAAAGAAAAAAATAAAATGGGGAACAGAATTTATGATGTCACTGATGATATTTGCTAAAACAAACTGTAGCTGTGGGATAAATAAATTATTCATTTGATCACAAATGAAACCTTCAAAACATCTAGCAGCTTTTCACCATATACTTGTGCAAGGGGAATAGAAAGCAGAGTTATAGCAGCTGAAATAAGCTCTTATACCAAGCATTCTAATTAACCAAGTCCTAATCCCAATAATTAAAATGGAAACTACATTTAAAAGCTATGTAAAGACCTGTGAATCTGCAGGTATTAGCTTGTTTAAGACTGAATGTTTTTCTTTTCTAAAGGGGCTTAATGAACTCTCTCTTTAAGCATTACCACAATCATCTTGCTTTGTACTAAGAAAACAAAAAGTCAAACATAGCAAATTGTGAATTATTTCTGTGGCATCTGAAACATCATAGAGAGTACACAGACAATATACAAACTGTCTAATTACATTGAGAATGAAGCTGTTTATCCCTTAGAACACTAGTAACAATTAATGTTTATTTTGTAGAGGATTGGAGTTGGCACAATATTCTTTTTTAAAATGTCCATATCTTCCATTTTAGAGCACAGAGACCGATGTAAAATAAGACTTGCTCCTGGTCAGCATAAGTGAGTTTGAAGGGTTAAAAGCTCCGGGATGCAAGAACATACTGTCTTCAGATCTTTAAATTCAGAGTATTTACTCAGGTCTTAGAATGTGAACTCAGCACACAATTTCAGTTAAAGCTGTCTCTGGGTGATAGTCCATAAACAGTCATTAGAGATCACTGTAGTAAGCTCTTCTTTAATAAGCCATATCCAGGTGAAATCTCGCTGAAAATAAAGCCTATGGTTTAATTGCCTTGAAATTTTAGCAACTTCAGTATGTCCTCGGTCATTTTTTTTTTCATTTACTATCAGAATTATAAGGCAGGACATATTTGGCAGACATTACAAAGAGCAACAATGTCTGAAATAGAACTGTTTTCTGCCCTATTTTAAAGGATAATCATTTGATAAGAGACCCTAATGAACTACTTCATTATACATTTTAGCATAGAGTAATTTTCATGATTTTAAGAATGTATCGTAAAATATAAAGTGGAAATTTAACCATGCATATGGATGTTCAAATATATGAGGCCTCTCTGAAGATAGTCCCTAAGATAGCAAGACTTGTTGAGAAAACTGCAATCTAGAATGGCACTGTATTGTCATTTGCTTGAGATTGGAAAACTGGAATCTTCAAGAAATGAGGAATTGTTCTCTACATGGACTGCACTGGTTTGATCTTCAACTTCCCTGGAAACTTCCTATGCTAATCAGTAGTGAAAGGACCTGCTGGGTCTTCAAAGACACGAATGCAAGTAGTATGCAGTTTTTTGGAATTAATTGCATTTGAAACATTCTGAGTAGGTACTCTCTGGTACTATAAGTATCTGGTCATTTTTACATTGTGCTATTTCTGTAAAATTGACATTCTTTCCATCACCAGAATCTGCTTCCTTAAGGATGGTTGGATCAAATCAGAAAATGATTGCAATTTAATAGCTTTTTCTACTTGAAGCAATAGGCTTACTATAACCAAAACATCTGCTTATTTTGTTTCAGGAATTTTTGCCAGAAGCAACTGAATATTGATCAGCATCTCAAATATTACATTTAATTATCTATTTTTATATAAAAATATTAAGACTTTTAAATACTGTATGCTAATGTTATTTGATAATGACCTTTTACCTGAGGAAACCAGGAGGGTACTAGAATAGTAAAGGAACACCTTAGGTATTAATTAATGGGCAGAACAACTGCTTTTATAGATGCAATGAGATGTATTCACTGAAGTGCCATTTACCAATCCATGCACTTGTCCCTTTTTAGCTCCCTTTTCCATTCCCAACAACTATTTAAAGTCTTTCTTTTAGAATCCCCTTCTCACTTCCCTGGTTCTTAGCAGGCCACGCTGAGACCATCAGGTAAAATCCTTCAACTTCTAGCTCCAATACTCTAGGTATAAATCCATGGTTTTTTTTCCCTGCTTTCTTCCAAGGATAAGATCTCACTCTCTTATACAAGGCCAGACCTGTCAAAACTGCTGGCCATCTCACTCCCTGACTGGAGCTGTCCAGCAGAATTCAGCGTCCCTTCCAGGCTCCTACAGTGGAGCCCACAGACACTTGGCATAGAAAGTCTCACATCTTAAGATGTAGATCCTCCCCCGCTGCCCCTACTCATCTATGTATTTCTGGTAGTTCTCACTAATCCTAGCAAGCAGAGGTACTCAACAAAATGTGCTGAACTGAAACTACTTACTTTTAAGCATGAGTTATTTTCAAAGCTTCAACCAGAATGTAGCTTGTCCCAGATTGTCTGCAGAACAGCATATGACTCTGCTCCACTTTATTTTTCAACCCGTAAGTGACCCAAAAAAGAGGAATGAGAAATTTTCAGTGACTAGAGTTGCCAGATAAACTGCATGCAGACTGTCCAGTCAGAATTGAATTTTAGATAAACAAAAAATCATTTTTTAGTATAAGCATGTCCCTAATAGTGCATGGGACATACACTAAAAACAATTATTCGTTGTTTATCTGAAATTCAAATTTAACTGGTAACCTGTACGTTTATTTGCTAAATTTCACAACTTCGCCAGTGACTCAGAGGATTCAAGGAAAGCTTCTTTAGAGCCCCTGGAGGTTCATATCCAAGCTCTTTAAATTTCTGATCAGATTTTATATCTGTTAATGCAGCTGGGTATCCCTCTAAGCATCTCAGTAACAATTTTTAGGAAATGATGTTTATTATGTAAAATTTTCCCTTATTTTGCTATTTCATAGAATTCTCTTCTAATACCATCCATCAATAATTTTAGCACAAAGAATACTATAATGGTATTCAATATCTCTTGGAAAGCTGATATTCACAGTTATTACTTCACTTGAGTTAAGTCTTGGCTACATATATTAATAAACAATTGTTGAAAATTTCATATTTTCAATTAAACCAGCAAAACACAAAAAGGGGAATAAATAAATCTTTCATTTTGGGATTTCTTTTCTTCATTAATCAAGTACAGTGAGACATACAGCCCTCACTAACAGGCTGGGAAGAGGCAGCCTGGCAGGTGGAGGGGGAGTCTGTGATAGAGCGGCAGTGGGTCTTTGTTGGAAAAGCCTTCCCTAAATGTGAAACATCTGTAAATCTAAGCACTTCAGCTTTACTGTCTATGGGCTGGCAAGAGAAAAGAGTTGTCTCTTTTAGCATCGTGTAAATCTTGAAGGCCTGAAACCTTGGTCAACAGAGGAATTCCTCGCAGGCTGTTTAGAGACATACCTGTCTCACTAACAGAGGAATGGGTTGGTTTCTTCTGCAAAGGAATAATGTTTTAGAGCAAAAACTGCTGTGTGTGCCAGTTTACTGATTAATGGTGATGGTGCAATGGAAATTATAACCCAAAGTGGAAGGAAAGATGCCCTACAATTTGTTCCAATCCTGAAAATTCCTTACATTAATGCATTCTTCTTTCAGTGTTCTTGACAGTGACTATATAGGAAAGACATTTCTTTCTTATTCCCATGAAAGAATTAAAGAGAGATAAATGCCTCCCAACTAAAGGGATACAAGAGTGTGCCTCCCTCAAAATTTCAACTAGACTTGTCTGAAACAACTTCTAGGACGAGAAGGTCTAAGTCTGCTCTAACTATCTGATGTCCTAAGATGATAACGAATTAAGACGTTTATCCCAACACAAGAACACCTACCTGCCTTCCACCATATTGGCAGCTCCAGTTAAGGATGATTGTCAAGCTATGGCACAGCACGCACACACTGCAGAGATGCAGAACAATGCCTGGATGCCTGCCCAAAACTGGTCTCGCCAAATGACAGACTCAATTTATGGTACCAATCTAAAGCTCACTGAGGGTTAGCAGTCTTTTTCCTAGTTGGTGTGGGAAAGGGATGAAATTTGGAAAGCTCAAAAGCACGGGCTTCCACCTGCCTGTGTGGAGCGGAAAGGCTCACAAATATATTCATTAAACTTGATCTGAAGCAAGCAAGCCTGTGAGGTCTTTCCTGAAATATTGATTAGGTGTGTTACCAGACTCGCCACTAAGAGGTTGAGCAGAAACACGGTGAGTAGGTGCAACCCGCACCCACATTTGGAAGAAAGGCACAACAGAATACCCCATCACAACACTCCACTGTTTTGCTTTTAACAGCTGTGTGTCTGTGGCTCCCCACTTGCCTGTTTAATTCTACCTGCCAGGAAAGAGGATGCTCGAATTAGGAGTGTCCCAGCAGTTGGAGGTGGTACAGCACTCAGTCCCCTCAGACAGCTCCTCCGGGCTGGTAGCGCGGATGACCCCCAGACCAGCGGCCCCGCCAACCCTCAGCATTGCATTGCCCCAGGGGCGCGGGCCAAGGGGACCCCAGGACCCGGACCGAGCACTCGTCCGGGCCAGGCCGGCCTTCGTCCCCGCTTCCCATTTTGGCCTGTGCCAGGAATGTCTCCTTCAGAGCCCTCGTCGTTCAGTCGCTGGGTGACCCACTCCGGGGCCGAGATGCACACAGCCTCTCGCGCCAACAACCTGCAGCTCCGCGGGTGTTAATTTTGGGGAGAGGATTGGGGAGGAGGGTGGGAATTACGGTCCGGGGTGACCCTGAAGCCCCTGCACTGAGGCAGTGTGCACTTTCATTCATGTCCCCTCTTAAATTTCTGCTGCGCCCCAGATGCAGTGCAGCTCGCACGGTGCCTCACGCCTTCGCGGCCACCTCTCTCCTTTCCAAGGGCATTCGCCCCTGGACCCTCCGCTCCTCCCGGAATGTCCCCAGGCTCCGCTCCTCACCTGGACTCCGCCGGGGGAAGAAAACTCAGCAGGTCCTGGCATGAGGCAGTCGGGTCTCCATCTCCGCCTTCCCCAGGCGCTCCGGCTGCGCGCTCCGCGGCGGCGGTCAACGCGGTCCGCCCTGTCACCGAGGCTGGACAGGGGTGGCCGCGGCCGCCGAACAGGCTGCGGGCGGGGGAGGGGCGGGGGCGGGACAGGAATCTGGGTCGCGTGAAGCGGAGCAAGCCGGGATGCAGCCGGGGAGGCCGGCGAGGAGGAGGCAACAGCCAGCAGCCGGGGGAGGGCGTGCAGAGGTTTCCCGGGGAGCACAACGCGGGCGGCGACTGAGCATGCCCAGTCCCCGAGCCGGGGCGCGGGCGCGGTGCTGGGGAGGGAGCGCGACTGCCTTAGCCGGGGTCGGAGGGAAGGGGTGAAACAGGCTGTGGGCAGCAATGCCGCGAGTTGGCTGCAGTGGCCCAGTTTAATTGCTCCTAGGTCAACTCCCCGGAGGCTCGGGGGACTGGAAGATGGAGAACCTCGGAAGACCGGTCAGTGGGAGTCCGGGAGTCCTGGAATGAGAGGGCAAGGTGTGTTCCTCCAGAGAACTGTCCAAGTCAAAGTTTGTTTTTAGCTTAGCCCCAACCTCTGCACACTCACCGAGTGATTCCCCCATCCAGACACCCACCCCTCACCTGCTTTCCTGTGTCTGGGGACCTTCCCCGCAGGGATGCCCAGGCAGCCCCCGCCTTGCCCGACTCCTGAACCAGTCGGGTCAAGTTCTCAGAGGGCAAGCTCTTCAATTAGGTGTAATTAGAGATCGTGTCAGTCTTCCCGGGTCACATATCTGCATTTCAACCAGGGCTTCAGAAACAATACCTTTACCCCGGGGTTGATTATAGTGGATGAATTATAGACAGTGGTCTGGGCTATTTGGAAAACATTGCTTCACAGTGCAATAGGGCTGACCCAGAACTCACTTTACACACACACACACACACACACACACACACACACACACACACACACCTATGCCCTGCTTTGGTGTTTTGTTTCATGTTTGATAAAGAACGTTTTCTCTATATCTAATTTTAAAAACCTTATGTTAGGGCAGCATAGGGTCGGGGTAAGAGGATGAGCTTAGAGGTCGGCCTTGATTTCAGTGTAATTTACCACCCAGTAGGTTTCCTATCTATTCTGCACCTCCTTTTCCTCTTCTCTAAAATGGAGGGTGGAGATCCCTGTCTCTGGGACACTGTGAGCATTAAGAGAAGCAATGTCTGTAAAGCACCTGTTCCGTAGTAGATGTTCACTAAATAAACGTCTCTGTAGGTTCCACCTCCACTATTCCATTTTTATGAAAGGTTGGGTTAGTGATAATCCTTAAATGGTGAATATTTATCATGTTTCCTCCTATTAAATAACCTTAAGCCCTTGATCTAATTTTTTTTTATCATTGCTAACAGCATTAGCCACTATTACCTTTTCTTGCAACTATCCATTTTCTTCATACTCCCTTGAATAAACCTCTTGGAAAAGGCTGGACTAAGGCCATATATGGGGCGTTTTTCGAGGAAAAGCTTTTCAGGAGAGATTCACTATGGGCAGGTTTATCCACATGACAGAAGAATTTCACTCCATAGTCTTTTAAAAGTAATTTAATTTACTTGCGTTCCCTGTGGTCCTTGTTTCACAACTATTCCATAAAGTAAGGTATGCTTGTAGGGAAGGAAATTTACTTTCCACTAAGTACTCCACATTTTAAAGTATCGATGTTCAAAACATAAACTTTTCATTTCCCCCCAAACTTACCATGTTCTTTATAATATGTTGCCTTTATTTATGGTGCTCCACCTTTTCTGGAATACTTTCGATTCCACTTCACAAAGGCCTACTCGCTCTTCAAAGCTCAAATGCTATCTTCTTTCTGAAGGCCTTCCCAAACTCTAAGATAAAAGTTACTGCTCTGCTGCCCTAGCACCAGGGCATACTGCTATCACAACACTTATCACAGTTGATTGGTATTGTTTAAGCAATGTAAAACAATTTACTGAGCAAGAATTATGTGCAGGCACTATTCTAGGTGCTGGAAAAACAACAATGAACAAGACAGACAAGCTACTTGCCCTCATGAAACTTAAGAATCCAGTTTGAAGAAGATAGGTAATAAACACCTAAACAATAAATAATCACCAAGGACACAAGTAATTTGTTTTTGGTCTTTGTGTTATTCATTGAGTTACTCGAGATGGTCTTGATTTATCCTTCCAAAAACATCAATAAAAATATTAATATTGGCTGCAGGACAACCAAACTACATGGACATGGATTCTGGCCAATTTGTTGCTGAACTAATGATTTTTACGCCTTTTGATTCCCTGTAGGTAGATACCTACAATCCATATGATGAATAAAAGCTGAAGGGGGAAGGCCATAGACTTTAATCCCCACATCAAATTATATCCATTCTCTAACCTTAAGAAGCAGCATCTCTGGCCAGCCGAGTGGCTCAGTTGGTTAAGAGCCTGAGCTCTGAGCAGCAGGGTCACCGGTTCGATTTCCACATGGGCCAGCGAGCTGTGCCCAAGCTGAGCTGCCATTGAGCTGCCAACAGGTGGCAGGATGGCTCAGCTGGTGAGAGCACGTGGTCCCAACAACTAGGTTGCTGGTTCGACTCCCGCGTGGAATGGTGGGCTATGCTCACCAGCAACTAAGGTTGAACCCGGCACCTTGAGCTGACCTGCCCTGTGCTGCTGGCGGGCATCGCTGGATGACGACTGGACTTGGAGCTGAGCTAGCCGTGCCCTCCACTAAGATTGAAGGACAACAGCTTGGCTGTTCCCCTTCCCCAATTCCCCAACACTGTTCCACTTCCCCAATAAAATCTTAAAAAAAAAAAAACCCAGAAAGAAAGCAATAGCGTTTCTCCAATGGCCAGATTCAAAATGAACTCCCAGATCTCCTGCATCCCAAACATCTCTTCCAGGATCACATATAACTCCAAAACCCTCACCTTCTTTCCACCTTTGGCCTCTATTTATCTCAATAGTTATTCTCTATTGTATCATTTGATTGTTTGGATGTATCTCCTGTCTGAATAACTTAAGGTTTTCTCTTGGTTTTTCTTATTGTCTGAGTGTGAGACAGGCTTGGCACCACTAAGAATTTACTTTCTCAAAGGGTATTTGTACACATGTATTCAATAGCAATTAGTGATAATCTTTAATGTTTAACTCCAGGGCAGAATCTCATTAATCCTTGTATTAATTAAGAACTTAGTAGATAACCAATGTGCAATAGATTCTCAATAAAAGAAATGAATGAATGAATGTATACAAGCTCTCAACTCTTCTTACTTTCTCAGACCATAGTTTTCTTCTAATTGGTCTTCCTTCTAACCCTACCATTTGGCTTAGTTTTGTCCTTTCCTAGTCTACTAATTTCTCTCCAGCCACCAATTCACAGATTTCTACACTTCACAGTCCATAGAGCATTGTGGAAGAAAATCTTAGCCATAAATTCATTACACCTTTGTGTTTTAGCTAAAACCACAACCTGTCATCTGTAAATCAGTGTCACTATTACTGCCTTCAGTCCACAGTAACTATCTTTAAATTTGTTTTCTCTTTTCCGTTTCTCCCACCCACCATGCTTTTAACAATGTACACCTGGTTTTCCCCACTGCACCAGAGGAGACCATCAAGTATCACCCCAGGAATTAGCTCATTATTCTAAACATATCCCCCACACCCTTTCTTTCCTTTTCCTCATCAATCTCAACAGAATCAATCATTTTTTTTTTTTTTTTTTGGTGTGTGTGTGTGGCTTGTGGAATTAGCAACACTTTTTTTTTTTTTTTGAGGGCAGTGTCACTGGCCCTCATATGTGGGACCCGAACCGGGGCTGCTGGCTTCCCAAGCCAGCGCTTAACCACAGCGCCACTCGGCCGGCCCCATCTTTTTATTCTTGAATGCTAGTCTATACCACTAGGCTATCCTCTTCCATCTTTAGTCCCTCTCTTCTGGCTATCACGAACTTCTCTTTCTCTCAACCACCTTCCATATCTAATAAATGTACTGAGAGTTTGTTAGGAAACCTGACTTGATCATATGCCCTATTAAGATGTCTAAAAAGGAACCAGCTAGTGTAAAGCTCTCAGGGGTCCTCTAAACTCACTGGTCCTTTCCCATCTCCAGGCATTTCTTTTGTGCTTCATCATGGCTATAATTACATCTGCCAAGCCTGTAAGCACACACAAGTGTGTGACCTCATGCTCTGCTAACCTGAAGAATCTTTCCTAAATATCCCTACCATCAAACATATTTTGTCTTATAGAGTACTAGATACTGTTTAAGGAACGCTATTCTGATGTGCAGCTTTGTCACAGGCAAACAAATAAAGCATTTTGCACCAGTTAATGAACACTGGAAAAATACAACTAATAGACAATCTAGTAGGATAACATACAAAGAGCTTTATAAAATTTCAGGTAATAGGCTTGTTGGGAGACAAGTGTATCTTTAGGTTAATCCAGGAAGTACTCATGGGCTTCCAAACTGTCAGGGATCCATGCCCAGGTAGTTTGGAAGCAATTAGTTGTCTGAATGAAGGAAATAGTGTTTGGTAACATTTGCTAGAGCAATGTTACATCATGTTAAAGCACCAGACTGGGAGTTAAGGGACTGGGCTTAACCTTCAGTTTTGTCTCTAAAGTGAGGACAATAGGAACCTTTAGTTCGTTGTGTTGCTGTCAGAATTAAATTAGTAATGATTTGTAAAGAATTTAGCAGAATGGCTGGCCCATTGTGCTTAATAAATATTAGCTGTGAATCCAGTGGCATATTTCTGGATAAGAAGCCCATTTGACAGATTACCATGAGGTCAACAGAGGGAGTAGTTAAGAAACAGAGGTCATCTGATGTAGCATTTAGAAGTAATGAGTAGAGAATCTACAGAGGAGGATGTGCCTCTAAAGCCTGCCCCAGTTACAGAGGGGAGCTGAGGAAGGGATGGCCTAGGAGATGCTGTGCTCTGTCACCTACCTGGACTTCACATTGGCTCATTACAAGTGACACAGAGTTTAGGTCTTTTCCAGACATGTGGGTATGATGCCTTGCTCAGAAGATCTCTCATTAAACATCATCCTTAGGAATTTATTTGAATAAAAACTTCCCCACCCAGAGGTTTCTTTCTTTAGCAAGGTTAGATTGAGCAATGGGCAAGTAGAATTTCCTGCCTGGGTCATTTTGTGGGTGGGGTGGAAGTCATGGCCCATTTATTTATTTTTAATCTAGTTCTGGTCTTAGGTGTTGTGACTTGAAGACTTGGTAGTAGAAGATGTATGTGTTGTAAATAGTGACTTCATAATGAAACCAGAAATCTCTGGGCCTAAAAAGTATTAGGCCTTGCTCAGTTTGCTTAATTGTTGTATAAAGTTTAAAAATTAATGTAAGGCCATTCTGTCTTCCAGTAGGATGAATTTATAGGCCTAGGGAGTTCTGTGTACAAAACTGAAGTAGCAATTAGATCCAATATGCCTATTAATATCTATATTGATAAAATTATGACTCTGATTATGTGACAATCATCATCTCTAAGCAAAACAAACCGAATAATTTAAGACTCTTAGACATGCAGCTGTGGCAGTAGTTCTCAAAAGATGATTTAGAGAAGGATTTCCAGTGACTTAAAAACTGGTCCAAAATGCAATTCATTTAATAATCATTTATTGAGCACCTAGTATATATAATATACTATGCTAGATATTAGGGATATAAAAATGGATAAAACACTGTCCATAATCTTGAGGAACTCATATCCAGACAGAAGTGCCAACATACACACACATATAACTACACACACACACACACACACACACACACACACACACACACAAAATATGGACTTTTTCTTCAGGTTTGTATGCAATATAGAATTAAATCTCTACTAAGTCTCCTTCTCCCATCTCAACCACCCAGTCCAAGTCCTCTGTGCCTGGTTTTGTTTAAGACATCATTCCCCCATGACAATGCAGGCCAAAATTATCTGTGAATCCTCGTGCTCACGAACCCACTCCTGACAGCCAAGTCCAAGGAGTTTAATCTCCAAAAGATATCTGATCCTGCAGCAGCCCAAGAGCAAGAAAGTGATGCTGACAAGTTAAAAAAGTTTGAATATTTTGTGACTGACACTTTGTATGATGCCCCTACTTGGAAATTTTAATGGGCCCATCCTTCAATGGCCTTTACAGAGAGGGGCAGTCTCGAGGGTAGGGGGCACTGACATTAAATAGGTGGCAGTATCTATACCAGAATATATTTTTCAAGGAGCAAATTTACATTTTTGAAGGCTATTTTGAAAAATAGTCAATTTTAGTAGATGGAACAAAATTGAGCTTTCCCTGGGTCTATGAAAACAAGGCCGTGGATCAAATTAAGAAGCTTTATAATTTCTTCCTGGAAGTTTATGTTACTTAGGTTGAAGTGAAACACTTTAGTGAAGCTCTGGAAGGAGAAGTTTTTGTTTTTTAGAGGGCAATGTCACCAGCCCTCATATGTGGGATCCAAACCGGGGCCGCTGGCACCCCAAGCCAGCTCTTAACTACCGCGCCACTTGGCCGGCCCTGGAAGGAGAAGTTTTGATACCAAGATAAACTTGGAGGACAATTTAAGATACCTATAAAAAGACATATTTGCCATGGCCAACAAATAAAAAAATGCATCTATTGAAAATTCAGTCACCAGATATGAGCTTGAATACATAAAAACTAAATGGGAATACCACTTGCTTTATGAATGGTGCTGGGATAGACATGGCTCCATATGACATAAATTCCCTTAATGGTCCAAACCCACCCAACTTTTTGGATCTCAGCAGTTGCATAAAGGAAGCTCAGGTGTATTCAACATTTAAATTGCTTGTGGCTCATCCTAAGATTGAAACCATCCTCAACGCTGTTTTAGTTGGAATGGTGAAATTTACTGTCATTGCAGATGGCATCATCAAAGACTGCTGAGAACTAGAACTCATGGCTCTGGTGGTCAATCTTGAAGGAATCGATGTGCAGGAGTCTCAGAACACCCTCAACAACATTCAGCTCCCCGTCACTTCTGGCATTGACTTGGAGGATGCAGTCAAGAAGGCTGTGGCCAGTATGGCAAAGAAGTCATTCCTTTTTCTAATCCAGTAGGACAGATGTCTCCATTCCTAGAAAAAGGGACAGTTCTCATCAATAGGAAGAGAAGTTCTCCATTTGGGGGAAAAAAAAAAATGGTGAGTGAGGATTAGGACTCATCTTGAAAATCTTAAATCTGTGCTTTTATTTAAGAATAGATATCTACATAGCCTAAATAATTCTGATTTCACTAAAATAATGACCTATTTTCTAATGTTATCTTCTTTATCATGGTAAACCTTCCAGTAGATAGCACCTTGCTAACTACATTTGGGAGTAATCTATATGGCCAGACAATGTGGATATAGTGAAACATTTGAATCAGGACCTAGTTTATTTAAGAGAACTCTGCTGCACAGTACTCAAGACTAATAGAAAATTAGAAATAAAAAAAAAATCAGGCAAAATTACATTTAAGACAGACGGTTTGGTTATGTTAAACTTTTGAAAGGATACAACTGAACTCTTATAACAAACAGCTATCACATAATATGCTATTGTCACATGTTTCTTATTCCAACATATGTTTTGAATTCGTGAGGTTGTTTTATTCTAAAATATTTTCCAAGGAAAGATCTACACGTATACCCCACATATGTATTGTACCATTTGCCGTAATCTTAAATATACTACTTACATGATAATCAATATAAAACCTAAAAGACTTACTTGTTTGTGGAGCAGAAGTTTTTATTTTATTTCAAAACTGAAAAAATCTGATTCTTCTGAAAATCTATATAATTCATTAATTTCAGGTGAGAAAATAAAGATCAAGTTTTAGATGTTGGTGTCTTCAATTTATTTGTTTATTTTTCAGAATCTACCAGTTGTGGTGGACAGAGGGGAAAATGTAGTAAAGAAAGTGTGGTTTTTCCTATGATAATTATCTATATAGTAGAGATTTTTTTTTTAATTTAAATATTTTATTGGGGGAACTGGCAGAGGGGAACAGTGTTGGGGAATCGGGGAAGGGGAAAAGAAAAGTAGCTGTCCTTCTTGTTCTTCAGTCTAGTTGTGGAGGACATCGCTTCACTGGCCCATGTTGGTACTGTGATCATTGCGCTCTTCCCAGCTGAGGCAGTTGGTCACCGGTCATTGGATGGCTGCTCACAGCAACTCATGGCAGCTCACGCAGGCTGCCGGCTGCTCAAGCTGGCTGCCAGCCACTCATGGTAGCTTATGGCAGCTCACTGCACCAGGGGATGCAGCCTACGCCATTGCCAGTGACTCATGGAGGCCCAGTTCCAGGTTGACCTGTTTGTTGTCTGTGAAGGGCACAGTGTCACTGGCCCTCATGTGGGATCCAAACCGGGGCCCTGCTGCTCAGAGCTGGCGTCCCAAACCAACTTTTAACCAACATGCCACTCGGCCAGCCCCAGTAGAGAAGATTTTGATTTAGATTTTTTTAATTTTGGTAAATGATTTTAACTTGGTTCACTAATTTAAGACCTATATTTTGTGAGCTATTAGCAAAAAATTCTGTACTAAGAAGCAAAAAAAGTAATTATTGTGACTATGCATTTATTTCAAATAAACCAAAAGCAACACATTTCCATCCTATTTGGGAAGTATGAGTTGGTCATGTACTTTGAATAAGGGATAAATAGATGGATGAATGGATAGATGAAGAGGAGGAAAGGATGATGAATAACATGGATAATAAAGCATTCATCTGTCCAGAATTTTCTGAGACTATTCATTTCAAGTATTGACTGTCATTGTCAAATTGTGTTTCAGATGATGTGTCAATGTTTTTTCCCCCCAGAAAACGTGTTATCATATAAATGGAGGCGTTTCTTCTACTAATTTAATATGCCAACTGAGAAAGATGAAGATTATCGTGACATCTTGTCTTCATTCAGCACTTATTGAGTGCCCTGTGCAAGTTCTGGTGGGCAATGGCGATGTGAAGATGAATCTGGAGCCTGGCCTCAAAAAGCTCACAGTCTAGTAGCAGAAAAGGTCATGAGGACAGATACATTTAATGTAAGAGTGTAAGTGGTGCACTGGAGATATGGACAGATTTCTGATAGGAGCCCCCTGGAAGGTGTGTCCGATATATCATTCTTTAGTATGTCCAGGAATTTTCTACAGACGATAAAAATAGCCCACCAAAGACCCTGTCTCCTCTTGGCTTCGTGACATGTCACTACAGTGCCATGTTACTCATGCTGTACAAGTATGCAGGTCATGTAAAAATCTGTTGCTTTACATTTCAAGGCATCATGTATTTATGTGAATTATGGAGTCAACAATATAGAACAGCCTGGAGTGATGTGCCTTGAAAATCTGATTATTCAGCTCTTGAAATTCCACCTAATAGTTGAGCTAAAGTATCTGTTCTTTCTTCTCTTACAGCAGGAAGGGCATTTCTTCTCTGAAGCATCTCAGAATCTCAAAAATATTATTTATAAAGTCACAATGCATTAACTTCCTTCACTTCAACAAGCAGTTCTTGAATGTCCACTGTAACTGAGACACACTTCTAGAGGGGATTCCACATACTTAGGTCCTAAAAATTAGTTGTAGCTCAAGGATAATAATAACACCTGAAGATCATAAAATAGTAATGACTGGGCTGGCCGAGTGGCGCTTTGGTTAAGAGTTGGCTTGGGATGCCAGCTCTGAGCAGCAGGGCTCCGGTTCAGATCCCACATGTGGGCCAGTGATGCTGAGCCCTCTAAGATGGTGAACAACAGCTCAACCTGGAGCTGGGCTGCCGTGAGTTGCGGAGGACGGTGTAGGCTGCAGTGGGGCTGACCGGCAGCTGGCGTGAGATTTTGTGAGTGGCTGTTCAATGGCTGGTGAGTGACTGCCTCACCCAGGAAGAGCACAATGATAGTACCAACATGGGCCAGTGAAGCAACGTCCTCCACAACTAGACTGAAGAACAAAAAAAGGACATCAACTTGTCTGTTCCCCTTCCCCAATTCCCCAAAGCTGTTCCCCTCCTCCAATTCCCCAATAAAATATTTTTTAAAAAAAGTAATGATAAAAAAAACTAACAGCTCCAAATGCCTCTCCCTACATACCAGACACTATCATAAGCACTTTATGTATTAATTCAACTAAAATGACATGGGGCTTTCACAAGTCTCTGACTTAATGGATTTCTTTGGACTTGGGAATAAAGGAGATGAGAAATTGTATTTGAATGTGTGAGGAAATAAAGTTCTCTTTTAAAATCCCTTTTTTCTTTGCTAGATCCCTTCAGCCAATGTTTCCTTGGAGCCAGTATAGGAGCTGCTACAGATGGCAGTATTATCAACAAACTTTAAAGGCAGAGAAGCAGCCAATGAGAACTAGGAGAACTTTTGAGGCTCAGGAACCACAAGAAGGTGAACCGATATGTCTTTTTTTTAATTTATAACATCTATTCTTTTATGAAACTAAAAAGCATGCTTTAAAAAGAACAGAATTCAATTGTATTTTTCCTGTTCCTTGTTCTGCTCTTGTCTCTAGATTAAAGTGCTGAGAGACTGGGGTACCTCATCTATTAAAGTAGACAAATATCCTAAAATAGAAAAATAGGGGGAAAAGCACCCAAGAGAAAAATAAAAATTACAACAAAAATGCCATCGTGCTGTCAAAATCCCAATGTAGAATCAGCTTCAGGTGAAGAAAGTGAGTCGCAAAATTATCTCCATTCTTATTGTTTTTGTTGTTCTCACTAAAATGGCAGGAAAACCCACTGGAAGAGTTGCTGGTAGCTCAATCCTATTTAGAATATAATTTATAATTTTGTGGTTAAAAGCATGAACTAAAGATATTTTCTTCTGTGAGTGAAGAATTTACTAAGAAATTTCTAGTACACATCGTTATATCTTCATATAACATGCCATCAAAATTGTGGATGGTTTTTACATTCTAGTTGAAACTGGTTTTCATCGAATGGGAGGAACAGGGCCAGGAATACTTGGAACAGTAATTTTGCATCAGAATCACTTGGGTAACTATTTTCCAAATAAACATGCCAGAACATCACCTTGGCCTAGTGAATCAGAATCCTTGGGGGATGGGGCCCATGTATACGTTTTTTGAAAACTCTCCCAAGTGACTTTATTGCACACAGCTGAATAAGAACCACACACTTAGGAGGAAGCCAAGTTCCGTAAAAGCATCAACTGCAGCTCATTTGTTTCCTAGTTTATTACGCTCTTGCAATAAAATAATAAAATTCATATGCTGCCCCAGGTTGAACCTTCTAAACAGACCTATTGTGAATAGACTATGATGTGGTTATTTTCTTCTTTGCCTAAGTGAAACTAGTGCTTTACTAGCATAACAGCAAGAACATTTAATAAGTACTCCACAGAGAGAAGCAATGTTTGCCATTAACGTTTATTAGGCTGTGGTAGGCATGGTAAGACCACAAGAGATTGGCCAATTTATTTACAAAGGAACATGATGTAACAGACAGAGATGGGGAAAAAGCCTTAAATCAAAACATTTTTTGAAAAAAGAATAACAGCCGTTGTGGTGCTCTCAGTGTGTGTTTGTGCAGGTAAGAGCAGAAACTGCACTGACTTTGTAAAAACTACAAACCACACCGCATAGCCTCACTCATCTAGAACTGCATCGCTGGGGTCACTCTGGGCGCAGGTGGCCGGCTCTGGCTCCACAAGATGCAGAGGAGCTTTTGTATAGCAGAGGACTACCTGGAGATAGCTTGGTGGACTTAAGCCAAGACTGGCACTGTTTTTTTGGTTTTTTTAAATTTTTATTATTATCATATATATATATATATATATATATATATATATCCCCTTTCTCTCTTCTCTTCTTTTTTCTTTTCCTCTGCTCTGCTTTTCCTCCTTTTCATTTTTCTGTATTGATTTTTTTTCCTTTGGGTTTTGCTATTTTTTGATTTGTTTCTTTTGTTTTTTTTGTATTTTTGAAACTTTTGTTTGTGTTGAGTGTTGGTTGTTGGTTGTTATTACATGTGAGTGTGTTTGTTTTTTTGTTGTTGTTGTGCTTGTTGATTTGTTTTGTTCTGAAATCACCCTGCACTGAGGCTCAGCCCAAGAGGAACAAAAATCAACACACCCAGAGACCAATTCTAGACCAAACCAGAGCATAACCAGGGTTTGACCTACAAGAGACACACCCAGAGGGAATTATCTACAGGCACATGAGCCCATTGGGGCCAAACCTCATCTGAGAGATCAACCCTCACACAGCAGCTCATACACTGTAGACATAGCCAATCTTCACAGCTAGTCAGCCTGGGAGTCAACCTACCTACTGACAAGCCAAAAGCAATTAAAGCTCAACTTCAACAGAATAACATACACAACACAAGGGACACCTCTGTAAGACACGCACAGGAGAATAGGAAGACTGAGCCTTTCAAACATAAAAGGACACATACCACATAAGTGCACCCAGTAAAGACTGAGAGACCTAGGGGATCTACCTAATACATCGAAGTAAGCACAAAAAGTCAGCCAGAATGGGGAAACAAAGAAAAATGTCCCAAATAAAAGAACAGAAGAAACCTCCAGAATTAGTGGAACTAAATGAAATAGAGGCAAACAACCTATCAGAGACAGAGTTAGAACACTGATGATAAAAATGTTTAAGGAACTTAGTGACAACATAAAGAAGGATAGAGAAATCATAAAAAACAACCATTTAGAACTAAAGAATACAATAACTGAAATAAAGAACAGTCAAAGGAATTATCAGAAGATTAGTTGAAGCAGAGGGTTAAATCAGTGATTTAGAAGACAAGACAGCAGAGATCACCCAAGGGAAACAACAAAAAGAAAAAAGAATAAAAAAAATGAAAATAGTTCAAGAGACCTGTGGGATAACATCAAGCATGATAACATTCACATCATAGGAATAACAGAAGGAGAAGAGAAAGAGCAAGGGATCGAGAACATATTTGAAGTAACCATGACTGAAAACTTCCCTGACCTGGTAAAGGAAATCAATATACAAGCCCAGTAAGTGCAGAGAGTTCCAACCAAGGTGAACCCAAACTGTCCCACACCAAGACATGTTATAGTTAAAATGGCAAAGGTTAAAGACAAAGAGAAAATCCTAAAAGCAGCAAGAGACAGACAGCAAGTTACTTAGAAGGGTGCTTCCATAAGACTATCAGCTGAATTTCTACAGGTCAGAAGGGAGTGGCAGGAAATATTCAAAGTGATGAAAAACAAAGGTCTATAATCTACATTGCTTTATCCAGCAAGGCTATCATTTAAAATTGAAGGAGAGATAAAGAACTTCCCAGAAAAGAAAAAACTAAAGTTCATTACCACCAAGCCAGCATTGCAGGAAATGTTAAAAGGGCTTCTTTAAGCAGAAGAAAAATGAAAACAATCTAAATAATGAAGACGAGAAATACAAATAACAAAATGGCAATAACTATGTACAAATCAGTAACCACTTTAAATATAAGTAGATTAAATGCTCCAATCAAAAGACATAGGGTGGCTGAGTGAACAAGAAAACAAGACCCTTGCATATGCTGCATACACGAAACTCACCTCAGATAAAAAGACACACATAGGCTAAAAGTAAAGGGACATTTCATGCAAATGGAAATGAGAAAAAATTTAGAGTAGCAATACTTATACCTAATAAAAAAGACTTTAAAAAAGAAGAATATAACAAAAGACAAAGAAGGACACTACATAATAATAAAGGAATCGATCCAACAAGAGGACATAATCCTAGTAAACATCTATGCACCCAACATATGAGCACCTAAATATATAAAACAGATATTGACTGACATAAAGATAGAGATCAACAGTAACACTATCATAGCAGTGGACTTCAACATACCACTGACAACAAGGGACAGATCCTCCAGACAGAAAATCAATATGGAAACAGCAGCTTCAATGACACATTAGACCAGCTGGATTTAATCGATATTTTTAGAGCATTTCATCCCAAAGCTGCAGAATATACATTCTTCTCGAACGCACATGGAACATTTTCCAAGATAGACTACATGTTAGGACACAAAACAAGTCTCAATAAATTTAAGAAGACTGAAATCATATCAAGCATCTTCTCTGATACAGTGCTATGACATTAGAAATCAACTACAAGAAGAAAACTGGAAACACACAAATACATGGAGGCTGAATAACATGCTACTAAATAGCGAGTGGGTCAAAAATGAGATCAAGGAGGAAATCAAAAGATACCTCGAGACAAACGAAAATGAAAACACCACGACCCAAAATCTCTGGGATGCAGTGAAAGGAGTCCTAAGAGAGATGTTCATAGCAATGCAGGCCTACCTAAAGAAACAAGAAAAATCTCAAATCAACAGATTATCCTTATACCTTAGGAAAAAGAACAGCAAAATAAGCTCAAAGAGAATACAAGGAAGGAGATAATAAAGATCAGAGCGGAAATAAATGAAATAAAGACCAAAAGAACAATAGAAAAGATCAATGAAACCAAGAGCTGTTTTTGTGAGATGATAAACAAAATTGACAAACTTCTAGCCAGACTCATCAAAAAAAAAAAGAAAAAAAGAGGACCCAAATTAATAAAATCAGAAATGAAAGAGAAGAGGTAACAACAGACACTACGGAAATACAAAAAAATTTAAGAAAATACTATAAGCAACTATATGTCAACAAATTAGACAATCTGGAAGAAATGGATAATTTTCTAGAAGCATACAATCTTCCAAGGCTAATTCAAGAAGAAACAGAAAATCTGAATAAACTGATTACTACCAAGGAAACTGAATCAGTAATCAACAAGCTTCCAGTTAACGAAAGCCCTGGACCAGACGGCTTCATAGGTGAATTTTACCAAACATTCAAAAAAAGAGTGATCACTATTCTATTCAAATTATTCCAAAAATTCCAGAAGGAGGGCAGGCTCACTAGTTCTTTTTTTAAATTTTTATAGCTGAGCCATCCTGCCATCTGTTGGCAGCTTAGCGACAGCTCAGCTCGGGTTGGGCAACAAACTGCTGTTGCTCAGAGCTCAACTCACACTTTTGAGTGAGCTCTTAACCAACTGAGCCACTCGGCCAGCCCCCAAACTCTCTTTATGAAGCCACTATCACCCTGATAACCAAATCAGACAAAGACCCTACAAAAAAAGAAAACTACATGCCAATATCCCTAATGAACACAGATGCGAAAATCCTCGACAAAATATTAGTAAACAGAATTCAGCAATACATCAAGAAGATCATACTCTACAATTAAATGGGATTCATTCCTGGTAAGCAAGGTTTGTTCAACATCCACAAATCAATTAATGTGATACACCACATCAACAAAATGAAAAATAAAAATCTTATGGTCATATCAATAGATGCAGAAAAAGCATTTGACAAAAATCCACCAGCCATTTATGATAAAAACTCTTAGCAAAGCAGGAATAGGCGTATATCTCAACATAATAAAGGCCATGTATGATAAACCCACAGCTAACATCAAACTCAATGGGGAAATGCTAAAACCATTCCCCTTAAGATCAGGAACAAGACAAGGTTGACCACTTTCTCCACTTTTATTTAACATAGTTTTGGAAGTTCTAGTCACAGCAATCAGACAAGAAAAAGAAATAAAAGGCCTCCAAATTGGAAAGGAGGAAGTAAAACTGTCATTATATGCAGATGACATGACACTATATATAGAGAATCCCAAAGACTCCACCAAAAAACTAATAGAATTGATAAATGAATTTAGTAAGGTAGCAGGATACAAAATTAATATTCAGAAATCAGTTGCATTTGTATACACCAATAACAAACTATCAGAAGGAGAAATTAAGAAAACAGTCCCATTTACAATTGCTTCAAAAACTATAAAAATACTTAGGAATAAATTTAACCAAAGAAGTAAAAGACCTGTACTCAGAAAATTATAGGACATTGAAGAGAGAAATTAAAGAAGACACAAATAAATGGAAACACATACCATGCTCAAGGATAGGAAGAATTAATATAGTTTAAATATCCATACCGACTAAGGCAATATATAGATTCAATGCAATTCCTATCAAACTACCAATGACGTTTTTCAAAGAAATTAGAACATATAACCCTAAAATTTATACGGCAATCTTGAGAAATAAGAACAAAGTGGGAGGTATCACGACAGTTGACATCAAATCATACGACAAGGCTATAGTAATCTAAACAGCATGGTGCTGGCATAAAAACAGACAGATCAATGGAAAAAAATTGAGAGCCCAAAAATCCATACCTATATGGTCATTTAATCTACGACAAGGGAAGCAAGAATTTGCATTGGGGTAAAGACAATCTATTCAATAAATGGTGCTGGGAAATCTGGACAGACAAATGCGAAAAAATGAAGTTAGACCACTTCCTTATGCCATATACAAGAATAAATTCAAAATGGATTAAAGACTTAAATGTAAGATCTGAAACCATAAAATTCCTAGAAGAAAATATAGGAAGTAAATTTGCAGACTTTATCCTTAGTAATATTTTTACTGATATATCCCATCGGGCAAGGGAAGTAAGAGAAAAAATAAACGTATGAGATTACATCAAACTATAAAGTTTTTTCCACAGTGAAGGAAACCATCAATAAAACAAATAGGCATCCTACTGAATGGGAAGAGATATTTGTCAATGATACATGTGATAAGGGGTTAATATCCAAAATTTATAAAAAACTCATTCAACTCAATACAAAAAACACAAACAACCCAATTAAAAAATGGGCAGTGTGGGTCGGCCAAGTGCTCATTGGTTAAGAGTTGGCTTGGGAGCGTGAACTCTGAGCAGCAGCACCGGTGGTTCGGATCCCACATGGGCCAGTGAGGTTGTGCCCTTTACAGCTAAGATGGTGAACAACAGCTCGAACTGGAGCTGGGCTGCCGTGAGTTGCTGGCGACGGCATACACTGTAGTGGGGCTGCCAGCAGGCTGCTGTGAGCTACCATGAGTGTGAGCGGCCAGCAGCTGGCGTGAGCTGCCGTGAACCGCCGTGAGTGGCTGTCCAATGGCCAGCTACTGACTGCTTCATCCGGGAAGAGCACAATGATCACAATACCAACATGGGCCAGTGAAACGACATGCTCCACAACTAGACTGAAGAGCAAAACGACAGCAACTTGTGTGTTCCCCTTCCCAATTCCCCAACACTGTTCCCCTCCTCATACAAAAAAAATGCTCAACTTCATTCATCATTACAGAAATGAAAATAAAGACCACAATGAGATACCACTTCACTCCTGTCAGAATGGCTATCATCAATAAATCAACAAACAAGTGCTGGCAAGGATGTAGAGAAAAGGGAGCCCTTGTGCACTGCTGGTGGGATTGCAGATTGGTGGGATTGCAGTATGGAGATATCTCAAAAAACTGGAAATGGAAGTACCTTATGACCCAGCAATTCCACTCTTAAGTATCTATCCAGAAAAAAACAAAACACTAATTTGAAAAAATTTATGCACCCCCATGTTTATTGCAGCATTTTTCACAATAGTCAAGAAATGGAAACAGCCGAAATGCCCATCGGTAGACGACTGGATTAAGAAACTGTGGTACATTTATCCACTATAAAGAAGAATGAAATCATACCATTTGCAACAATATGGATGGACCTAGAGAACATTATGCTAAGTGAAATAAGTCAGACGGAGAAAGACAAATACCATATGATCTCACTTATATGTGGAATCTAAAGAATAGAAAAAATGAACAAACTAATCAGAAACAGTCTTAAAGATATAGAGAGAAAACTGAGGGTTGCTAGATGGGAGGGGGGTGAGGATGAGGGAGAAGGTGAGGGGATTGGAAAGCACAAATTGGTAACCACAAGATTGCCACAGGGATACGAAAGACAGTTTGGGGAATATAATTGATAATGTTGTAAAGATTTTATAGGGTATCAGATGGACACTTGTCTTATTAGGGAGACCACTTCTTGGACAGTGTAGGTGCCTGACCACTGCACTGTACACCTGAAACTGAAGCTGAATAATATTGAATGTCAACTATAATTTAATATATATATAGTCACAGGATGTGGAGCACATCATAGGGAATAGAGGAACTATAACAGCTATATACAATGTCAGAGGGGTAGTAGATTGGGGGAGGCAGGTTATCACTTTGTGAGTGGTATAAATGTCTGTTACATTGTTTTGTACACCTGAAACTAATAATAAAAAATTACATTATTCAAGAATGTACAAATTTGTCCAAAGGTAAATGTGTAATAAAAAGTCATCTTTTCTTAAAAAAAAAAAAAAGAAAAAGAAAAGAACAGCCAACATTTACAGAACCTTACTTTCTTTGTGCCAGGCCTTATGCTGAACACTTTACTTGCATTATCTCATTTCATCCTCATCACAACCATAAAATTGGGCTCTATTATTATCTCAACTTTAAAGATGAGAAACTTGAGGTATGCACAGGTCAAGGTCACAAAGCTCTCAAGATTCCAGGTAGTCTGACTGCAGAACCCACTTTTGAACTACCATATGATATTGTCTGTCAAAGACACACTAATTGACTGTTATTTGGTGAGAAGGAATAAAGAGTGCAAGTTTTATTGTGTTTTTTTTCTTTTCTTTTACTAGATTGTCAGTCAAAGGCAGCCCATACAGTGGCAATTTGGGATGTATTTTAGAGAAAGAACAAGAGGAGTGTGTGTCTCCATATGCCAAGAGACCCTCCTCTTTCATTCCTCTTGGTCTTCTTTTCCCCTTTTATCTTTTCTTTTCCCTTCCTCCCTCCCACATTACTTTTCCTTCTCTACTGCTTAGTCCACTGGTCCACAATCACCCACAGAAATTTCTTAGTGTTCTTGGGATCCCTCAGGTATAAACAGGCATAGCGGGGAGCAGGTGGGGAGTCGAATATTATGCCAGGCAAAGGAGGAGTAAGAAGTATGAGGTAAGAATGCTATGAGGGCAAAGAAGGAAAGAACCATGGATCTATTCAAACTGAGTGGAGGGATTGGTATTCCAAGTGGCTCTCCCAACAATTAGGACACAAATTAGATTCACAGGAAAATGGAGGAAAGGGAGGTGGCTACACGTTGGAAATGACTGAGCTGAGAAGAATGAAATAGGTATGTAGTTAGACGCAAACAACACAGCTCTCTTTATTTCATCTCTGCTGAAGTGGGAAATATCACCAGAGGCTGGTGAGGGTAGAGGGTCACAAAGCTTTTAGACTGGGAGGAACCACTGCCTAATAAGACACTTGTTCCACATAAATGTCAATGGAATTACAAAATCACACCATGTAAGAGTGAAAGAGACCTTTGAAATAATCCAGTCAGGTAATTTTTAAAAATTTTAGCCACAGAATCCTTATAAGTGACCTTCCACTGTGAACCCCAAATGTAAAACCGACAAAAACAGATATGCCTTTAATAAAGTGGGCATAGGTTGGTGTCCCTCTCCTTTCCCCACTCCCACTGTGCATGGTGACTACCTGAGGCATCTCTAAGAAACCCTAAGGCTCAAAGAGACACCATTTAAAACCACCAGTTTAGTCCAGCTGCCCCACTTTACAGAGAAGCAGTTGAGGTGCAGAAAGGTGAGAAGACTTGCCGGAATGAAACACTCCTCTCACTTGAGCCCCCACATAGTGTGATCTCTGCAGTACCATGCTGCCTTTAACGAATAGAATCAATCAACAAATACATATGTATTAGCACTATTTATGAGCAGTAATTGATTCTGGATGCTATAGTGTTGGATACAAAAGTATAAGGTGCGGCCTTCAAAGAGTTTATTGCTTAACTATGGAAACCTGAATTAACAATGTAAAAGTTGAAGAGTTGGAAGAGACTAGGAGGTGGGACTACTTGATGGCTGAAAGGCTGGTACATCAGACCCCACTCATCTCTGTTCCCTGAGGGTTTGGTTTCTTCCCAGAGTGGGTGCCTTTGAGCACACTTGGAGTCCCTTGACATCTCACCTGTAGGCTCAAACCTGCCCCAGCTGCTTCCTCCAGGAGCGAGTTAAAGCCCCCACAGGAGTCCTCCCTGCTGCTCAGTCTCAGCTTTAGTCTGTGAGCTCTTCGGAAATGCCTTCTGCCCATTGCTTCAGAGCCCGTATTTTGGGAACTTGCCTGCTTTGCTTTTGTGAGTTCTAAGGAGTGGACTTTGCCTTTAAACGCTAGTGACTGAGGCCTTTTACCTTCTGATAGACTTCCCTGAAGATGCTGGAAATTCCAAGAATTGACTGCTACTGGATGTTGTTGGATTTTTTGGTCACTGTGATTTGTGATGACTCTGCTGTCTTATATTGCTTGCATGTCAAGCACAAGTCTGCTGCTTCCTGGATGTGCTGTTTCCTGGCGACACGGGTGGATTGATATCTAGTTCTGCATCTTCCTTTCAGGTTTAGGCAGAACTTACCAACAGCGGCTGAAGAGGTCCTGACTCTTCTTGCTGAGGGATTCTGGTCTCAATTGCTACCAGACTAACTGAATGTGTTTTGTCCTTACCGGAGTGCACTGTATCTTTCAGGCCTTTATGTCCATTAAGGGATTGGGGAGTTGTTTCTACCTGTCTTGCATATAGGAACATGAGTGGATTAGCAGCCTCAACTGTGCCTTCTAGGCCCTGCCTTCACCCAGGTAACACTGTGGCTCTGGCACCTTGAACAGGAGTTGCTGGAGCAGAACGCCGCTCTAAGGCCTTCCATCTCCTTCCTTACTGAGGAGGACCAACTCTTGGAAGACCAAGTATATGGGCCATGTCATCACGGTTGCCAACCTCACTGACAGTTGGACATGTGCAGAGGAGTTACAGATGTCCTGTTTAGCTATTTGGTATGAATTTACCTTTTTCTCATTTTCTAGAGCTTAGAATCAGTCGTGGACTCTTCTACTGATCACATGAAAATCAGGCCAAAGATTATTTGCCTCAAGGGGTAAGCAACCTGCTGTGTGAGTAACGGCTTCCATGATAGCAGTTATCGACAAGACCTAACCAATTTGCAGGGAGGGAAACAGGGATAGTGTGAAAGAGAAGCAGTAAACTGGTTATTTAATTCTACTCTTTATCCAGTGGAAACTGACGTGCCTTACAGCAGAGAGGAGCTCAAGCCCTAGCAGTTTACAGCAGACTTATGTCAGCTGTGTCAACCTGGCTAAGTCTTTGGTGATAGAACATTGGCTGGAGCCTCAATCTCTAGTTTCATACAGGTCCTCGCCTGCAGGCACTTCCTTCTGGCACATGTGCTGGTACTTATTTGGCTTGGCATAGCTTGATGCTCCCCTAATAAATCAGTGTTGGGCTTTCCTTGAATGCAGTCTCTTCTGTGGTCTAGGGCCTTGTAGTGCGGAAACCAGCATTCCACAGCTAATGGACAAAGTTCCCAATCTCCCGCTCAGTGTTTTGGGAGCAAGAAATGTTCTCACCACATTTTTTATGGCCCAAGGACTTAGATCATGGTGATCAAAGTCTGAAACCCAAATCCTTTACAAATGTCTATATCAGACTTCCCTTGGAGGCCCTCTGGCCCCATTTATGTAAGAAACAAAATGAGGGTACTCTAGCTGTGGAGTGCTCTGATTTGCCTGTCTACCATCCTTTAATTTGGGACAATCTGCCAAACACTGGTTCCAAACCTGGTCTAACGAGGAGAGTGTGAGCGTTGATTCTGGTGTGAAAGAGGACAGAGTGTTTTGGACCTAGCAGGAGCTATCCTGAGGCTGTGCGGTGCATCTGATGCTGAGCACTAGGTCCTTTAGTTTAAAATAAGGATGGGTGACTGATTCTTGCTTAATACTGTGCTCTGGACCAGGCAACCCAGAACATGCGGCCTTAACCCTCCTTTAACTCCTTTCTCCTTTAGAGAAAGTAGTATTCCTGGAGCACACCTTCCCCCCAGGAAATACAAATAATCACTCAATCTAAGTGTTTTTGTTCTGAACACCAAACAAAGGCTCTCAGCTCTTCTTCAGTTAGTAGGTTGACCCCAGTTCTCCACTTTCAATGTCTGAAGTACTTACAGCTCCAACCATCATCTCTGCTATAGACTTGTCTAGAGAAGAACTAAAGACAGTTCTAGATTATCTTGAGACTAAGCCATGCTTTATAAAATGGCACAACCAAGAATGCAAGGCATTGTGCTAAATGACAAGAACTCCTTACTATAATCTCTCTCCTTACAGTGATTGGGTCGGAGCCCTCCCTCCCCTGACCAACCATCTCTTCAAGATATCCGGGAAATCATTTATTGGCGTTCTTCTATCTGACTAGTTGACACTGCGGTTTCATTCCTTACCACTGTGTTCACTTTAACAGCTAATAAAAGGAAGGGGCATTTGTGACTACACCATTCCTTTTTTAGCTGCTCTTAGACACCTTCAGTATGGCCCAAGAAACTGAACTTACCCCAATGCACAATGGATCTCCAATGCCAAACACCTCCTGGGCCAGACCCAGTCCTCCTAGGGAGGCCTGCCAATGTGCTCCCCACCACGACTTTAAATATGTGGAATCTACTCTAGAAGTGTGTCTTAGTTATAGTGGACACTCAAGAAATGCTTGTTGAAGTGAAGGAAGTTAATGGATTGTGAATTTATAAATAATGTTTTTGAGAAGAAATGCCCTTCAGATGCTTCAGAGAAGAAATGCCCTTCCTACAGTAACAAAAGAAACAACAAATACTCTAAGCCCAGCTGTTAGATGGAATTTCAAGAGCTGAGAAATCAGATTTTCAAGGCATATCACTTCAGGCTGTTCTATATTGTTGTCTCCATAATTCACACAAATACATGAGGACTTAAAATGTAAAGTAACAGATTTTCACATGATCTGCATACCTGTGTGGCATGAGTACCATGGCACTGTGACATGCCAAGAAGCAAAGAGGAGACAGGCTCTTTGGTGGACTATTTTTAGAAAATTCCTGGACATACTGACGAATGATATATCAGACACACCTTCCAGGGGGCTCCTATCAGAAATCTGTCCATATCTCCAGTGCACCACTTACACTCTTGCATTAAATGTATCTGTCCTCATGACCTTTTCTGCTACTAGACTGTGAGCTTTTTGAGGGCAGGCTCCAGAGTCATCTTAATATCGCCATTGCCCACCAGAACTAGCAAATTTATATTTCTTAAGGCTATTTTGAAGAACAGTCAAGTTTAGTAGACAGGACAATATTCTTGGTTCCCAGTTAATTTGCAATTTGTTCTGTGACCTATGGCTCTTTTAAAGCCTTGTTCAACTCTCTGCTTATTGCAGTGCTTTGGTGTCTGTTTATTTCTAGTTAATTTTTCTTGGTATAAACTGGGTGGATTTTTGAGTGACCCTTTGTTACCAAGGTTGGTAACATCTGCTTAATACTAGTAACCTTTGAGTTTTAGTTTTTAGACTCAGATTTGGACTCTGAACAGGAAAAGCCTGAGACCATTTCAGTGACGTGATACCTCCTAAAAGTCTTCATTATCAACCAGATGCCTTTGGTGATTCAGGACTCCTGAAGCAGGATCTTGATTTCCAGGTAGTGTATTGGCCCAGGCTGCCTTCTTTTTTTTTTTTTTTTTTTTTTTGAGGGCAGTGTCACTGGCCCTCATATGTGGGACCGAACCGGGGCCGCTGGCTTCCGAGGCCAGCGCTTAACCACCGCGCCACTCGGCCGGCCCTCAGGCTGCCTTCTTCTAGAAGTTCCTGCTTCCACTGCTGCCATCTCCTGGTCAAAGGTGCCTGCTACATTAAAAGGAATGTGGCTATAAGTTTAGTGTATTTCTTTAGGTCCTAGACCCCTATTTCTTTAACGATTTGTCCCTAACTCCTTTTGTTTCCCGATAAACACGAAACCACTGTCACAATAAAATTTATATTCATTGGACTGAAAGAGCATTTAAATGTATTGAAGGAATCTGTAATAGAGGGGATGACATAAGAAATCTGTAAGAGACTCATAAACCCCAAACAATTATTTTTACAGACATGGAAAACATTTTTTAACTTGAGATCATGGTCCACCTATATCACCACCTCAATAATTCAACTTCACTAAGTTTCTTGTTTCAAATGATTTTTCAAAGCTATTTCTTTTCATTATGGTGTGTTGAATTTCATGAAGAGGTCCATAATCAGTGCTAATCAATTATTAATTCCTCACCCTGAGAATGTCAACAGGCTTCCTAGAGATGCTGAAAAGTAAATTCTAGATCCAGTTCACTACCTATTAACTACATAGTACCCTAAGCGATGATTTCAAATAGATGAGGAAAATGATAGCCAATGATATTTTTGACAATGTAAGTTGGAACAGAAGAAAACAAGACAGTGCTGCTTGTCTCTTTAAAATTTGTAATATAGCATCTACACTTTCAATTAAGATTCTAAACACACTATTTTTATTGAAGGTTTAGAAGTTACACTGTATAAATTATTCTTGCATGTACTTTGCTTAAAAGATGTAACCATTTAAACAAAAAACATTTTTCATGTTTGTCATATCTATATTTAACTTATAACGCTTGAATAGACTTCAAAATATATTTTTAAAAGGCATGTTCTCTGCAATTATGTCCTCCAGCATACTGCATGCATTAGAAGAGGGACTTTGAGAGAAGACTCCTGCCTCGTCACTAACTCCGTGATCTTGGAAAAGTCGCTTAACCTCTCTGAGTCTCAGATTCCACATTTGTAAAATTGAGAGCATAAAACTTACTCCTAGGGTTGTTTTTGGTATCGTTAGTATTAAATAATAATGTATGTTAAGTGTTTAGCACTTTTATACCTCACTAAAATGCAGTTGTAGATATATTTTTTTTTTTAAATGTGTTTTCTTGCTCTACTCTTCAAAGATGTATACTGTTTTTTTTTTTTTTTTTTTTTTTAAAGATTTTTATTGGGGAATTGGCGGAGGGGAACAGCGTTGGGGAATCGGGGAAGGGGAACAGACAAGTTGCCGTCCTCTCGTTCTTCAGTCTAGTTGCGGAGGATGTTGCTTCACTGTTGGTATCGTCATTGCGCTCTTCCCGGATGAGGCAGATCGGTCGCTGGCCTCTGGATGGTCGCTCACCGCGGCTACTGGCAGCTCACGCTGGCTGCCAGCCGCTCACGCTGGCTGCGGGCCACTCACTGTAGCCTATGGCAGCCCACTGCAGCAGGGGCTGCAGCCCACACCATCACCGGGGCTCGCACAGCCCAGCTCCAGGTGGAGCTGTTGTTAGCTGTAGAGGGCAGCGTCACTGGCCCTCATGTGGGATCCGAACCGGGGCCGCTGGCATCCCAAAACCAGCGCTTAACCAATGCGCCACTCGGCCGGCCCCAGTTGTAGATATATTTTAATCTATAAAATGGAGCCCTTTTTATTCATGTGAGAACACAGACATGAATGCAAATCACTCTTTAAAAAATACCTCCTTATTAAACAGCTTGTATACTTTGTCTTTAAATCTCAGTTGCTACATCTGTAAAATGGGATACGGACATGCCAATGCCAATAATTAGAATTGTTTTGAGACATAATTGTATGGGTTCTTTAATAATTTGTTAATCTGAGTGCTGTATCATCTGGCTTCTTTGTCTCTTGTACCTTATAAAATTAAAACATTTCACTTAAAATAGAAACCCCCAATATATTAAAAACTAGGCAGTTTGTAACTCTGGGGCAGATTTTTAAAGAGCTCTACGTTGATGAAAAACAGAATATTTTCCTTCGATGGTTGAACACTTGCAAAAGCAGCAGGATTGCTTGGTAAGCTTGCTAATTGCTGGGCTCTGGCCCCACAGATTTTGAAACACATACTGTAATTCACTGGGGTTCAGAGAAACTATTAACACTCATCATTGCTTTTAATTGACTATGTCTAGTGAGGTCTGGAACTCTGTATTTTTTCCCATTCTGTGGGTTGACTTTTCACTTTCTTTTTCTTTTTTTTTTGAGGGCAGTGTCACTGGTCCTCATATGTGGGACCCGAACCGGGGCCGCTGGCATCCCAAGCCAGCTCTTAACCACCGTGCCACTCAGCCGGTGGAACTCTGTATTTTTAATGAGTTCTCCAGTGATTCTGATGCAGCGTGTCTAAGACCCATCCTCTGAGAAGCATGCCTTAGTGTAAGGCCCTCTAACTCGCAGTTTGCACAACTGGGGTATCTGGAAAACTTGGAAATTCTAGTTATAGTTTCATCTAAAGCAGATTAATCTCCACATTTGGTATACTAGAGAAGTCTGCATGTCTGACTGTCACAGTCACAGACTTTGAGAGGAGCTCTAAAAGAAGAGTAGAAGTGCACAGGCAGGGGTGCTGCCTCCAGCACCTTCCCTTGTTTGCTCTAAGCAAGCCATTATTTTTGCACCTGGTAAATGCTTGTATAATCCAAAAACTATGTTTGCAAAATGGACAAGTGGGTTAGAACATTCTAAGTTGCTTACAATGAAGATGCATAAAGATAATTCAAGGACAAATAACCAATACAAAAAGGCAAAACTGATACTTCTAGTCTGAGGTCTTACCTACAATGTAAGTAAAAGGTAAGTCTATCTAATCAGATCTATCAAGAAGTCTATTCCCCAAATTAGAAATGATCACAAAGATTATATGAAATACGGATTTACTTCCAGTAGAGTTAGTGATGAATCGCCCTATTTAGGCAAGTATCTTTGTATTTTTGGGTCTTTGAGAGATTAATGATAGTATGAAGCCATCAAACTAGTTAGATAGTTAAAAATGAATTGTTTATAAATTTTAAAGATTTTTTTTCTTGTAGAGTTAACGGAAATATTTTTAAAAATTGATTCACCCTATCATAACCTTTCAAAATCCACAAATTCCAGTCCTCTGGCCATCCCAAAGATTTTCCTGCACCCTGAGTTGTCTGCTATCTCTTTATGCTCTTCTATTTGAATTTTGCAGAAAAAAAAAATTGTGAAGTAAGCAGGTTTTCAAACTCAAGAATAAATAAGCCATTTAGGGGAGGGAGTAATGCTTTACAGCTAAATATGTTTTGCAACTGACCACAACACAGTTCTTCAAGCAGTTTCATGCTTTGTATTACAAATTGGAGGCTGGTCCCTTTTTCCTTCTCCTTTTTTTTGTTACTTTGCCTCTAATTACTGCATGGAATACTTTCATCATATAACTTGGAAAACTGCAGACTTTTCATTGAATTTTTATCATAACATGAACAATGCATTCAGTCCTGAAATATCACAGTGAACATCAAATGGTTTTACATAATGCATTCTTGCTGGAGTTTCAAGAAGCCAGAAATCCAGGGAAGCAGCAGAGAAGATAAAAGTTTGAAAAGGAAATTTCATATAAATTAGTCATTTACCCAAAAGGGATAAAATAAGTAGCAAAAAAGTGGAGAGGAAAAACTGAGAAATGAGTGTTTTAATCATAAATTTAAAAAAAGAAAAGAAAAAAACAGAAAAACTAGTACACTTGCCACTGGGGACAAGTAACAGGAAAAGACAGAAGGTAGCCAAAAACATGATCTGGGTGGGGAGCGGAGGGGGAGGGGAATTTGAAACCTCATTAGTATAGGAAGTAAATCTGAAACTGCAGTGAAATGGTATCACCTTTTGGAACCACAGTAAAAATATAACAATTTTCAAGGACTGTTGGGAACATTTTCAATCTTTTCTGATTGAGCAATCTTGAAGCAGCAATATAACAGCTATTAGAATTCTACCTTTGAAGGCTTTATTAGTTGAGAGTGCTCCTCCTAGCATCCCTTTCTCTTAGGTTTTTATTTTATTTATTTACTTTTTTAAGGGCAGTGTCACTGGCCCTCATATGTGGGACCCGAACCGGGGCTGCTGGCGTCCCAAGCCAGCGCTTAACCACCGCGCCACTCGGCCAGCCCTCTCTTAGGTTTTTAGATAGACCAAGGGTCAGCAAACTGAGGCTCGCGAGCCACATGTGGCTCTTTGGGTACGTGCATGTGCCTCTGAAGTAAAATTGAAAATGAAAATAAAACTACCATAGTTTCATTTATAAAATTTTTAAAGGATATAATTCACATAATGGTGATTTCATTTGTTTTATGGCTCTCGAATATTTTTTAAATTGTTCAGGGACAGGATTGGCTCTTCCGTCTCAAAAGTTTGCTGACCCTGAGATAGACCATATTATGATAATCCAGTCAGATGGTATTAAACTTCCTAAGGAAACATCCTGTTAATTGTTTACCCAACAGCTATTCTCCCATTTTTCTTGCTAATATAACCCTAATTTGTCTCCAGATATTGTAGTCTATCAGGTAGAATGGGCCTCATCTCAGCCACATGGAATTAATCATGACTGGCCTAAAGTAGTCACGGCAATTCTATTCCCTTTAGTTAATGACTGGCCTGGGGTAAGCATGTGTAATAGTTTTCTATTGCTGCTCTAACAAATTAGCACAAATTTATTATTTCACAGTTCTGTAAGTCATTAGTTTGGGTTGGCTCACTTAGTTTCTCTGCTCTGAGTTTCCTAAGGACAGAATCAAGGTGTCAGCTGGCCAGACTCCTATTAAGATGCTCTGGGAATAAGCTTCCAAGCTTATTCAGGTTGGCAGAATCCAGTTCCTTGTGGTTGTAGGACTGAAATCCCCATTTTCTTGCTAGCTATCAGCTGGGGACTGCCCCTAGCTCAGAAAAGTCTCTCTCCAGTCCCTGCATGTGGACTTTGCACAATGGTGTGTTGAATCCTTCACACTTGGAACCTGACTTCTTTTGCTTGATATCTTTTGCTTCAGCCAGAATAAATGTTCTGCTCTTAAGAAACTGTGGTTATATTGGGCCCTTGGATAATTTCAGGTTTGCAAACTTAATTATATCTGCATATTAAGAGGCTCTGAGGATTAGAATGTGGATACCCTTTTGGGCCCATTATTTTGCCTGTGACAGTATGCAACCCATGTGTGATCAAAGTAACAAGGGGGAGCCCACTGGGAGCTTCATTTCCTGGATGAAAAGATGGAGACACTGCTCTTTTTTTTCCAGCTAGAGACAGTAGTAGTATGGGAACAAGATTTCTGGAGTAGGAGCAGCCAACTCATAACGAGGAGACATCAAGAGTGAGGATAGGGCCGCCCGAGTGGCGCGGTGGTTAAGCGCTGGCTTGGGAAGCCAGCGGCCCCAGTTCGGTCCCACATATGAGGGCCAGTGACACTGCCCTCAAAAAAAAAAAAGAGTGAGGATAAAAAGTTAACATATCAAGGATGGTGGAGCAGGACACTAAAAAGCACCTAGGTTCTTCATGACACTTTTGAACAGGAGAACCAATGCCAGTGGTTGCTTCTGCCTGATAGCTTGCCATTTAAGGAAAAATATTTAAGCAATCAGACCAGTTTTCTGTCACTGGCAACTAAAAGCAATTCGAAATGATATGTTTAGTTTCTGGAATGCTACTGTGGGACAGACCTCAACTTTCCCATGATTTAAAATGTAGTGTTGGCTAATATGATTAAATTCATTTATACTGTAATTCATAATAAATGTCTTCAGTGTTCAGTGGTGGTACTGATCTTAGCTTCACCTTCAGACTATGCTCAGGATGACAGAGTGCAGGATAAGGGTCCAGGGGTCAGCAAACTATAGCCCATGAGCCAAATCATGCTGGCAGGGAAGCTAAGAAAGGTTTTCACATTTTTAAAGAGTTGTTAAAAAAAAAAGAAAACCAAGAGAGAATATGTGATTAAAGACCATGTATAACCACAAAACTGAAAATATTTATTATCTGGTCTTTTACAGAAAAATCTTGCCAACTCCTACATTGTCACACAGAGGACTCAGCTGTCATGAGCTGAGGGAGGGTTTTACTAAGAGTCACTAGATCAGCATTTAACACCTTTGAAAAATTATTATAGATCACCATGAAAAGCTTTTGGCACAGGTGAAGATGAATTCTATCTTCAAATTAAGTTTCTTTTCAGTTCACCATTTATTGAATCCCTATTATTACACGATTATAGAAGACACTGTAGTTACATAATGAATAAAATAGGGTTTTAATGTAGCTAAAAACCACTTCAGGGAGTCATCTTCTCAGTAAAGGTAAAGGCCTGTATAAAAAGGATTACATGCAAAAAATTTAAATTTAAGGATACAGAGGTAAGGATGGGCAGCAGGTCGTTAGAAACTTGGGCTGTAATTCAGAAGCAGAAGAGTAGAATATGAACAAACAACCACTTAACAGGTACTTTATGTATGGCAGATAATCATCAATCCCAAAAGGTAAATGCTGTTTTGCAGTTTGTACTTCAGGTTGTAGTACTCCAATTTGCATATTGTTTTTACTAAACCAAAATGCCTCCTAAATGGAAGCCAGGGGAAGAAACGCAAATCAGGCCTGAAGATAAAGATTAGGGAATGATTCAGAAATATCTTTAAAACTCTGGGAGGCAGACAGGGAAAGACAAGAGAAAAGGGCAAAACACAAAAATCTGAAGGATTGCCTGCATTTAATTGTGGAAAGAGGGAGGGAAGCTAGTGGAAAACTCTGAAAACAAGTGATCAGAATGTTTAAAGAGAATTAGAAGAGAGTAGTGTCACCCAGGATAAGAAATTCAAAAGTTTTAAAAGCTTCAGTATCTTCAAATAGGATGGATACAGAATGAAATAATTGAATTTGGCCAACAGAAGGTAAGGGGATATTTTACACTGTTGTCCAATTTGGTAACCACTAGCCACGTGCAGCTATGCAAATTTAAATTAATTAAAACTTAAACTTTAAAAATTCAAAATTCAGTTCCTTAGTTGTACCAACCATACTTGAAATGCTCAAAAGCCACATGTGCCTAGTGGCTACCATAGTGGACAACTCATATTATAAAACATTTCTATCATCCCAGAAAGTCCTACAAGAATGTGTTTTTGAAAGCATCTAGCAGTGGAGAAGCAAGACCGCGATGGGGTTACTGAACTTGTTTCCCTTATCCTCTCTTCTACAATGTCTGTCTGGTGGATCCGACCTTTTCACTTTTGCTATTCAGTTTTAACTTCCCTGTCTTTTTCCTGGACTACGGCAGTGGTTGCCTCTCTGCCTCCCAACTTCTGTTCTTTCCTCCTTCTAACCTATTCTCCAAAAAAAATCACTCCTCTACTCAGCAACACTCTCTTGTCAGTGCCACTTCTGGCCAGCAACCACAACTTTTATTGACAGTCCACTGTAGCGGGGATGTGGATAGGGGCATTTATCAGCACTACAGGGAAGTAATTTCCTCCCCACTCCCAAGTTTCCTTCCCTGTGTTTACATAGCTCATGATCCAATGTAGGCGGAATGATGATACTACAGTCACATCACACACATAACATTAGAGCAGGAACAATGGCTAATTATTCCTGTCTTCTGTTCTTTTCTGATGTTACCAAATCTTTTTCCTCTCCCTCGGCAATGTGCGTTAATAGTTTGATACTTTTCATTTTACCACGGCTACAGCCTGTTAAATCGTCTTACTTTTAGTCCCTCTTCCCACCTTTCAAGAGAAGCTCTGGTCACATCTCTCCGTTTCTTCCAGGGACCCCCTTAGGCCTACAACCTAGAACAGTCTTCTATCACCTAGCGTGGCCCACCTTCTCTGTCCTACCTCTTTCAACATCCTGGCACACATCCTCCTATCACTGTGGTACTCACCACTCCTCTGGCACGTTCATGCACATTCGCCTCCCTGTCTCTCGCCCATGCGATGTCATTTTTCAGATCCCAGGGCCCACTCCCATTCCTCTAAGATTCGGGAAGAAAGATGCACAAACAGCCCTAGGAGGGAGGCATCACTGATGGACCGAGGGACACAAACCTGTTTTACTGTGTGCATTTTGGGCGCTACCTAAAATAAACTGCACTCCCAACCCTTACTATTCCCCCAAATAAGGCAACCGAATTTTCACTGTAACAGAGAACGCTTTACGAGCCAAAGCCTCTAGGCCTGGAGAGAGTCGATACTGAGCTTTGGGAGGCGAAGGGGATTGTGGGAGCGCCGTTCCTCGCCCCGCAGGCTCATGGGGAATGTAGTGCAGTTTTCTCCAACATGGCGGCGCCCAGGTGAGGAGACGTGAGAGTACCCGCCGCAGCTTTCAGGGATAGATTGGAGAGGCTGGTGAAGAAGAGAGCCCCCGCGTAGCGAGATCCCAGCCTGCGCCGATGCGGAGGTTTGTGGCACTTCTTACTGGCGGGCATGGTAACTGAAAATCATCGCTTTCTCTTGTCGGCCTTTCCCGGTTGTTACCGGCTCACCGTGTGGGGCTGAGAAGCTAGGGAGAGGAGGAAAGTCCCCAGCGGCGCTCTGGTGCCGTCCCCGCGCAGAAGCGTGTCTGTGCGTTGGGCGGTCCTGCCAGTGTTTGAGGGGCACGTGTTTGTGTTCGGTGCGGATGCCTACGTGTAGTCTGTGTAAGTGTTCTGTCTCCTTTGGGGACTGGCGGTGGCAGCCTGGGGACTGTTGGTCTGGCAGCCCGTGCGCTTTTCTGGCCCGTGCCAATCCAGCGAAGAAAGGGCATGGCTCCCGGTCGGGTACCTCACACAGCGGAATCTTCCTGTGCTCTTATTGGAGTAATCCCAGAGAGCCTCGGGCCAGTGTCAACCTCTGGTTTTGATTTCAGGTAAATACTGGGGGTGCCACGAAAATGTATCCACATGACTTGTATTCATCTTTTGTTATCGCTGTATGTTGAGTATTACACTTTTAATACAGTTTTTTCCTTTCTTAAAATGTAAATACATTTTTTTTGGCACCCTCCGCATTTACTGCGTGGCTGCTGATGCCAGGCACTCAAATCTATGCCCTCAAGTAAGTGACAGCCTTCTGGGTGACCCCAACACACAAACACAAACAGGTGTAATTACAGTACAAGGTGAAAACGTCAGAGATAGAGACACACACCAAGAATTAATGAAAACATCGAAGAGGGCCACTAAACTCAAAATTCTGAAGAAGAGGTTTAGGAGGGAAGATGGCAAGGTTAGTAAGTTAATAAGCTTAGGCCTGCTCAATAAACATTTATTGAGTGGCTACTAGATGCTAGATCCTGTTCGAGGTGCTGAGTGCTAGCAGTGAACAATACAGAAAAAATCTACTTTCACAGAGCTTACTTTCTAGTAAATTAGAAGAGGAAGACAGTAAATAAACAAATTCATGAGGACATTAAAATATAGAGTAGGTGTTCAAAGAATTAAAATGGAGTGATAGGACAGCAGGGTCAATTGTTTTCTAATCATTTCAAATTTATTTCTTTTTTAATAGGTGATGCAATTTGAATAGCTATAGATTCAGAAGTTACAAAAGAGAAATGCTCCCTTTCATTCCTGTACCAATCTCCCCATTTCCCCTTTCTGGAGGCAACCCATATCACTAATTTCTTGTGTGTCCTAGAGATTTATGCATATACTCTGTATACCCGTGCTGTACTTTATAATCAGGCCTCCTTTGATAGGAATTTAAGTTCTTTCTAATTTTTGCTATTAATTAAGTATAGTTTACATACAAGCACAGGAACTTTTGTTTATACTGTTTGGTTCATTATAGGCATCTGTTCAAGCAGGTTATGGACACACATACTAACTACTAGTACCACTTAGGTCAATAACCAATCGGATATATTAGGGTTAAACTTACTAGCAGAACATGTGTGATTTCTAAACTCCTGTTATCCTACAGAGAATGTGCTTAGGCTGGACATGATTAGACTTGACTTAGCAGGGCTAGTATTCTAGTAAATAGTGACCTTACTACTGTAACATCCCATAACACTTCCATAACATGGAAAGGAGAATCCAAGCCTTTGTGCAGTACTGGAAATTCCTTGGCCAGGGAAGTGGCCTTGTTAGAAAGGAAGCACCTCCAGACCTCATCGGCTGGTTATCAGCCTGTTGAGGTGATTCAGATCTGTTGGGCCAGTGCATTGCCAAGTCTCTGGAATGGGGGACAAATGAGCCTCCAGAGTTATGTGGACTTGTGTTTCTTCACATGATACTGTATGCCTGAGGGAAGGAGAAGAGAAGGGGAAAGATAGAAATGTGATTATGGGGCTTCATCTACTGGTGCTGGACCTAGTGTCAGACTTTTTAAAAGATGTATGCAACATCTTTTCATTTCTTCCACTTTGTAGTCTTTGATATGTGACATATTAAGAAACAAATTCTTAGCTCATTCATCCCTTGTTCTCTATTAGATGCCATTCCAAAGATAATAACCTTAGAATAGAATGGCAGTAAGATAGTTTCTTTGAGAGCCCTTAGCTTTTCTTTAATTAAACCATTCTGATCAGGCTCTTGTGGAAATTAACAGTAGTAGTTGATACTAAATTTAGTAATAGATGTATTTAACATCTATTTTAACAAAGGTTTTTTTTTTAACAAAGTTAGGAGATTGCATCAGAAATTAATGCAGCTGGACATTAGTTAAAGCAGTCAAAACTAATTTTATTTAGTAATACTGATGGTATTTACTAATACTGAGGGAAAGAGCTGCAGAAGTGATTCGGGCGTTTTAAAGGGTGAATGAGAAAAGGGTAGGGCGAGAGTCTCAGTAGAGTTAGAGAAGTGAACATTACAAAAGGTTGGTTGATGCAAATGCAACTAGGCCAGTTGTTAGCTACTGGCATTTATCAAAGTTTGGATTCTATCTTGCCACAGAGACTGGGAGATGGAGGCTCTATCCTTTCTGATGATTTCATTTGAAAGGAATGGCTCTCAGGTCCTTGACAGAGACACTTCTGAATTGAAAGAAAATACATATTCATAATTGTAAGTCCTTTTTAGTAAATCCTCTAAGAAAGGGAGGTCAGGGGCCTATTGTCAGGTATTGCTAGAAAAAATAATAAAATTTCCTGGCAGCATTTTGAGTTTTCTCAGGCAGACATTTTAATGGGTAGTTGGAGGCATCCTAGGGATATTGCTTTATGCTTCCAGAAGCCATCTAGAGTTTGGTCAAGTTTTTTAGCTCAGAGTTTGGGTGGAGTTATGTGCCAAGAATAGGCACTGTTATTCCTATTTTACAGGTAAAGAGTCCTAAACACAGAAATAAGTAACTCACACAGGATCAGCTAATAAATGGTAGAGCTGAAATTTGAACTGAGAACCTGGACCTCTAAACACTGTTATATTGTCTCATAGCATTGAACAAAAAAATACAACTTAATCCCTGTCTTCAAAGAGCTCATAGTCCAGTGGAAGGGGACAAACATTAGAAAAAAAAATTACAATTAGTGCAATGTTAAAAATATCCGTTCAGCTCACCCCTTCCTACGTAATGATGACTCCTGAAGCTTTCTAACCTCATTCCCTCTCCTTTTAGGGATTTTATATTGTCATCTGCTAGCCAGACATTGCAACTGTGTATCTCACCAGCACCTCAGACCTGTTATATCCTAAACCTGAAATCTGACTCATTACCACCCTCACTTAGCAATTCTTCCTGACCTTCCTTTACAGTGTTGAAATGACATCACTAGTCTTTCAGTCACTCAGGCTCTGTACCGTTAGTAAGTGATCTGTGACTCTTCTCCCGCACATCTGAGTAGTCATCAAGGCTTATTGATTGTACCTGAGCTTTACTTTTGCCCTCCCTCTCTCTCCCTATGTCCTTGCTTCCTTACAGCCTCCACCCTAGATCAGGTGCATTTCTTCTTGCCTTTCACTTCCCTACTGTGCTGTCTAGCCAACCTGTTTTACTGGCCTTACCGCCTATCACATGCACCCTGTATGTTAGTTTTTTCAATAGACTAAGCATTTTTTTTGTATCCATAAAGGTTAGTAAGTCAAGTTTTTACTGGTTCTGAGCTGTTTTGGTATATGATTTTGTTACCGGGGGAAAAATAGTGTTCATGTATGGTCACAGAAAGGACTTCCAGAATGTACCCAATAAGCAACACAAACAAAGTCAAGCAAGCAGTGGATTTATTAAGAGAAAGGAAATAGTACACTCCCAAAATAATGGCAGTGGGCAGGCCAGGAGGAGGCAACTATTAAAAGTAGCTGTAGAGGCAGACTATACTGGTGCCTGGGACCAACCCTGTAGGGAAGGCTTTCCTCTGATTGTTATAAGGACTACACCCTCCTTGTCTCCCTTCAGTACCTCCTGCAGCAGAGGATGGTGGGCCCCTAAGTATTATTAATACATAATAAACTTTATTGGTAAAGAAACAAACAAAAGAAACAAAAATCAAACAAACAAAAAAGCCAAGTAGCTGTAGCTACCCCTTTTCTTAAGAATGATCTCATCTCTCTCCTTTGTTTCCAGCACTTCCTCTTTCCCTTCTTCCCGTCTCCCTCCCTGCAGCCCTGTTCTTTCTACCTATGGTAACAATTTTATTTAACTTACTAAATTTATTTCATTTGCTAACTTTGAAGACTTTTAAGTGGGTGAAGAGTGGGGTCAGAGGGTCAGCCAATATTCTCTGCTCTAAAAAAATCACATCTACCTCTCGCTGTCTTTGCCAGACACATCCATTTCTGATTTTAGATTCTGCTCTTAATTGACTTACTGGATACCCTCCCTTTCATATGAGTATGTTTTTCTTGTCCTTCTTGCCCAAGTCCCCTTCTGTTTTGAAGTTCTCCCAAACTTTTCCAGTTTAATATTGATATTATTCTTTTGTTGTCTCTAGTTCATGTCACAACCTAAAGACTATACCATTAACAATTATATAAAGATGTGTCACAGGCTTTCATTGTGTAGTGTTTGTCTGTTTTCCTCAGCTAACTTATAAACTTGTTGAAAGCATAAACTGTGTTTTGTAGTTGTATGCTACAGAGTGCTGAGACTATAAATAGGCATTTGTGTGTCCATCTGTTATCATTTGTTTACCCCTTCAACAAATTTTTATTGAGCACATAGTGTGCTCAATAAAAGCTCTTGGGAGTTAACACCCTGATTAGGGAATTAAGCTAATAATGAATCACCATAAATTTTGTCAAATTTTGTGACCCAAATAAAGTAGGCTACTATAATAAAGCATGATGTAGGGTGCTGAATTAGCTGGTACTGAGTGCTACTTGCTGATTGACATATTTCAATAAAATAAAAACACAATTCTATGGGGTTCTTATATCTGTTATTCAAAAAACTATCGATAGAAAAATATATAACCTGTACAGCTTAAAAAAATAATAAATTCTTTAAATATCATCTAACTTAAGAAGTACCTTTGAGGGCTGGCCGAGTGGCTCAGTTGGTTAAGAGCTTGCTCAAGAGTGCGAGCTGAGCTCTGAGCAACAGCAGTTCGATACCCAGCCTGAGGGCTGGGCACACACACACACACACACACACACTCACACACACACACACACACACACTATATGCCTTTTGCATTATGAGTTTTAAACTGTATAAATGGAATCATACTGTATATTCTGTGAATTTTTTTTCTTTCTTAACATGTTTGTGACATTTGTAGCTCATTTTACCTAGAATTTCATAAGTAAAGGGATATATCATCTATAGGTAAAATAGCTCACTTAATAGAGCTAGAACATTGCAGTGTTTTGTAGAACCCCAAGAGATGCTAGTAGATGTTCTTGCTTCTTTGTTACCTTTTAAATATTTCTTTATTGTCCATGCATCTGTTTGTTCTCATTTCTATTGGTAAAAGGTAAAGTAAGCTTTTAAAAAAAGGTGTCACATAGAAATATTTATAAATTTCAGAGTATGTGAATAGCATCATTATAACTGTCTCTCAGGACTCTCAAGGTTGACATTTTGTGCTTTTTTTTTCTTTTCAGTATTGCCATGGATAGCAACCATCAAAGTAATTACAAACTCAGTAAAACTGAGAAGAAGTTCGTAAGGAAACAGATGAAAGCAAGGCATACTTTGCTGAGACATGAAGGCATTGAAACAGTATCCAGTGCCACTCAGGTGACCTAAAACTATTATTATCCATTGAATGTAAATGTATTGCCGTGTAATGTGTTGTAGTAATATTTGTTAATTGCTCAGAGAAGAAGCCATAATTGTTTAGTCATGTGCTTTATCTATATTAAATATCCATATGTTAGGACCTGCCAACCTTCTATTTTGGGACATAAACTAGGGTAGTTTTAATTTCCATTGATTGTGTTGGTTTAACTATGAGGAAGTTGTGGATATGTGTTAATAACAATAGCATTATAGAATTGTTTACACTTTACGAAGCATACTTATATTCATTATTTAATTCCCTAAAAAAATCCTATGAGATAAGTGAGAAAACTAAGGTTTTGAGAGGTTGTAATTGATACAAGGTAGCTGAAACCTAAAGCTGCATGTTTTGTATCCTGATTCAGTCTTGTTTCTTTTCTTTATAACTTCATTTGTATTATAAAGTATTTTGACTGTATGCTATAAAATATTTTATGTTTATTGGACCTGATTTACAAAGCCTTTTCATTATCTTATGGCAATAATTAAATTATATCTAGGGGACTGTGAGACTTCCTGGGCTATGAATTAGAAAAACTTGCTTTGACTCAGATTCTCCATTTATTTGGACATGAGCAATATCCTTTGACCTCAGCTTTCTTCATTGTAAGGACATTGTATTGCATACTTTTAAAAATCCCATTGGATTGTTAGATTATAAAGAGAACATGTGTATGACAGTACTTACTAGCCATTAAAATACCATAAGAATCCCTCTCCCTCCCTCCCTCCCTTCCTTCCTCGCTTCCTTCCGTCTTCCTTCCTTCCTATATCTTTCTGGTAAAGGTACAGGATAAAGAGTAGGAAGGAAGTTTAGCTTTCATCTAACCGAACACCAAAGACAAACAATTGAGAAGGTGAAACTGGGATTAAAATTTAGGCCTCTTTACTCTCAGACCTACCCTCTTCCCGTGTATCATGCTTCTGCTCTCTTCTGTGCTGCATCATAGTTTAGGAATGAGTCGTCTTTGAGGGAGATTTAAATTTAGCAGGTAAAAGGCCCATATTTGGATTTTCTTAAATATTAACGACTTCAGAGAATTTAAACCAAATTCCTATAAAAAGATTGGAATAGATAATAGATTAGGGTTAATATGTCTGCACACACTTTCTGCCAAGAGCTGCTGAGGCTATGCAGCATTCAGAAAATTAAACTGACATACCCTCTGTCATCTGTTCCCAAGTGTAACTTGTTTTTTCTTCGTAACAGAGGTTGTGAAGAGAAGTGGTAAGAAAAGAAATGGGCTAAGTTTCTTTGCTGCCTCTGAAGCTTATTTCTGGTTGGCTCTGTCTTTTCTTTTCTTTCAGATCCCTAGAAGCTTTAATCTCACCTTTGTGGCTTCTAAAATGTCAACTTATTTAGGTTTGATATTTTTCTTCACAGTGTTTTTAAAGAAAAAGAGTAAAATTATAGATGGGCCTCCAATTATCTATTATCTTTTTGGGGAGAACAAATGCTTTTTTCACCATGTGTTAGAAATATAGATGCCTTTGTGGAAATGTATAGCCATTATGAAATTTCTCTAAAGCAGTGATCCTCAAATTGTCGGGACTGAAGATAACAAAAAAAAAATTCTGACTTCTCTACTTCATATTACTGGGAAAATTGCTTGGCTGAAAAATTATAAATAAAACAATTATTGCATTTAATTATATTGTATAACTCACATGTAATAGTAAATAAATCTCTCCCTTCCACCCCGCACTGAACTTGTTTCTGTGTGTTCTGCAGTTAAGCTTGCCTACAAATCACTTAGTGTCTTTGAGGACCACTGATACTCCTCAGCTCACACCTCACCATCTTCCTCAGTTCCTAGATATAGTAGTGGAACCTTGTCATTTACAGAATCTTTGCAGTTCCTTAGATTTGGGGATATGGAAATGTTATATGGCTGCATATAACTAATTATTTTGGTAGTTTAATTTACAAACCTCACTGAATGAGGGTCAGGACAAGCCATCTGAGGCTACATTTTATACCATATTTTGTAAGATTGTATTAGTGTGTTATTATGTGTATACTTGCATACATACAAAGTATTGACTGTCACATGAAAGAACAGAGCTTTGCATTTCTTATTATCTCATTTTAAAACAATTCTATTACATTCTTTTAAAACAAGGTTCTAGATATCCCCATTTTGTGTATATGAAACTAATACATTATGTTCTAATCTCTAGTTTAGTATGAATCAGGGGCCACTGAACTACTCTCCTCAGGTCAAATCTGGCTTGTGAGCTGAGAGTGAGTTTTACATTTTTAAAGGTTGTTAAATAAAAACAAGAATATGTGAGAGACTTACATGACCTGTGAAGCCTAAAATATTTACATTTGACCTTTATTAGAAGTTCTCCTATACCTGGTATAAATGAACTGATGAGAGTAAGCTTTACTTTTACTATGCTACAAACTTTTTAGGAGGCATGGATCAAAAATTATAGATCCCAACACCATGTAGAATGTTTTTAAGTACAAAGACTTTAAGGGCAGTAGGCCTTAAGCATCAGAATAAAAATAGGAGATCCTCACCCCCCAAAAAAAGTCCCTTTAAAGTTTAGTGCAAGACTGCAAATGATAGGAAGTAAGCATGAAACTTAAAAAGGAAAACATTGTAATTAAAAAATGACTGAATTACTTAGACACAGAGGAAAATTTTATATTCAGTATAACCTGTAATTTGTTTTTCTTTGTGTCAGTACCTTTACTTTTAGTTTTTAGTAAATACTGTATAATGGTTATATCAAAAGTGTGAATTCTGGAAACTGACAAATTGGTTTGAAACCCAGCTACTAATCACTACCATAACCCAAATTTTCTGATCTTCATTTTCTTCCTCGATGAAGTGTGGCTAATATTACCAACTTTGTAGAATTATCGCAAAAATTATTTTCATATGGATTAAGTAGGTAAAAATATACAGCAAGCACAGTGTCTGGCACAATACAAATATTAGTAGCTAACTCCTTGTTACTTCCTCCTGTTTCTTTTTCATTATGTTAAATTTATATTTGAACAGTAAAAAATTATCTTTTAATTTGTATGTGAGTCATTAAGAAATGAATATTTTACTGAAAAGGCTATTTAAAAATCAGCATTATTTACAACATAGGAGTACTATTTAATCCCTAAATATTTAGTAAATTGATTTACATAGTTTCTTTGAAATTAGGAAACCAAATAACTGCTATAAGGAAACCTTTTCTTCTTTCTCAATTACACCTTTGTAGAAATGTTATTTTAAAATAATTTTATTTTCTCTTATTTTAAAATCGTTAAAAATAAACAGGTTGATATCAATTGTTCATGTTTCTTTTTGTTTGTTTTAAGATCCTGGTTGTTGCCAATGGTGGTTTGGGTAATGGTGTGAGTAGGAACCAACTGCTTCCAGTGTTAGAGAAATTTGGACAGGTAGATGCTCTCTTAATGCCTCCTAATAAGCCCTACTCATTTGTAAGATACAAAACAGTAGAAGAATCCATGAAAGCCTATGATGCCCTCAATGGAAAAGAAATAGTGGATGATTTGGGACAAAAGATCATTCTGTACTTCAATTTCGTGGAAAAAGGTATTATTATAGAGATATCTTTTAAAAACTAGTTCTTGCTTTTGTTTGTTTTCTTTTCATACCTAAGTTGGGAGGTTCAGTTATTGTGAAACAAAATAGGACATCTGTTAAGCAGCCCTTTTTCCTTTAACATTATATAAGCACCTAGTTGGTGCCAGGCATGGCACAAGTGGTTGAAGAGAGGTAAATTAAGACAGAGCCTGCCATTAAGGAGCTGATCCCACCAACCTAACAATATATTTATTATGCATGTTATTTTGGAACCCTGCTATCTGTCATTGTGGTTTTCACAAATTTTTTTTTTTTTTTAAGTTTTTACTTTATTTATTTATTTATTTATTTATTTACTTATTTTGAGGGCAGTGTCACTCGCCCGCATATGTGGGACCCGAACTGGGGCCACTGGCTTCCCAAGCCAGCACTTAACCACCGCGCCACTCGGCCAGCCCTGGTTTTCACAATTTGATGTTGAGGATTCAGATCACTATTTTATTTTATGGTATCTATCGAGAAGCTTGCAAGTAGTTACTTAAGAATTAATTGTAACCTAAATGATTATGTGCTAAGATTCATATTTATGGAGAAACACCTTTAGTCACCAAAGATCCCTAATGCTTTACAGTGGCACTGTCCAGTAGAATTTTCTGTGATTATGGAAATGTTCGTATGTTCATATCTGCGCTTCCAACGTGATTAGTATTGAGGAACTGAGTTTTCAGTTTAATTGTATTTAAATTAATTAAGTTAACTAATTTAAATAAAAGCTTAGTGAGTGATTTACAGAAATATAGGGATTATTACATCTTTTCAACACTGTACCATGGAAATGAGATGTATTGAGATGAACTTTGATTTAAACATCTAATCTCTTTCTACTATAATCATTTGCCACCTATTTAGGCAGTTAGAGAATTTTGTTTAAATATCCTATGGGTGGGTAAGTGAATATAATCTTACCAAATTTATGTTTTTGTAAAATAAGACTCAAAGGAAACTTTTAAAGACTCTTTGAAAGATACATTTTAAAAGTTGTAATTTTCAGTGCTTGTTTGTATTTAATTTTAAATTTGATTTAAGCTTTACAGATTATAAAAACTAGATTATCCATATTTTATGTTTGTGATCAGTTTTGAAAATTGAATGGTTTAGGAGTAAGTTTTAATCAGAAAATACTGTCCTTAGGTTTTCCCCCCATTCAGAATATTGAACATACTTTAAGAAATTATACAAAGTGAATTTTGGAGTCATCTTTATTTAAAATCCTACATTAGATCCAGATGTACTTTTAAGATTGTTGAAATCATGTTTTTAACCTTGGAAATCATTTTTAATAGAAATGAGTAAAGAATAGATTGAATAGAGGATAGAACTATGTCTCAAATGTTTTGGTACTTGCTTTGATATCTACTACCAGATAGCCACTGAATAACAGAGATATTTTAAATTCTTTTTAATATATATATTTACAAAAACTAAATACTATAAATTACCTGTTTTTAAGGCATTTCCCCCAAAGTTTTCCTTATATAATCTTTGTAAATAATATAATGCCTCGCATATAGTAAGCACTTGGTTAATATCAGATGATTCACTCTTCTGTATTTCTAAAAATATAGTAGATCCTTATATTATTTTTGTGGATTTTTACATTAAATCATTCAAAGATGAAAACTATTCAACAGAAAAGCTTCAGAAATCATGTCTGTAACAAGAATGATCAGATCCCTAATAGTAAATGTTAATTACACTATTCCCTTTAATCATAAATTAATTTTTCCTTTTCTTTCTAGAGCTGTACTTATCTAAAACTTTGAAGGATATGGGGCTCTTAAATTATTTTATGCTTAATATATATGCTAAATAATTCTTTATACAAGAATATTTTTATTTTAGAATTTTATGTTATTTTATATTTTCTATTAGTTGATCATAGCTAGTGTCAAGAACCTATGGGCAAAAGTGAGCATTAAATGTTTTGTATTCAGTATTTATAGACAATCTGACTTGTTTATAGAGGGGCATACTATAGATGTTATGAGAAACATTTCTTAGTGAGCTTTAAAAATTGGCTCAATCATGATCAAACAGAATATTTAAGTAAATACTATTCTATTGTATTTGCTGTTGGTAATTGCGGTGGATAAAATGTATCATAATTTTTATTTTAGTCTTTAATTTTGCACTTTTAATATGTTTTGTGCCTTTTATCATTCTTATTTCTTAAAATGAGATTCAGAGTTTTATGAACTGATAAGTGGGTATTGAACAGAATTTTTTGTATATAGGAACTTTAAGTTTTGTATGTGACTATTTTAATTTGGTTTCCATAATAGCACAATGGAAGGAGTTGGGGCTTCAAACCTTACCTCCAGGCCTCATGGTAATAGAAGAAATTATTTCTTCTGAGGATGAGAAAATACTTTTGGAAAGTGTTAACTGGACAGAAGATACAGACCATCAAAATTGTAAGTAAAACCTTTAAAATTTGATATTTAAAAGTTTCTTCAAAATGCCCTGTTACTGATCCTTCTTTTTTTCTCCCCCTCTTGTTTATTAAAACTCTGGTACAGCCTCAAAATTACTGAAAGTAGCCTGGATCCAATGTGAGGAAGTCATAGCAACACCAACAATCCTTAGTAGCATTTATAATAAATAACATTTATATAGCTATCAATTTTAAACTCCAAACTGGTTAAATTTATTAGCCAGCATTTATAGACCTAACATTTATAAGCCCTTTTACATATATTATCGTATTTGATTCTCTCCTCCGTAAGGCAGATTTCCTGTGAGGAATCAGCAGTTCGCTGCCATACCTTTATCCTGTAGTAAGAGCCTCCTGCAGATAGTTGCAAATTAGTTATTCTGACTCTTTTCCAGATCATTAGCAGTCCTGTGAGAGACAGTATACATGTTTAGCTCTTTCAGATTGATTGGGTGAATGTTTGTTACAATTTTTGACTTACAAAAACAGCAGATAGGAGGTAGATTTGGTGGATTTTATTAAAGACAATCATTTAGCAGTTAATAAATGTTGCCATTACTAAAGCAATTAATCCTTACTTACAATGTTGACTTTGAAATATATGGAGGAATGAAATTGTTTTTTACCCAAATAGTTTATTTTTTTCTCTTCATACAGTTCAAAAATCATTAAAACACAGAAGGGTAAAGCATTTTGGTTATGAATTCCAATATGAGAACAACAATGTAAATAAAGATAAACCATTACCTGGGGGTAAGTAATTGTTACCAAATGCTGGTCAGAAAAAAAGATTTAATATAATAGAAGTAAATCATAGTTGAGGGTGTTTCATTTGTCATTTGTAGATAAGTTTTCAAAACAGTTGATTAAATGTAAAACATTTTAATTAGCTAAATAATGCAGTTTTGTGTTAAAAAATTCACACATACAGATAAAGCAAAAGTTCCTCTTGAACATTGTCCTGATTTCCTTACTTCTTAGAAGCAGTACTATTAACAGTTTAGTAAATATTATTCCAATCCTTTAAAAAATGAGTGTACATCCAAATATACAAGGTCTGACAATTAAGTTTATAAACTCATCCTAGAAAAAGTACTACATACCTCATTGCTGAATATCACTAAGGTCACCTTCGAAGGTCACACTCCCCTTGGGAAGCTCTACATCGATGCAAGCACCTAGTCCAGCCTTCAAAGCAATTTTGGAACTTTCTGGAATGGCCATCAGGCTGTCATCATATTACCCTCGATGTCCCGAATGTCATCAAAATGTCTTCCTTTCAATATTTCCTTTATCTTCAGGTAAAGAAAGAAGTCATTGAGGGCCAGGATCAAGTCAGTAGGGAGAGTGTCCCAATATAGTTATTTGTTTCCTGGTTAAAAACTCACTCACAAATAGTGCTGTGTGAGCTGGTGCATTGTCATGATGCAAGAGCCATGAATTGTCAGCGAAAAGTTCAGGTTGTGTAACTTTTTCACACAGCCTTCTTAGCACATGCACTTGGTTAACTGTTTGTCCAGTTGGTACAGATTCATAATGAGTAATTCCTCTGATATCAAAAAAAAGGTTAGAAACATCATTTCAACTTCGTGAACTTAATTGTCAGAACTCATAGATATCTACAAAAGTATATCATTATTAACATGTATTATTGTGTAAGTCGTATATTCATATATTACATGTATCCAACTTGTTCTTTTCCCTTTATGATATATCTTGGGGATCTTATATAGATTTTCATTTTATTTAATGACAATATAGCTTATTCAGTTAGTTCCCTTTGGATAGACATTTGGTTATTTCTAGGTTTTAGCTTTTACAAGTAGCGCTGCAGTGAATATCTTATGCACCAAGCAAGAGTTTCTAAAGTAGATTACTAAACTGGAATTGTGTCAAAGTTATGTTCATTTAAAAATGTTAATAGAGGGCCGGCCGAGTGGCGTGGTGGTTAATTGCTGGCTTGGGACGCCAGCGGCCCTGGTTCGGATCCCATATATGAGGGCCAGTGACACTGCCCTCTAAAAAAAAAAAAAAATGTTAATAGATACTGACAAACTGCCCCCAAAACAGCACACCAACATATTCTCACCAAGTGTGTGTCCCCCTCACCCGACCTACATTTGATATTGTTAAACTTTTAGCTTGATAATTACCCGAGGTTGCCATTTGTATTTCCTTTCCTATGAATTCTTTTTCTTATCCTTTACCAGTTTTTTTCTAATGAGTTGTCTAATTTATTCATAAGGAATTACTATATAATATGGATATTAATCCTTTAGTAGAATTGTTTGTTGTAGTTTAATTTATATTTTTATGCTTTGGTCTTATGTAAGGGTTTCCTTTCTTCATGAAATAACATTTATGATTCCAATAAAATAAGTTCCACTTTGAAAATGGTTTTTTAAAGACAAATTTCAAAAATGAATTGAATAGTTTAAAATAAAAAAAGAAAATGGTCAGGTTGATTTCCAGTATATAATATAGTAAATTTTATAATTTTATAAAATACCAAAATTATTGTCAGCAAAATTGTTATTTTGGACATTGTACTTAATAAAATCCAATAGAGTAACTTCAAAATATTCTTAAGATTTTCTTTATTTTACTTTGCATGTGGGCTTATTGTTATATTTGAATCTGGTTACTAAATTAAAAACTGTGATTTTTTTCACAGTAACTATTTTTTTATTCTTGGGTAAACCATGTGAAGTAAGTATTTCAGTATATTTCCGTTTTATGTACCTCAGGTCTTCCTGCAATTTATGATAGCATTTTGGAGAAATGGTTGAAGGAAGGTTTTATCAGCTATAAACCTGATCAGTTGACTGTAAACCAGTATGAACCTGGCCATGGTGAGTATTTCTTCTTTTAAAATTTCAGTCTTACATTTCATAACTAAGTCAACAATGTAACTCTCTAAGATCAAAGATATTATTTTTCTAGCTCAAACTAACCCTTAGAGTAATTTGCTTATGTTTGTTACCTTTAATCCCTTGCAAATCTATATCAATCTCTTGAGAAACTTGCATCTCAGAGTGTAAACAGACTGACACAATTGCTATTTGTGATTTTTTTTGCTTCTCACACAAGGCTTTATTTAGAGAGGGAGACGATTGCTTTAAAAACATAGGAGACATGTATAATGGAAGAAAACAATTTATAGATGCAGGCATACCTTGTTTTATTGCACCTTACTTTATTGCATGTCACAGATGTTGTATTTTTTACAAATTGAGGACAAGACACTCCACCAGCCAAAAGATTATGATTCACTTTGTTGTGATACTTGCTTTATTACAGTGGTCTGGAATAGAGGTATGCCTGTACAGAGAAGAAGGCTAATTGGTTGGATGATCTTGCCCTTTTTTCTCCTGTGTTGAGAAAGTGGAAGACAAATCTAGGATGACATGTTTGTGAAAAATCTTTAGGCAATTGATTTTTTGTACTTGTTAGCATCTTCATCTAATATTTGTAGTAATCAAATGATGTTAAGAGTTTTATTAATATCAGGAGATGTGGGTTTTTTTCTGCATTTATCCTGGTGTATTATGATTGCTTATTTACCAATCAGCCTTTTCATTGATCTGTAAGCTCCTTGAGCACAGGAACTATATATCTTACTTGCTTTATCTTCATATACTCTCACCATTAGGAAAGTTCCTTTCACTTAAGAGATGCTCAATTAACGTAGATTGAGAAATTGGTGGAGGAAACCATATCTTAATTATTTACATGCTTAGTCTTCACAACTGGCTGTTGCTTTTATTCTACATGTAGTTGGTTGGGGATCCAGTGTTTAAGGAGAAAAATGATTTTATTTATCTTTCACATCTTCGTCTTGCGCTGGGATTGAGTAAATGTCCTAGTTAAGCGTTCACTCTCAAGTCCCGATTTTAGAAGTCCCAGTGGCACTTTAACATGAAGTGAAGATATTTTTAGTGTAGATTTAGTTTAATTTTATTTACTTAGCCACAGTCCCCCTAAATGTTTCCTTTTAACAAAATTATAGTACATTCCTGATTATCAAACAATGTTTTCATCATAATAGTGTGAGGTTATGTTAAGAGTCATCTTAAAGTTTCTAAAAGGAAAAATGAAGTAATGTTTTATCCTGTCTTTCATCTTAGGAATTCCTGCTCATATTGACACACATTCTGCTTTTGAGGATGAGATTGTTTCTCTCAGTTTGGGGTCAGAGGTAAATGTTTAGAACATTTTTATTAGCTATCAACAAATACAATGTGTTACCTTATACAATGTCCTTTTCATAGGATTTCCCACATTTCTTAATTCAGATGAATTAAGATTTTAAAATGAAAAGTAAAGGCACCATCAACACTTTTATTTCTTATAGAATGTGAAATTATCACAGCCTTGTCTTTTATGTGTTGAAAGATTTATCTGTGAGGTCGTTGGATGCCAGGAAAAGCCCTGTAATTTAATTTTTTACACATTTTACTTTTAGAAGTTTAAAATCTGTACTTCTCTTGGTGCAATTACTTACTGGGGCAGCATTGCCATCTAGTGGCAAAAGATAGTAGCTGCAGGTTATTGAAAAAGGAGACAACTAAAATGTACATGTCTGGAATTTTGATAAATATATGTTTTCACATATATTACCTGATTTGATCCCTTCAAAAACTTTGAGCAATAGAGGGCAATGTCTTCATTTCCACAGATGAGGAATAAGAGATTCATGTTTATTCATTGACTTGTTTCTATATAGCTGCACTCTACTTGATCTCCTAAAGAAGCTATGAAAAGCATGGTTTAAAATGGTACATGCAAACTGCAGATAGAATTTTAGGTAGAAAACAGAATTTTAAATCTAGAAGAATCCTTAAAATCTGAGGTCATCTAATCTAACTAGAGGTTGCTTCAAAATCTGATTTTGTTCTTGAGGCAAATACTATTTACTAGTATATTTTTGTATTTGTGTAGTTCCTATCACTAGGTCTTCAGTGCTTTGACTTTTTAACCTTTGCTGAGTTTGTGTGACCATGTTGATACTGTCACTAGACAGTAGTGCTGTTTGTTTGGTACTACATGTGTGGATTCTTGTTAAATCCTCTCAAAAATAATGAGGATGGGAAGGAAAATGAAAGAGCTCTTCTCTGTCTGGTTTGTTTTCATTTTACCTCTTATCCTGGCTTGTAGCTTTGAGGGGCCAGTAAAGAACATCTTTGTCTTTCTCCCCAACAGTGTAACCAGTTGAGAAATGAGAAGAGAGATAAATGGAGATCAGAGTGTCAATTTAACTTAGAAAATATGGAAGAACATGGCTTTAGATCAGTAGCCAAGTGGCCTTATTAGTACTTCCCCTCTGAATTAGAGACATACCACCTCTTTTCACTGGTACACCCAGGCAGCTGGAGACCTCCCTCATAGAGTCAGAGGCTGCCCCTATAACATAGGACATGAAGGAGCACAACATAGTTTCTGCAAACCAGCTGGATCTGATAAAGAGAGAGGGTAGGGCTCAGCCAAGCAAGCTTGGCTTCAGGCTAACTAATCAGCTAAGGCATGCCTTCTCTCCTGGGGAGCTAGAAATGAAGGAGTAGAGGAAAGTTAGGTCTGTTCTTCCTATACTTTCACTTCTATGTGAATTCCCTCCTTTTCTAGAGAAATATGAAGAATGGGAACTAAGTGTTCTAACACCTTACAAGGTCATTATATAGTTTTTAATTAAAAGTTGTAAAGAAGGGAAAACTTGCCCTTTAGTTGAACTGAAAATCTGCTGCATTGTCTCCGAATTTGGTGTCTCTAGAGGCATGTCATGTTTAGCTGCCAGTTTGAATGATAGAGTTTTTGGTTAAAGCCATGTTTGTAATAGCAGGAAAGTATGCATCGTATAAGTTATGACAAGAACAGTACATTTTCTTGTAAAAGATAGCTTTTGACGGGAAGTCAATCTTTGTAAATTTTTCTATTTACTAAACATTTAAATTTATTATACTATTTATTTATTTATTTATTTATTTTTTGAGGGCAGTGTCACTGGCCCTCTTATGTGGGACCCGAACCGGGGCCGCTGGCTATTATACTATTTAAAACAGTCTACTATATTTGGGGCCCTTTATTCCATCTGTAAAATGAGATTAATAATACTTCTTGCCTGGCTGAAGGATTGTGATGGGAGTAAAGTGAGTTAATGAATGTGAAAATGTTTTTCAGACTCAGCAATCCACACGTATAAAGGCTTATTAAGGTATGCTACTTCTTGGACTTCTTTTTTGAAAGCTTCACTCTGTAACTGTAAAAAAGGGAAGCTCATGTTCTTATGGCCTTGTAATAGGATTTCAAGTAGTCACCAACAAGATGGCTTTCATCTTTTCTTCTTACATTTACCCACTTTTACTCTTCTGTTTTGTTTTTTATACTGGGTATTGAATTCTCTCCTAACTCCGTGTCCCAGACCTAGAATCTGGGTCCCTTTTTCTTTATTTTCTCATCCTTGACAGTCTTAATTGTTTTAAGAAATGTACTATTGTGTCTACACCAGCTTCCATTTCACTGTAATGTTTGTCAGTGGCACCATTGTTCTGTTTTGTTGTTTATTTTGTTTATGTGTTTCTTTGTGTTTATTTTGTTTATTTTGTTTGTTTCTCCGTGGCTAAAATCCTTGAGATTATCTTTAACTCTACTTTTTTCCCTTTCCCAAAGTTTATAAGACCTCCTAATTCCTACATACTCTAACATGTTCCCATGTGGTATTCTTAACTTTTATGTCAATCTTACTTGAATGCCTTATCTTTCTTTTTTTTCTTTTTTCTTTTTTTTTTTTTAGCTGAGCCATCCTGCCACCTGTTGGCAGCTCAGCTCGGGCTGGGCATCGAACTGCTATTGCTCAGAACTCAGCTCACACTCTTGAGCGAACTCGTAACAAACTGGGCCACTCAGCCAGCCCCTGAATGCCTCATCTTTATGACTACTTGAGCATATTCTTCTTATAGCTCTTATAGTTCATCTAAAAAATACTATACATTTCATAGTGAACCAAAATTTTTCAAATTTATTAGTTTTGCCTCTACAACTAAATAGCAATCTCTATAATGTTTTTTTGCCTACAAAAGTATTGAAGATACATGTATACATGTTATGTGATATGTATATGTTAAGATGCTTTTAGGTGCAAATAATAGCAGAAAACCCAGTTAAAAACAATTATACAACAAAAACAAATTAATATCTCATGTAACAAGTTGTTTTAAGAAAGGCTAGTTCCAAAAGTTTTGTTGGCTTAGCTCAATGATTTTATTAAGGAACTAGGTTCTTGCCATCTCAAATGCTCACTGCTCTCCTACCTAAGGACTAGCTTCAGGAAATATTGAACAAGGGATTGGATGCATCAGGACATGTGAGAATGACACAGGACATGACCTCTAAGGTCATGTAGGCTTTTGCTCTTAAGTGCTATTTCTCTGGTGGGTTTGTCCTGCTGTGAAATACAGCCTGCCTTTGTTGCCCATCCATGCTTTGAGGTATACCCTTGATCTAAGTCTCTTTGTGATAGTGAACTAGTAATGTTATTGGTCAAATAACCAGTTCAGCAAGTACCATAAGACTTGGTCAGCTAAGGATGAAAATGAGCGTTTAATGTGCATCTACTTAAAACCAGAACCAAACTTTTATTGTAAATAGGAAAAAACTTTTTTTGATTAAGACTTATCTGGAAAAATGAAACTAAAAATTATGAAGATAGTTAAACAAATTCTTTTTTTATTTAACAACATTTGGATTATATTTCAAATATGCACTAATTCTTAGAACAAAGAGTGAGTCATGACCTTTGTTCTGATATTGTTTTTCTGATAAAAATATGATAGCATGATAAAAATTCCTTTAGTTAACTTTCATAGCTTGATTATAAAGGGTACTTTTCCCTCCCCAAATTATTAAAGTCTTTATCAGTTTTTCCAAGTCCCTCTTAATCCTTTGATGATCCAAATTATTTCAGTTTGAAGCACTGATTGTGTATCATTGTTTTATTTTCTCTTTATTTGTGAAAGTCTTGACTCTGCCAGATCTTCAGATGTTAAATGGCTTTGCTTGTGATTTAAGTGTTTCTATGACATCCTTTTCATCAATATCAGGAAGTCTTCTATCTTTTGTAAGAATTGTGATTTCAATTTGTTTAATATTTGCATTGCATTGGCTAATATTTACATCATCAAGATTCACTGAAAGATTGACCATAGGGGTTACCACAATGGGTAGAGATAGATACACCAGCATCTAAACAGAAATATTTGGGCAAGTACTAATTTTATAACAAGTTGGTTCATCAGTAAATCTTTCTTATGATGACCTTTGCAACTGAGTGGGCTGGGTAATTCGGTATTTGGTTAATGAAGTGTCTGTCTATTAAATACCTACTAGAGGGCTACATCTTTCATTATATCACCTCTTCTCTCTCCAGGCTCATGTTTTCAGCAAATAGTTATTAAGTCCAGCTTGATCTCCTGAAGTAGGGTATTGAATAAAGTTGTTTTTGTGTGTGTGTGTGAAATGTCTTGAGCTATACAATTTCTTTATTGCCAGACGAATGGATTTAGCTTTTTTGGGTTTTTTCCAGCCTGGTTTCTCTGTAGTTTGCCCCAGGGATGTTCTGATGCTGGAGCAATTCTCATCACTTCTGATTGTCGGGAGTGATTCACAGGATATTTCTCTTTTAGGAGTTTATTGCTTTAATGGACAAGTGTTGCATTATTTTCTGATCTGATCTTCAGCATAAACTGTGGGGAAAAAGATCTTTTCTTCATAAACCTTAAAACAACAAATACGATCTGAACCCTGGGCATGTTGACCTCATCTCCAACCTCAAATTCAGCCCTCAACATTTGAACAGATAAGCAATATTTACACCCTCCGAAGCCAAATAATCACTCCTTCCTATTTTTATCTTGATTTCAGGCCCCAGACACTATTCTTATTGGAGAGTCCTTGGAATATTTACATTCTGAAGTTCTGTCTAATGGATTGTCTCTACTGTATAGCTCAGTTCCCTCTTCTCTCATCCTTTATAGATTATTTGTGATATTTTCCATCTTTAGTAGTACCCTTAGCATTCAAAGGACAATGGTCTGTCATCCCAGTATGTGTATATATCTTCTGCATCTGTGTGTGTGTGTGTGTGTGCTTTGTATCCATAGCCATGGTTACTTCTCTAGGCTGTGTATATTAATGTCGATGGAGAAAAAGAGCATAACTCTGACATGGGATATTTACTTGCATCATAGTACAGTCACCATAACATTGGGCCAAATCTTCATTTTTCTTTTTAGTCAATGTGTCTCTGACATTCAGAACTTTTATGGACGAGTAGATCTGCTGGTTTGTGAGCCAGAAGTAAATGTTCTACCTTATTTCATCACGTTCCTTTTTGTACAGTGAATTCTATATTCACTTTTCAGCATTTTCTATACTAACTACTATTCTGAAGATCTATTTTGTGTAATTTTCTCATCTTTCAAGATATCTTGGAAACTAAAATTCCCTTTTGTATAAAGTGGGCAAATGGGATTCTGCTGACAGTTGTTAAAGTGTGCTCTTTATCTCCCTTGTATGGAGTAAGATCTTTATTCAGTCCCCTTCAGTAAGTATAATGGCAGAGATATAAACTTATTTCAGCCAGCAGTCTGCTCAAACAGTCTGTTTCACAGGGTGACATCATAAAATAGAACATTTTGTTTTATTTGGAGCCTTCAGAGTACTGATTCTTCTGTCTTTTTAGTTAGAATTTGTGCATTTACTTTGTGGCAAGACAACAGCATATTACTCCAGCTATATGGTAGAACTAGAATGAAATTTATAATTGAATGTAGAAAAGTACAGTGGAAGCCCATTTAGAGGAAGCAGTTGGAACCAATGGTTGGTTGTTAATTGAAAAGTCACTTAAATTGGGGAATAATAATTGTAAAAGATACATACAAATTTAATAACAGTAAAAGATACATACAGTTTCAAACATTTTATTTTAACTTACATATAAATTCACTCAGCACTATTTTGATGTAGGGCCTTTTTGTTACAGTCCACAATCTGCCTTGTCTTTCCAGTTTCCATTTCTTTCAAGAGACAAAAGCTTAAAGACATCTGTGAAACCATCTCAGTGTTTGATGATATTTTTAAAATCTTTTGCCATATGTGCTTCAGAGCTTTTTTTAAAAAAAAATTTTAAATTTTTTTTATTAGTTTCAGATGTACAAAGCAATATAATAGTTATACATTTACACCCCTCACAAAATGATAATGCCCACTCCACATCTAATACCCCTCTGACATTGTATATAGCGGTTACTTTTTCCAAGATATTATTATTGAATCACATCTGTTACAACAGTTTATTAATTTGTTCACTTTTACTGAGCCTTTCAACAACATTCAACTTAGTTTGTATAGAAAAAAAAATAAACCCTATCTTTTGTTACTCAATTTTCATTGGTTTACATTATATCTACTTAAATTAAATAATTGCAATACAAGTGTAGCTGGCACAAAGAGGTTTGGAAACATACACAATTGACTTGTTAATTATATAGCTCAACAATGAGAATGGAAGTGCATGGGTATGTTGGAGAGTTCTCTATTATCAATAAACATTCAGGGCAAGAGTATGCATTACAGAAGAAATTGAGCATGTTGGTTGGTTAAATGGATGTCTGTTAAAGAGCTTTTATTTTTGTGACCAGCATTGTCTCAACAATGTGGGAGATATGAAAATATTTTCAGCCTTGATTATTTTCCCCCTCAAATTTTGGACTTGATATCCCACTCTCCAAAAGACATTTTCTCTTTTCAAATCAGAACTCATTATTTTTTGTTTTTAGCAATTTACCACCTACTGCTATTCCACACAAAATAAAGCCAACTTTTGCGCTTCCTTGGTTTCCTGCTCTGATTAATTGTCCACCAGTTTATTAATTTAGAACCTGGGAAATATTCTTGACATACATTTTGATGACTATGAATTTTACTCTAAAGTATTGTTTTAACTGCATCCCACAGTACTTTTCTTTTAAAAACAGCATTCTAGAGGTGTAATTGTCATGCAGTAAACCACATATTTACATGTACTCTCATGAATGTTTCCCACATCAAGACAATGAATACATCCATCATCCCCAAATATTTTCTCATCTCTTCCTGTTCCTCAACAACTTAGATAACTTAATATTTTCCAGAATTTTTTATACAGGAATCATCAACATATACTCTTTGCTGTGTGGCTTCTTTCACTCAACACCATTATTTTATATTTATTCAAAATCTAAGCTTAATTGGTATCTTTACTTTTTTGATGGACAATATAAGAACTTTAGAACACTTTAACTCCATTACTCCCTTCTAATTTCTATGCTACTATTATTGTGTATTTAAATTCTCTTAAGTTTTAAAGATAGTTCTTTGATTTATATAGTCAGTGTTCATTTAGACCTATTTACCATTTTTTTTTTTTGCTCTTTATTTTTTCTTTATCTTACACCTTCCTTCTTGGGATCATTTTCCTTTTGTATAATGTACAACATTTAAATTTCCTTTAGTCCTGGTCTTCTGCTGGCTAACTTCATTTAATTTTGGTCTGCACATATCTTTATTTCATCTTCATTCTTCAAGGATATTTTCACTGAGTATAGAATTTGAGATTGGCAGTTATTTTCTTTCAATAGAGTAAATAAAGATTTTATTTACTTTCTTCTGGCTTACGTTATTGCTCTTGTTACCTTTGAAGATCACCTTTGTTTATTTCTCTGTCTTCTTTTAAGACTTTTTAAAAAATTTATTGTTTTCTACAGTTTTATTTTGATATGCCTGATTAGTCTGCTTATTTTCATGGATTTGTTTATTCTGCTTTATTGGATTTCTTGAATCTATGGATTAGTTTTCTTCAATGAATTTTGAAAAACTCTCAGCCGTTATCTCTGTAGATTTTGCCTCTGTCCCATTCTTTCTCTCCATCTACCTTTTCTCTACTGCTTTGTTTTGCTTATCTGTCTCATGTTTTCTGAATTTTGTCTTTCCTTGCTTTACCCCAAATAGTTTCTTCTGTTATACATTCTTTCTTCAGCCATGTCTGATTTTCTGTTAAACCCATTTGTTGATGGCCTAATTTCAGTCATGGTATTGTTCTGTTTTAGGATATCTGTTTAGTTTTTCTTCGTATTTACAGTGTCTTTTTAAAAATATCATTTCCAGTTCTCTGCTGAAATTTTCAAGCTTAGCATTTATGTCTTTAAACATGATAAACATGTTTGTTTTATAGCTTGTGTCTGAGTTTTGAATATTTGAGGTCCCTGTAGATCATTTCTGACACTCTTGCTAGACTATCTTTTTCCAGAGAAGGTATTGTAGTTTATTCTGAGTCAGAATGTCTAAGATGAAGGCTGGTTTTCTATATTTATAAAAAATTTATAGGCAATTATGATTTTTAACTAGGATTTTGAAACATTGAGTTGGAAAATGCTGAAATGCTAAATCTGTGTAATATGAACTCCAAAGACAGCAGGATTTCAGATTAATCTTTCAGCAAAAGAATTAAAAGAAATGAAGTAATAGAGACTTCCAGTGGCAGTTCTAATCATCATTTAATTAAATATTCCAGTGCAGTGCTAGAAACTGAAAAAGTTAAAGCTTAGGTGTTTGCACTGGGACTGGCTAGTACTTTTAATGGACCATGGAATGCTTTTATTTCTGTGCATTGTATCATAAATTAAAATTGGCATACAATTCTTAAATTTTAATTTGTCATAGGAAGTTGATAATCATTTAACAATAATAACAGCAGCTACTGTTGCTTCTACTCCACTATTACCATGCTTATCACCCCCAGCAACTACTTATTGGTTTTTTAGGGGTTTTTTTGGTGCATATCTTATAATTATTTTTTAAAGTTGAGATTTAATTGCCATAACATTACAAGTATATTAGTTTTATGTATGCAACAACCTAATGATTTGATTATGTATTGTGAAGTAATCACCACTATAAGTCTGGTTTATAACCATCACCACACATATTTATGTTTTTTTCCCCTTCTGCTGAGAACTTTTTAGATCTCTCTTAGCAATTTTCAAATATACAATACAGTGTTATTAACTATAGTCACTATGCTATACCTTACATTCCCAGGACTTACTTATTACTGGAAGTTTGTACCTATTGACCACCTTCACCTATTTTGCTCAGTACCCACCTGCCGCCTCTGGCAATCATCAATGTGTTCCCTTTATCTGTTAGTTCATTTTTCTTTTTCTTTTTTAAAGATTCCACACATAAGTGAGATCATATAGTAGTTGTCTTTCTCTGTCTGACTTATTTTACTTAGCATAATGCCCTTAAGGTCAGTCCATGTTGTTGCAAATGGCAGGATTCCTCTTTTTTATGGCTGAGTAATATAACATATAAAGAAAATTTTTATTTATTCATCCATCAATGACATTTAGGTTGCTTTTATGTTTTGGCTATTGTAAGTAATACTGCAGTGCACATGCAGATGTGTATATCTTTTCAAGTTAGTGTTTTTCTTTTCCTCAGACAAATGCCCAGAAGTAGACTTGCTGGATCATTTAGTAGTTCTGTTTAAAAAGATTTTGAGTATTCTTCACACTGTTTTCCATAGTGGCTGCACCAATTTACATTCCTATCAACAGTGCACTAGAGTTCCCTTTTTTCCTCATCCTCCCAACACTTATTTCTTGTCTTTTCGATAGCCATTCTAACAAATGTGAGGTAATACCTATCTCATTATGTAGCACCCATCTATTTTATGCTAATTCTGTGGTAGGTACTATATAGTGAGTGCATTTTTCTTTACGAGGAACAATCCAGGGCCTCAAGAATAGATATGTTCATGACTACTATTGTTTTTGGTACTTCGTCTGTCTTGTTTTGGTTGTTTCTGCATATGAACCTGTTGATTTATTTTTGCTTAAGAAGGATAGCACAGAAAATGAATAAATGGAATTAAGGAAGCCTTCTGTCCAAAAATATAAGATATACCACCCTATTTTTTTCAAGTAAATTGTTTATGATGAATGCATTCACTTACTCATTCAAGAATATTTGTTGGGTATAATCTGCTAGACAGAATCTAGAAAGTAAATAAGAATGAAATAAAATAAAAAAAATTTTTAAGGTAAAATGTCTCATGATCTTTGTAGCCTTATCATCTACAAAGTAAAACTTAATTTTACTGAAGTGGTTTGTCATGACTCTTCTTTTGAGAGTCCATTTTTGGATAGTGATGGATTTCACTTCACAGTTCCTACAAGCAAATGAAGCTACATTGTGATAAATGAGAGCTGATATTAAGTCCTCTCACTGCAAACACATAAGCATGATTGTATTATCTCATAGGCATTTAAGCTTAGCATTTATAATACATATTGAATATTCAGGGGTGGCTAAAGTATCTCCAATTTAGCTTCTTTGCTTTCCCAAGATTAATTTTTCTGTTATGCAGTGTTTATTTTGCTCTCTATTCTGCCATTTGGCAGTGTGTTTAGACTGTTAAACTAAAAGATGCTTCTTTTTTTATTTTACATTTCACTTGATCTCAGCCAGTTCAAAATCATCTGTATTTGGGGGTGAAGAGGAAGAGATAACAAAATCTGTGCATTCAGCAGCTGAGAGATAGTTTTATAAGGCAGGAGTATTCGAAAAGTAGAATTTGCTGACATGTGCTATAGAGTAGATGCTGTTTTGGTGTTTTTTTTTTAATTTTAATCTGTTCTTATTTTGGTTGTTTCATGTATGCAATACTGTAGACAAGTCCCAGTTATGTACCCTAAGTGTGTACATGGTCAAGTAGGAAAGTTTTCACTCCAGAAATATCAAATGGTGCTCTGCCTGTCACTTCCTTTCCCGGAAGCAATGAGAAAGAAGTTCCTTTTGGCTACAGTGCTTTTAGCTCCTGTATAAACTACTTGCTAGGCCATTCCTCTGTGCCATAAGTTACCACTCATCTTCATGTTTTAATGTGGGAGTTTTTTTTCCCTCATGACAAGAATATTGAGACCTATAATTTAGAAAATTGCTCCTCTGCAGGACAAAGAGGCAGAGCTTATTCAGTCATTTTCAAATGGGAGGTGTTGTGTCCTGTATGTAGATTCCAAGGTGTCTTGCTGCCATTGTATCCTTCCTTTGAGTTTCACAAGATTCCAGTTTTCAAGTAATTTAGCAAATGGATTCACTCCTGTGTTGTGTTTTTTTTTTAACATGCTTTGTTAGTAGGAGTCATGGAAAGGAAATGGGTTTGTTGCGGTTTTTTATTTTAACTTTTCTTAAAGGATGCAAACTAGGTAGGAGATTTAAAGGTCATTGACATTAGCCATTTGTCTCCAAGGTGTCTTAGACAAAATTTGCATTAATTCTTCTGCCCTGAAAAAATATGACATACTGACAAGCTTCTCTTCCAGCTACTTTTCAGCTTTAGCCAAGTACACTTGTAATTCTGGGAGTATCATCTTTTGTAGGGAGACAGAAAACTATAGTATTTGTTTTATTAAAAATGTTCAAAGCTCCTATTCTCTCCTACAATGCACTATTATCTCACTATATGGTGGGATTCTATATTTATAAATCCAGGGAAACTACATAAATACATTTTTGACATTGCTATATTTCTTTGTAAATTGTTTAAATCTTGTATCCTTGCAATTGTGACTCAGTCTCCCTTTTTCCTTCTCTTTTTTTCCACTTGTTCAAACATGGTCGACATGGCCATGATGAGTATGTGGAATCACTTGTTTGCTCTTTAAAATAAAAAACAAAATCTTATCTTCTTTGGGTCCAGTGAAAACTTTAGTGCAACTACAAAAGATTTATATTTGGCACGCTACGGGAGAGAGGTGCACTTCTCTGTATTCTGCTAAATTCTCAGCTGTAAAATACTTTCTGCAGTTACAGTCACTTCTATCCTCTCAGTCTTCATCATTCTCTATGAGTCACTTATTATTCTTCACATTATATTGCCTCTTGCCTATATGCCATTCAGGATTTCAAAAAGTTAATGATCTCAGCCTATTTCTAACCACTAAGGATCAGAATGAAGTTTGTTTTCTTTCTCAGAAGTGTTCCTAGTAGCAATATATCCTTCAATTTACTGTTTAGCCAATGTGGAGATCTGTTTATTCCTTCATGTACTTTTCTTTTCTGAATCTTATCTTTGCTTGAGTAATACAATGATAGCTGTGTCTGGGGTTTTCATCTGTTGTATTTTGGATATGTAAAGATTTTATAAGATCAGAATGTCTAGGGTTTTATGTTTGTTTGCTTTGTGAACATTATCCTCAAGCATGCCCCATGAGCTTTCTGGGAACTTGATTTTTATTGAGTCTGCCATCTCAGAAAACAAAGAAAATAGGTAAAACCAAGCAGAGTAATTGGAAAAGGCTTCTCTGGAGCAAAACTCATATGGCAGAGTGATTCAGCAGTTGCAATGGAGCATTACTGATTGTGAATTCTTACTGAATTTATTTATTTATTTATTTATTTATTTATTTATTTATTTATTTATTTTTGAGGGCAGTGTCACTGGCCCTCATATGTGGGACCCGAACCAGGGCCGCTGGCTTCCCAAGCCAGCGCTTAACCACCGTGCCACTCGGCGGGCCCCTGAATTTTTTTTTTTTTTAAACATCTTCTTTTTAGTCTTTTAACAAGCATTATTTAATTAAGATACAGATATTTTAAATACGATACTGGTAATTATTTTTGTGATGGAATGTTTTAAGAAAAATTTAATTTTCATAGAAAAATATACATTTAATTTCATAAATAAAAATTATTTTCTAAATTTAGAAAATTATACTCTCACATTACATGTAATATTCATGTACATTATCTAATTTGATACAATATTATTATTAATAATAATAGTAGCTACCACTGCTTACTTTGTGCCAGATACTATGCTAAGTTTACTTTTAATGAAGGTACTATGCTAAATTCTGTGCACCCTCTGATACTTGGTTGTCATATTTATTTTTCAAATGGATTGATTTGTTCACTTAAAAACAATGTTTTTAAGCTCTGTGGCATGACTTTTAAATTCACATTTGTTAGCTGCTGCTGTTTAGACTGAATTCTTTTGATGTTCTGAGGACAAAAACATTTTCTTGGGTGTTGTATTTTTATAGGTTCCTATTCATAATATTTGAGCACAACCTGGAAAGAATGACGGAAAATACTTTGATTATCTCTTGTAAATTAGTCTCTAGTATCCAAAATATTGCATGACTTTAAAGGCAAAATGGATTACATGAGAATCTACATCTAATAATTATTTTCCCTTGGGTTATTAATTATTAATAGTGTATTAGTAGTTATTATTTTTTGTATTAACTGTGTGTTAGATACTGTGATTTATATTATTATATATTGAATTCACATAAAACTGTAAGGGCGAGGACACTGCAACACAGAGGGATTATTAAATGGCTTCTCCTAGGCCACATGGCTAGTAAATGGAAGAGCCAGGATATGAAAGTTTCAGCTCCAAAGTCTTTGCATTCAAGTACTACCCTAGTGTTTTGTGCAGTATGTATGATCCTCAAACCACCTGCGTCCTAATTTCCTGGGGTGATTGTTAGAAAAGCAGATTCCTGAGCCTCACTCTGGACCTGCTGAGTCTTTCTGGATGAAGTGGGTCTTTTAGTAATTCAGTTGATTTTTGTGTGCACCAAAGTTTGAGAACCACTGTGCTATGCTTTTCTATAAGCATTATCATGCTTTAATCTCTGTTAGCACAGCAAGATAGTGAGAAATCAATTTTCATTCTTATCCATGGAGTGCATGACATCTTGGATTAACCTTTATGCTTATTGTCTTTACTTCAAGATTGTCATGGATTTCAAGCACCCAGATGGTGTCACAGTGCCAGTGATGTTGCCTCGTCGGAGTTTGCTGGTGATGACAGGAGAATCCAGATACCTTTGGACCCATGGGTATGTATTGACATGACCTTGATGACAGGAGAGCTTTGGCTTTGTGAGAGTTCTCATTCTTTCCTGCATATACCACTAGAACCATGCCCCATGCCTGCACATTGAGAATTCATGGTTTAAATTCTAGGGACTTCTGAATTTAAAAAAATGGTAACCTTTTATTTTGAAAAAAAAAAAAAAATGAAATTTAAAGAAAAGTTGGAAGCATAGAACAGTGAACTCCCTTCACCTTTCACCTAGATTTACCAATTGCGAACACTTTGCCATGTGTTTTATTTGTCTCTCACATGTTATCGTTATTTTTGCCGAATCGTATCAGGGTAAGTTGCAGACATTGTGACCCTTTACTCTTACATGCTTCATATTTCCTAAGACCAAGGACATTCTTTATTGGAGGCTGGCAAACCATGGCTTGTGAGCCAAATTTGCCCTTAGTCTGTGGTCACACAGCTCTTGAGCTAAAAAGGGTTTTTACATTTTTAAAGGGTTATAAAGAATAAAAACAAAAACAACAAAGAATATGCAATAGAGACTGTATGTGGCCCTCTATGCCTAAAATGTTTACTACCTGGTCCTGTTACAGGAAAAGTTTGCCACCTGTGTTCTATAAAACTGCAATGCAATCTTCAAATTCAGGAAATTCGATGATAAAATACTCATATCATACTCTTGTACAATCAATCTTTAATTTTTACTAGTGGTACTTTATCGTGCTGTCACAGTAAAACCAGAGCCTGCCAGTCGTTAAAGCAGCAAAACTAGATTTTACTCAGACACTATTACAATAAGGAAAAGAGACCTCAGAGCAGAACTGGGCCCAATTTCAAATACACTAAGGAAAAGTGGGCATTTATAGCCAAGGAGCCTGGGCATAGAGATGTGGTAAAGGAAGGATTCTGGCTAAATCAACCATAAGATTGTTGGTGAAGGCAGGCCAGGGTGATGAGCTAGTGGGGGATAGTGGGGAATGAGGAATTTTATCAGTTGTCAAGGAGGATCAGCTATGAAGCGTGCAGGTTTCTGGTTAAACTGACTTAGCAGGATTCTTGTTAAAATTGGGCTCCTGGAGGACATGCCCAAGTATGAGGCCGAGTTGGGCTCAGAGGAGTCTGATTAAACTTCGGCTCAGCAGCGAGTCTTTGTCAGCACTTCATGGTTAGTTTTCCCTCTCATCTAGGATTTCTGTCCATGATTCCGCATCACCTTTACTTGTCAGTTCTCTTTAGTCTTCCTTTTTTTTAAAGATTTTACTGGGGAATTAGGGGAGGGAACAGCATGGGGGAATCCGGGAAGGGTAACAGAGAAGTTGCCGTCTTTTTTGTTCTTCAATCTAGTTATGGAGGACGTTGCTTCACTGTCCCATGTTGGTATTGTGATCATTGCACTCTTCCCACCTGAGGCAGACCAATTGCTGGCCATTGGACGGCTGCTCATGGCGGCTTACAGAGGCTCACTCGGACTGCCCGCTGCTCACACTGGCTGCCAGCCACTCACAGAAGCTTATGGCAGCCCACTGCAGCCCCGCTGCAGCCTATGCCATCTCCGGCAACTCACAGCAGCCCAGCTCCAGGTCAAGCTGTTGTTTGCCACCTTAGCTATAGAGGATACAGCGTCAGTGGCCCATGTGGGATCCAAACCACTGGCCCTGCTGCTCAGAGCTCATGCTCCCAAGCCAACTCTTAACCAACCAACCACTGGGCCGTCCCTAGTCTTTTTTAATTTGAAACAGTTCCTCAACTTTTCTTTGTCTTTCACGACATTGACACTTTTAAGGAGGCCAGTTGTTTTTTAGAATGTCCCTCAATTTGAGTTTGTTGGATTGAATTGAATCTGAAAGAAATGGGTTATGCACTTTTGGCAGGAAGATATCTTTAGCCTTTTGAGAAGGAAGCATCACACTGCCAAAATTTACATCTATTGTACAGAAAATTATCAATACTGCCCTGCTTAGAGATTTTAGCTGGTGTATTTTTATAAGATTTCAAGGAAATGAACATATAAATGAATTTTTAACCCGTCCTAAATGTGAGCCATAAGAATAGATGGCCTGATTTTGTGCTCCGAAGCTTAAATTTGCCTGAGTTTTTTTCATGGCCATTTAAAATATTTTCACTTACTGAAAATGAAAAGGATGATGTGATCCAGAGATTTCCGTTATTCCTAGAATTTTGAGAATATTCACTTCTTTTTTTTAATGTTCAAGCATTTTTATTATTGGTAACATTTAAACTTAAGAGTAATGGTATTACAGCAAATACATAATAAAAAATTACTTTTCATAGGCCTATATTATGAAAATATTTTAGTTTTTCTGGGTAATGTTACAGATTAGTTCTCCTAAATATCGGTTTGATCACATTCTCTTGTTCAAAGCATAGTGTGCTGATAAATGTTAAGAGAAATATTTCTTGAAGATTGAATTGCAGATAACATTTATTTTTAAACCTTTCTGTAAAATCAAAATTCTCTACAATTGTTTCAGGGGGAAAAAAACAAACCTCAGTATTATTTTTAAAGGCTTCTATTGGTACACATTGCCTGTAATGTGAGAGCCAGAGAGAGAAAGAGAGAGAGAGAGAGAGAGAGAGAGAGAGAGAGAGAGAGTGTGTGTGTGTGTGTGTGTGTGTGTGTATGTTAGGAAGAGAGCCAGGAGGGCGACTGTGGAGAGGGAGGGGGCACAGACAGAAACAGGAACAGAAAGAGACTGACCAAACAAATGATATACCAGCTATGGAGGTGCTCGCCAGAATCTCTGGGTGGAAGGGAGACTAGATTGAAAAAAGCACATGAACATACTTAGAAATACGTATAAACTATAGGAAATAAACCTCAATAAAAAATATTTTGATCTTGGCTGGCTGAGTGGCTCAGTTGGTTAAGAGTTGGCTTAGAGCATGTGCTCTGAGCAACAGGGCTGCTGGTTTGATTCCCACATGGGCCAGTGAACGCTGCGCCCAAGCTGAGCTGTCACTGAGCTGCCAACAGGTGGCAGGATGGCTCAGCTGGTGTAACAACAAGATTGCCCGTTCAATGGTGGCTACGCCCACCCCCAACTAAGACCAAACTTGGCACCTTGAGCTGAGATGCTGCCCCGGATGGCTCAGTGGATAGGGCATGCATTCTTAACAGCAAGGCTGCTGGGTTCGACTCCAGCATGGGATGGTGGCTAAGCCCACCCGCAGCTAAGACTGAACTTGGTACCTTGAGCTGAGCTGCCGCCCGGATGGCTCAAAGGATAGAGCATGCACTCTTAACAACAAGGCTCCTGGTTCGACTCCTGCATGGATTGAACACAGCACCTTGAGCTCAGAGGCCATGAGTTGCCGACGGGAAGCCAGATGGCGACTGGTGCCCTCCACAACGAAGATTGAAAAACAATAACTGGCTGCCTACCCCCCCCCAGCAATTCTCCAACATTGTTCCCCTTCCCCAATTCCCCAATAAAATCTTTAAAAAATAGTAATAATAATATTTTGATCTCAATACTAAAAAAAGTACTAGGAAGCACTGTTGAGGGATGTGAATTGAAGAAGGTTGGTTAACACAGCCTTATAATATAATAACACTTAATTCTATCTAGTAAAAGTTTACTCTTCTAGCCACCTTGCCCTAAGTCAAAGGTGGGAAGCTAGAGGCATGTGGGTTCCAGTCAAAGGTGGTAACCAGTCAGGCTCTTTGGCTGGGGCAGTGGTTGTCCACATGGTAGCCTTTTAAAAAATGATCTGTATAGACAAATCAGGAGCTTTCACATAAAAATTTGAATTTCAGCTTCTTTTATTTTTTATTTATTTATTTAGTTTTTTGAGGGCAGTGTCACTGGCCTTCATATGTGGGCCGAACCGGGGCCGCTGGCTTCCCAGGCCAGCGCTTAACCACTGCGCCACTCGGCTGGCCCTTCAGCTTCTTTTAAAAACTGAGATTACCTGACCATAGTGGGAGCAGTATCAAGGCTAAGATTATCAATGTCCTTTTGAGGAGGCCTATATTTTCCGTTTCTCTGCAATTCCTACCACTTTCTATGAGTCCAGGAACTACGGCTGAGTATCATTTGTCATTATCACTGTGCGTATACCATTGATTTTATCTTACAGAGGAGTTAAATGAACAGTAAATGTTTCTTGAACTCATGTCTGTATTAAAAGTAGGAAAGGGAAAGCTAGAAAGAACAGGGATATGTGTTTTAAGAAAAATGGAAGAGAACACTTTGTTTTTTTTAAATGAAGACTATTCCTATCTGTTTAATGGCAAACAATGTATTTCAAAACAAATCCCTCGCTTTGCTCATTTATGGTTGTTTGGACTTGGAAAGGCATTCTTTCTTGAGTTTGTGTGAATTAGGTTTAAATTATTTTTGGAGCATTTTCTTTGTGCCAGATATTATTCTAAAAGCTTTGTACATGTTAATTCATTTAACTCATACAGTCAGACTGGAAAGTTTCTTCTATGGTTTTGTCCCCATTTTTAAAAGGAATTGGAGCATAAAGAGGTTGCATAACCTGTACAAAGTCACAAAACCATTAAGTGGCAGAACCAAGATCAGAAGTCTAGCTTCAGGATCTGTGCTCTTAACCATAATGTTACAGCTAAACTTGTTTGCTCCCCTTTCTGTGAATTTTTGCTGTGCCTTCTACCCTTGATACTCTCGTCAACTCTTTTTTTTTTTTTTTTTTTTTTTTGAGAGCAGTGTCACTGGCCCTCATGTGGGACCGAACCGGGAATGCTGGCTTCCCAAGCCAGCGCTTAACAACCGCGCCACTCAGCCGGCCCTTCATCAACTCTTAATGCAGTAAATTTCCCTTTCCTTTCCATTTACTTTTTTTAAAGATACTATACAGCTCAACTTTTACTTCCTTTATAATTTATAAAGCTTTTCTGACTACATTAGCCTGAAATAATTTCTCCTGTATCTTAACTCCTAAAAGACTGTATTGTCTTCTAATACCTTGCAATGCCTTTTCTATTGTATCGAACTATTATTTAACCTATAAAAATGTTTTTTATCTTTTCATTTAATATTTTCCCAACTAGATTATAATTTGGGTGCAGGGGGGAAAGATGTTTGGAGATGTTTAAAGAATTCATTATTCTTAACATATGAATTATCTGTTCCTAACAATCTGAGGTTGGTGCCAAAAGCAGTTAAGTACAGCTTGACTGTTGCCTAAGACTTAACTCTATGCAAGTGAAATAATTGACTTCTGAGAGCAATAAAAGAGAACTACTTAATCCCCAAGAGAGAAATTTGTTTACTAATAGGAGTTTCAAGATATTATGTTTATTGTTCTAAAATATGTGACTGTGATTTCATTCAACACCATAGTTTTAGTCATTTTTAGCAATCAGACTAACAGTCATATAAATTCAGGCAATGATTGTTTGCTTTTGCTTCTAAAAAACTGCCTTTAGGGCAAGTTCTTTTTTTTTTTTTTTTTTTTTTCAGGGCAGTGTCACTGGCCCTCATATGTGGGACCGAACCAGGACCGCTGGTTTCCCAAGCCAGTGCTTAACCACCGCGCCACTTGACCGGCCCTGGGCAAGTTCTTTTAAAAGACCCATTCTCACAACTTGTTTTATGAGGTTGGCATTACCCTGACACCAAAACATGTCAAGGACATTATAAGAAAAGAAAATGACAGACCAATATCTCTCAGAGATGAAAAATGTCCATAACAAAATATTAGAAAATCCAAACCTGTAATATATAGAAAAGAAAATATATCAAGACCGAGTATAGTTTACCCCAAGATTGCAAGATTGGCTTAACATTTGGAAACCAAACAATGTAATTCACCATATGAAAAGGACAAAGGAGAAAAAATATATAATCATCTTGATTGATACAGAGTGTTTTTGACAGAACTCAGCATCCATTTATGATAGAAACTTGGCAGACCAGAACAAGAAGGAAACTTCTTCACTCGATAAAGAGCACCTATGAAAAACCCACATCTAACATCACACTTAATGGTGTAATATTGAATGCTTTTTCCTAAGATATTGAAGTGGGCAGAGATGTCTGCCCTCGCCACTTCTATTTAATACTATATTGGATGCCTTAGCCAGTATAAGTCAAGAAAAAGAAATAAAAATCATACAGATTTGAAAGAAAGAAGTAAAACTCTTTATGATTGTGGATATAGAAAATCCTAGGAAATCTATAAAACAACTGCTAAACTAATAAGTTAATATAGCAAGATTGTAGCATATAAGGTCAATATTCAAAAATTAATTTTTGGAAAATGAAATAAAATGCTTTTTAAAATCGCATCAAGGCTTGTAAAACACTGCTTCCTTTTGGTACTCTGAATTAATTCATTAATTATCTATGATGTGGTTTAAAAGCTATCAGTCAGCCTGGGAATTCTGATTCTTTTTTTAAATTGGTATTTAATTCACACATATGTAACATTGTATTAGTTTCAGATGCACAATGTAATGATTCTCCATATGTATATATATTGTCAAATGATCATTACAATAAGCCTAGTTAACACCCATCACTACACAGTTACAATTATTTTTTTCTTATGATGAGAACTTTTAAGAGTCACTGCCTAGCAACATTCAAATATGCAACACACTATTGTTTAACTATAGTTACCACACTGCACATTACATCTCTAGGAGTAACTTATTTTATAACTGGAACTTACACCTTTTGACCACTTTCACCAATTTCACACACCTTCCCTGCCACAATTCCCCTACTTACGCCACAACTATGCGCCTGCTCTCTGTATCTATAACTTTGTTTTGGTTTTGTTTTACTTCCACAAATAAATGAGATCATATGGCATTTGTCTTTTTCTGTCTGACTTACCTCACTTAGCACAATGCCCTCAAGGTACATCCATATTGTTACAAATGGCAGGATTTCCTTTTTTCATAATATTCCTTTGTGTGTGTGTGTGTGTGTGTGTGTTACTCTTTATTCATTTATCCATCAATGGACCCTTAGGTTTTTCTCCATGTCTTGGTTATTGCAAATAATGCAGCAACAAACTTGGGGGTTCATGTATCTTTTTTTTTTTAATTTATTTTTATTAGTTTCAGGTGTACAACACAATGCAATACCTATACTCTTTACCCCCCAAAGTGAAAACCCCCCTCCCCAGTTCACCACCCCACTCCCCCCCCATATCATACATATCTATCACAACTCCCCTGACTCCCTTCCACAGTATACTCCACATCCCGTGACCATCCACATATTCAGTTACAGTTGGCATACAATACTATACAACATCAGTTTCAGGTGTACAGTGCAGTGATCAAGCCTCTACTCCATCCATGAAGTGGTCTCCCTAATAAGACATGTGACTATCTGACACCCCACAAAATTTTTACATTATTATATTCCCGGAACTGTGTTTCATATCCCTGTGGCAATATTGTAGTTGTCTATTTATGCTGTCTAATCCCTTCCCCTTCCCCCCATCCCCTCCCAACTCCCAACTAGCCACCCTCAGTTTTTCCTCTACATCTACGAGTCTGTTTACTTTGATCGTTCACTCAGCTCTTCAGACTCCACACACAAGTAAGATCACATGGTACTTGTCCTTAAACGACTGACTTATTACACACAACATAATAATCTCTTCACAACATTATCAATTACATTCCCAGAACTGCCCCCATTTCTCTGCGGCAACATTGTAGTCCCATCTACACTGTCCAAAACCTTCCCCCTCTCCCTCTTCGCCACTCCCTCCCAGCCAACAACCATCAGTTTTTCCTTTATATCAACTCTTTCTGTGTTGATTTTCTGTCCAGAGGGTCTGTCCATTGGTGACAATGGTGTTGAAGTCCCCTAGTATGGTAGTGTTACGGTTGATCTCTGTCTTTATGTCTGTTAAAATCTGTTATATGTAATTAGGAGTTCCTATGTTGGGTGCACAGATGTTTATTACGGTTATAGTGCCCTTCTTTGCCTTTTATTGTAGTCATTTTAAAGTCTATTTTGTCCAAAATAAGTATTGGTACTCCAGCTTTTTTTTTTTTCCTCATTTCTATTTGCATGAAATATCTTATTCCATCTGTAAACAGCATATACATGTGTCCTATTTTCTTATCCACTCAGCCACTCTCTGTCTTTTGATTGCAGCATTTAGCCCATTCACATTTAAAATGATTATTGATAGGTGCATATGTATTGCCATTTTGTTATTTGTATTCCTGGTCTCCCTGGGTTAGCTTGTTTACCCCTTTCTTTTGTTTAAAAAAACCCTTTTAACATTTCTTGCAATGCTGGCTTAGTGGTAATGAATTCCTTAAGCTTATTGTTTTCTGAGAAGCTCTTTATTTCTCCTTCAATTTTAAGTGATAGCCGTGCTGGGTAGAGCAATATTGGTTGTAGGCCTTTATTTTGTGTCACTTTGAGTATTTCCTGCCACTCCCTTCTGGCCTGCAGAGTTTCTGTAGACAAGTCAGCTGTTAGTCTAACAGGAGTACCTTTGTATGTAACCTGCTGTCTTTCTCTTGCAGCCTCTATGATTCTGTCTCTGTCTTTAACCTTTGCCATTTTAACTATGATGTGTCTTGGTGTGGACCTGTTTGGGTTCAGCTTGTTTGGAACCCTCTGTACTTCCTGGGCATGTATGTTGATTTCCTTCACCAGGGTAGGGAAGTTTTCAGTCATTACTTTTTCAAATACATTCTCGACCCCTTGCTGCTTCTCTTCTCCTTCTGGTATTCCTATGATTCAAACATGGTTGCGTTTCACCTTGTCCCATAGGGCTCTTAAACTGCTTTCATTGTTTTTTATTCTGTGGTGTTTTTGCTGTGTGAACTGGGTGATTTCTGCTATTTTATCTTCCAAATCGCTGATCTGCTCCTCTGCTTCATCTACTCTACTGGTGATTCCTTCGCGTGTGTTCTTCATTTCAGTTATTGTATTCTTTAGTTCTAACAGTTTGTTTTTTATGGTTTCCCTATCCTTCTTTATGTCCTCACATTTAAGTTCCTTAAATATTCTTATCAGTGTTCTAAACTCTGTCTCTGAAAGGTTGGCTCCCTCTGTTTCATTTAGTTCCATTTCTAGAGGTTTCTTCTGATCTTTTACTTGTAAAATGTTTCTTTGTTTCTCCATTCTGGCTGTCGCTCTGGGATTGCTTTGATGTATTAGATAGATCACCAGGAGAGCCCTGGCTGGATCACGCAGGCACAGAGCTCATGGCACAACACTCCCAAGAAAACTCCCAGTCTCAGCCTGGGCCAAAGAGCCACTCGCAGATCAGGCTGAGCAGCCCAACAACCAATCACCAGCCTGGCACCTCTGCAAGCGCAGTGCAGAGAGCGGGGCCCCAAGGCGACTTGTGCACTCCCATGTCTTGGTGAGCAGCCTGTTGGAGCCAGAGCACGCCCACCAGGCGTTTCCCTGGCAACGCAGCACAAGCCGTGTGGAGGGTGGGGATCCGAGGTGGCTCGCGCACTCCCGGGTCTCATTGAGCAGCCTGTTGGAGCTGGAGGGCACCCGCCCAACGTTTCCCTGGCAACGCAGTACAAGCCGGGTGGAGGGTGGGGATCCAACGCTGCATGCGCACGCACGCACACGCACTTCTGCGCCAATTCCACCAGACCAATGAGGTCCCAGACCTGATCCTCTGTGGGAGGGTCCAGGCCCGACAAAATGGCGTCCTCCATACACCACTCACATGCAGGCTCCACACCACAGGAACAACAGTCCAAACACCTCCAGCCTTTGCACCAAAGGTGCTCAGTTCAGTCCGTCCCCACAGGCTCTCGGGTCCGGCTCACACAGCCACTCCCTCCACCAGGAACCAGGTATGTGCTCACCGGCAAGCAAGCCCGGGCGCTGGCCCCACTGATTCTCCAGCCGCTCTTAGCCTCGCCAAGCTGAGCAAAGAGAGTCCTCACTAATTTGCTGCCGGCTATCTTAGAACTCCTCCTCCCGGCAAAGGAACTCTGGGCTGGTGAGCTTGGTGTGCGGCCGGAGGGTCTCTCCTCCAACCGGAGAAGCCTCCCCACAGCTGGGGCTTCCCTCACGGGGCTCGCCCTCTCGTCTCCGCCTGTCCTACCAGACCTGACGTGGCCTCCTCTTTAAGTTCTTCGTTTAGTGGTTCTGTTCATCTAGTGTTCCGGGGACCTCCAGGGTTGAATGCTGTATAATTTGTGTGTAATTTTGGTGTGATCCTGGACGGCAGTTAGCACAGCGTCTGTCTATTGCGCCATTTTACCGGAAGTCTCATGTATCTTTTCAAGTTAGTGTTTTCATTTCCTTTGGATAAGTACTCAGAGATGGAATTGATAAATCATATGGTAGCTCTATTTTTAATTTTCTGAGGAATCTCCATACTGTTTTCCATAGTGGCTGCACCAATTTACATTCCCACCAACAGTGCACAAGGATTCCCTTTCCTCTACAAACTCATCAACACTTGTTTTTTTTCTTTTTGATAATAGCCATTCTAATCGGTATAAAGGAAATTTTTCAACAGGTGATGCTGGATATTCATGTGGAAATAAAATGAACCTTGACCTACCTTACACCATTTGCAAAAATTAATATGAGGTAGATCATAAATTTAGTGTAAAAGCAAAACTATAAGATGTCTAGAAGAAAGCACAGAGGATATTTTTACAAACTCGGGTTAGAAAGATTTCAGAACACACTGTAAAAGAAAAAAGACAAAATGACTATCAGAATTAAAAACTTGTACTCATCAAAAGATACCATTAAGAAAATGAGACTGGCAGCAGCTCGGGGCGTTGATAGTGCGGCTCGCGGGTTCTGGGAACTTCAGAGGGGGCGGGGGCGCCGGCGAGGACGACGACGACCGCAGGAGTGAGCCCTGGTCTTGTCGCGCACCATGCCGACTGTGGAGGAGCTTTACCGCAACTATGGCATCCTGGCCGACGCCACGGAGCAATTGGGCCAGCATAAAGACGCCTATCAAGTGATTTTGGATGGTGTGAAAGGTGGTATGAAGGAAAAAAGATTAGCAGCTCAGTTTATTCCAAAATCCTTTAAGCATTTTCCAGAATTGGCTGATTCTGCTATCAATGCACAGTTAGACCTCTGTGAGGATGAAGATGTATCAATCCGACGGCAAGCAGTTAAAGAGCTTCCTCAATTTGCAACTGGAGAAAATCTTCCCCGAGTGGCAGATATTCTAACCCAACTTTTGCAGACAGATGACTCTGCAGAATTTAACTTAGTGAACAATGCCCTGTTAAGTAAATTTAGATGGATGCAAAAGGAACTTTAGGGGGCTTATTCAACCAAATCCTTCAAGGAGAAGACATTGTTCGAGAACGAGCAATCAAATTCCTTTCTACGAAACTTAAGACTTTACCAGACGAAGTCTTAACAAAAGAAGTAGAGGAGCTTATACTAACCGAATCCAAAAAGGTCCTAGAAGATGTGACTGGTGAAGAATTTGTCCTGTTCATGAAGATACTATCTGGGTTAAAAAGCTTACAGACAGTGAGTGGAAGACAGCAACTTGTAGAGCTGGTGGCTGAACAGGCTGACCTGGAGCAAACCTTCAACCCGTCAGATCCTGACTGTGTGGACAGGCTGTTACAGTGCACTCGGCAGGCAGTCCCCCTCTTCTCTAAAAATGTGCATTCCACAACGTTTGTGACTTATTTCTGTGAGCATGTCCTCCCTAACCTCAGCTCCTTGATGACCCCAGTGGGAGATCTTGATATACAGTTGGAGGTATTAAAGCTACTGGCAGAGATGAGTTCATTTTGTGTTGACATGGAAAAGCTAGAAACAAATTTAAGGAAACTGTTTGATAAGTTATTGGAGTACATGCCTCTCCCTCCAGAAGAAGCAGAAAATGGGGAGAATGCTGGTAATGAAGAACCCAAGCTGCAGTTCAGTTATGTGGAATGTTTGTTGTACAGCTTCCAGCAGTTGAGCCGAAAACTTCCAGATTTCTTAACAGCCAAACTCAATGCAGAAAAGCTCAAAGATTTTAAAATCAGGCTGCAGTACTTCGCTCGGGGCCTGCAGGTTTATATCAGACAACTTTGCTTGGCTCTCCAGGGTAAAACAGGCGAGGTCTTAAAAACAGAAGAGAACAAGATTAAAGTTGTTGCATTGAAAATAACAAATAATATCAATGTTTTAATCAAGGATCTCTTCCACATTCCTCCTTCTTATAAGAGTACAGTAACAGTATCCTGGAAACCTGTACAGAAGGTTGAAATCGGGCAAAAGAGGGCGAATGAAGATACAACTTCCGGTTCACCACCAAAGAAATCTCCAGCAGGACCAAAAAGGGATGCCAGGCAGATTTATAATCCTCCTAGTGGGAAGTATGGCAGCAATTTGGGCAACTTTAATTATGAAAGGAGCCTTCAGGGGAAGTAGAGGTGGCCGAGGTTGGGGAGCGCGAGGAAACCGTAGTGGGGACGACTCTACTGAACAAGACATCGCATTCGTCAGCATTGTCACGAGCTTAATCTACTTAAATTCTACTACTCGTTGGATTGCCGGGGATGTCCCTTTAAAAGGACTGCTGCCTTCAGCTAAAAACTTAATGTTCTTTATACCTTTGTATGTATGATCTACTTTTGTAACAGACCATGGTCGTGTCCAAGGTAAAACCACAGCGATATTTTTGGATGCTCTGTTCGCAGTCTTGACTTGTTTTTGCAATATCATCATTATTGAGACTTCATTTTGTGAATCTTTTACTTTTAAACATCTTAATAGTTTGTTACTGAGAGCTGTTCAAGTCTAAAATGTCATGAAATTCAGTCCATTACTGATAACTGGCAAAGATCATCACTTTTGAAAGGTTACTAATTTTCCTCTCCCCTCTCTTATTTTTTTATTTTTGCCCAATGTATGGAGAAGAGTAATGGTCAATCTTAACATTTTATCTTCATTATTTTTTAATAAAGCTGGTAGGTAGTGGTTCCTACCTAGTGTCATAAGAGCAAAATACTTATCGGCTTTCTTAAAATGTAGAAATAACATTACATTTTTAGGAGAAAGTAAGTTGCTTTCCATTCTTACTGAACTCTTCTCCATATGTTGTGATAAAACTTTTGAATATGGGCTCTTACTATTTGAATAGAAATGTGTATGTATAATATACATACATTCATAAGCATATGTGTGCGTGTGCGTGTATGTGTGTATATATGCATGCTGTGAAACTTGACTACACAACGTAAATCATTTTTTTTTAAATTGCAGGAATGGGTAATCTTTGACATGGTGATCACCCTTTTGAGGCTGAATCCATTATTAACTTGTTAACTATGTTTTCCTCCCAATAGTGAGGGATTTTGAGTCAGTTGCACTTACATGATTATTGTTATTTAAAAGTAAAAATAAAGGCTGCATTTTTCAAAGATAAGTTTGGAGATTCTGGTTGGAGAAATACAGCCAAAATATTGAATCTGATGTACATATAGGTTTCTACAGGATGACATATAGAATAATTTAGAATTGGGGGATTTAATAACCAGGGCACCCCAGGAAAAGTGACTTGATAACATGGTGTACCATTAATAAGGGATGCTCCTCAGTTTGCTTTTGCCACTTTGAAGATTTTAACTTCTCAGGTTATTAATCAAAATTATTGTATAAGTTAGCCAGTAGAATCTTTAGGTGAAAACAACAGATGGGGGCTTTGTGGAGTGTTTAATGTCATGGGCATTTTTAGTAGCATAGGACCTTTGCTCTACATTTGAATGTTTCATATATTTTTGTTCCACAGTTAATCTTCCCTCCCCAAGTTTGCTGTTCGAATCCAATGCCTGAATGACATTTTCTAGTAGTTTGACAAATATTTTGAGGAATAGTTTGTAATTCCAATGCAGGTGTCTTCATTACTGTTACCTCTACATTGGGGAAAAGTAAAACCCCTTTGTTAGAATTACTGCACATGTTTAAATACTAGAATGATACCAGTGAGGAAAAAAGTTGGGTCAGCTTGACTATGGAGTGGTGGCAATAATCTAAACATTCCAAAAGACTGAGCTGAACCTAAGCTCCCTTGAAATCGGAACAGACATAGGAACATGGAATTGCCATTTGAAAACTGTGACCAGGTTGGGCCTCAGAGGCAGGTCAGTCAGTGGCCCAAAGCCATTTCAAGTACAGAAACTATATTGGGACTACAGTTATATAAATTTGAACATTAAGTGTAACTTTTCCTCTTTTTCTTTTTTTAAGAATATTTGTAAACTCAAAGCTGAGCAGAAGTGACTTGACTTTCTCGACATTGATCCTGAGTTGACTGTGTTTCTTCCTTTACCACCTCATTGTTCCCTTCGCTTTCCTAAGGCAACAGTGCACAACTGATATTATTTCTGCTTCAAAAATTTAAATGAAAAACTTCATGCCATTGTTTTATGTGTTTTTTTGCAAGACACCTGTTTATCACCTTGTTCAAAAGTAAATGTTCTCTTATGCTTTTGAAATAAATTTCTTTTTGTAATTTTGAAAAAAAAAGAAAATGAAAAGGCATGCTACACATAAGGAGAAAATATCCACAATACGAATATCTAACAAAGGATTGGGCATAAGATTTGAACAGCTCTTTCACAAAAAAGGATCTATGAATGGTTAATAAGCTCATGAAAAGATGTACATCATTAGTCATCAGAGAAATGCAAATTAAAACCACAGTTTCATACCATTTGCCACACTTTAAAATGGCTAAGATTAAAAACTCAGACAATACCAAGTATGGAGAATGTCAAGCAACACAAAAGTCTTACATGTTTCCAGTAATAGTATAAAATCATGTGCAGCCATCTTGAAACCTGGTACTTTCTTACTCTGACCCACCAATTTCACTCCTAGGTATTTACCCAAGAGTTATATTTATATATATGTAACCACTTCTCAAAGTGGTTATCATCTGCGTAATTTTAATAGTTTTATCCTTTCTTAAAATATGTATACATTTTTTTGGCACCCGCAGTGCATATACAGAGGGTGCCAAAAAAATGTATACAAGTGGACACTTTGGTCAACATTGCTCAACCAACAGTTTGCCATAATCAGAAGTGTCTGGACCCTGATAATAACCACTTTGAGCACCTCTTGTTTGTTTGTTTGTTTTTTCTTTTTTAAATTTTATCTTTTTTTTTCTTTTTTTTTTACTTCTTTTCTTTTTTATTGTCTTTATTCTCTTAAGCACCTCTTGTAATTGCAGAAGTCTTAACGTGACTTGTATTCATCTTTTGTTATCAGTATATATTATTACAATTTTAATATGTTTTCTTTTCTTAAAATGTATATACAGTTTTTTGTCACCCTCTATATATACACACACAAAAGAATGTTCACAGAAGCTTTATTTGTAATGTCCCAAATTGGGAATACCAAAATATCTATTAACAGGAGATTTTGGATAAACAAATTCTGGTTATGTTCATTCAGTGAAACATTACTCAGTGATGAAAAATCATTTTGTTGAATGGACAAAGCCAGACAGAAAATAGTGCTAACTGTATATGAAATTGAAGAACAGGTTATACTGAAAGAAATCAACAGTGTTAGCTTTGAGGTGTGGAAAGATTGACATTTAACGTAATTACTGATATTGGATTTAAATTTACCATGTATTTGTTTCCTCTTTCCCCCATCTGTTTCTTGTTTTTTTTTCTCTCTTTCTTGGAATGGGCATTATTTAGTATTTATTATTATTCCATTTTTCCCCTTGAATAATTTGTTAGCTATACATTCTTTTAAAATGATTACCTTGAAAATAACTTCATAAAAGATAAGAGACTTGGGCCGGCCAAATGGCGTGGTGGTTAAGCGCTGGCTTGGGAGGCCAGCGGCCCTGGTTCGGGTCCCACATATGAGGGCCAGTGACACTGCCCTCAGGAAAAAAAAAAAAAAAGATAAGAGACTTCTGTTTCTTTGCTTTTTCTTAAATGCTTAATAATTAAGGGAATCAAATAGATATTTTCAATAAATTCTTCTAGATTTACTCTTAATGTTTTGTTTTGTTTTTTGTTATTATTATTAGTTACAGATGTACAAAACAGTGCAATAGTTATCTTTTTCACCCCTTACAAAGTGACTGCCTCGTTCCCCCTGCCCCTTCACCCCTGATATCACACATATCTATTGCAATTCCATTGACTACATCCCCACACTATATTCCACATCCTATGACTATATATGTGCTAAATTATAGTCAACATCTAATATTATTCAGTGGCAGCTTCAGATGTACAGTGCAGTGGTCAGGCCACTACACCGTCCATGAAGTTGTCTCCCTGACAAGACATAAGTCCTTCTGCTCCCCTAAAAAAATATTTACAACATTATTGATTATATTCCCTAAACTGTCTCTTCTGTCTCTGCGATAATATTGTAGTTATCAGTTTGTGTTGCCTCGTTCCTTCCCCTTCTCCCTCATGCCCATCCACGTCCCATCTAGCTCTCATCAATTTTTTCTTTGTGTCTCGATGACTATTTCTGTTTACAGTGCTCGTTTATTCAGTTGTTTCGATTACACGTATAAGTGAGATCATATGGTATTTGCCTTTCTCTGACTGACTTATTTCACTTAACATAATGTTCTCTAGGTCCATCCATATCGTTGCAAATGGTACAATTTCTTTCTTCTTTATAGCTGCATAATACTCCATTGTGTAAATGTACCACAGTTTCTTAATCCAGCCGTCTACTGCTGGGCATTTTAGTTGTTTCCAAGCCTTGGCTATTGTAAATAGTGCTGCAATGAACATAGGGGTGCATATATTTTTTCGAATTAGTGTCTTGGGTTTTTCAGGATAAATACCTAGGATTTGATCCAGGGTATTTCTGGGTCAAAAGGTAGTTACATTTCCAGTTTTTTGAGGTACCTCCATACTAACATCCATAGTGGCTGCACCAATCTGTAATCCCACCAACAGTGCAGCAAGGTTCCCTTTTCCCCACAGCCCCGCCAGCACTTGTTGTTTGTTGATTTATTGATGATAGCCGTTCTGACCGGAGTGAGGTGTTTTTAAAGGACCTGAAATATTTTTATGAATACAGTGTTAAATAAATTATTTTGACTGTTGTTTTTAGAATCACACCGAGAAAATTTGATACTGTTCAAGCATCTAAGAGTCACAAAAGTGGAATTATCACCAGTGATGTTGGAGACTTAACTTTAAACAAGAGAGGAATACGCACATCGTTTACTTTTAGGAAAGTGAGGCAAACGCCCTGTAACTGCGGTAAGTATATAATTTTGGTTTTACTGTGAAATGAAATAAATCTAGTATGAAAATCTCTTCAAGTCCCATCAGAACCAAGCAGAACTGTGTTTTAACTTCTGTAGTGGCATTTCCCACATTCAGATCAGTATTATACTTACCTGTACTTAGTGTAACCACCCCTACTACAGCTTATATCCCTGAAGGCAGGGACTGTATCTTAATCATCTTTTTCACCCCTAAACATAGTACTTGAGCATAGTTGGATGCCAAATAAATGTATTTTTTTATTGAAGTCACAGTTAATTATAGGACATTAAAATACCACTTGTAGAAAATAGGTTTTGTTATATGTGGAATCTAAAGAACTGAATAAATGAGCAATGTAAACAGAAATAGTCTTAGAGACACAAAGAAAAAACTGATGAGGGCTAGATGGGATGGGAATGGGCATGAGGGAGAAGGGGAAGGGATGAGGCAACATAAACTGATAGCTACAATACTACAGCAGAGATGGAAGAGACAAGTTAGGGAATGTAATCAATACGGTTGTAAATATTTTTTTTTAGGGGAACAGAAGGATGCATGTCTTTTTAGGGAGACCACTTCATGGATGGTGTAGTGGCCTTATCACTGCACTGTACATCTGAAGCTGCCGCTGAACAATATCATATGTCAACTATAGTTTAACACATATATAGTCATGGGATGTGGAATATAGTGTGGGGATGTAGTCAATGGAATTGTAATAGATATGTATGATATCGGGTGTGGGGAGGCGGGAGGGGGGATTCACTTTGTAAGGGGTAAAAAAAATAACTATTGCATTGTTTGGTACATCTGTAACTAATAATAATAATAATAATAATAATAATAATAGAAGGTAAAAAAAAAAGACAGGGAATTCAAGATGCTTGGAAGGCACTCATTTCCTTTAAATTCTGTCTAGTTCAGAATTGTCTTAATTTGTATGGCATTACTTTTGTAAATTAAATTTATAGATTAACTTTAAAAAAAAGAAAATAGGTTTTGTTGGAAACAGCTTGTCAAGTCTCCAAACTACTTCTCATTAACCCACCAGAGAAGTTAGAGATGACAGATTGTTCTGAGTAAGTAGATAACTCTAGGGCTATGGTTTGTATCAATTTGGAAACCTAGAAGGGAATAAAAGAAATGCTCAAAAACTTGTCTAGAAGATGCTGTTCTGAATTGTCTACACAATTACATTTTGACCTATATTTCTTAGACTCAGTGAATAAAAACCCCTTTCATTTATTTTATAATGACAGTGATAATTAAGATCCTTTTTTCTATCCTGGTCATTTCAGTTATGGGTGATATCTAGCAATAGTTTTTGGAGTTAGTCATAATCTCAAAAACATTTTAAATTAAAAACCCTTATTATCCGAGTATTTACAAAATGTTATCCTATTAAAAAGCTTGAAATCTACATTTGATATCTTTTATAAAATATTTTTATTTCTTATATGTGTTATATTTATGCTAGTGAAGCTTCAAACAGGTTTTGTTTCTTATGCTAAGAGTGTCAATTGAGGCCTTAAAACATCAAATATTTTTATCAATTAAGTATTTGATCTAACACTGCCAGTAGCTTTACAAGGTATAGAAAAATAAAATATAGCTCTTGTTCTCAAGAAACTTGAAGTCTAGTTGGAGAGACGAAGTAGTTTTCTTAAGCAAATGTTTCTTTGTTATGGGCATTAAATGTAGGCGATGCTACAAGTATTGTATATTCAGTTTATAGATTTTTTTAAAGTTCAAGACCATCTTTTGGATACTTTTGGTGAAAATTATGGATTTTTAAGTGATAAAAGTTGCTACTCCTTTTAAATAACTTACACGTTCTAAATTTCCAAGAGGATAACATTTTGCTAAGGCTAGTGTAGTGTAATTGTAATTCTGACTTAACCAACATAATATTACCCATCTGTTTCCACATTTATGTTTTAGAGCCCTCAAGCTTTCTGGGGCTACCCTTTTCTTAAATGTCCACTTACAATGCTTAGAGCTTCACTTCACACATTAGTAGGGACTAGATACTCTCATCCTCATTCTAGGCTTTCTCAAGGTTTGGCATACTCTAGGTATATTTAGGGAAAGTTTCTGAAGCCATCAATGCTTATAGCCCAATTCTATTTGTAATTTTTATCTTAGTCTTGTCTGTGGTTTCTCTGGGGACACTATTCCTTTTATTCCCCGAATCACAAGCTTTAGCTGAAGACAAAGGAAATTATAGCACAGCAGAGAGAACAGGCAAGGATTTAAAATGAGGATTAGACATTATATCAGAGAACAGGGAACAACAAAATTAATTGTATCCTAAATTTGCTCTTGTCATCTCCTCTACTTGGTGGTGTTCCCGTTAGGAATTCTCTTTCTATTGAAGGAGGCAACACATTGTAGTCATTGAGAATGTGGGCCCTGGAGTCTCCACAGCCTAGGTTCAAATCCTGGCTCTGGGACTTACTGTCTTTGTCACTTTGGGATTGTGATTTAGTATTCTGTGCCTCAGCTTCTTCATCTGTACAATGGGTATAACAGTATATTGCATAGTTACTGGGGGAATTGAGACAACACATATAAACTGCTTTAAATAGCATTCATTAAATGATTGTGATTATTGCCAAATGACATTTTACTTCTAGGTCTTGTTCTTCTGAGAGCCTTAGTGCCTCCTCCAGAATGCCATCTCCTTTAGCCATGAGTAAAATCCTAAATCTTAACTTAGCTAAATTTCTTCTGGGTACGCCAGGCCCTATCAAGATGCTTTCCGGAATAAGAGGACCCTTAATCCCAAGATGAAATAGGCATCTTCTTTATAAGGCATACAGAATTGCAGTCATGGATTTTTTTTTTACCCCTTCTTTTTATATTAAATCCATTACACATATAATTGGACTTGCTAGTTAAGATCTACCCTTTTTTTTGAGCTTGAGATGTCTGTCAGGTACTAGGCTGGGAATTTTTTTTTTTTTTAAGATTTTTTTTATTGGGGAATTGGGGGAGAGAACAGCGTTGGGGAATGGGGAAAGGTGAACAAACAAGTTGCTGTCCTTTTTGTTCTTCAGTCCAGTTGTGGAGGACATTGCTTCACTGGCCCGTGTTGGTATTGTGATTATTGTGCTCTTCCCAGGCACGTGCCAGTCATTGGACAGCTGCTCATGGAGGCTCACAGCAGCTTATGCCAGCTGCTGGTCGCTCATGCTGGCTGCTGGCCACTCACGGTAGCTTACGGCAGCCCCACTGGAGCCTATGCCATCACCGGCGACTCATGACAGCCCAGCTCCAGCTTGAGTTGTTGTTCACCATCTTAGCTGTAGAGGGCACAGCATCACTGGCGGTCCATGTAGGATCCGAACTGGAGGTCCTGCTGCTCAGAGCTGGTGTCCCAAGTCAGCTCTTGACCAACGCGCCACTGGGCCAACCCAAGAAGTACTTTCTTAACCGAGAAATCAGAGCCTACTTATCCCTCATCACCAAATTTGGATTGATTTGCTTTTTCTTTTAAAAAATTACAAGACCTTATGAATCATTTGGATAAAAAGAAAAGGTCTATATTGCCTTGTCCTTTCATTAGGTTATCCATGGGTCTGTGACAGCCAGATGAAGGAGCCTCCCCCATCATTTCCAGAGAGTGATAGAGAAGCCTCACAACTGGAGCAAGAATATGTCCATCGAGTTTATGAAGAGATCGCTGGACACTTCAGCAGCACGAGACACACCCCTTGGCCATATATCGTGGAGTTTTTGAAAGCTTTGCCAAGCGGTTCGTTAGTGGCTGATATTGGATGTGGAAATGGGAAGTATCTTGGCATCAATAAGGAGTTATATATGGCAAGTAATGTTGCTTCTGGCTTTGTTTCCACTTTATTTGTAAGGGTTATTATCACCTTCCTCATGATATAATGTTGGTTTTTTAGATTGCAGAAAAGTTATAACCAACAAATTGAAAGTTAATGAACAGTCCCATTCTTTTTTATTCTCCTAGAAATTTATGGGCATTGTATTTTGCTTTCTAAGATTATTTTGTCAGTAAAACTGTCTTATATAAACTCTTTACATCTTAGAAAGGATTTTTATAGAAACCATTTTATTTGCTTAGATCCTCCTAGGTATGAGAAAGATAAAGCAAATATTTTCACCCATCCTTTATAAATGAAGAAACTGAGGCTCACAGAGGTTATTCTTAGTTCTCTGATATCATAATTAGGGAACATAGGTGAAACTTGAACCCATGCCTCCTGACTCCAAATCTAGTGTTCTTTTACTCATAGTGGAAAAAAAAAAAGTTACTATTTATTGGTGTCTTACTGTTGAAACTAAGGCTAAAGCAGATCTAAAATTTTGAACCAAGGTTGCAGTACTAGACCCAGGATATGAACCCACTTTTTGTCTGATACCAACATTTCTGTTCAGTTGCTATAATTTCCTTTTCTGCGAACCACTCTTCTCCTGCAGTGCTAGGATGTAGGAAGTTCTTGCCACATAGTGCGTTGTTGTAAGTACTCATGTCAGCACTGCTCTGTGAGGACTGGAGTTCCCTTTCTCAAGATTAGGGGAGGAAGACTAGAGAAGGGGAGTAGGTAAGGAGAACAAGAGAGATCTACATTCACAGGCTATTGTAGTTTGTCAGCGTGCTTATAATCTATTTTTATCTCATTGTAGATGTTGTGTACCTACATGGGGAAAGTTACTACTGCAATTGAGGGAAGGTAGAGTTTGTGCATTCAGATAAAAGAATAGCTTTTCATCAAGATAAAACATATATTGTCATCATGCTTACAGTTACATTATATTTTAAAGAATAAGGTCTAGTGAGTTAAGTTTGTTCATGTTGAAAAGGAAATAGGCTTTTGATGTGTCACTTAAAATCACAACTCTAAGCACAGTTCAAAACAGTGTGATATCTTCAGGTGTTTTAAAGTACTGTACAAAAATGTTTCTCAGTAAGCACTGCTTTTGTACTTTCTTGATGATATATAACCTATGGCTTTATCTATTGGAATCATTTGTGGCTGTGAAACTAGATAAAAGTTACCCTTACTGACTTAGTCATAATGATAACAGTTTGTTGTTACAATTGAGAAAAAATGGTTACTTGATAAACAGGTAACTAAACCAAAAATCTTTAGCTTTAGGAAGCTGATTCACGGAGTATATTTAGAAGGAGTGGAAAATCACAGTAGACTCACTCTTCATTACCTATATTTATTTTATCAGCAGCAGTCTGCATGTATTCCTTCCTGTCTGTAGTCCTGGAGCCTACTGCAATGTGTATTCCCTAGGGAAGGTTCAGTAAGTGTTGGTTCAATGAACAAATGAATGAATGAATGAAAAGTACTTGTCTAGTTTTAGTTCTGGTTTTCATTATACCAGAAATGGAATTGTGTATGATAAAAGGGAAGCCTGCGACTTTAAGCAGCAGAAGCTTCAACTTAAATGGAGCAATGGTACGTGAGTATATTTTGAGCAGCCATCTTTGAACATGAAAATATGTTCATTTTTGACATTCATGAGGGGATGCGACCTGAGACATTCATTCTAGGTCTTCAAATGTAGGATATAGTCTCAGAATCTAAAACTTTGTTAATATCACCTTACTTATAATTTCCTTAGGAAAATGCATTTTTAAAATACCAGCTGGTGTCTTACGGAAATAACTTCTTTTCATGAAGTTATGAACTGCTTTTCATTTCTGTAAGAAGTGTATGTTGTGAATCTGTTCTTAACCTGGCCTCAACCATGACTGAGTTTGCTCTTCTCTTTAATTCAAAAATTTTGCATTCTGGCTAAGAATCATCTCTTTTTTAGGTTTCTTCAGTTACTCTTCATTTCTATCAACTAGCTGTTGACTTTATTTTTAGAGTTAAATTTTATATGCAAAGATTTTTTACTGTCAAGAGACTTATTTCCTTTATAATAGTACCGATAACAAATAAGATATACATCCCCAGAGCGTGGCCTGCTCCATTCTCTACGTGATTGATCTCAAAGTACACTCGGTCCAAATGTGTTCCTTAGATAAATAATGACCTAATATGTGGTATGGACTTTCTTGGTTGCTGTAAATAATTGGGATTACAAATACAATAATAATGTCAGGGGTCGATTGATAATTATAAGAACTGGAGGTATATTTATATAGGCCTCTTCTGTACCTTTATGTGGGTTTTTGTTGTTGTTGTTTAAGTATTGACCACCCCAGTAAAGGAAAGAATCAAAAGGAAATGAACAATGTTAAGTACCTGCTGTGTGCTAAATGCTGTGCTGTGTTGTCTCATATATGTAGTATATGAGATTGGCATTACTGTCTCCATTTTACAAATGGGAAAACTGGTGCTCAGTAAGGTTTGACTTGCCCAAGGTTAAATGGTGTCACGGCAAATATTAGAACATCAGCTCCAACTCCTGAGTCTATACTCTAGTGCTGTGCTAAGAGAGACCTTAAAAGGCTAGTTGTGATGACAGAGAACACCAAACTCTAAACTCAGACATGACAGGAATCATGTCTATTTTGTTGTCCATTCCCTTGGCACATAATATAAGCTTATTAATGGTTTGTTGAATGGTGAGGAGCAAACCTGTGAATTCACCTTCAATTTCTTACATGAAAACCAGAATATGTACAGTGCTGTGTTCTGCAACCTAGAAGGAAATGTAACATCAAAATGGGTGGGCTTTAACTCAGTAAGGTCACTTTTGGATACACGGATGCCTCTTCATGTCTGGAATCCAGGACAAGAGTTTCTGCTCACCCCTTCCACATACTGATAGTAACTAACATTTGCGTGGCACTTTTATTTTTATTTTTTTTTTATTTTTTTAAAGATTTATTGGGGAATTGGGGGCGGGGAACAGCACTGGGGAACCGGGGAAGGGGAACAGATAAGTTGCGGAGGACGTTGCTTCACTGGCCCATGTTGGTATCGTCATTGCGTTCTTCCCGGATGAGACAGATCAGTCACCGGCCTCTGGTTGGTCGCTCACCGCGGCTCGTGGCAGCTCACGCTGGCTGTCGGGCACTCACTGTAGCCTATAGTAGCCCACTGCAGCAGGGGCCGCAGCCACACAATCCCGTGGACTCACAGCAGCCCAGCTCCAGGTGGAGCTGTTGTTCATCATCTCGGCTGCAGAGGGCAGCATCACTGGCCCTCATACATGGGATCTGAACCGGGGCCGCTGGCATGCCAAGCCAGCTCTTAACCAACACGCCACTCGGCCGGCCTGGCACTTTTATTTTTAATGAAATATTTATTATACATCATTTTTGTTTGATTTTCATGTTAATCCTGAGAAGTCGGTATTTTTATGATGAGGAAAAAGAATCGAGGAAAAAGAATCTCTGAGATATAAAGCACCTTTTTTAGGTTGTTCAGTTAGTTGTTGCTGAAGCCAGAATTTAAATCTGGATTTTAATGTTCTCTTCACTGTACTTGACCTCTTTTACCTATTTTCTACACTTTATATACTGCCAGTCTGATTTTCCTATAATTGCATATTTTATTAATAGTTTTAAACATATATAGTTTTAAGAAATAAAAATAATATAGACATAATTCATAAAGTGGATGAAAGGAAAAGTATTCACCTGTATGTAATCGTAATACACTAATAAACAAGTTTATTGTGAGGAATGTCCTGCCAGTGTTGTTCCCATTTTTTTTTTTTTTTTTTTTTTTGAGGACAGTGTCACTGGCCCTCATATATGAGACCTGAACCAGGGCCGCTGGCTTTCCAAGCCAGCACTTAACCACTGCACCACTCAGCCAGCCCTGATAGCTCATTTATATCATTTAATATTTCTATTTTGATATGTAGTATTACATAGTTCATGGACTATAATATTCTAAGAGGTTGTTGATGTTACTTGACATTTGGTTGTGTTGAGTTGGAAGTTATAAATAACACTGTAATGAACATGTATATTGAGAGACTGTGTGACAAAAAGGAAGAACATGGATTTGGGGAGTGAGAAAGTCCTAGCTTTAAATCCCTTTTTTACCACTTTACTGTTCAACTTGGGACAAATGACTTATCTTCTTTGAGATGAAATGTCCTCATCTGTAACATGGTGGTAATAATACTTAAGGTGTGTTTTGAGGGTTAGTTACATTAGTGCAAAGAATCTACTTTAATACATAGTGGGTACTCAGCGAAAGGCAATTTTATTAGCCTGTTTATCTTTTTCTATATTTTGGACTATTTTCTTAGGATAAATTTTTAGAAGAATAATTATTGGGTCAAAAGTTGTGAACATTTCGGGCCAGCCGAGTGGCCCGGTGGTTAAGCGCTGGCTTGGGAAGCCAGCGGCCCAGGTTCGGGTCCCACATATGAGGGCCAGTGACACTGCCCTCAAAACAAACAAACAAACAAAAACAACAAAAAAGTTGTGAACATTTTTATCTTCCTTAAAAAATGGTTTGCCAAATTGCGTTTTGAAATTGGTTGAGCCAATTCATACTGTTACTGACACTATGAGAGTGAGTTATTATCATTGTGGAGTACTTTCGCTTTGAAAGTTTTGAGACTTTAATAGGAGAAAAATGGAAACTTGTTTTAGTTTGTACTTTTGATTACTCAGAATTTTTTACCTGACTTCCAGAATTACATGTTATGCTTTGTCAAAGATTTAAAAATATACTTTTGTAGGAGTGTAAGTATCCATTTTAAGCCCAACGAATATATTTCTATGTCACTGATCTCCATCCAACACACAGAAGTACATAGCTTTACCTTAGTTTTTTAATATCTGTGAGTATTCATAAATAAGTCATTTTCGGTCCTGTTATTGACATTATACAGTATTATTAGGGAGAATTCAAATAGTTGTTACTATCCTTAGTATAGAAACTTAGAATTTAAAAATAGAAGGGTAAGGGCCGGCCGAATGGCGTGGCGGTTAAGCGCTGGCTTGGGAAGCCAGCGGCCCCGGTTCGGGTCCCACTTATGAGGGCCAGTGACACTGCCCTTAAAAAAAAAAAAAATGGAAGGGTAAGAGAATATTTTAAAATAGTGATGATTTGACTATAGTATGTGAAGACTCAGGCAAAATAAATGGAAGATGACAGTGTTGAGCTGGGCTGAGCCAGGTCGCTGATCAATGGGGAGTCAATATTGGCCCTGGTGTTTTATGACTGAAATCGCCCCTGCTCTCTTTTTTGTTTGTTTTGTTTGTTTGTTTGTTTGAGGGCAGTGTCACTGGCCCTCATATGTGGGACCCGAACCGGGGCCGCTGGCTTCCCAAACCAGGGCTTAACCACTGCGCCACTCGACTGGCCCCGCCCCTGTTCTCTTGTTGGCGAAAAGGAGTGCTCTGTACAAATAACCTAAGAGCCTGGCAGGAGGAAAAAGGACATTTTCTCTGATTTTGTTTTGTTGCTGTTCTTATTCTGTTCTATCTGTGGTTCTCAGATACAAACTTTCCTCCTCTGAGTAATTATCCAGCTCTGTGTCTGGGGATTTATTTTATAGGCAAGTTGGATTGCTTCCTATTGCTCTGTCAGAATTGGGCATACTTGCAACTTCTGACTCCATGAACTGAATTTAATTGTAACAAACGCTGCAAAATATAATATGCATAATACTTGAGTGGTATTGTTATCTTGATATTGTGGTTGTTGGTTCAGTGGCATAGAATATGGATGGAAATAAATAAAAATAATAAGCCAGTTATGTATCTTACAGAGGTAAAGGGAGCAATTAGTTGGAAATGGTGCCACTGTTGTTATGAATGGATCCTTAGTACTTTTCCATCTTAAAATATGTCAAAGGGAAATTGCTATACTTTACCTCTAGCTTGGTACCTTTTATTGTACCTCAGAAATTAATGCAGCTCTGGGATGGACTATAGAGGCTGTTTAATTCCAATTAGAAATTGGGCAAATTCATACTAAGTATGGCTGTCATGACAGTGTGATTTAACTCAGAAAGACTTGTTTGACGTGAAGATTCATATTCTTTATTCTCAGATGAATTGAGGGAACCCAAATGATCAATATTTACTACATCAAAAATTCAAATGAGTAAATATAAGCTTGAAGTGGCTACTTCTGTTTGATGAAACCTGCTTGTACATATCTTTTCTCTATTGTGGAGACTGGGTTAATAAGAAACATTTGGGGATGATAAGTAGTTAGTGATTTAAAATTTCTTAAACCCTCCCATCCTTTCCTCAATTTACATGTGCACATTGCATGCATATGTGTGCACGCATTCTCTCTCTCTCTCTCTCTCTCTACACACACACACACAAACACACACACACACACAGTATTCTTATAACTAAACAGTAAAACTGTTTACAAAAACAACAACAAAACTAGAGAGAAAATAAGCAGCCCCAACATCCAAACACTTCCCATAGAACCAGACACATGCACAAAGCATGTGAAACTACCTGCTTGAGGAGATGGAAGGATGCTGCTAGTTGCCTTTACTGTTGTTATTCCCATAGGGTGGTTTGGTTATACTAAAAGGTTTAATTAAATATCATTTTACAAATTTTGAATTCAGCACTTCATTCTTGATATATATGAGGTCTCACAATTAAGTTTGTGGACTTTCTACCATGTAAATGCACAGTGTTTTGCAGAACAAGACTCAATAGCTTTAAAAAATGGAATAAATTATTTTACTTCTTTATTGTTTTGGGATTTTATTTTCTGATTGTACAAGTAACACATATTAAAAAATATAAAGAAAAGGGGCAGGGGAATCAGCTATTTTCCTGCTATCTGGGTCATTAGAATATAGCTTATATAGTAATGAGAAGATCACGTTAGATCTTCTTATTTGTAGCTCTCCCCATAGACTATCTGTCTTTTTATGGGATAATTTACATTTTTACATGTGATAGATATTACAAAGAGATCTGGATTCTGAATGGTGATCAATTAGATGCCAATTAGAACCTCCCATTTCTACCAATGTTATTTTTATTTTAGTTATTCATTTCCATTCACTAATTTGAGTTCTCTTTGATACCTGTTAAAAGATAATAAATGCTTCCCTGTAAATTATGTATTCTGACTTTGTACTGGCTGTAAGAACTGATAATACTGTCTTAAACCATTTCACATGCAATATGAAATCTGTCTTATAACTCTATAGTAAGAAATAAACCCACTGCTCTTAATTTCTCATGACATTTAAACAAGATGTTATGAATTCGTTCTCTGTTATAGATTGGCTGTGATCGTAGCCAAAACCTTGTGGACATTTGCAGAGAAAGGCAGTTTCAGGCCTTTGTCTGTGATGCTTTGGCAGTGCCCATCCGCAGTGGGTCCTGTGACGCCTGCATTTCCATTGCTGTTATTCACCATTTTGCAACAGCAGTAAGTACTGTCTTTCTCTCCCCAAGAACTTGTAACCAAAGTGGCAGGAAATGTTCATCGATTTTACTGGTTTGGACCCTGTATTAGCTTTTCTTTTCTTTCCATTCTCTTTTCTTGTCATACAATTTGCCCCATTTGTTAGAAAGCATGTGGAGTGGAGATAAGTTACATGGGAATTGTATTTAGTTATGAGAAACAGAAGCCTGATAGGAGTGTTTTTATTGCTCCATGTGTCTGTCTTTTTCTACTGTGGGTCTTACTCATCTTTAAATTTTAACTGTGACAGACTTTACGAGATCATCACCTCCAGGCCTCTTGAATACACTCTCTCCGCAGCCTCTGAGCCTCTTCTTTATTTCCCATCTTTCTTTCTCAGGGGTCACTCTCACCTGAATCTCACTTCCTTCCCATTCTATTTTTCCTTTTTTCCTATTTTCTCAAAACTCAGATACTTAGCTGGTGGTAGTATTTCATTGATGTCTTTAATTAGTCACATATTGTTCCTAATTTCAAAATAAGTGAATTTTATATTTTTCTTATAGAAAAAAAAAATCTTATTTTTCCTGGGTATCAGTGATTTCTCCTCACATCTAGGCAATAAGTGTATAGATCATCCTATGCTGAAGTCACCAGCAATTTAAATATACCTTATGGCCTTAACTGAATTCAAAACAAAACAAAATCTCTTTATGCCTCTATTTTATTAATAGAAATAAAAATTTCCTTTTCTGTACTTCTTCAATACTTTTTTTTTACTTGTCAATTATAGAACAAAATTCCCCTCCCCTCCTTTTTTTTTTTGGTTGAAAACTTTTTCTTAAATTCATTTTTTTATTAATATTAATAGTTACAGATGTACAAAACTATGCAATAGTTATCTTTTTCACCCCTTACAAAGTGCCCCTCCCCCCCTTTTTTTGTTTTTTTTTTGTTTTGTTTGTTTTTTTGAGGGCATTGTCACTGGTCCTCATATGTGGGACTAAACCGGGGCCGCTGGCTTCCCAAGGCAGTGCTTATCCACCGCGCCACTCGGCCGGCCCCCTTTTTTTTGTTTTATATAAGATATTTTGTTAGATTTTTCTGGGCTGTTCATCTTAGTTGAAAACAGCCCTATAGTCAGTTATATTTTCCTGTTTTCTCCCCATGTTTCCTCCTGGTTGATAAGTGACAATGTGTTTTTTTGCTAGGAACGCAGAGTGGCAGCTCTCCAGGAGCTAGTTCGACTCCTAAGACCTGGTGGAAGGGCACTCATTTATGTCTGGGCAATGGAACAAGAATATAAGAAGAGGAAGTCCAAATATCTCAGAGAAAACAGAATTGGCCAAGGTAAAAAAGAGGAGATCCACGATGATGCATCAATGCAAGAGTTGCTTGTGGAGCAAATGCCTGACTTGCGCAATCAAGATTCAGCGAGTTCTGCCCCCTCCATTAGTGACTCTCAGAAGGGAGGATGTAATTCAAGGAAAGTTACTAATTCCGAGCTGCCTATTCACATTAACAGGACTTCTTTTCATTCTCAAGATTTACTTGTTCCCTGGCACCTTAAGGGAACCCGTAGTAAAGACAAACCTATTGAGCCATTTGACCCAGTAGGATCCCATGACCCAAGTCCTGTGTTTCACCGTTACTACCATGTGTTCCGTGAGGGTGAATTGGAAGCTGCCTGCCGGACTTTGAATAATGTCAGCATTCTGCAAAGCTACTACGATCAGGGGAACTGGTGTGTGATTCTTCAGAAAGTCTAATTATCTCTATGAACATATCATATACAGGGAAGAAATGCTCAGCTTTTTTAAAAAAGGAAGCTAAATTAACTGTCCTTTTAGTTAAAGCGAAAACATGGACAAAAGTACCAAAGGAGTGCACATGAGAGAAATTTGGAAGTAGAGATCAGTTAGGAAACAGTTAGTATGTTACTATTGCTGACCTCGTTTTATCCATAAATGTAGGCTTCTCCTAGAGGGAAGAACAGGGATGGTTTTTTAAAATGATCGAAGAAGTCCATGAAGTGTTTGGGATCCTGGGGTAAGAGTACAGCATTTTGAGGATAAATTTTTATTATAAAATGTTATTGAATGTATTAAATCATGTAGAATCATAGTGAATTAATCAAATAACATTTTAATAAAGAAAATTCCTGTTTAGTAAAAAAATTATCTGAAATTTATCTGTAATTGTTAACTCCATAAAATCATAGAGGATAAACAATCCATCATCATACCTTACTAGTAGGGTTTGACACATAGTAGATAAAATTTTATTCAATCAGATAATACCCATATGTCAGTAGGAGCTTCATCCAACATTTATGGAACACCTACTATGTACCAATTACTATTTTAAGTACTAAGAGGGGAGCAGTGAACAACAAAGAACAAAGCCCTTGCCCTCTGGGGCTCACATTCTAGAAGGGAAGACAAGCAATAAGCAAATACATAAATAAGTAAATATATGCTATGTGCCAGATAGTGATAAATGTCATGGGAAAAAAATAAACAAGAGTGGGGTTTTACTTGGCAACAAATGATTAATTTTAAAGTGTTGAAATAACTACTAATCCTGGCTGTAGTTTATTACCAGAAGTTAATTGATATTCCTAATGCATTGATCTCGGTGCTAAAGACAACCCAAATATGCTCTTTTAACTTCTATTTAAATAGAAAAAGTTAGAATTGTCTTTCAGAACTGATTGTGCCCTTACAGCCAAAGCTATGGTGTTATTATTGGGTATTTCTAGTTCATTCATAGTTTGTTCCAGTCCAGGACAATCAGGTTATTTTTTATCTAGAATTATTTCATAGTTACCTAGTTAACCTATCACTTAGGTCAAGTTTGCAGGAGGAACAAAGGTAGGAAGTTAACCATAGGTCAAATTATCATGCAGAAGGGAAAGTGGGTTTTTTGTGTGTTTTTTTTTAATACTTCACTCCCAGCATGCATTGCTTTTATAGTAGTAATGCTTAAGATTACTTAAAATTCACAGAAAATTGGGACCGGCTGAGTGGCGCGTTGGTTGAGCTGGCTTGGGACGCCAGTGGCCCGGTTCGGATCTCACATAAGAGGGCCAGTGACACTGCCTTCTACAGCTAAGATGGTAAACAACAGCTCCACCTGGACCTGGGCTGTGCGAGTCCCGGCGATGGTATAGGCTGCAGCGTCTGCTGCAGTGGGCTGCCATAGACTACAGTGAGTGGCCGGCATCTGCGGTGAGCGGCTGTCCAGAGGCCAAAGACCGATCTGCCTCATCCGGGAAGAGCGCAATGATAATACCAACATGGGTCAGCGCAGCAACATCCTCCAAAACTAGACTGAAGAACTAAACGACAGCAACTTGTCTGTTCCCCTTCCCCAATTCCCCAAGGCTGTTCCCCTCCCCCAATTCGCCAATAAAAATCTTAAAAAAAAAAAAAAAGATTCACAAAAAATTGCTTTCTGTGAATGAGGGCTGCCTAGACAGTTACATAAATTGTTACTAAATGTTCAGGCATCAAGCTTTCAGAAACCTGTAGTGATCAATATTAAGCCTTAGATGAGACAATGATTATTTTTATCATGGAATTTCAGTACAAGAATATAATTGTTTCTTCCAGGTGAGTTAATGTTTATGATGTGGAAAGAAAGAATATAAGGCTAAAAATAGTTTTTATTTCTGATACAGATTCTAAGACTTTACATCAAAATTTGAAGTTCAACTCATGTAAATAAATTTTAAAATCTAGATGAAATAGTAATTTTCTAGGAAGATGGCATATACCAAAATTAACTCAAGAAGATACAGAATATTGAAGATGTTGAAAAATGTTAATAGCATAGGAATTCAGAACTTGACTCTTGAATCAGATTTCCTAAAGTTGAATTTTAGATCTGCCATTATTAGCTGTGGACTCTGGGCAAATTCCTTAACTTTTCTATGCTTTAGTTTTCTTAACTGTACAATTAGAAAAGTTGTGCAAAAATTAACTGAAATAATACCTGTAGAGCTCTTAGAATACTGTAAGAATATAGTATGCATTTAGGAAATGTTTATTATTATTACTCCCAAAGAAGGCTCACAGGAGTTTTAGGTATTGAGTGATGTCAAATCTAATTTGTTAATTATGTAATAAAAATCTAATTTCTTACTAATTTTTTTTGTCTGATTGTTCTTACCAGTTGCTCCAGAAGTATCAAAATTTCCCACTATGATTATGGATTTCTCTATTTTTTCCTTCTTGGTCTATCAATAATAATAGTGCAAAATTGAAAAAAATCCAAATATCCATCAACAGAATGAGTAAATAATGGTCAATTCATTATGTTACACAAGCAGCAAAAGTGAATAAATTATTTATGTGCTACATGATGAATCAATCTCAGAAACAATGCTGAGTAAAAGAAGCCATACACAAAATAATACTGTATGATTTTTGTAGAGTTCAGGGGTCTCTAAGACTACTCTCACTTCTGACACAAACTAAGTTCAGGGGTTCCCAAGAGCACCCTCAGGTTTGATAATTTGCTGGGAGGGCTCACAGAACTCACTGAAATTGTTATACTCGCAGTCACAGTTTATTCTATCAAAAGGGTACAGATTAGTTAGCCAAGGGAAGAAGTGCCAAGTCCAGGAAAGTTCCACACATGGAGCTTTCAGTTGTCCTCTCCTGGTGAAATTGTGGGCAGAGGTGGTTTCTCCCAGCAACAATGTATGAAGACAATACACATGGAGTGTTGCCAACCAGGGAAGCTTACCTGAGCCTTAGTATTCAGTTTTTATTGGTACTTAATCACATAGACATGGTTGGCCACCCATGTGGCTGACCTTTAGTCTCCAGCCCCTCTGGAGGTCAAACTGATATCACTTGGCCCACTTAGGTAAGAGTAAACTTTTGAAAGGAGGGGATGAGTGGGCCTTCTGTGGTTGTTCAAATGTTCTTTCTCTGGGTAGTATTTACATAGGTCCTTGCTTCCTCATAATTCATTGAGCTCTACACTTACGATTTGTATACTTTTATGTATGTGTAATATAAACTGCAATTTTAAAACAACTTGTAAAAGAAAGCTCTAAAATAATATAAGTAAATGTTTTGAATAGATTTTATATCAGTTTAAAAATATATATATTATAAATAATTTAAAAAGTTTTTCAATTGTAGTTGACGTACAATATTATATTAGTTTCAGGTGTACAACAGTGATTAGACATTTTATAACTTACGAAGTGATCACCCAGATAAACCTTGGTATCCGTTGACACTGTAACTAGGTATTGCAATATTATTGACTGTATTCCCTATTCTATACTCTGCATCCCAACTGTTTTGTAACTGCCATTTGTACTTCTTAATTCCTTCCCCTTTTCCCCTCTCCCTCTAATCCCCTTCCCATCTGGCAAACATTAAAATGTTCTCTATCTATGAGTTTGTTTCTGTTTTGTTAGTTCGTTGATTTTGTTTTTCAGGTTTCATATATAAGTGAAATCAAATGGTATTTGTCTTTCTCTGTCTGACTTATTTCACTCAGCAAATACCCTCTAGGTCCATCCATGTTGTTGCAGATAGCAAGATTTCATTCTTTTTATGGCTCAGGAATATTCCATTGTATAATATATATGTACCACTTCTTTATCCATTTATCTCTTGATGGACACTTAGGTTGCTTGCATATCTTGCTGTTGTAAACAATGCTACAATGAACATATGGACACACATGTCCCCTCAAAGTTGCTTTTTGGGTTTCTTCAGATAAATACCCAGAAGTAGAATTTCTGGGTCCTTCTTTGTCTCTTGTTATAGCCTTTACTTTAAAGTTTATTTTGTCTGGTATAAGTATTTCTACCCCAGCTTTTTTTTTTCTTTTCCATTTTCATGAAATATCTTTTTCCATACTTTTAAGTCTGCATGTTTCTTTCTATCTGAAGTGAATCTCTTGTAGGCAGCATATGTAAGGGTCTTGTTTTCTTATCCATTCAGCCACCCTATGTCTTTTGATTGGAGCATTTAATCCATTTACCTTTATAACATTGATATGTAGTTACTGTCATTTTATTATTCATATTTTTAAGCTTTTTTCTTAAAGAAGTCCCTCTAAGATTCCCTGTTATACTACTTTGGTGGTGATGAACTCCTTTAGCTTTCTTTTACCTGGGGAATGCTTTTTCTGTCCTTTAATTCTAAATAGATTTGCTGAATGGAGTAATCTTGGTTGTAGGTCCTTTCCTTTTATCACTTTGAATATTTCATGCCAGTCTCTTCTGGACTGCAAAGTTTCTGTTGAGAAATCAGCTGCTCGTCTTATTGGAGCTCCTTGTAGGTAACTAACTGCCTTTCTTTTGCTGCTTTTAAGATTCTCTGTCTTTTAACTTTGGCATTTTATTATGATGTGTCTTGCTGTGGGCCTCTTTGGGTTCATCTTGTTTGGTATGCTGTGCTTCCTGGGCTTGTATGTCTTATTTCCTTCGCCAGGTTAGGGAAGCTTTACATCCTTATTTCTTCAAATAGTTTTTCAATTCTTTGCTCTCTCTCTTCTTCTGGTATCCCAATGATGCAAATGTTGATATGCTTGATGTTGTCCCAGAAGCTCCTGAAACTATCTCATTTTTTTGGATTGTTTTTTCTTTTTACTGTTATGACTGGGTGTTTTATGCTACCTTATCTTTATAATTGCTGATTTGATCCTCTGCATTGTCTAATCTGTTGTTGATTCCCTCTAAAATATTCTTTATTTCAGTTATTGTATTTTTCATTTCTGACTTTTTTTAATGTTTTCTATCCCCATTTTTATGTTTGCTATCTTTGTTGAAGTTCTCCCTATAATCATTGAGTATCCTTATAACCAGTTTTGAACTCTGCATCTAGTAGGTTGCTTGTCTCCATTTTGTTTAGTTCTTTTTCTGGAGCTTTGTTCTGTTCTTTTATTTGGGACACATTTCTTTGTCTCCCCATTTTGCCTGCCTCCGTGTATTTGTTTCCCTATGTTAGGTAGACCTGCTGTGTCTCCTGGTCTTAGTAGAGTGGCCTTCTATAGTTGGTGTCCTGTGGTGCCCAGTGGCAGAGTCTTCCTGGTTACCTGAGCCGGGTACTGCAGGTGTGTCCCTTGTGTGGGTTTTGTGTGCCCTCCTATTGTAGTTGATCCTTGGTTGCTGTTTGCACATCAGTGGGAGGAATTGACCATCAGGCTGATTGGTTGTGAAGACTGGCTGTGACTACAGTGGAGGAGATGTTGTGCACAGGCTGACCCTACAGAGCAGGGCTCTGGTGCCTGCCCAGTTTGTCCTTTGGGTGTGTCATCCTCAGAGGCAGCTGACTGGTGCTCTGGCTCAGTCCAGGCCAGCCACCAAGCATGCCACCTCTGGGTCCTCCTGGGAGGGGCTCCACCACAGGCCAAATTTAGCTGCAGCATATACCCTGCCAGAGGCTACCTAAAATGAGCCACAAAGCAATGCATAGATGGCTGCTACCTGTGCTGGGCTTGGAGGTGCCTGGGAGAGGCCAAGCCTCGAACTGAAGCCTGCTGTCACCAATGCTGGACTTGGGGCTGCTCAGCAAGAGTTATGGGGCACACCGAGGCCAGATGCTGCATGTTTGGGTTTTGTGAACTTTTGAGAGATTTTAGGAAAGTCAGTTGCATGAGCCAAGACAGGCCATTTGTATGGAAGCAGCTTGGGTGGCCCCACAAGTTAGGTGAGGCTGAGGTCTCAGCAAATCGCCAGGGTGTGGCAAACGAATGGTGTTAACCAGGTTGATGGAGATTCAGATATGGTGGCTCCTTGCATCCTCATGCCGGGTAGGGGGAGGGCTAAACTAAGGAACAATGGCTTCTGCCACCACTTCTGTCTTGGAGAAAGCTGACCCTCCATACCTCACCCTGAAGCCAGAGAACTCAGTTCCTCCTCCTATGTGCCTGGCAATTTCAAGTTGCTGCCCCAGCACTGGAGCTCAGAGTGAATGAGTCCGTCAATGAGTAAGACCATGCATAGGCCCTTAAAGAGGAATGCCTGGGACTCAGCAGCCTTGCATCTCACTCAGCCACAATCTCTGCTGGCCTTTACAACCAGACATTGCAGGTACTTTTCTCCCTAGCACTGGAACCCTGGGCTGGGGAGCCTGGTGTGGGGCTGGGACCCTTCACCTCCACAGCTGAGATATCCCTCCTGATTTTTAAGCAAAAACACACAGGTGTTGGACCAGCCCATTGCCTGCCTCCATCCCTCCTACCAGCCTCAACAAGTCATCTTCTGTATGTCCTTAGTTGTAGGGCTTTGGGTTCAGTTAGACTTCAGGTGGTTCTCAAGTATGGTTGTTATGTAGTTTAGTTGTAATTTTGACATGGCTGTGAGAAGATTCAAGCAGAGCATTACCTACTCTGCCATCTTGACTGGACTTTTTGTATCAGTTTTTTATTTTTTTAAATTTTATTGGGGAATTGGAGGAGGGGAACAGCATTGGGGAATCAGGGAAGGGGAACAGACAAGTTGCTGTACTTTTGTTCTTCAGTCAGGAACCGTGGGGCCGGCCGAGTGGCACATTGGTTAAGAGCTGGTTTTGGGATGCCAGCGGCCCCGGTTCGGATCCCACATATGAGGGCCAGTGACACTGCCCTCTACAGCTAACAACAGCTCCACCTGGGGCTGGGCTGTGAGAGCCCCGGCAATGGTGTAGGCTGCAGTCCCTGCTGTAGTGGGCTGCCATATAAGCTACAGTGAGTGGCCAGCAGCCAACGTGAGCGGCTGGCAGCCAGCGCGAGCTGCCAATAGCCCGCGGTGAGCGACCATCCAGAGGCCGGTGACTGATCTGCCTCATCTGGGAAGAGCGCAATGACGATACCAACATGGGCCAGTGAAGCAACGTCCTCCGCAACTAGACTGAAGAACAAAAAGACAGCAACTTGTCTGTTCCCCTTCCCCGATTCCCCAACGCTGTTCTCCTCCCCCAATTCCCCAATAAAATCTTTTTAAAAAAAGGACTGTGGAGGATGTTTCACTGGCCCACGTTGGTATTATCATGCACTCTTCCTAGGTGAGGCAGATCAGTTGCTGGCCTCTGGACGGCCACTCACAGCAGCTCTTGGCAGCTCACACCAGCTGCTGGCCACTCACTGTTGCTTATAGCAGCCCACTGCAGCAGGTGTTGCAACCCACTGTGGCCGGCGATGCAGCCCAGCTCCAGGTGGAGCTGCTGTTCACCATCTTAGCTGCAGAGGGCAGTGTCACTGGCCCTCTTATGTGGGATCCGAACCGGGGGTCCTGCTGCTCAGAGCTGCCATCCCAAGCAAGCGCCTAATCAATGCGCCACTGGGCTAGCCCTGTATCAGTTTTTATGAGGTGTAATTTACATATAATAGTCACCAATTTTAAGTGTACAATTTGATGAGTTTTGACAAATGCATATAGTTATGTAATCACCACCACAATCAAGAATGAGAATATTTCCATTGTCCTGGAAAGCTTCCTTCTGCCCCTTTGCAATCAATTCCCTCTTCTTAAGTCAAAGACTGATCTGCTTTCTATCACTATACTTTTGCCTTTTCTAGAATTTCATATAAATGGAATCATACACTTTGTAGATCTTTATGTCTCTTTTTTTCACTCAAGACAATGTTTTTAAGATTCACTTATTTCTTGCATATATCAATGTTTTGTTCCTTTGTATTGTTGAGTAGTATTCTGTTGTATAGATATATCACAATCTGTTTAACCAGTCACCAGATGATAGACGTTTGGATTTTTTCCAGGTTAAAACTATTTTTCTTTTTTTTAAGAAAAAGCTGCTATGAACATTTAGGTACATGTTTTTGTGCCTACATGTTTTACTTCTCTTGGATTAATACCTCAGAGTTGAATTGCTGGATCATATGGTAAATGTATGTTTGTAAGACACCCCAAACTGTTTTCAAAACAGTTTGGTAGTACTAGTTTGCTTTCTTATCAGCAGTGTTTTGAGAGGTGCAGTTACTTCACATCCTTGTCAACACTTAGTATTATCAATCTTTTTAATATTGGCCATTCTGGAGTGTGTGTAATGGTATCTTTCTGTATTTTTAATTTGCATTTCCCTAAACACCTATGGTCTTGGATGTTTATACATATGCCTATTTGCTATTTGTGTATATATTCATTGTTGATGTGTCAGTTCAACTCTTTTGTCGAGTTTTAAAAATTGAATTGTCTTCTTTTTGATGAGATATACTAGTTATATATATTCTGCATAAAAGTGCTTTATCATATATATGTGTTGCACGGATTTTCTCAGTCTGTGGCTTGCTTTTTGTTTTCTTAGCAATGTCTTTTGAAGACTCAGCATTTTACATTTTTATGAAGTTTAGTTTGTCAATTATTTTTTGAATTTTAAGATTGTGGTTTTTGTGTCCTATTGAAGAAAATTTTGCCTAGCCCAAATCCCTGAGATTTTCTCTTATGTTGTCATTTAGTAGTTTTATAGTTTTAGCCCTTATACAGAGAGTGTCCAAAAAATGTATACACATTTTAAGAAAGGAAAACTATATTAAAATTGTAATACTCAATATATACTGATAACAAAATATGAATACAAGTCATGTTTGTCTTCTGTAATTACAAGAGGTGCTCAAAGTGGTTACCATCAGCATCCAGACATTTCTGATTACAGCAAACTACTGCTTGAGCAACACTGACCAAATGTCCACTTGTATCTCTGCGCATGGCATTTCAATTTCTTCACATAGTGCCATGCATCTCAAACTTATCACAAATACATGCAATTGTTAGGTGTGTTGGAGGTTCTGTTGCATACTCATGGCTCTATAGCCATTGTACTTTCACAATATTCTTGAATTTCAAATACCACTTCAAAATGGTCATGTGCTCCTCAAATGACAACTGTACTTCTGCCATTTTCTTTGACTATCCTGTCTGTCGCATGGTGAAGCTAGCATTCATTTGATTAATGCCATCTTTTGAGTGAATGTCATACTACACGTTACTACCATAATTCAATTCAACTTCAAAAAGTAATACATAGATAACATCTCTTAAATTGTGTATACATTTTTTGCCCTCCCCCCTCAATTTAGTTCTGTGATTCATTTTAAATTAATTTTTACATATGAAGTATTGAGTGTTGGCTCACTTTTTTGCATGTAGTTATTCAGTTGTTCCAGCATCATTTTGAAAAGATTACTCTTTCCCAAGTGAATTGCTTGACACCTTTGTGGAAAATCAGTTGACCATGTGTATGTGGATATGTTTCTGCATATATTTTTATGCTAATACTACACTGTTTTGGTGACTATAGCTTAATGAGTCTCGGAATTAAGTAGTATAAAGCCTCCAACTTTGTTCTTTTATGAACTTAATAACAGCTTCAAACTACATGAAGGAAAAACTGATATAACTGCAGGGAAAATAGAAAAATCCACAGTTAAAATTGGGTATTTCAATAATTGATAGAAGAAATACATAGAAAATCAGTAAGCATAATAGTAGACTTGAACAATACAGTTGATCAACTTAAACTTACTGACATTTATAGAACATTCTAGCCAACAACAGCAGAACACACATTCTTATCAAGAATATTTACTGAGAAAGACCATCTTTCTGGGTCATAAAAAAGGACTCAATATATTTAAAAGGATTAAAGTCATACAAAATATATCCTCTGGCTACAATGAATATAAAGTGGAAATTATTAACATAAAGATCTCTGGAAAAATCCTCAATAATTTTGAATATAAATAACCCATAGAACCAGGAAGAATGCCAAAGGGAAAACAGGAAGTATTTTGAACCTTATAGAAATGAAAGCACAATACATCAGAATTTGTACAAAAGGAAATTAACGTAGCAGGCCTGATATTGCCATCCTTAGAAAGACCCTCTTGCAAGGTTAGCCTTTGGCTGGAATCTTGGAACTTGGATTTTGGGTTGTTTCCACCACCCTAATTGATAAGAATGGCTCACTGTGTCCCTGCTTTCCTTCTGAAGTCTGGAATTTGGGTACCAAATGCCAGGCAGAGGGTGCTGTCTCTACCCAGCTTCCCTGGTTAGCAACATTTCACACTTTTTATTAATATAACTTCTTGCTGGGGGAATTAGGCATATCTATCTTCTGTCTCCGCTAGGAGAAGACTTTTGGAATATTGTGCCTGGTTTCCTCTGGACTTCACCTCATGTACCCCTTTGCTGATTGTCCTATACTTATGCTGTAATAAATCATAGTATTGAGTACGACTGTATGCTGAGTCCTGTGAATGCTCCTAATGAAGCATTGAACTTGGGCGTGAACTTGGGGACTCTCAACACACTGCTGAAGTAGTACTTGAGAAATTTATAACACTAAATACTTATGATAAAAAAGAAGAACGGTCTCAGATCCAAGAATCTTAGCTTTCTTTTTAAGAGACTAGAAAAAGAAGAGCAAATGAAATGCAAAGTAGGCAAAAAAGGAAACAATAAAGATCAGAGCAGAAATCAGTGAAATAGAAAACAGAAACACCATGGAGAAAAATCAATGAAAACAAAAGCATGTTCTTGGAGAAGATTAATAAAATTGATAAACTTCTAGCCAGACTGAGTAAACCAGAGAGAGATTTCTATGATTTTTATAATTGCAAAATACAGTCAATAAAACAAAATTAAGGTTGTCATGTACCTACTTTTCAAGACTAACATTTGTTTGAATAGTTATTCAATTAACAAATTTTTTTTTATTAAAATTTGCAGTAGGATTATTTCAAATGACAAACCAATTTAATTATGTAATTTTTCTATAATAAACCAATTGAGAAAAATAAGACTGCTTATATATTAAAGAATTATAATCTTAGCCAGTTCCTAAATAAATTTGAATATTGTGTTTGAGAATTTGAGATTTTAGGTAAAGCAAGTAAGCCATATTGACTGACTATAAAGATAAAAATTCTTAAAATGTATTATTTATTCTTTTTGCTACTTTGAGTATTTCTCTATTCCTTGACATTAAAAAAAGAAAATGAAGAGAAATTCTTTCTTTGCATCATTGCCTGTGTTGCTTCTCTGCTTTGAAATAGGAACCCTGGCTGTTAGTCAAGAATTTACTAAGCAGTAAGTCCATTGTTCATGCCAGGGTGTTTAGTCAACTTACTGAATGTTTTCCACTCAGAAGTGAGCAGAGAATGTATTCTCTCCGCAGTACCCACTTCCAGCAACTTCTTGATGTCTGGCTACATCTGTGTAGTTTGTCTTCCCTTGACCCTGAAGAAAAAGCTTCAAGGTAAAATCTTGCTGGCCTTCTAGAGTCTTCTTTAGTAGAAGTCCTGATTTTGCCATAAAAGAATTCTCATAAAGGGAGAGAGAATATAAGATATGATTTCCAATTAACTTTTGCCAGTCATGACTCTATAATTTTGAAGAATTATCATTCTTTAATGAGAGAAAGAATCTTAAGTTTTAATAAGGGTGTTGAGGGACATTGATGTAGTGTGCCTCATAATTCTAAACTCCTTCTACTGCCTGTTTGATCAGCTTTTGAATGAAAATATCTGGGGGCTGAGGGTAGGGATTATTAGATTAGAAATATTAGCTCCCCACAGGTGACTTCAAAATCTTACTTATAGTATGAAAGATAATCTGTTCAAAAAAGCACTGGATAAGACAAAAGTAGAAAAAGTAATGAAAAAATGGCCGGCCGAGTGATGTGGTGGTTAAGCGCTGGCTTCGGAAGCCAGCGGCCCCGGTTTGGGTCCCACATATGAGGGCGAGTGACACTGCACTCAAAAAAAAAAAAGTAATGAAACAAAAAAGTAATGAAGCTATGATGGCCTGAATCATATTTTATATGCTTTAAGAATTATAGCCAAATCTTTGAAAATTAGTTCTGTTAGCAGAGTATGGTGCCTGCTTTGTTTTTTTAGCATAGCCTTGCTAAATACTCTTATCTGGTGTGCTTCTGATGTGAAGCAAGTTAGTCTCATGGTTCTAGAAAGAATAAAGTGTTTTTAAGTCAAACATGGATTTAAAACTGAACTTCACCACTTACTAGCTGTGGGACCTTGGGCAAAATATGTACCTGTAAACAGAGGATAATAATACCTACAATGCAAATTGTTGGGTGGATTATGTGAGATAGCATGTAAAATATTGAGCATAGCACTCTCTGCATAATAGACTACCAAGAAATGGCAGCTTGTTCCATCATTGTCCCCTGCCCTAATCACGTCTCTGAGAGCAATCTGTGTGTGTGTGTGTGTGTGTGTGTGTGTGTGTGTGTGTGTGTGTGGTGTGTGTGTGTGTGTGGTGTGTCAGTTTGACATAGGCATTAATGAATTCATTCATTCACCATATGTTTATTGATTGCCTACTATGTGCCAGGCACTATTTTAAATAATGGATACATCAGTGAACACAAAAAGATCCTACCCTTATGGAGCTTACAGTCTAATTGAAGGGAGTGGTATGATGGAATGTGGTGGAATAGACAATAAGCCATAAACATGATAAATAAGTAAACCATATATTATGTTTTAAAATGATACATTTTTTCTCCATAATGAAGAGGTAGAGCAGGAACAGAAGTTAAGATGGGATGGCAGATGGGTTCCAGTTTTTAAAGCAGTGGATAAGATGGATTTCTGTGAGAATGACATTTGAGGGAAGATTTGAAGAAGGTGGAGGGGTTAACTGTGTACTTACCTGGGAAAGAACATTCCAGACAGAAGAAAAGGCCCTTGTAAAGACCTGAAATGAAGGCCTGACTTCAAGGAGGTCCATGTGGCTAGAGTACAGCAAATGAGCATAGTTGGAGATAAGGTCAGAGAGTTATTTGGGAGGTGAGATCGACCCCTGCAGGACATGCCAAAGTCTAGTCTTTGGTTTTTACTCTCAGACAGTGAGTGATATGAATGGTTTTGAATGAACAGGTGACATAATCCCACTTTTGTTTTAAAGGGACACTCTGGTTGCTGTGTGGAGATTAGACAAGAGGATGACCTGCCATAGTCCCAATGAGATGATGATTGGCTCACAACAGCAAGGCAGTAGTTGAGATGGTGAGAAGCAGTAGGCTTTTGGATATGTAATTTGAAGGTAGGACATGTAATTTGAAGGTAGGACCATCAGGATTTCTTATATGTTGGATGTGGGACATAGGTGAATAGAAGTCAAGGACATGCTCCTACTCCTGAGTGTGGAAATTCTCTGAAGTTCTGAGGATCTACACTGTGGGGCTTCTTCTCCCTTTAGTTCATATGCAATTTTGGTTTGCCTTTTTCTTCCTCTATGCCCTGAGCAAATCTTCCTGCTAATACATTTGCAGATAAACCCAGCAAGTACTTTGAGCTCAGATAATCCATGCATGGCTGAGAAGCTAGATGTGCAGTCAGTACGTGAAAATAGAAATAAACAATGCAGGATTGTATGTCATAAATTCCTTCAGGGATCATTAGACCAAGACAAACACACTCATCCAGGGATTCCAAATCATTGTCTGCAATGGAAAGGCAGGTGATTATTGGCACTTTATTTTTAGTAAATCACTAAAGAGAAAAATTTTTTCCCCAGGAAGAGCCAGACATGCATGAGCATAGCCTTCAAATGCCCTTTGCAGATGCAAGGGGGAATCAATGGTGATGAAAAGAGGGAGTTAAAAGCGTTATGTTGCCTTGCCTTCTGTTGTGGCTCTATATATACGTACCCAAAAACCTGAAAAGAAAGTGTGAAAGAAAAAGAAAGAACACATGTTGTATTAGAGTGCAATTGTCTTCACTCTTGCAAAAGCAATTGGAGTTTGTTATTTGATTAATAAGAAATGGCGAATAAGCATCTAATGCAATTTTAAAGAATGTCCACTCTGACTTTTGTAGTTCCCAGCAAGGAAAATAGGGCATTTAAGAAAATAAAAGCTTTAAAAAGCTGTTTTAAAGGATCAACATGAAGAGTTAAGAGAGCTATGTGGGGGCCTGCTAGGTGGCACAGTTGGTTAGAGCGCGAGCTCTGAGCAACAGGGTCGCTGGATGCAAGTTGGATTCCCACATGACCCAGTGAGCTGCGCCCAAGCTGAGCTGCCACTGAGCTGCCAACAAGTGGCAGGATATCTCAGTGGTTAGAGCATGCGCTCTTGGCAACAAGGTTTCCAGTTGGACTCCCACATGGGATGGTGGGGCCAGCAGAGTGGCTCAGTTGGTTAAGAGCTCGCTCAAGAGTGCAATCTCTGAGCAACCGAGTCGCCAGTTAGATTCCCGGCCTGAGCTGAGCTGCCGCTGAGCTGCCAACAGGTGGCAGGATGGCTCAGCAATAATAATAAAAATAATAATAATAATAATAATAATAATAAAACAGAACAAAACGCAAAAAAAAACATGTGGGATGGTGGGCTATGCCCACCCGCAACTAAAAGTGAACACCATACCTTGAGCTGAGCTGCCCTGAGCTGCATGGGCAGCAGGATGGCATAATGGTTAGAGAGTGGGCTCTTAGCAACTAGGTTGTGGGTTAGACTCCTGCATGGGTTGGTGGGCTGCACCGCTCTCCTTTCCCAGCCCCCCACAACTAGATTGAAAACGGTAACTGGACTTGGAGTTGAGCTTGCACCCTCCACCACTAAGACTGAAGGACAACAACTTGACTTGGTGCTGATGGGTCCTGGAAAATAAAACAAACACAATGTTCCCCTTCCCCAATTCCCCAACACTATTCCCTTCCCCAATTCCCCAATAAAATCTTTAGGGAGAGAGAGAGCGAGAGCTATGCAGAGTTAAGGAAGGAGTTCTTAACCCGTGGTCCATGAATAAGCTTCAGAGGGTATGTTAGTGACCCACAGTTGTATACAAAACTGTGGGCAGGTGCATGTGTACATCTTCTTTTGGAGAAGGTTCCTATTTTTGTCAGTTTTTCAAAATGTTAAAACTCACAAGCTATAGACTCCAGGTAGTGACCTTACCCTACTTATGCTCATGAGATTTAAAGGAAGCCCCAGAATCTAAGCACCAGAGGTACTCATTCTACAATAGAATGTAAAGGTGCCCCAGGATTTGTGCAGCATGCAAAGCTTCCAAACGGGTGTCAGGGTGTGTGTGTATGTGTGTGTGTGTGTGTGTGTAGGAATTAGTATAGCTGGATGACTATTATTTGAATTAGTCCTTGATTCAGCCTCTTGGCTACATATTTGGATTCTATGTGGAGAAAAGACTAAGTGAAAACTAAAGAGTATGTGGTATATTCCTTAATTTGTGGTTAACCTTGGGGTAGGAATAGGAAAGGTAAGATAGGTATTAAATAGGATGCCAGAGATTTTGCTACAGAAAACTTCCTTTTTTTTTCTCTTGGACACTAAACAAAAGAAGCCAGTCTAGTGTTTCCTTATTAAATACAGCAATTGAACCAATAGTAATGAAACTTTCACACTTTCAAGGAAACCAGTGGAAATATTAAGCCAATTTAAAGACCCCATTTCACAGGTTGTCAGTGGTTACTGGACTAGATAGTCACGAAACTGGTGGTATAGGATTATTTCTGATCTGTTGTACTATCACTGTGGCCAGGAAAATGGAGTGCCGATTGGCTCGGGCCCAGGTTTTGTGCAATACTCTGAACCTAACACTGTCCAGAGGAAAAGGATACTTTGTCTTAAAAACAATCAGCGCTGTCCTCTGTATCTTTGGGTAGCATCAGTACTGCACATAATATGGGACTGAGAATAGGGAAAAGGTTTTCAAAAGGAAATTTGGCCCATACTAACCAGAATGGCAATGGAAACTGGGCTGCAAGCAACAAGGATTTTCCTGTGTTCTAGATTCCCTCTACAAAAGGTACAAATGAACCTACATCATACGAATTTGCAGTATTGGCATGAGGAAGCTCTCTGGTAGGGCCAAAATGACATAGCAGCATATTCTGACCGGGCCCATTATACCGTGGGATTAATAGCAATGTTTACAGTGACAGGCAGAACAGGGATGCTCTCATTTCTAAATAACTGCCAGAGAGAGAGACTGCAGTGCCACTTAGAGAAATGATGACACTGGGAGTAGGGTTGGCAGCAGAGTACCTCCAAGAAGATCTCAAATTTATGAGGAGACCCTAGGATCCTGGAGGAGCTCTGTGGCTACTCTTCTCTGAAATCACAGTGGGAACTGCAGCCAACAGATGGGGATACCAAATGCAATAAAGATAATTAGATCTCTGGATAGCAGGGGCTGAATGGCTGCACTCTACCATCAAAGGCAGGATGGGCGTGGGTACCATAAAAAGATGGCATGGCTTGGGAAGCCAGCGGCCCCGGTTTGGTCCCACATGTGAGGGCCAGTGACACTGCCCTCAAAAAAAAAAAAAGAAAAAAGTTTGTTGCAATGTGGAATCTAAAACCATATCAATGAACGTTCTCATTCTTTGGGCCAGCCAAGTGGTGCGGTGGTTAAGCAAGCGCTGGCTTAGGAAGCCAGCAGCCCCAGTTATGTCCCACATGTGAGGGCCTGTGACACTGCCCTCAAAAAAAAAAAAAAAAAAAAAAAGAATGGCAGAGCCAAAGCAGCAATCAGAAGAGTCTGACTCCCAAAGACCAATGATGCCAGCTAATTGAATACAGTGTCCCTAAAAGACAATTAGTATGAGAATCTACAAAATTTTTATTTGATCAGTACATGCAGAAAAGTTATAGTTGAAGTATAACTTGAATCACCACAACAGTCACAGCCCCTCAATCAGTTCCCAGGCAGGCATACACCAGTTTATGGCTGCAGAACCCCTCGAATGAAGGGGAGGCTGAGTCCCCTTGAGGAAGGACTCTGGGACATTGCTAAAACCTTACACTGTGAATCTTTCTCCCAGCCTTTCTGAAAGGGACATACAGCCATTAACCAGGTGACTGTGCATTGGGAAAAAGGAACTAATTAGACCTTTGGGGGATTAATGGACACTGGCTCTGAACTGACACTAATTCAAGGAAACCCAAGATATCACTGTGGTCCACCAGTCAGAACAGGGGCTTAAGGAGATCTGGTGACCAATGGAGTTTTAGCTCAGGTGTCTAACAGTGGGCCCAGTGGGTTCCCAAACCCATCTTGTGGTCATTTTCCAGTTCCAGAATGAATAATTGGAATAGATGTACTCAGCAATGCCAGAGTCCCTGCATTGGTTCCTTGGTGGAGTGAGGGCTATCGTAGGAAAGGCCAAATGGAAGCCACTAGAACCACCTTCCTAAGGGAAAAAGGAAACCAAAAGCAATACCACATTCCTAAAGGGATTGCAGAGATTGGTGCTACTATCAAGGGTGGTGATTCCTACCATAATATACCCAAAAAACTCACTTTTGGGGCTGGTATAAAAGACAGATGAGTCTTGGAGAATGACAGTGGATTATTGTAAACTTAACCAGATGGTGACTGCAGCTGCATCTGGTGTTTTATATGTGGCTTAATTCCTTGAGCAAATTAACACATTCCCTGGTACCTTCTTTGCAGGTGGATGAACTACCAAAATATATTTCCAACTCATTTTACTTTTTCTTTGATTACTCTAGCTAAATACTGTATTATTTGAGCAGTTAAAAATACTTAACTCTCACCAGGCATCCTTGTGAGAGTGACATCGTCTTTACACCCTGTGTGGCAATCCCTGACGCACCACCGTGATGCCCAGGGAAGACAGGGTAAGCTGGATCACCCAACTTCTGGATGATTATCCAAAATGCTTCACTGTGGGGGCAGACATGGTGGGCTCCAAGCAGATGCAGCAGGTCTGCATGTCCCTCACTGGGAAGGTGGTGGTATTGATGGGCAACAACACCAGGATGGGCACGGTCATCCGAGGGCATCTGGAAAACAACCCAGCTCTGGAGAACTTGTTGCTTCATATCTGGAGAATGTGGGCTTTGTGTTCACCAAGGAGGACCTCATTGAGATCAGGGTCAAACTGCTGGCCAAGGAGGTGCCAGCTGCCACCTGTGAAGTCAGTGTGCCAGCCCAGAACACTGGTCTGGGGCCTGAGAAGACCTTCTTCCAGGCTTAGAGCATCACCACTAACATCTCCAGGGGCACCATTGAAATCCTAAGTGATGTGCAGCTGATTAAGACTGGACACAAAGTGGGAGCCAGTGAAGCCATACTCGTGGACATGCTGAACATCTCCCCCACCTCTGGGCTGATCATCCAGTAGGTGTTTGACAATGGCAGCATCTACAATCCAGAAGTGGCTTACATCACAGAGGAAGCGCTGCGTCCTCACTTCCTGGAGGGCGTCTGCAATGTTGTCAGCGTACGTCTGCAGATTGGTCACCCAACCGTTGCATCAGTACCCCTTTCTATCAGCAATGGATACCAGCAGGTCCTGGCTTTGTCTGTGGAGACTGATTACATCTTCACTCGCTGAAAAGGTCAAGGCCTTCTTGGCTGATCCTTCTGCCCCTGTGGCCATCGCCACCACTGCTGCTTTGGCTGCTGCTGCAGTCCCAGCCCAAGTTGAAGCAAAATGAGTTTTATAAAATCTGGTTTGTTCTCCTTAACTGAACTCCATCAATGAAATCCAAACACCTGTGAATAACAGCTGTGACTCTTTCTAACTATCCTCTGCATGGTCTTCCCCCTCAAATCTCTCACTCCCCACCTTACACCCAGGACTCCATTCATACCAAATTATTTGCTCCTTCCTATACATGCCTCACATTTTCTCTGTATTGTTTACTGATTCTTGCTCTTCCCACTCCCAACGTGTCCTTTCCTGTTATTTTCACGTACTCAAATCTTACCCATTATTTAAGACCTACTTTATTATTATTTTACTTTTAAAAGATTTTATTAGGGAACTGGGGGAGGGAACATCATTGGGGAATCAGGGAACAGGAACAGACAAGTTGCTGTCCTTTTGTTCTTCAGTCTAGTTGTGGAAGACGTCGCTTCACTGGCCCGTGTTGGTATTGTGATCATTGTGCTCTTCCTGCTTGAGGCAGTGGGTCACCTGACATTGGACGGCCACTCACGGCAGCCCACTGCAGCAGGGGCTGTAACCTACGCTGCTGCTGGTGATTCACAGGAGCCCTGCTTCAGGTTGAGCTGTTGTTCACAATCTTAGCTGTAAAGGGCGCAGCATCACTGGCCCATGTGGAAACTGAACTGACGGCCCTACTGCTCAGAGCTCATGCTCCCAAGCCAACTCTTAACCAACTGAGCCACTCAGCTGCCCCAAGACTTACTTTAAATGTTATCACCTCTATAAAGCTTTTTCCCTTTCCTCCGGATGGGAATAGTTTCTTTTTTTATTCTCACCTCCAAAGATTTTTTTTCTGGGATGCTCTTGTTTATTCCTTTGTACCTTATTATATTCATTTGTGTATATGAATAACTTCTTTATTTTAGAATACAGGCTTGGTAAGAATTAGAACTCTGTTGATACATAGTAGGGCATTTTATTTGTTGAAAGAATGTTATAATTAAAGATATAGGGCTAAACCTTGAGAAGGAAATATTAATAAATTTGATATCTATTATTTTTATATCAAGTTTAATCATCTCCCAAGAAGCTCACAGATGTGTAAAAAATAGTAATCTGGCATGATAGAGGTATAGTAATGGGAAAGAAAACTATATCATGGGCTGGCCGAGTGGCTCAACGGTTAAGCGCTGGCTTGGGAAGCCAGTGGCCCCGGTTTGGGTCCCACATATGAGGGCCAGTGACACTGTCCTCAAAAACAAACAAACAAACAAAAAACTATATCGTGTCATTGTGTTTTAAAGAGGTTATATTGTCACTTAGTATTTTAATCATTCATTGATTTGTTCAATATGTAACAGATAATTATGGAATTCTTGCTGTGTGCCAGGCGCTGTGCTGGTCTTAGATAATACACTGGTAAATGACACAGACCTGGCCCATGTCTTCCTAAAGCTTAAAGTATTGTGAGATGGACAAACAATAAAAAAGTTAATATGCAAATAATTATATAATTACAAATTCTAAAGAAATTGGTTTTGTTGACAGAGAATAAAAGCAGGAAAGCTCCTGCAGAATGATGAGGTTACCAAAAAAGTAAATACATTTTTAGTTTAAAAACTTTAATAAGGAATATAATGATATGGTTGAAAACATTTAAAATACAAAAACATGTTTAGTGGCTTCACCACTGAGTAGCTTTTCACTGAAAACCTTTTCATTATTTAAAAAATTTTGAACCCTGTAAGTGTATTTCCTATTTAATACCTGTCATCTACTTGCCCAGTTCCCAACGTCTTGCTGTTTCCAGCTGTTGTAGCAAATGGCTCCTAATGATCCCTGCCTTAGGCATTCATGCCCGTGTATTCCCCTCCCTTTGTATGAGGTCTGACAAATTCATGAACTTATTGCAACAATGTTGCTAACCTTTTTTATATCAGAGAGATTATTCATTATGAATTTGTACCAACTGGACAAACACTTAACCAAGTTTGCTATTTGGAAGTGCTAAAAAGGCTACGTGAAAAAGTTAGACAACCTGAACTTTTCGCCAACTCATGGCTTTTGCATCACAACAATGCACCAGCTCACACAGCACTGTCTGTCAGGGAGTTTTTAGCCGGTAAACAAAGAACTGTATTGGAACACCCTCCCCACTCACCTGATCTGGCCCCCAGTGACTTTCTTTACCCGAAGATAAAGGAAATATTGAAAGGAAGACATTTTGATGACATTCAGGACATCAAAGATAATATGACAACAGTTCTGATGGCCATTCCAGAAAAAGAGTTCCAAACTTGCTTTGAAAGGTGGACTAGGCACTGCCATTGGTGCATAGCTTGCCAAAGAGAGTACTTCAAAGATGACCATAGTGATATTCAGTAATGAGGCATGTAGCACTTTTTCTAGGATGAGTTCGCGAACTTAATTGTCCATCCTCATATGTGGGCTGGCCCTCATGACTTGCTGTGGTTTCACATGATGGGATGTCACTTCTTTGATTAGGTAATAAAAGACTGACTTCTGTCTTGCTAGCAGACTCTATTTTCTTCTTGGCTGGCATGCCTTGATGATGCCAGCTGCCATGTGGGAGAGGCCACGTGGCAAGGAACTGAGGGCAGGCTTTGTCTAACAGTCAGTGAGGAACTGAGGTCCTTAGTCCAACAACTCTTGAGGAACTGATGCTGCCAACAACCACTGAATCAGCTTAGAAGCAGATTTTCCCAGTTGAGGCTTCAGCTGAGACTGCAGGTTCTAGGTTGACATCTTTCTTTCTTTCTTTTTTTTTTAAGGCAGGGTCACTGGCCCTCATATGTGGGACCCGAACCCGGGCCGCTGGCTTCCCAAGCTAGCGCTTAACCACCGCGCCACTCGGCCGACCCCTAGGTTGACACCTTGATGGCAGCCTTGTGAGACAGTGAAGCAGAGGACCCAACCAAACTGTTTCCAGATTCCTAACTCACAGAAACTGAGATAATCCGTATATATTGTTTTAAGCCACTAAGTTTTGCAGCAATAGATAACTAATACACCAATCCTTAGCTGTTGTAAAAATATGTATGTACAGCTATAAATTTGCATATACATCAGTAATATGTTTAGGAATAGCTCCAAAGTGAGGGATTTCTGACTCAAAGGGAATGTGTATTTGTAAATTTGTTTGATATTTTCATATTACTCATCAAAGAATTCATATCAATTTGCAGTCCCACCAGCAATATATAAGAATAACTCCCCATTTGAATTTGTTATAAAAATACTGAATTTTGCTTATTTGATAGGTGGAAAATCATAGTTCAGGGCATTTACTTTGCATTTAATGCAAATTATTAGTGAGGTTGAACATATTTTCATGTATTAAGTCATTTATAATTTCTGTGAATTGTCCCTTCACATATTTTGACCATGTTTCTATTGATTTTTTTCTCTATTGATTTTTAGAGATTAGCCCTTTGTGAGATGAGATGCAAATACTTTTTCCACTTTTTATTTGTCTTTCTACTTTACTTACAGTATAGTTAGCCATACATGTGGCTTTGATGTCAATGTTTTTTTTAATGGTTCTGGATTTTTAATCAAACTTAGAAAGATCTTTCACACCTCAAGATATTAAGGAATTGTTTCATATCTTCTCATGCATTCCCACCCCATACTTAAATCTTAGTAATCTTTTTGGCTTTATTTTTTTATATTTAAATATTTATTTGCAGTTTATCCTAGTACATAGTGTAACATAAGGATCAAATTTATTTATTTATTTCAGATAGCTACTCAGTGACCCAATATCATTTATTAAATAGTCTATATTTGCCTCACTGATTTGAGGTGTCACATTTACCATATAGTTGGATATATACATTTCTTTGTTCCCTAATTTATTTCATTATTTTTCAGTCTACTCATGCTAGTTCTATAAATTTTTAATTGTTGAGGATTTACAATATCTGGTAAGTCTAGTCACCTCCCCATCCCACCAATTGCTCTTCAGAGTTTCTTGTTCTGTTTTGTGTTATGTGTGTGTTTGTACTTTTGAATCACCTTAATTTAAAAAGTTGTTGGTATTTTTATTTAGATTGTAGTAAATTTATATATTAACTTAGGAAGAATTGATATTTTTGTTGAGTCCTCTAATGTATGTATTTTAACTAGTCAATTTTTGTGTTTGTGTGGAAAGTCTGCAGTTTCTATGTGCTAAATTTGTCCTGTCCAGTTGCAATTTCCAATGCAGTCTTTTATTTCACATATCCAGTCACATCATATGCAGATAGGATAGTTTTAGTCCCTCATTTATAATTTTATGACTTAATTTCTTTGTCTATTTGTGTGAGCCAATAGCTGCCTTACAATGCTAAATAATAGTGATAGTGATTATCTTTGGTGACATAAAGTTAGTGACATAGTCTTATTTTTGAAAGGCAGCTATGCTCACCACTATATCACCAATGCTCACAGTCTTATTCTTGAGTGGAAATGATTGTTATGTTTTCCATTAAACATGTTGCTGGTTTGAACCTAATTGAATTTTCTTTAAAAACGAATGTTAATTTTTAAAAATGCTGTTTTACCATCCAAGGATATGTATGTAATTTATATAATTTATGCAGTGATGTCACCCTAATTAGTCTAGTACCCACCTGGCACTATACATAGTTGTTCCAACATTATTGACTATATTCCCTATGCTTTACTTTACAGCCCCATGACTCCTTTGTGACAACCAATTTGTATTTCTTAATCCCTTCATCTTTTTCACCCAGTTCCCCAACTCCCCTCCACTCTGGCAACCATCAGTTTGTTCTCTATGAGTCCGTTTCTGTTTTGTTTGTTCATTTTGTTCTTTATATTCCACATATAAATGAGATCATATGGTATTTGTCTTTCTAGTCACATTTTAATCCTCAATAGCTCAGCTGTTGGTAGTAGCTATTCTGTGGGCTATAATACAGATGTGCTGGGCCAGCTTTGATCTTGTAGATGAGGACAGGGCCCTAGAGGTTGGCCAAGCAACAAGGAACCTGGGCCTTTGGATGATAGGGGGGTGCCACCCCTGTCACTAACTACCTTTCTTCAGTTGGACAATTTACAAAAGAAGGTTATCTCACTTGAGCTGCTGTATTTTTTAATCCCTTTGTTTATAGCAGCTTAGCCGATATCAGAATACAGTGATAAGGCAGAGGGAGGAAATGTGGAATGGGAGCAGATATTTCAGTTCTGAGGGGTGAGGAACATTCTTTTGAAGAGCAGATATTTCAGTTCTGAGGGGTGAGGAACATTCTTTTGAAGAACTAGTTTTTAGCTGATTCTTGAAGGTATGGATTGAGTCAGTGATCATATGTATAAACAATATCAATAAAATACCTATTTCTAAAGTTTTAAATACTGAACATGAAATTTAAAACATCTCTAAGCTTTACATTTGATATAGACAACAGCTGTCAAATTTTACTCAGAAAAAATATGAGGGTGGGCCAAGTGGCACGTTGCTCTGAGCAGCAAGGCCCCAGTTCAGATTCCACATGAGGGCCAGTGATGCTGCGCTCTCTACAGCTAAGATGGTGAACCACAGCTCAACCTGGAGCTAGGCTCCCATGAGTTGCTGGCAATGGCGTAAGCTGCAGGCCCTGCTGCAGTGGGCTGCCATGAGCTACCATGATGGGCTGGCAGCCAGCGTGAGTGGCCGGCAGCTGGAGTGAGCTGCCATGAGCCGCCGTGAGTGGCCGTCCAATGACTGGCAACTGACTGCCTCATCCAGGAAGAGAGTAATGATCACAATACCAACATGGGCCAGTGAAGCGACATCCTCCACAAATAGACTGAAGAACAAAAAGGACAGCAACTTGTGTGTTCCAATTTCCCAATGAAATCTGAAAAAAAATACACACACACACACACTCACACACACACAAGCTCTTTGGTGCCAAGAGAGCAGCATTTCATAGGCTGTAGTTTTTAAGAAGGAAAAAGTACACTATGGTCATTTGCTGCTGTAATTCTTTGTTGTGATAAATGCTATTACCAAAAAACTTGCCCTAAGGAAATGTAATAAACGAAAGACCTGAGATTAACTTTTGCCCCTAATAACTGAGCCCTCATTCTCCTCCCAGTGCCTGGTTCTAGAACATGTATAGTAATTATATTGATGATATATTAGATATAATCATCTGTTGAGGGTGGTCAGATTAAAATGGAACACACACAAAAGAATATTTAATCATTTAAATTTTGAGCCTAAGCAATCAAGTCTCATAGGCTTTTTCTCTAACTCACAATTTTATTTTTTCATTATGCAAATCTGCTAAGTGGATTTGCAATATGAAACTCTTCTGGCATGATTAAGATTGATTAGCTCATTTCTGTGTCTATTAATAATTAGTAGAAAAAAATCTGGGGAATGACTTGTACCTGGTGGAACCCTTCAGATATTTGTAGAATAAGTAAATGAGTGTTTTACTTTGTTAAAATTATTATCAAACAACTATTCTCACTCATTGACAAGGAAGAAATTACTCATTAAAAGCTGATGTTTCTCCTTTGTCATTGATAGGCAATGTAGAATAGTGGTTAAGCACAACACAGGGGAGGGAGACTATCTGAATTCAAAGAGCGGCTCTATAATTTACTAGCCATGTGAACTTTGCAAATTATTTAACATTTCCATGTTTGTTTCTCATCTGAAGAATAACTATAATAATAATGACACCTACCTATATAGCACAGGGTGTTGTTAAGGACTCAGTGAATTAACTTTTATAAAGTACTTAGAACAGTGCCTGGTACCTATTAAGTTCTATGTGTATATGGTTAATAAACTACCTTGAGAAGCTATGATTTTGAAAAGACTGATGGCAACAAATGATGATTCTGTGTGGTATGGAAGGTCTAAGTGTGGAATACTCAATCAGAAGCTCACATCTTCAGGAGGCGTGTCAGAATTCTAGCTTTAGAATTCTGTTTAACATATGAATATTTACTATCAACATATTTCAATATTTGGAAAATCTAACCTAGTTTTCAAAAATATAGACTACAGAAAACGTGAGAGTATTCTCAGCAAGCCAGTTTGTAGATATTGACAAACTGATTCTAAATTTTTTTTTTTTGAGGGCAGTGTCACTGGCTCTCATATGTGGGACATAACCGGGGCCACTGGCTTCTGAAGCCAGCGCTTAAGCACCGCGCCACTCGGCCGGCCCAAACTGATTCTAAATTTTATAGGGAAAGGAAAAGGCCTCAAATAGCCAACACCAAGTTAGAAGACTCACTTTATCCAATTTCAGGTTTTACTATAAAACTACAGTAATCAAAAGAGAATGATATTGATGAAAGAATAGACATATGGATCAATGGAACAGAATAGATAGCCCAGAAATAATCCACACAAACAGAGTTAATGATCTTTGGAAAAGGAGTAAAAGCAATTCAATGAAGAATAAGGGTAGTCTTGGGCCAGCTAAGTGGCTCAGTTGGTTAAGAGTTTGCTCAAGAGTGTGAGCTGAGCTCTGAGCAACGGCGGTTCGATGCCAGCCCGAGCTGAGCTGCTGTTGAGCTGCCAATAGGTGTCAGGATGGCTCAGCTAAAAAAAAGAAAAAAAGGAAGGGTAGTCTTTTCAATAAACGGTGTTAGAACAATTGAACAACCATATGCAAAAAATGAACCTAGAGATGCAGACCTTACATCTTTCACAAAAATAAACTCAAAATATATCATAAACCTAAACACAAAGTACAAACATATAAAGTATTTCTAGAAGGAAACAAAGGAGAAAAATCTGTTATCTTGGGCTTGGTGATAACTTTTTAGATACAACACCAAAAAACCAATCCATGAAAAAAAATAAGTTGGATTTTATTAGAATTAAAAATTTCTGCTCTGTGAAAGACATTGCCAAGGAATGAAAATACAAGCCACAAGTTGGGAGAAAATATTTACAGAGCACATATCTGATAAAGGACTTCTATCCAAAGGACTTCTATCTTGAAACTGAACAATAAGAAAATGAACAGCTGAACAGACACTTCACCAAAGTTGATATACAGATGGTAAATAAGCATATAAAAAGATGCTCACCATCATTTGTCAGTATAGAACTGTAACTTATAACAACAATGAGATATTATACACACCATTTGGAATGGCTAAAATCCCGCAAACTTGTAAAACCAATCGTTGGCAAGGATGTGAAACAACAGGAACTCTCATTCAGTACTAAAGGGAATGCAAAAGGGTGCAGACACTTCAGAATACAGTTTTGCAGTTTTTTCCAAGTTAAACATAGTTTTATCATACAATCTAGTAATTGCACTCCTAGGTATTTACCCTGTTGATTTGAAAACTGATGTCTACACAAAAACTTGCGTAGAATGTTTATATGAGTTCTGACAATTAAGTTTGTGAACTTGTTGCAATGATGTTGCTAACCTTTTTTTTGGTATCATTCATTATGAATTTATATCAACTGAACAAACAGTTAACCAAGGTTACTATTTGGAAGTACTGAAAAGGCTGCATGAAAAAGTTAGATGACCTGAACGTTTCACCAACAATTCATGGTTTTTGCATCATGACAATGCACCAGCTTACATGGCACTGTCTGTGAGGGAATTTTTAGCCAGTAAACAAAGGACTATATTGGAATACCCTCCCCACTCACCTGATCTGGCCCCCAATGACTTCTTTCTTTACCCGAAGATAAAGGAAATATTGAAAGGAAGACATTTGATGACATTCAGGACATCAAGGATAATATGATGACAGCTCCGATGGCCACTTTAGAAAGAGTTCCAAAATTTCCTTGAAAGGTGCACTAGGTGCTGGTGTCGGTGCATAGTTTCCCAAGTGAGTACTTTGAAGATGACAATAGTGATATTCAGCAGTGAAGTATGTAGTGCTTTTTCTAGGATTTCATGAACTTAGTTGTCCAACCTCATAGTAGCTTTAACTATAATTGCCCCGAACTGGAAGCAACCAAGATGTCTTTTGATAGGTGACTGGATCGATAAATGATGGTACATCCATACAGTGGAATGTTATTCAGTGATTAAAAAAAAAAGGGGCTATCAAGACACAAAAATATATGGATGAACCTTAAATTCATATTGCTCAGTAAATAAGCCAGTCTATAAAGGCTACATACTGTATGATTCCAATTATATGACATTCTAGAAAAAATAAAACTACAGAAACAGTAAAAACAGCAATGATTGCCAATCATTTGGGGGAAAGTAGGGAGGTTGAATAGGTGAAACAAGGGATATTTCAGGGTGGTGAAACTATGTGATATTCTACTTATGGATACATGACATTGTACATTTGTCAAAACATATAGAACTATACAACACAAAAGTGAAACTTAATGTATGCAACATTTAAAAAATTATATAGGAGGTGTGGGGATTCAAGGATGAAACGCACAACAACACAAAAGAATGTATTTCAAATGTAGGAAACAACATCACTGAAGCGGGTGGGGAAAAAGGTGCTGACCTAAGTAATTTTGGAAATGAGTGGAGTCTGTAAGACTAAAGTAAAACTGTACATAAGCACTGTAATTTAATTGATAAACTTGAGCTGAATAGTTGGGAGGATTGTGGGGGCCTGGTTTCTCATTGCTTGAATGGGGAATGGGAATTTACAGATAAGCAAGAGGAGGCTAGCATGATCTACCTGGCAATAGAGTGGGTGATATCAGTATGAACTCATGTTTATCTTAGTATAGATACAGACAATCAAACAGAAGTTTATAGACGTGTACACACATGGGTTGGTATATAAACACATTCATCTTTGTCAGTTAAGGGGCTTAAAAGAAATAACACTCCAGTAGTACTGAGCACAGCTTGCACATCTTGGTTTTCTAATACCATTCTCCAAGAACAGGAACCAGAGCTTTTTGGAAAAATGATTGATTCTAGAATTGAGGCAGAAAATATACAAGATGTGTCCTGAGCATCTTGTCATGCCAGAAAGTAAGGAAGTGCTAAAACAAAACCCTGTAATGATGAGGGCATGTGAAAGATACACAGGAGCCAACCGAAAGAGCTCTGAATGGCCAGAGTTGGAACAATTTGAATAAGAAAATAAAATAGCATTGGATTTTAACTGAAAGTATAAAATAAATATCCATGAGTCCATACTGATATAAATAAATGATTGCATAAATAAATGGGGGAGAAGAGACAAATTTCCTATGCAGAAAAGTATGAAATAATTGATGTAGGATACTCTATGCTGAAGGAGGTTCAGCATAAACCCCTACTCCTTACATGTAGAGTCACAGAATGACTTTCTTCCAAAGAGTACAGTATAGAAAAGGAGAACAAAAAATGAGTAACTTTACAGTGCAGAAACCTGACAAGTACTACCTCAGCCAGGTGATCAGGGTTAACATCCTCAATGATGATCATGAGAAAAACCCTAACTGAGGTGCATTCTACAAAAACACCTGCCCAATCATCCTTAAAATTGTAAAGGTCATCAAAACAAGGAAAGTTTGAATCAAATTTGAATCTAGTGAAGAAAACAGAAATCTTGAGTTCATACTGATAAAAAATGAATAATTTGAAAGTTTGATGAGGAATTTGCATAGTTTTAATAACTAATCCCCAAAATACTTGTTAATTACAAAGGGAAAAGGAGTAACTTTGCAGTGATGTTTGGCAGACAACACTTTATTGAAATGATCAGAGTTAGCATCAATAATAATGAAACAAATGGAAATTGTGTGTTACTTAATAGGACACAATGAGAACAGTTACAGTTCTGCTGAAGATGCCTAACCTGAGTCCAACCACAAAGAAATCTCAGACAGATCCACATTGAGTGTCACTGTATAAGATCTGTCCTGGAATCTTCATGACTCTTCTGTGGTCAGTTGTGTTCATGTGACCAACTTCGGTTCATAAGATTTAAATGGAAGAAACTGGACTAGGCTTTAGGAAAAGTCATAATTTTTGTAATAAAAAAGGGGTAGGTTTAGATGGCATACATTTTTTTGCCCTTTGTTCCACCCTTTTATTCCTATAACTTATAGATACTATGCATAGATGTGGAAGAATGCAATATATTCCTTGTGGCTGTGAAGAACTTAAGACACAGATTAAGTGCTACAGCAGAAAAGGAGAAACAACCTGATTCCTTCAGCAATTTCACCATACCTTCAGGCTCCTTACTACATTATCCCTTAATTAATTCATGGATTATCTATCAGATGTGGCCAAATGCAAACTATTTAAAACAACTTGCTTTCCCTTATTTTTCTATATCAACCTATCTACTTTCCCTTCCTGAACCCAACATTTTTTTGTAGGTAATTTTATTGGTATTGCATATTTACAAATTAACTTATGGACAACTGATTTCTTTATGATGTTGAGCCTTCTTCAAGCACGTGGTATACCTTTTCATTTGTTCTAGTCTTCTTTTGTGCCTTGAGTAGGATTTAAAAGATTTTGTCGTATAATTTTGTACATTTCTGCTATAAATGCTATTTGTTCTTATTTGCCTTATAGTTGATGGGGACTGGGGGGAGATGCTTTTCTGAATACCAAAAGAATCTGAAAAGACTTGTAATGTTATTTTAGTTCGTTATGACAAAATCAGTAAATGTACAATTAATGGGTTAAATATTTCGAGGTCAATTTGTAAATAAACAAATAAACATTACATACTCAAGGTTAAGATTTTTACAGATTGGTAAAGCAGAAACTCCTGGGAAAGCTTCCTGTAAACACAAATTTAAGTTTACAAAACCTGGAAGGAAAGCATATTTATCTAATCTGGCTTATGCTAACTATTCTTAATGTCTTTAAGGTATCCAGTTTGTATTTATATGTTGAGGGCCATGTAGCCCGATATTGAGGGGCATGCAGGCTGGCTTTAGTGGGCTTCGTGAAGCATAAACTTGTTTTTCTGCTTCTATTGTTTCTTTCTGCACCTGGAGGGTGCTTACTACTTACTGAGGTATGTGGTGAGAACGGCCAGTTCCTTGGGACACAAAAGAAAAATGGCTATCTAGATTAATGAAAGAAATTGTCTTGGGAAACTGACTCCCTAAGGTTTCACTGACCACTAGGTTTCTGGTAAATAGTTAATGATCTACTTTTCACTGAGGTAATGCATATTTTTTCTGCTATGTTACACGTACCCTTGCACGTACCCTAAAATGAAAAATGTATATAAGCCACTGACAAATAAACTTGAGAGAGCTCTTTCGCTCATTTTCTGTGATAACTGCAACAAGAAGTTTCTCTCTTTTATCCGCCGACTCCGTGTCCACCTTCTTGAGCCCTGGTCAGCGGAGGCTGGTCCCCCGCATTTATTCTCCAGCTTTCTTCATCTTTGATTATAAGTGTGAACTCAGTGTGTTGTATTCTCAAAGCCCTTGCACAAATTCTTTAGAATGTCTTATTCTTCATGGAACTTAAAAGTTTGGGGAGATACAAACATAAAACAATAAAAACCACACAAACAGGCAATTGCACACTGTAATGAAAAATGATTGGATGGATATAAGCAAATAATACAAGGTTAAATAAAAAATAATGTAACATTTATAACATCTTACATAAGCATCGATAAATTACGGAGTACAGTGCAACACTCACATGGCTTTTTCATATACTGGAAAAAAAAAAAGTCCACCAAAGCAAACCACCGAATCTTCAACCCAATTTTGCCCTTCCGGCTGCTTTTCCGTCCAGCCTCCCATCAGCTGATGCCTCCAGCACAGGGAAATTCTTTGGTTAGAAGGGCACTTCGGTGAAAAACTTTTGAGATGGACGAACTTAAACTCTACGCGCTTCTTACTCCGGTGGTTTTAAGTGAAAATAGGTGAGAATGCTAGTGGAATCGTGCAAAGCGCGTAATAAATGCATAGTGACATTAATCCTGCTTAGGGGGATCCCAATATACGAAGAAGGGCAACTCCTTAGTTTAATCTTCAAGTTTCTAAAACCTGGCGTAGGGGTAACCGCAGGATCCATACACGACGCTCAGGTCCACGCATGCTCTCTTGGTGCAGCAACTCGCGTTCTCTCCCTAGTCGGAAGTTCGGTTTGTTTATGAATTACGACAGTCGTAAACTAAGACTTCGTGACGGGTTCCGAGCTTTACGACAGCAACCACTATGGCTGCCAGTGGTGGGTTTGAAAGCGAAAAGAGTATCGAAGAGCGTAAAGAGCAGACCCGGATTGCTAGGGCTGAGGTGTTGCGCCAGGTAACTCTGTTTTGGGGTTTTTGGAACCATTTAGAATTGTGAGTGGAGGTTTCCTGGGGGCGAGGCCGCTGGTCCTTCTTCCCCACCCCCTTCTCTCACCATCTCAGAACCTCACCGTACATGGGTCGGGAGGGGGGTCTCCCTTTGTGATACCTTCAGATTTTTTATTATCTCCCCCCTCTTAGATGCTGTGGCAGGTTGCAGTTGCTCATTTGTTTTTTCAGGAAGATCTGTTTCTTTCCTCTGAGTTTCGTTACCATTTACAGAATGCATTCTTGACATTTCTGTCACCGGGGCTGCGCACTTTCGAGGGACTCCTTAACTAATAACGAGCCTCACTAGAGTATTTCACAGCCCTGGCCCTTACTCCTGTTGTATATGAATGAAAATTTTCGTTTTCAGGGACACATGTAAGGGGCATTGGAGTAAATTGTGTTTGACCATTTCATTCTTCTGTTGTACTATTGGTATCTGTTCCTTGCTCACTGTAAAACCCTTACCGATCCAAACAAGGGTTGACGCAAGAGACCCAGGGAATTTAGCCCCTTGAAACAGATCGAGAAACATTGTATTTCTCAAGATTGAGATGCAAAGAAGTAACATAAAGAATGGAGGAAGTGGGCCGGCCGAGTGGCGAGGTGGTTAAGCGCTGGCTTGGGAAGCCAGCGGCCCCGGTTCGGGTCCCACATATGAGGGCCAGTGACACTGCCCTCAAAAAAAAAAAAAAAAAAAAAAGAATGGAGGAAGTAAACTATTGAATTATCTCACAAAATGTAGGAAGTATGGTAATGAAGGGAAAAATGAAGCGCAGGGTATCAAAGTGTAAGTGAGGGTTTTGTTTTTTTGTGTTTAAATGGGAGTTTTTCACAAGTTTAAATGCGGATGGGAAGTAGCAGGTAGAGAAGAGGAGACAGGAAAGAGAAGGCGTAATGACTACAACCAGATTTTAAAGGCGAAGAGTGAGTGGGTGATTAATCTTGCACAGGTAAAAGGTCAGTGTTGTTTTTTGATTTCAGCACATGAAACATATAAGTATAAAAAATATTTTTCATTTTTGTCTCTTTGATATTTTAGGCAGTATTGGTAGGGAGTAGGGTTCGTAAGCTGTGATAAATTTTATAGTAGAGATAAACATAGAGTTTGAGAAAGGACCAAACCCAGCTTTTGAGTTTGGAGAAAGAATGAAAAAACAGGAAAAACCTCCTAGGAAGAACTTAACTTTATTTGACTCTTTTTGAAGAATGAATAAAAATTAGCAATATGATCATTTGTTTTTAGAGGATTTTTCCTGAAGCATTTTTGGGCAGTGATTAGAAAGTTATGGGCATTGCAGATTGAAGGTATGGAGTATGGAGGTCATTCTCCTAACAAATGTCTCAGGCAGTAGCACTGGGATGGTGAAGGGAAAAGTTTAAAGTCATACTTGAGTTTGGAATCTTAAGGAAAGGAGAGGGTCCCTTAAAGAAAGAGAATAGGTCCCAAGATTCTGTCCTTGATTGGTGGCTCTTTTCACTAGAGATTGGTAATGGCAAGGAGAGGTTTTTTTGGTTGTTTTTGTTTTGGTTTTTTTTGTATTTTTGAAAATCTTTCCTACACTTTGGCAGAAGCAAATTACTGATAAGAGACAGACAGTTGATTCATGAGAACATATATGAGAGTGGGAGAAGCTTTTGGATTTTTTGTGAAACGCAGTTCGATCAATTGTTATTATTTTTTCCATTATTTTAGGCTAAAGCCAATTTTGAAAAGGAAGAAAGGCATAAAGAACTTAAACGACTTCGGGGTGAGGATACATGGATGTTACCTGATGTGAATGAGCGGATTGAGCAATTCTCACAGGTGAATACTAAGAAGTCTACTTGATGTAAACATGTTGGACTTTTTTTTGCATTTATGCAAGTTAATGTTGGAGGAGCAACTTTATAGACTATTTTCAAAAGTTACAGAATGAATATCAAATAGTGGGCATTACAGAGTACTTTTATCTCTTTGGCAGAAACAATATACTTTAATATTTTGGATATTACGACATTGGGTAGATTTTGGCTGGTAGAAAGCTTAGCTTCAAATTTCTGGCCTACTCATAAGCTTATAGACCCAAAGAAGTATGTGTTTCAAGCTTAATGTCATGTTTTTTTGGTTGTTTTTCTTTTTGTCTCAATCCTTGTTTTCTCTTAACATAATTTTAATTTATGCTATCTTGTTATATTTTAGATGGCCCAGTAATCTTCTATAAATTCTTTTGGGGCCATAGACGATATATACATGTAAATGCCTACACACATGTTTGTATATATGTGTTTATTTGATTACATCTGTTTGTCAAATGAATCTACAAATAAATTAAAACTTCCCTCATATTTTCTGATAAGCTATCTCAGCTCTATGATTTATTAGTAGTGCGTATATTATAGAAGCATGTTAAGATTTCTTAGATATTATTCATTTAGTCATATTTCTTTTCTTAATTCATAAAAAACTTAAAGTTTTTGGAACATAGTTTATTTTCCTTAAAATATTTCCTTTTAAAGTAAGACAAAAGTAAATTCTTTTCTTACCTCTTTAAAATGATTATTTATAGGAACACTCTGTGAAAAAAAAGAAGAAAAAAGACAAGCATTCAAAAAAAGTAAAGAAAGAGAAGAAAAAAAAGAACAAGAAACAGAAGCATGAAAAAAACGAGTCAAATGATAGTTCATCAGTACGTATGTACTAAAACTAACCAAAGCAACTACTTGAGAAAATTTTATTTAAAGAAATAATGTATGGGAACTTAAAATATATGAGAACTTAAAAAATATTACTAGTTAGGCTATGAAAAAGCCTGGGAGACATCTACTTGGAGATGTCCAGGAAATACTGGAAATACGAATCTTATGTTACAGAGAAAGGTAAGAAGATGGAGATGATTTGGGAATCATTGCTTATTGAAGCTAATAGAATAAATGAATTGTTTAGGGAGACTGAGAAAAAACAAAAACACCAACACTGAGAAACCAGGCAGGAAGTAAAAGACGTAAGTAGAAGTGGTTGGAAATTAGAACCAGGAAAGAGCAGAACTGTAGAAATAAGGGAAAAGAGTTCCAGGATACTTGAGAGACTGTTACCCTTGTGTGTTTTTTCGTAGAAATTAACATTTAATCCTCTAAAATAGAATATGTTTATATATTGATCTTTGGGGCCAAAAGAAAGAGAATGCTGTGTCTATTCTGTCTAGCTTGTTCTGGGATGAGCGGACTCATTAAGGTAAGGAAAGCTGGCCAAACCATTTATGCTTGTTTTTAGGAAGAAGGAGGTATATTGTGCTTAGAGAGCGATAAGCTAGAGATGTTTAGGGATAATTGGTCATGTAGGTGTGATCTTCAGAGGTTGTACTCTCAGGTAAATCATCATATTCCAAAGTCTGGCTCTCCTGTAGTTTCAGAAAGTAAATTTTTGGCTAAGACGACATTGGGTCATGAAAACCTATCTTATATGAGAATGCAGTATATTATTAATTCATAATGAGAAATTCAACTGGGTAGTTTTGTCGGTAACCAGCATGTTTTGTAATGTTAGGAATATTTAAATTATATTTAAAAAATTCTTTTGAAATATAACTCAGGGCACAGGGAGTTAGAAAACTTAATGTGAAAAGAAGATAGAGACACTATTTCCACATTTGTGCGTTTGGCTTGCAGACTCTGTTGAAAAATTGATAGAAGTGATCCTTTCTTCAAAAGGAAATTGATATACAAATGTGTTTATTTCAGTGGGGTTTATAAAACTCCCTTGAGTTTATGCAGGGATCACTGGTTAAGAATATCCATCCCATGGGGCTACATCTTCCAGGCTAACTAAACATTTATGTCATTTGATTAAGGGCACTTACTTCCCCTTACTAGAGACACATTATTTTGTTCTTTGTCTTCATTCTTTACTGGAAATATACATAAGTCTCTCTCTCTTTTTTTTTTTTTGTAATGTACAGTCTATACATTTATACATACCTATGATATTGTATAGCATATACCTTAGAGAAAGTAGTGTGAATGAATGAATGCTCAGTGCACACGTTGCATTGAATTGGATTGAAGAAGGAAAGCGAAGCCTATACTGACAGTGAAGGGAGGTCTTTTTGAGAAAATGTTTTTAGGGAAAGAAGGATAAATAATAACAAAGAGAATGACAAGTTTGGGTTAGCAAGGTCCCAGGGAAAGGGGGAAGCTTTGATGAGGAGTAGGAACACCTTTTCTAAGTAGGAGAGATGTGTATAAATATAAGATAAATGAGGAGGAGGTATATGGTGAGGGGGAGCAGATTATTGGCGGTGTTTCTGCGGTTCGGTTTTGGGAAGCAGAAGATAAAATCATTTGAAAATATAATTCGGGAGTAGAAGTAGGATGTAGGGATTGAGAAAATAGTGTATATTTGAAACAACCTTGTTTAGGTAAGAAAAAGAGAAGCAAACGAATTGCTGAGCAGCCCTGAGGATCCATGGGAGGTTGGAAAGCATTATCTTGACTTTGTCAAGGTCTGGTTTTTTCTCATAGCTGTTAAAATCATCTTTACTGAGGTATAATTTACATATAATAGCATGCTCCTATTTTAAGTATACTATTTAATGAATACCCCTGTTTAATGCTGTCTGTTAAGATATTCCTACCTTTCTCCCCCACTCTGGGATTGGACAACCATGTGTTTGCTTTGGGACGGTATAGATTAGTTTTTCCTGTTCTAAAATTTCATAGAAATTACTCATGTAATGTGATCTTTTTTGTGTTGGCTTCCTTGTCTCGAAATAATGTTTTTGCAACTCATGTAGTTTTATGTTATCAGTATTTTTATTTCTTCATTATAGAGTATGAATATACCACAATTTGTTTATCTGTTTTCCCATTGAAAGTCATTTGGGTTGTTTTTAGTTTGGGGCTTTAGTGAGTACAGTTACTGTGAATGTTTGTGTACAGATCTTTTTGTGCACATGTTTTTATTTCTTTTGGGGAAAATGTCACTGTTTCAAAAAGTGGTTGTAACGTTTTTCATTCCTGTCAGAGGTGTATGAGAGTTCTAGTTATTCCACATTCTTATAAACACTTGGTATTGTCAGTCTTTGTACTTTTGGCCATCCTACTCTATAATATTTAATGTGAAGTTGTCCCTGAAGGCCAATGATATAGAGCATCATTTTACATCTTTATTGGCCATTCTACGTTTCCTGTTGTGAAGTCCAATTTATCAATTATTTCTTTTTCTCCATTTTTCTTAGTTATTGCTTTTGGAATCCTAATTTGTACATCTCAAGATTGTGAAGATTTTCTCCTATTTTTTTTTCTAGAAGTTTTATAGCTTTGGCTTTTTTGCTTATTAAGGATTCATTTTGAGTTAATTTTTGTTTATGGTGTATAGTAAGTGTTAGCATTTAGGTTTTTATTTCATATGGATTTCCAGTGCTTCCAGCATCATTTTTTGCAAAGGCTAACCTTTTTCTGTTTAATTACCTAACCTCCTTTGTTGAATTTGTGTATTTGCCCTTTGAGTTTATTTCAGTTTTTGCTTTATATATTTTGAAACTTTAATTAGGTACATACACATTTAGGATTGTTATATGTCTTTGATGAATTGACCATTTTATTATTATGAAATGGTCCTCTTTTTCTCTAGTAATATTCTTGATTAAGATCTACTTGGTCTCATATTAATAAAACCTCTTCAGTTTTATTATTTGTGTATTTGTGGTATATACAGGGGGTGCCTAAAAATTTATACACATGGCTTGTATTCATCTGTTGTTTTCTGTACAAGTTAAGTATTACAATTTTAATACAGTTTTTTACTTTCTTAAAATGTGTATACATTTATTTGACACCCTCTATATTTTTGTTCTTCTATTTTTAATATCTCTTTTGGGTTAATCGAGCGTTTTTTTAAGAATTCTATCTCATCTCCATTATAGGCTTACTAGGTGTACTTCATTTTTTTTTTTTTTTTAAAGATTTTACTGGGGAATCGGAAGGGGAACAGACAAGTTGCTGCCCTTTTGTTCTTTAGTCTAGCTGTGGAGGACGTTGCTTCCCTGGCCCATGTTGGTATTATCGTTGCACTCTTCCTGGCTGAGGCAGTCGCTCGCCGGCCATTGGACGGCTTCTCACGGCAGCCCATGAAAGCGCATGCCATCTGCTGGCCAGCCCTACTGCAGCCTATGCTGTCGCTGGCGTCGCCCACTACTCACAGGAGCCCTGCTCCAGCTTGAGCTGTTGTTCATCATCTCAGCTGTAGAGGGCGCAGCATCACTGGCCCTCTCTGTGAGATCTGAACCGGGGCCCTGCTGCTCAGAGCTGGTGTCCTATGCCAACTGTTAACCAATGCACCACTTGGCCAGCCCACGTACTTCATTTTTTTTAAATGACTGCTTTTGATTTTATGCATCTTTTAACTTATGCTCTGCCTTCAAATAATATATCATTTTACATTTTTAATATGAACTTCACAACAGTATATTTTCACTTCCTTTATTATATTTGTTACTATTGTCATACATTTTACTTATACATATGTTAGAAACTATAATAAATTGTTTTTACTTTAAGCAGTTATCTTTTGCACTTCAAGTTAAACATGTGAAAAGTCTTTTACATTTACCCATAAATTTATCATTTCTGGCATTCCTTATTATTTTGTATAGTTCTGAATTTCTGTCTAATATTTTTCTTCTGCTTGTAGAAATTCTTTAATATTTTATGTAGCATAGGCCTGCTGACAGTGAAGTCCCTCAGTTCTTTTTGTTTGAAAATTCCTTTTATTTTGTCTTCATTTTTAAACAATATTTTTGCTAGATAAAGAATTTTACGTATAGTTCTTTTCCTACACTTTGAAATGTCACTTCATTGTCTTCTGGCCTACATTGTTCTTAATGAGAATTCTACAGTCATTTTTATCCTTTTCCTCTGTATATAATTTTTTTCTTTTGCTCTGAATGCTTTTAAAGTTTTTTTCTTTACCATCTTTTTTTTAGTGAATTATTATAATTATGATGTGTCTTCATATTGTTTTTTTTGTGTTTATCCTGCCTTGTGTTTATTGTGCTGTTTTGATTTATGAGTTCAGAGTTTCCATCAAATTTAAAACTTTCTGGCTATTGTTTTGTGAAATGTTTCCGTCTTCTCTTATTTTTCTAGTCTCCTTGATACTATCCCACAGGTCACGGAGCCTCTTTTCACAATTTCTTTCTAACCTTTTCCTTTCTGTGCTTCAATTTAGATGGAGACCAAGCTTGGATTGGCTTATACAAAAAAGTGGAGGTGGGGGGGAACTTATTATTAGAACACAAAAATCTCATAGGATATCTAGCAATGCCTGTGGGCTTTAGGAATAGCTGGAGTTAGAGTTGTGAATGCTTTTATGACTCTTTTTGCCATCTTCTATTCTTTTTTCCCCTCTGAGTTCTGTTTTTTTTTCTTGATACAAATAAATTTTTGTTCATTTATCTCTCTTATGACAGAAATGGCCTCTGCCAATGCCTTTCCAGTTCTCTAGTTATAGAGCAACACATTTAGTGTTGATTCAAATTCTTGGAGAATGATTAAGAGTAATATGAATTGGGTCAAGTACCTACCTCTGAAACAGTCAGCTGTGGTGGGGGATGGAGGTTAGCTACCATAGTAATCGTGGTGTTCACTATAGCTGAGAAGTATTTTGGAAATGAAGACAGTAAGTTTGTATGGGAAGGGTAAGATGAGCCTGAGATTTCTGACTTGGGTAAGTGGGTTGTTGGTGATGCCAGGTAACTCAGTTCAGTAATACAGAAGGAGGATCACATTTTATAGAAGATGATAGGTTTATTTATTCTTGTTGTGTTCAATGTGATATCAAATATTGTAGGCAGTTTAAATTATATTTTGGTAGATAAATTAGAAAGATATTAGCACAACAGCTGGTGGTAGTTCACCTCATGGGAGTGGATTTAGTGGCCCTGGGGGAATGTTTAGAGATTAAAAAATGTAGTGGGCAAAAAAATGGAACCCCAAGCAACACTGATATTTAAGGACTGGGCAAAGGAAGTTCTGTTGGTAGGAAAGAAGTTATAGATCATGGTAATGGATTCATCCAAGGTTGGAGATTGTTTGCAACTGTAGTGGTGAAGCAACTGATGGCTCTGGTTAGTGAATTTCAGGTAATTGGTTAACACCTGGTAGGATGGAGAAAATCTGTAATTTTAGAAGAAGGTCTTTGATTGAAGCCTATGGAACACCAATTTTAAGTTTTTCTTAGTTTGATCTTAGCAAATTGGCACTCCCCCAAAGAAAATGCTAATTTTATTTTGATTTGACAATTAAATATGAGTAGACCAGAAATATATTTATGGTGATTACCCAAAATATTGTAACTATGTATATAAATAAGTACTAAGGTTTCTCTACATCTAACTCAAGACCTAAGTAAATAAATGAATAAATGAATAAATTTGCTCTGCATTGGAAACAGTTGGCAGTTGTAATGCCAGAGCACAAATATGTTTACATCATGTGGATTATACCTTTTACTAGACATATTTGTATTCTTTAGTTAGGTGATTTTCAGGAACTTAGTAGAATGAAAGAATACTGCATCCATTCAGGAAACCTACTTTTTTCTTCCTTTGCTTCAGAATTTCTCTGCTTTGCATTAACAAGGGGTTTACAGTAGGTGATTTCCAGGATCTTTCCTACATTTAAGTTGTATAGTTCTAAAGAATAGATTTTAGAACCAGACAGATGTAGATTTCTATTCTGGTTCTCCTATTTGGATACCTTGTGTCCTGGGCAGGTTACTTAATTTGTGGGAACTTTTCTTATATGTAAAACCAAAATAATATTTCATGTAGGGTTCTAAGGAATCAACATGATAGCATATGTGAAAGTACTTATTGTGGCAGCTTAACATAGAAGAGTTGATTGACATATTTGTTGAAAACAAAACCCAAAACCTGGCATAATGCTGAGCACATAGAGGATGTTGACTAAATACTATTTAGGTGAATTAAGCATTGGTATTTAAAGAAAGTAAGCAAAGTGTTTTTCCAGCCAGCTGTTAACTGAGATTTTTGCATTTTTAGATCTAGGGAAATCTCAAAATTTGAAACTTCAAGGTAAACTCATTTAGTTGGGTATTGTTTCCTTTGTTATAGTTAGGCAAAGATGCCAGTACTACTTGAAATTATAAACTGCAGCTCTGTTGTAATCTTTGTGAGTTCTCTATCCAGCAGTTCTAATCTTTATTTTATGTTTTCCCTTGGCTTGATAATAAACTACCAAGAACATAGAAATAATTTGATTGGTGCTTTGTGAGTTTATTCTTAGAGAGTTTACATGTTCTTCGATTTTCAATGTAATTTTTTAAAGAGGAAGTATAGTGTAAGAATTTTCTCTACAAAGCTGAATTTCTACTATTTAACAATAGCACAGAATTTTTATATGACAGTATGCAGACTTGAGAATTTCACTTACATGCTAAATATTCTTAGAGTTCTGAAGATGAATGGGTTGAGGCTTTTCCATCCCAGACCCCTAACAAGGAAAAGGCCTGGAAACTGAAAGATGAAAAGTCAGACAAAGAAGACAATCAAGTTATTCAGGTAAGCCACCTGTTTTTAAGCAAAGAAGTGTGAACTTACAAGCATAATGTTGAAATGAAAGATGATTACAATTTCTTAAATAGAAAAATTAGACTTTGAAAACAATATACTTCTATGAATAATTTTGTCAGTAATGCTATTTGCTGAGCCATTAGACTCCCCTTTTTCTCCTTCTGTGAGGAAGTAAGTGCTTATTATCTCAATTCTAGTCTTTCAGAGGGCTTCCTACCTCTGATTTTTTATAGAAAAGTGGCACTCTCCCATTATGTACTTAAAACCTTGTACTGTTACCTCTATCTGACCTTTCTACAGTGAGTAAAGTTTATCACAGTTTTTCTTTCCTTTCCTCATATTATAATTTTCTTAGCAATACTTATAATTGGATAGTTGATAGATTTTGGGTTGTATCAATAGTTCATATGCCTGAGGAGGAATGCTATTTATACACTGTTAGCCAGAGGGAAGAAAGAAAAGAGGTGAAAAGGAACTGATGTTTTTGAATATCTCTTGTGTGTCAGGCACTGGGCTGGATGCCTTAAATCTGTTTTCTTGTTTATTCCTTAAAACAGTCCTGAAAGGTAGGGATTTTATCCCATTTTACAGGAGAGAGACTAAGAAAGTTGTTTCAAGTTAGACAGTCATGTAGGATTTAATCCAGTTTTGAGTACCTCCGAAGTACCAAATCTTACTACTAATGTTTAGTGTTCTAATCAGTTTAGATTGAAATGACTTCTTTTTTCAACAGAGGGATGAGTGGATGACTGTTGATTTTATGTCTGTTAAAACTGTGTCATCATCATCACTTAAAACTGAAAAGGAAACTATGAAGAAAATAGAGCAAGAGAAAACTCAAGCACTGGACCAGGTAAGATAGTATTTCAAATACTTTAACTTTATAATTTGCCTTTAATAAACTGATAAGACATTTATGTAAGTGCAGTTTTACTTGTAACATATTTTTTGTGGTATTTAATAAAATTAGTAGGAACAACTATGAAATATGAGTTCTTTTTTTGTTGTTGAAGATTTTATTGGGGAAGGGGAACAGCCAAGTTGCTGTCCTTCAGTCTTAGTTGTGCAGGGTGCAGCTAGCTCAGTTCCAAGTCTAGTTGCCATCTGGCTGCCTGTCAGCAGCTCACTGCCGCTCAGCTTAAGGTGCTGTGTTCAATCTTAGTTGCAGGTGGGTGTAGCCCACCATCCCATGCGGGAGTCGAACCAGCTTTGTTGTTAGGAGCATGTGCTCTCACCAGCTGAGCCATCCTGCCACCTGTTGGCAGCTCAGTGGCAGCTCAGCATGGGCGCAGTTCACTGGCCCATGTGGGAGTCTAACTGGCAACCCTGTTGCTCAGAGCTTGCACTCTTAACCAACTGAAGCATTCTGCCGGCCCTGAAATATAAGTTCTTTTAAAATTAGTTTCCTGTAGGAAGTCAATTTAAAGGTATGTTAGATTTATTAATATAGGTTATATATGTATAGTTGAGTGAATGAGTTTATTGCTTGGATTCATAAAGGTTTAGAACTTGAACTATGCTACCTGTGTGGTCTGAAAACCTTTAGGTGATAATTTATTTTGAAGTATTTTGAGTTGGTAATGCTTTGAAGTGCTTGGTAGAAGTAACCACCATTCCTTTCTAGAGGATCACACTGTTAATTTACGCATCATAAGTTCCCCAGAAACAAGTTCTATGGAATATCAGCTCATAATATAAAATCATAAAATATATGAAACTACAAAGATGGTCCATGAATGAGAATCATTTGAAACAATAAACAGCAGAATTAATAGCTTTGTACAATAAAAGTAGACATAGAAAATATGAATAAGGAAGAGATTATTCAGAAGGCAAATTTGAGAAAGAGCTAACAAGAACTTATAGAAGTGAAAAATATTACAGTTGAAATTAGAAAGTCAGTAGATAGTTAAACAGATTGAATATAGCCAAAGAGAGAATTAGTGACTAAGAAGATAGTCTTTAAGAATTCATCTTGAATGCAGCATAGAAGGGCTAATAAATGAAAAAAATGAGAGTGATCATAAGAGTCCTATGATCAGTGTTTGCTATTTTTTTCTCCAGTTTAATTTTAATTCTGAAAATATAGGTGTGGTTGATTGTATTGGTTTATGTAAGTAGCTATCCATATGGAACGTTGGAAGCTATGGGTTTTGGAACATCTTGAGTAAGTTCTGTAAAATGTCTTTGTCTCTGAGTTAGTCCTGAAGTAGCTGGGACTCCTAATAAAAGAGAAGGGGAAAGTACAGTAGGGGGAAAATCAGTGGAAAGTGGAGCAAGAAAGCGGAGCAGTATGAAGTTTGGAAGATGATTTTACGCATTGTCATTACATGTTTGCTTCCGAAATCATGCTGTGCTGTTTGTGGGTGTTGGTGACCTGGTATGTTAGGGTAACCCTGGCTTGTGGTCTTATGTTTTGCTGATATTCAGACCTATTCTCCCTATCAAACAATAGAACATAGTTAACTCTTGAATATATTTAATATAGATTGAAACAGTGATTAGTTTTTTTTATAAATCCTTTTATAAAACTGCTTTTACTTTCCTAAGAATGTAATACTTCGTTGTGCCTGTTGTACCAACTTTCCAGCTTTGAATTTCAGTCTTTCTAAGTGTAAGAATGTATCTTTTCTTACACACACACACACACACACACACACACACACACACACGAGGTCTGACCATTAAGGTCATGAACTCATCCTAGAAAAAGTACTGCATACCTCATTGCTGAATATCACTACAGTCACCTTTGAAGTACTCCCCTTGGGAAGCTATGCACCAATGCCAGTGCCTAGTCTACCCTTCAAAGCAATTTTGGAACTCTTTTTCTGGAACGGCCATCAGAGCTGTCCTCGCATTACCCTTGATGTCCTGAATATCATCAAAATATCTTCCTTTCAATATTTCCTTTATGTTCGGGTAAAGAAAGAAGTCATTGGGGGCCAGATCAAGTAAGTAGGGAGGGTGTTCCAATACAGTTATTTGTTTACTGACTAAAAACTCCCTCACAGATAGTGCCCTGTGAGCTGGTGCATTGTCATGATGTGAGAGCCATGAATTGTAGGTGAAAAGTTCAGGTCATCTAACTTTTTCATGCAGCCTTTTCAGCACTTCCAAATAGTAAACTTGGTTAAGGGTTTGTCCATTTGGTACAAATTCATAATGAATAATCCCTCTGTCAAAAAAGGATAGCAACATTGTTGCAACAAGTTCACAAACTTAATTGTCAGACCGTGTGTGTGATTTTTCTGATTTAATTAAGCATCTATTGATCTACTTACTTATGTGGTTTTTGTCTTTTGCATCTGTATCATATTTTTCTTTCCTGCTGCCACTGCTCTAGTTTGAATGCCACTTAGCTGTATGTCTTCACCTTTCTGAGCCTCATTTATCTCATCTATACTGGAGTTGAGTTAATATGTCTATTATTAATTCATAATGTCTTTATGAATTGAGGACAGTCCTGGGAGCTAAGAACCATTTAAGGTTAGATGTTATTATAGTTATTATGGCCCTGATTACTCTTGGCTAGGCAATTACAATAACCTCTTTGTTTTTCAGCATCCTAGTTAATTTAGCTGATGTCCAGTTAATTTTTTCAAAGTAGTTTCGACTATGGTATTCTGCTTAGAAGTCTTCAATGATTGAAGTTCAGAAGAATGTGTTTTTGTCATTTCTAATGTTTCATTTCTGGTGGAAGAAGCTCCATTAGTGGTATTTTGTGCCCCTGTCCTTTCTCATTTCTGTCCTTGAGAATATGGACTATATTTTCTATTGAAAATTTTGGAAAGAATAAACTGGGCATACTTTGCTTGGCTCTGCTTTTACTGCTATGGAACGGGATGCCTGCAGGAACCATGTGGGGAATGAGGTGAAGTGGGGGCTGATTCAGTGCTATCTACTCCTGGGAAAGGTGGCTTCATTGTGGAGTTTAGGTAATAGGCCCATTTGGCTTTCACTGAAGAAAAAATTCTCTTCCAATTTAGCCTTATCAGCAATTAAGGTCATTTTTATCTTTTACTTCCTGTGCTTTTTATTGTATTTTTTAACTTATTCAGGGCCTGGATTGAAAAGAAAGGTGGTACATTTATTTTTCTCTGTTAAAGGCCCCCAGTAGCTGCCTGCAAATAGAGTTCAAACACATTAGATTGGACTCTTTCTCTGAGGTAATTTGTACTTCAATCAAACTAGTTTAATTACTTTCCTTCATATATTTCTCTGCAAATTCCTGTCTCTCAATATTTGTTCAACTGGTTCTTTCTAAGTGAATCCCCTTTCTCTCTTTATGTCTGCATCCTGTTTATCCTTCAAGACCTGACTTAATATATATGATGAAATTCTTCCTGTTTCCTTTGACTGATATGTCTCTTCTTCTTTTATGTTTCCATAACACTTTATTTACTCCTTTACTATGTAGTACTTGTAGTTTTCTGTAAAGCACTATAATTTACTAGTCTTATCCTATTTCCCTTATGGAATTATAAACGTTTGGAGAAAAAAACTGTTTTGTTTATATTTATATCTCCCTTCACAGCTAGTATAGAACTCTGCCTATAGTGGGTGCATTTTTATTTTTTGTGTATTTGAAATTGTTCATTTATTATTCTTTTCCCCATGAATTTACCTTGTTGCCCTGCAAATCCTAGATTTAGTTCTGAAGTTCATAGTCTGTAGTAATTTTTTATTTTTGCATTGGTAAGAATTCAGATTGTGTGTGCAGAAATAAATTATTGAGACTAGTGAGTGAGACTAGCCAATTTTCAAACATCTGCACATCAGTTTGAGTGTATTGTTCTTTGCATATCATCATATTCTTAACAAACGATAAATATTTGGTTTGAGAAATAAATGGCCTTTGCCTTAGAACCAAATGTTAATTCTTGTAATGGGAGTGGCGATAAAGTAAAAGTAATGGGATAAAATCTAAAAAGATGATCTAACTGAAACTTTGGTGTGAGACATGTTGATTTTATATCTCCTCTTGATTTTGAAGATATCATTTCTTTGGTTTTTCTAGGCCAGTATGTTTCAAAATGTGGGTTATGAAAATAATTTATTTCAATCAGCATTTAAAAATATAAAATATCAGTGTATTACATGTAATAACAATACATTTGTTTGCTAAAACTTTAGTTTTGGACACACACACACACACACACACACACACACACACTCTGTCTCTCTTAACCTTGGATCAAGGTCACACAAAGTTTGAAAACCAAATCTCAAGGCTAGTCTGTGTCCTCTAGGCTTCTCATGCCCACATTATATTATAAGCTATATAGATGCACATATATAAGCATGTACCTCTAGACCCAGTCTGTAGCGTTATAGAGATGCTTACCAACTTTTCAACCTTCTTTTACAAGTAGATCTTGCTATCCCAGCCCTTGGCTTCGTTAGTTCCCTTGTTTCAGCAGGGGCACTTTTAGTGTTTATTTTACATGGATTAAACTAAGGACCGTCACTTGCTGCTTACATACAGAGCCCAGTAGGCCTTTGGCTTCAGTTCTGCTTACTGCTTTCCATATCGGTTCTGGGCTACAGAGATGTTTATTTTGTTTTGAACTCAAGTGTGTTTTATATTTTGTATATCTTTTCTGTTTATCCTGAGCAGGGAGGTTGTGATGAATGGGACCCTAATAAGCCATCTTGACTAGATGGCCCGAGAGTATTTTAGAGACGGATTCATGTTGATATAATATCCATTCCTTGTGGCTATTTGTGGACATTTACATTATTTGCTGTTTTTCACTATTACCAACTATTACAAACCGTGCTAAAGAAAGGTCCTTATATATTTTTTCTCATGCACATGTGTGCAAATTTTTTCATGGTGCATATCTAGAAGTGAAATTGCTAACTTATACAGTATGCACCTATCTTCTTTTACAAATACTTGGGAAGAGATTATAACAATTTGTACTGCCAATGATATATGTTTCTTTACCATACCAAGTATTTGTATTGTCAAACTTTAAAATTTTTGTCATGCTAATTAATAGGTATGAAATAGTTCTTTTTTTTTTTTACATACATCTGTTTGATTACTATGAGAGAGCTTTTCATGTTTTTCAGTCATTCAGATTTCTTATAGTACAAACTGCGTGTTTATGTTTTTTGCTTATTGTTCTTCTGGAGTTTTCTTTTTCTTACTGATTTGTAGTAGTCTTTATATAGTCAGTCCTTTGTCTTTTTTTTTTCCTTCTTCTCTGATGCCAGTAACGTTTATTTTTTGTAAAGCTGTTTTGTAAAACTGGTATGTACAGAGTCCATTTTCTTTTGTATATTATAGATGGATCTCATAAATTGTCTAGCCTATGTCAGTTGTCCTCAGTATGTAATTATAGCCTTTCTTGTCCTGTTGGGTATCTGATGTGTATCTCTTTGAGTGTCTAGATAAGACCACTGGAAGAATTCCTTGATTGTAGATACTGTGAGATTTTGTACTAGAGGTGACAGAATCTTTTTTGGTATAAAAGAAATCAAATTTTATAGTTTCTCTTATCCCTGTAAGTTAACCTTGAACTTAATGTTGTCTTTTGAAGATTCTGTGCTTTTTTGTCTGCTCATGGGTACATTTTAAAAGCCTTTAAAAAAATTAATCCACTGTTTTTTTAGTGGTTTGGTTGACTCATATTACTGGAAACTAACATTTAATTAACTTTTCATTCTTTTCCACCTAATTGCCATTGTTAATTCTAATAATTGCCATTATTAGTTCTAAGAAGCATTTTCCGATCTCCTATTAGGTCAATTAGGAACCACTAGTATGTGGTCTATAGCACCCTTTACCTTCATAGCACTTACCTGTATTGATATTGCCTAATTGTCTCCTCCCAGACCTTAGCATTCTTGATGGCAAGGATTCCTCATTGGCGGGCCCGTGCCTGGCTTACTCATTGTAGCCCCGGTGCCCAGCATAGTGCTTGGAACACAGGAGCCACTTGCATTGTGACTAGGCTGCCATCATCTCTTTACCGATTCCTGCCACAGTCTTCTGACTGGATTCTTGCCTCTAATCTTGCTCTTCGGTTTTTCCTCCACCCTGAAACCAGTTTGCTTTTTGTGTGATACAAAGCAAACCTCTTTCATGAGTCACTGTTGTCCAGCATAAAACCTTAATAGCATTTTAAAATGGTTTATGTGGCCTAGTCTCTGATTATTGTACAACCTAATCTCTCTTTTTTTTTTGAGGTCAGTGTCACTGGCCTTCATATGTGGGACCCGAACCGGGGCCGCTGGCATCCCAAGCCAGCTCTTAACCACCGCACCACTCGGCTGGCCCGAACCTAATCTCTTAACCACTACTCCCTCATGCATCCAAATTTTAGTCAGCCTGAATTATTTTAAGTTCCCTGAATGCTATATTTTCACTTTCCTCTAAGGTTTTATGAACATGCTGTTGTTCCTTCTACCTAGAGCATCTCTGTGCCTTCTCTCTCTACAAAAGAAAATTTGGCTAATTTCTGTTCATCCTTAGGTCTAAGACCAAACATATTACTTCCTCTAGGAAATCTTTGATCCTTCAGTATGAGAAGAGCTTGAATTATGTGTGGCTTTAGCATTTTGGACTTGTATCTTCAAAGCACTTGTCAGCTACTTGTTTATTGCCTGTGTTCCTCATTATCTCATAAGCTAGCAAGGGCTGAGTTAGGTATATTGATTGTGATATCTCTGTATCTAGCACAGTTCTGATTCATAGTAGGCATTCAATGGAAGCACTGGATAAATGTTAATTTACACATTATTTCCAGCAAGCTGCAGAAGTGTGTGTCTTAAGAGTGTTTTAAATATTTGTCCAAGGTTACGACAGTTAACCGAGTACATATTATGGTGGGGTTATTTTAAAATTATGACTTCTGAAAATGTTTTGTTCTAGTCCAGACTGCTGGAAAGAGAGTTGAATCCATACTGGAAGGATGGTGGGACAGGTCTTCCTCCAGAAGATTGTAATGTGTCATCAGTTACTAAAGGTATTTCTCTATATTTTGGTTGTAGCCACATAGGCATTTCTTGTAACTTGGTATTCCTAAGGCAGTGAACTGAGTTTGTTGGTAGATTGGCAAAGGTATATTATGAATTCCAAAAATGCTTAGTAATCTAAAAGATTTTGAGATACAGTAAATCTAGATTTTACTATTGGTTATTTTAATATTTCTGCTTGATGTTGTAATTTTGATCAGTCCGTAATTATCTATGTTTGCTTCTATGTCTTCAAAACAACTGTTAAGTTTATTGATTATCTGATGCGAAATTTGTATGATTTCACATTATGGGCATCCATATATTACTAAAGGTTCAATTTACATATGATAAGCATTGATGAAATGTTTGCAGTCTTTTGAGGCCATATTGAAGTTATTACTAATTGGGAAGATGATATATTTGGGAATAAATTGATTAAATATATATTTTATACTTAATGATTTTATATTTGAGGGTTTTTTTTGAATGGATTAATGCAAAGTATGATCCTATGAAATATAATAATGCTTTGTTTGTTACATTGTATAACAAAGTATAAAAAGTATTAAGTCTGAAATGTCATGAATATAATGTGTAAACAAAACATTACAGATGTGATTTCATATCTTCAGAAATTCCACCTTTTCCAGCATTCATAAAATTTGTATTGACCTTAAGATAGTGCTATTATTTTCCAGCAGATGGAGACAAAATATTTAAGTGTCACATAATTATACTCGATACCATAATTTAAAAAACTAGTTATATGGCAATTAAATGTTGCATTGACGACTCGACTGAAAGTTTATTTATAGTACTATTAACCCAGTGTAGAGATAGTAATATTGTAAATCATGATGATTATCTATCAGAATCTTTTCTTGCTTTTTATACATATTTTTATTTTGACCATCTGTTAAAATTCTTTTGTAGTTTATGTAGAGATTTCTGTAGAGCCACCTCATAGATTTTCCTTTTTTTAAAAATAGTTTTTCTTTAGTTGTTTACCAAAGTTATTACTAATTGTAACGTTTTCTTTATTGCCTTTCATCATGGGTAGAAATGTCTCTACTGGGTTACAGTAACTGTAGTCATGCAAGTTCTTTTTGAAATGCTGTTTTCAGAACCTTAAGAAGTTGGGGAGCAGTATGTTAGCTCAGTGAACCATGACTATGTAGGGCTGATTTTATGATCCAAGTGTTTACCACCAATATTATCAGAGGACAGTGCATAAATTCATCTATGGGGAGAACTTAGACTCAACAAACCCAGTCTCTAGGTATTTGCAGTCACCAGGTTCTTGACTTCACTGAGTGTAAAATACCCAAAGTTCTACCTTAAGTAGTATCTCTTTAGGGGGCTGAAGCAGCAGAATCAAAGACCCCGGTTCGGGTCCCACTTATGAGGGACAGTAACACTGCCCGCAAAAAAAAAAAAAAAAAGAAAGGAAAAATGACAGAAAGCTTATGTCTGTCAAGAGGTTCAGATCCTTGAGTTGAAATTAAGTTTTAAAAAAGTGATCTGCTGATTTTACTGCATGTGCAGGTAGTGTGGTCTTTCTGTTTAGATGCCTGAAATACTTAGGCATCTAAAAGTGTTATAACTTTAGTATTGAGGTAGAGAGTTGACATAATGTTGTAGTTAAGGACTCAAATTTAGGATTAGAATTTTGTATTTCCACTTGCTATCTTTGTGATTTTAAGAAATTTTCCTCATCTCTGAGTCCAATTTGTTCCTCTGTAATAGGGACTAATGATAGTATCTATTATATAGTTATTTTGAGGATTAAATGACAAAAATCTTTTACCATAATATCTGGAATATAGTAAATACTCAGTAATGACAATGATGTCAAATACTTATTTAAATGATTAAATATTTTGAGAAGATTTTTATCAACAGTGTTTTTGCAATGATTGAGGTGCCATATTTTTAATAATTTGTTAAGCTAGATTTTTCTTTCTTAAGAGAAAATTAAGTGGAAAAGTAAGTGAACTGTTTTCAACATCCATACAATATTATTTTTAGTTATATTTTAGTAATGAGAATATTTGTACAATTTTAAAGTTTACATGACACATTTGTATTCAGCTTATTTTCGCAGCAACCATGTGAAGATAGCAAAATAGATGCTATTGTTCTGATTTTGTAGCTCAGGAAAATAAGGCTTTGAGTGGCCAGAAATTTGCTTGTAGTTATGTGAGTCGTACTAGAATCCAGCTTTTCTGATTTCTAGTCTTAAGTTCGTTACTCTGGATTCTTCATTAGAAGGATATATTTGTTACCATGTTGTTAGAAATTCTTGCTTACAAAACTCTTCTGATATGTTTCTGTTTCCTATATATTTTTCCCATCTATTTTTTGGTTTTCTTTTTTAGAATCTTTTGTGTTAGAAGAAATTTCAAAAGTGGTTTAAATCAATTGCCTTGTAGTATAGGTAAAAACCCAAGAGTCAGAAGAAGTCAATGACTTGCATAAGAGCTTTAAACTAGTTAGCAGTAGCAGCAAGACTAAAAATCAGGGGGTCTCCTGATATGTAGTTTATTGCTCTTTTTATGTTATCATGCCTTCTGAGAAAAATGGGGAATGCAGCTCAGATTCTTTTGGTTGTGTTTTGTCTATAGCCATATGACTTTTAATAATGATGGAAGCATATACTTTTTCAGTCTCTTAATTTTTGATTTATGAAAATTAATTTCAGATACAGGGGTATATTATATGCTGCATACCAATGAATTTCCTATAACTATTTGATATGTCTTTATCTTAGCATAGAAGAGGGACTGTGTCTTATTCATGTTTTCGCTCCCTACTGTGTGTAAACATATTTTTGTATTCATAGTAAATTTCAATAAATATTTATTGAGTTGAATTTCATGATCGAAGGTGCTTCAAATTGGTATTTTTTGTTTGCTTTTTAAATATTATTAAATTTGGTGATTTCTCTTGTTAAAAGTATTATTGCATCTCTAATCATAAGATTAATAAGACTATTGAACTATAACACATAGTCAACTGAAGGTGGCATTATTAAATAAATATTTCTAAAATTGTGGATTTGACACATGACTGAATTGACTGAAAATTTTTATTCCTGTTAGATTTTCTTAATGTCAGTACAGGAATAAAAGCAGTCACTCATTCTCATTGCTCTATAGTAGTCTGTTTTAGGAATGAATCATTATTTATGATGTATTCACCTCCATTTGACTGATGATAAACATTTGGGGTGTTTTAGGCTGGGATTGCTGCAGATACTTAATAGAAATTCTTTATATGTCTTTTGGGGGCTGTGTGTGCGCTTTTATTGGTTATTTATAGAATTAGGATGATTCTAAAGTAGTCCTGTATCTGGACAAGTAAAATCAGAAAGAGTTTTGACTGAAATAATTTATTAGATTTTTCGTTATGCATATCAAAAGTGTGATGTGTATAGAAGAAATATAAGCAGCTTATTGAAGTTTGTTGAAGGCATTCAGATTTTCATAGTTGGTAATCATGACTAAAGTAGAATAACATAACATGAGTTAATATACATTTAAGCATCAGCTTCTATAATTTCCGTATTTGTTTTAGTGCTGTATTAGAGGTAGCCTTCCCCCGCTCTGCATGTGTACCTTTATTCTTTATTTCTGGGAATGTTTTGCCTACTCTTATCTTTGTTTATAGAAATCCAGCTCATATATTTGAGCCTGGTTTGTGAAGTTTCACCTTCCATTTAGAAATAATCCTTCCCTTTACTATTTTTTCTATGATTCTTTATATTGTTTTATAATATTTATCCAATATAAGTTATTACTTATATCCTTTTATTCTCATTCTCTGAGACTGCAGTTTGTTTGAGGATAGTTTTATTTATTTTTCCTTTGTCATAGTTGTGTAAATCTGTACCTTGCATATATATAGACATCCAAATACAAGGTGTGATCAAAACATACAATGAATATTTAAATGAAAAAATAAATTTACTGCAGTAACAGACACATTACCATCAGTCCCCCTTAAAATATTCCAGCTCGCTTTGAACACCCTTATCCCATCTTTCTTGCCACTTTATGAAGCAGTTCTGGAAGTCCACTTTCTTGAGTGCCTTTAGTTGCACTGCCATGGCTGCCTCGATGTCCTGAAATGATTCAAAACATTTACCTTTCATGGTCATTTAGACTATGGCTAAAAAGTAGAAGTTGCACAGTGCCAGAATTGGTGAATGAGGTGGATGGGGGCAAGCTGTAATGTTTTTATTTGACAGAAATTGCCATACCAGGAGCAATGTGTGACACAGAGTGTTGCATTAAGGAGGATGAAACCATTTTTCATTTCTCAGGCTATTTTCTCCACACATTGATTCTTTTTTTTTTTTAATTATTATTATTAGTTACAGATGTACAAAACAATGCAATAGTGATCCTTTTTACCCCTTACGAGTGACTTCTCCCACCCCTTCCACTGTTCCCCCACCCCTGATATCATACATATCTATTACAATTCCATTGACTCTATTCCCACACTATACTCTACATCCCATGACTATATATGTGTTAAATTATAGTTAACATCTAATACTATTCAGCGGCAGCTTCAGATGTACAGTGCAGTCAGTAGTCAGGCCTCTAAACTGTCAATGAAGTGGTCTCCCTGACAAGACATGAGTCCATCTGGTCCCCTAAAAAATATTTACAACATTATTGATTATATTCCCTAAACTGTCTCTTCTATCCCTGCAGTAATATTGTAGTTACCCCTTCTTCCTCATGCCCACCCCCGTCCCATCTAGCAATCATCAGTTTTTCCTCTGTGTCTCTAAGACTATTTCTGTTTACAGTGCTTGTTCATTCAGTTCTTTAGATTCCATATATAAGACAGATCATATGGTATTTTTCTTTCTCTGACCAGCTTATTTCACTTAGAAAATGTTCTCTAGGTCCATCCATATCATTGCAACTGGTACAATTTCTTTCTTCTTTATAGCTGCGTAATACTCCATGGTGTAAATGTACCACAGTTTCTTAATCCAGTCGTCTACTGATGGGCATTTCAATTGTTTCCAAGTCTTGGCTATTGTAAATAGTGCTGCAGTGAACATAGGGGTGCATATATTTTTTCAAATTATTGTCTTGGGTTTTTCAGGATAAATATCTAGGAGTGGAATTGCTAGGTCAAAAGGTAGTTCCATTTCCAGTTTTTTGAGATATCTCTACTGACTTCCATAGTGGCTGCACCAATCTGCAGTCCCACCAACAGTGCAGCAGGGTTCCCTTTTCCTCACAGCCTCGCCAGCGCTTGTTGTTTGTTGATTTATTGATGATAGCCATTCTGACCGGAGTGAGGTGGTATCTCATTGTGGTTTTTATTTGCATTTCTCTAATGATCAGTGAGGTTGAACATTTTTTCATATGCCTGTTGGCCATCTGTAAGTCCTCGTTAGAGAAATGTCTCTTCATATCCTCTGCCAGTTTTTTAATTGGGTTGTTTGTTTTTTTTGGTGTTGAGTTGCATGAGTGTTTTATAAATTTGGATATTAACCCCTTATCAGATATATCGTTGACAAATATATTCTCCCATTCAGTAGGCTTCCTTTTTGTTTTATTGATGATTTCCTTGGTTGTGAAAAAACTTTTAAGTTTGATGTAATCCCATATGTTCATTTTTTCTTTTACTTCCCTTTCCTGCGGGGAAGTATCAGTAAAAATATTGCTCAGGGTAATGTCTGCAAATTTACTCCTATTTTCTTCTAGGTGTTTTATGGTTTCAGGTCTTACATTTAAATCTTTAATCCATTTTGAATGTGTTCTTGTGAATGATGTAAGGAGGTGGTTCAGTTTCATTTTTTTGCATGTGTCAGTCCAATTTTCCCAGCACCATTTATTAAATAGACTGTCTTTACCCCAATGTAAATTCTTGCTTCCATTGTCATAGATTAACTGTCTGTATATGCATGGATTTATTTCTGGGCTCTCTATTGTGTTCCACTGATCTATGTGCCTGTTTTTATGCCAGTACCATACTGTTTTGATTACTGTAGCCTTGTAGTATGTTTTGATGTCTGATAGCATGATACCGCCGACTTTGCTCTATTTCTCAGGATTGTCGAGGCTATTCAGGATTTTTTTGGTTCCATATAAATTTTAGGATTATATTTTCTATTTCTGTGAAAAATGCCCTTGGTAGTTTGGTAGGAATTGCATTGAATCTATATATTGCTTTAGGCAGTATGGACATTTTAACTATATTAATTCTTCCTATCCATGAACATGGTAGGTGTTTCCATTTATTTGTATCTTCTTTGATTTCTTTCTTCAGTGTCTTATAATTTTCTGCGTACAGATCTTTTACTTCTTTGGTTAAATTTATTCCTAGGTATTTTATAGTTCTTGAAACCATTGTAAGCAAGACTGTTTTCTTAATTTCTCCTTCTGATAGTTTATTGTTGGTATATGCAAATTTTAACTGATTTCTGAATATTGACATTGTATCCTGCTACCTTACTGAATTCATCTATCAGTACCAATAGTTTTTTGATGGAGTCTTTGGAGTTCTCTATATATAGTATCATGTCATCTGCATATAATGACAATTTTACTTCTTCCTTGCCAATTTGGATGCCTTTTATTTCTTTTTGTTGTCTGATTGCTCTGGCTAGAACTTCCAGAAGTATGTTGAATAAAAGTGGAAAAAGTGGACAGCCTTGTCTTCTTCCTAATGTTAAGAGGAATAGTTTTAGCTTTTTCCCATTGAGTATAATGTTAGCTGTAGATTTATCATATATGGCCTTCATCATGTTGAGATATGATCCCTCCATTCCCACTTTGCTAAGGGTTTTTATTATAAAGGGCTGCTGGATTTTGTCGAATGCTTTTTCTGCATCTACTGATATGAACATGTGATTTTTATTCTTCATTTTGTTGATGTGGTGTATCACATTAATTGATTTACGGATGTTGAATATATTAGGGATGAAACCCACTTGAACATGATATATGATCTTCTTAATATATTGCTGAATTCTGTTTGCTAATATTTTGTTGAGGATTTTTGCATCTATATTCATCAGCGATATTGGCCTGTAGTTTTCCTTTTTTGTGCTGTCTTTATCTGGTTTTGGAATCAGGGTGATAGTGGCTTCATAGAAAGAATTTGGGAGCCTTCCCTTCTGGATTTCTGGGAATAGTTTGAGAAGAATAGGTGATAGTTCTTTTTTGAATGTTTGGTAAAATTCACTTGTGAAGCTGTCTGGTCCAGGGTTTTTGTTTGTTGGGAGCTTGTTGATTACTGATTCAATTTCCTTGTTAGTAATCAGTCTATTCAGATTTTTTGTGTCTTCTTGAGTTAGCTTTGGAAGGTAGTATGCTTCTAGAAAATTATCCATTTCTTCCAGATTGTCAAATTTGTTGGCGTATAGTTGCTCATAGTAATTTCTTAAAATTTTTTGTATTTCTGTGGTGTCTGTTGTCACTTCACTTCTTTCATTCCTGATTTTACTAATTTGAGTCCTTTCTCATGTTTTGATGAGCCTGGCTATAGGTTTGTAAATTTTGTTTATCTTCTCAAAAATCCAGCTCTTGGTTTCATTAATCTGTTTTTTTGTTTTTTTTAAAGATTTTATTGGGGAATTTGGGGAGGGGGAACAGTGTTGGGGAATTGGGGGAGAGCTCCAGCGAAGTTGTTCTTCAGTCTTGGTTGTGGAGGGCGCCAGTTGCCATCTGGCTTCCCATCAGCCGCTTGTGGCCTCTAAGCTCAAGGTGTCATGTTCAATCTTAGTTGCTGGTGGGTGTAGCCACCATCCCATGTGGGAGTTGAACCAGCAGACTTGTTATTAAGAGTGCATGCTCTATCCTCTGAGCTATCCGGGTGGCAGCTCAGCTCAAGGCACCGAGTTCAGTTTTATTTGTGGGTGGGTGTAGCCCACCACTGATCAGGCAATCTTGTTATTACACCAGCTGAGCCATCCTGCCACCTGTTGGCAGCTCCGCGACAGCTCAGCTAGGGCACAGCATTCACTGGCCCATGTGAGAATCAAACCGGTGGCCCTGTTGCTCAGAGCACACACTCTAAGCCAACTCTTAACCAACCGAGTCACTCGACCAGCCCCCTTATTAATCTTTTTCATTGTTTTTCTGGTCTCTATTTCGTTGATTTCCGCTCTGGTCTTTATTATCTCCTTCCTTATACTCCTTTTGGTCTTCTTTTGCTGTTCTTTTTCCACTTCCCTGAGGTGCAAGGATAACCTGTTGATTTGAGATATTCCTTCATTAGGTAGGTCTACACTGCTATGAAATTCCCTCTTAGGACTGCTTTCGCTGCATCCCAGAGATTTTGGTTCGCGGTGTTTTCATTTTCGTTTGTCTGGCGGTATCTTTTGATTTCCTCCTTGATCTCATTTGTGACCCACTCGCTATTTAGCAGCATGTTATTTAGCCTCCATGTATTTGTTAGCTTTCCGAATTTCTTCTTATAATTGATTTCTAGTTTCATAGCATTGTGGTCAGAGAAGACGGTTAAAATGGTTTCAGTCTTCTTAAATTTATTGAGACTTGTTTTGTGGCCTAACATGTGGTCTGGTCTATCTTGGAAAATGTTCCATGTGCACTTGAGAAGAATGTATATTCTGTTTCTTTGGGGTGAAATGCTCTGAAAATATCAGTTAAATCTAGCTGGTCTAATGTGTCATTTCAGGTCGCTGTGTCCGTATTGATTTTCTGTGTTGAGGATCTGTCCATTTGGGACCGCGGGTTTTGAAGTCCTGTACTATGATAGTATTACTGTTGATCTCCGTCTTTATGTATGACAATATCTGTTTTATATATTTAGGAGTTCCTATGTTAGGTGCATAGATGTTTACTAGGGTTATGTCCTCTTGTTGGATCATTCCCTTTATTATTATGAAGTGTCCTTCTTTGTCCTTTATTATATTCTTCAATCTAAAGTCCATTTTATCAGATAAAAGTATCACTACTCCAGCTTTTTTCTCAGTTCCATTTGCATGAAATATTTTACTCCATCCCTTTACTTTCAGCCTGTATGTGTCTTTTGATCTGAGGTGAGTTTCTTGCATACAGCATATGCAGGGGTCTTGCTTTCTTATCCATTCAGCCACCCTAAGTCTTTTGATTGGAGCATTTAATCCATTTACATTTAATGTGATTATTGATAGGTGCATATTTATTGCCATTTTGTTATTTGTGTTCCTAGTCTTCCTTAGTAAGGTTGTTTATCTCTTTTGCTTAAAGAAGCCCTTTTCACATTTCCTGCAAAGCTGGCTTGGTGGTAATGAATTCCCTTATTCTTTTCTGGGAAACTCTTTATTTCTCTTTCAATTTTAAATGATAACCTTGCTGGATACAACAATCTGGGTGGTAGGCCTTTATTTTTCATCACTTTGAAAACCTCCTGCCACTCCCTTCTGGCCTGCAAAGTTTCTGTAGAAAAGTTGGCTGATAATCTTATGGGGTTGCCCTTGTAAGTAACTTGCTGCCTTTCCCTTGCTGCTTTTAGGATTCTGTCTTTGTCCTTAATCCTTGCTATTTTCATTATAATGTGTCTTGTTGTAGGCCTGTTTGGGAATCATCTTGGTTGGAACTCTCTGCACTTTCTGGGCTTGTATTTCAATGTCCTTTTTCAGGTTAGGGAAGTTTTCAGACATTATTACTTCAAATATGTTCTCAATCCCTTGCTCCCTCTCTTCTCCTTGTGGTATTCCAATGATATGCATGTTGTTATGTTTGATGTTGTCACCCAGCTCTCTTAAACTATTTTCAATGTTTTTCATTCTTTTTTCGTTTTGTTGTTCCATTTGGATAATCTCTGCTATCTTGTCTTCTAAGTCACCGATTTAATCCTTTGCTTCATCCAATCTGCTAATAATTACATCAGGTTTATTATTTAATTCAATCATTGTGTTCTTTAGTTCTAGCTAGTCACTTTTCATGATTTCTCTATCCTTCTGTATATTCTCATTAAGTTCCTTGAACATTCTAAAAATCAGTGTTCTGAACTCTGTCTCCAGTAGGTTGTTTACCTCTTTTTCCTTTAGTTCCACTGATTCAGGGGGTTTCTTCTGTTCTTTTATTTGGGATGTAGTTCTTTGTTTCCCCATTCTGGCTTACTCTTTGTGCTCGCTTCAATGTAACAGGTAGATCCCCTAGGTTTCTTAGTCTTTTCTGGGTGTACTTATGTGGTGTGTGTCCTTTATATTTGAATTTATATTTGAATTACTCAGTCTCCCTATTCTCATGTGCGTGTGTACCAGAGGTGTTCCTTGTGTTGTGTGTCTTCTCCTGTTGAAGTTCAGCTTTGATTACTTTTGGCTTGTCAGTAGGCTGACAAGCTGTGAGGATTAGCTGTGTCCACAGTTCATGAGCTGCTGTGTGAGGGCTGACCCGTCCGGTGAGGCTTGTCCCCTTCAGGCTTTTGTGCCTGTAGCGACATACCTTTGGGTGTGACTCTTGTATGTGAAACCAAGAAATGCTCTGGTTTTATCTAAAGTTGGCCTCTGTGTATGATGATTATTGTGTCTCCTGGGTGGGCCCAGCTGCAGAGGGATTTTAGAGCAAAACAGATCAAGTACAACCACTACCACCACCAAAGGAAACCAGCTGCTCTCAGATATAAAAAAAAAAAAAACAACAACAACCGACAGTCAACTTGTACAGAAATATCAGACATACAAAAGCAGAAAGCAAATAACAAAACAACCACAAAAAAAGAACAAAAGAGAAAACAAAATAAATATAATAAAATAAAAAAATAGAATAAACACAAGAAACCAAATAGCAATACCAAAAAAAAAAAAGAAAAAAATTTGCAGAAAATAGTAAAGGAGGAAAAGTAGAGCAGTGAAAAGAATTGAGAGATTGAGGGTAGGAAAGAAAGAAAAAGAAAAAAAATATATATGTCTACATACCCATATATGGACATATATTCACCTATATACATCTGTATATATGCCTATATTAAAAGCTAAAAAATGATAATAATGAAATAGAAGTAAACACCCAAAACAACCAAAACAAGTAACCAATAAGGGAAAAAGAAAAGAAAAAACAAGTGCCGGTCTTGGCTAAAGTCCACCAAGCTCTCCCCAAGTTGTCCTCTGCTGTTCAAAAATTCCTCTGCATCTTGTGGGAACAGTTGGCCAGCTGACGACTAGAGTAATCCTGGCACTGCTGGTCTATTATAGATGAGTGTGGTTATGAGGTGTGATGGGTAGTTTTTACAAAGTCACTGCCATTTCTGCTTTCTCCTGTCCCAAGGCAGGCTGCACACCCAGAAGGCTCAATGTGTGTCTTTGGGCACTCTTTCCCTGTAAGCTGTGGGGGTGTGAGATTTCAGTGCTTGCTAAAAGCCACCTGCCAGGAGTCTGTCTGTTAGTGCTTCCACAGCTGAACCTGCCCTGCCTCCCAACCTTTCAGGAAAGGTGGGGGTGGGGTAGGTAGTCTCACTCTGCAGGCTTCTCTGGGGTGAAAATTCTCAACCCCCTGTGGGTAGGAATACCTCTGTAATCTGACCCTACTGCTCCATTCAGGGGTCAGTTTAAGACTCTGGCTTGGTGGGGGCCAAGGTTTCTGAGGAGGGAGGGAGTGGGTTCTTATTTCTGCAGTTTTTTTGCTTTCTGTCCAAGAGAGGAGAAACACACACACACACACACACACACACACACACAGATACCCACCCACCCACCAGTCCCACCCCTGTTTTGAGCTAAGGCCTTTGCCTCAGATGCTCCAGCGGAGTTCCTGCTGCTCTCCCGGAGGAACTGCCGGGGTTTCGGGGACTGCGCGCACCGTGCAGCGGCTCAGATCTCCGCTGTGTCCCCCGGGGTCTTCCGTCTCCACCCAGTGTGCACTGTGTCTCCCTGTGCCACTTTTCCGTCTTCCCCTGCTCTCCCTGTTTCAGGCTTCTGCTTCAGAGCCTGTGCGCCCCCAATGCTCCTGCTGCGCTCCGGGCACAGGGACTGATCCCTGAAAACTGGGTGAGTGCAGGGAATGATCTCACCCTGTTGCTTCCACACTCTGCACCCTGTTTCCTGGGGCCCAGGGGCCCACAGCCGCGGGTGCAGCTCGTACCTCTGCACACTCGTCTCCTCTGTCTCCTCTGTCTCCTCCCCTTTTCACCTGGCCTGAGGCTTCTTCCTCAGACTGCAGATCATCGCGCTCTTGCTATACTTTAGGTGGGCCGCGGGGCGCAGGGAGCCAGCAGCCGGAACACTCTCCGATCTGCTCTCTGAAGCCTGGTGCCTCAGCAGCTGCGGGTGCGGGCTGCACATTCACTCATCTCGCCTCTTTCTTCCCCCACTCGCCCGGTCTGCCCACCTTCCAGCAATCGTGTGAGACTCTTAGTTGCTCTGTGTGATGAGCAGACGTCCCTTTGAAGAGTTACAGAAGTTCAAATTGTGAATATTTCCAGGGGAGAACTCAGGGAGCCCTCCTCACAGCCGTCATCTTCCAAAGACCTCCACACATTGTTTCTCAAACGCTCTAATAAACCCTTATAATATTCAGAATTCATCGTAGTGTTCCTGGGTACAAACTCAGCTCACACAATTCCATCAAGGTCAAAAGAAATAATTAACGTCACCTTTGTGTTAGATCTTAATTGACTCACTTTTTTCTCTGGAGGCGATCTGGTAATTTGCATTGAGAACTCTGAACCTTGGTCTCAGGATCATGACCATAGATCCAGGTTTCATTTCCCATTATGACATGTCCTAAAAAGCAGGAATCTGAAGCGGAACAATTGTGGAACCCCAACAAAATTGACCAATGCTATTGATTTTGTTTGACAGTCAAAATGTGTGGAACAAATTTTGTACTCACTCACTTCATGTTCAAATCTGTTGTTAAAAATGCTTTGAATGGAACCATAAAAGATGTTCCAATCCTAAGAAATTTCCCTAATAGTCAATCTCCTGTTTGATCAAATCTTTCAACCTTCTCTTGGGTTTTTGATGTTGAGGGATCTCTCCTTGTCTTCATCTCTCCTTGTCTTCAATCGATTCACAACCATTACAAAATCGCTCAAACCATTTGTACACTGTCTTCGTGGTCACTGCAGCATCACCATAAACTAATTTTAACATTTCGTGTGTTTCCTTAGCACTTTTTTGTAGTTTGAAACAAAATTTCATGTTCATGATCCATGATTTATGGCACACTTTGAAACATACCTCTCAACCATAGCTCACACCCAACTTACTGCCCCAAACAAGTTGAAACTTGTCACGCACTATTCCTAATGTTCAACGTGCTGCTTCCCATATTGAAGATCCCTGCCTTTCCATTGGATGGTAATCGGCAGCAGCATTCACCGTATTTTGTGATCACATCTTGTATGTGTTAAATTTTAAATGCACTTATGAATTTTGTGTTCAAGGAAAAAAAATTTAATTTTATACTTTAGAAGTAATTTTAAAAGCAATACATATTAATTGTCATACCACTGACATTTAGTATTGGAATTTAGTTTCAGTAATAGAAGATGGTGGATTAAGCTGGCTAAGAAAGTCTTATCAAAGAATGAAGGAACAAGCTGAGAAACAAAATAGAAATTTTGAAGACATTGTAGCTGAAAGATATGGGGTGAGTATTCATAATAAGGAGAAACGTATTATTTTCAGTTACATGAGAAATTAAGTGTCTTTAACTTTACCAGTGTTTTGTGCCATGAAACACTTTTGAGTTGAATAGATACTGAGTTCCAAATCTGTATACTGTTAAAACCATTTCCTGTTTTTGTTTTTATATAAACTTATGTAATATTTGTATTGACATAATGCTTATAGAACTCATGGTGAGGAAAATTTAAATAATATAGGAAAGCCTCCATGGTACACCTCTGGAGATAACCACTTGAAATTTTGGTGTATTTCAGAGTTTGGAATATAACAGGTTTTTTTTTTGTTTGTTGTTGTTGTTGTTTTGAGGGCAGTGTCACTGGCCCTCATATGTGGGACCGAATCGGGGCTGCTGGCTTCCCAAGCTAGCGCTTAACCACAGCGCCACTCGGCCGGCCCTTTTGTTTGTTTGTTTTAGAGTGTATGTGTATTCTTAAAACAATAGAACCATGCAGCAGTACATGATGTTTTAGAGCTAGCTCTTCCATTCACTACCTGTGGATAATCTTTCTATTTCAATAATTATTGATGTCTTTTTTTTTGTTCGTTTGTTTGTTTGTCTGTTTTGTTTTTTTAGCTGAGCCATCCTGCCACCTGTTGGCAGCTCAGTGGCAGCTCAGCTTCGGCTGGTAATCAAACCAGCAGCCGTGTTGCTCAGAGCTCGTACTCTTGAGCGAGCTGTTAACCAACTGAGCCACTCGGCCGGTCCCCTTTTTTCTTTTTAATTTCCAGATAAAAGTAGGTTTAGAAAATAGTAAGATTTCGAAAATATGGGCAAGCAAAAAAAAAAAAAAAGTCGGAGAGAAAAGTCGTCCTTTGTGTTTAGATAATCTTTGTTAACAGTTTGATATATACATTTTCCCAGGTAAAATAAACAGTTTTATTAAACTAGGCTTATAGTAATATCCTGCTTCTTTCGCTTACTGATATAGACATAGTTGGATGCCTGTAAATACACAAATTTTAATGACCTCTTAGTTTTTAATATATTTTATATAGTTTTACCATTATTTATTTAATTGCCAATGGAAGGACATGTATATGTTTTTATTTTTTTCCCCTCTTAAATAGCACTGTGTTTGCCATTTTTATACAATGCATATTGCATGCTTACCTGTTATTTTCTTAAGATGAATTACTAAAAATGAAATTTCTAGTTTAAAGGATAGAGATACTTAGAGTGAGATATAAATATAGCCAGATTTCCCTACAGAAAGATTGATCAAATTACACTCTCATTAAAATGACTCTTTTATCACCTTATTTTCAACATTCTTTATAGTCTGTTACTATAATTGTTAAACAGATTTTTTTCTTTGCTTTTGTTTTTATGTATTTGTTTTCTAGTGAATTGGAATATTTTTTCATATAGTTAGTTCTCTGGTCATTTGTATTTTTTAAGTGAATTGATTATTGATAGTATTTACTAATTTTTCCTTTGGTATATTGATTTATTTAAGAACTTTTAATCAATCTAATGTTGTTAGAATATTTAACAAATATTTATTGATCACCTACTATAATGTTATAAAGATAAATCAGACATGGTCCTGGACTTCCAGGAGTAAAATTTCATGTTATAGTAAGGGAAATAGACATACATAAATAACTAACACCACGCCGACTGTAAGAATAGTAATAGAGGAGTTGAAATCTATCAGGGTGTGGGGAGAGGAAGGCTTATATTTGCTATGGCTAAGTTTTAAGTATTTTTACCTAACAAAATCCATCAGATTTTTCTTTTATGACTTAATGTTCTTGGTGTAATTTGTTGATAGGTCTTTTTTATTCCCCAAATCATAAAAATTCGCACCTGTATTTACTTTGAATATTTGTTCATTTTTATTTTTTATGTATTTTTTTAATCTTTCTGGAATATATATTTGTGTATGGTGTAAAGTAGATGTCTAACTTTCCCTAAGTCTTCAGGTTAGTTGTTTATAATATATTGAATGAATTATTTTTTCCCACTTCTTTAAAAGGAGGTATTATAATATATTAAATTGTCTTTTATAAAATTAGTCTGTTCTTTTACCCTCAAATCTATTCCATTGATTTTTCTGTTATTTCCTGGAATTAGTATCATGCTGTTACAATTATTGTAATTTTTAGTAACTCATGCAGGTAACAAATAATTAGTAAACATCTATATAGCAGAGTATAAGTCTTCTTTTATTCATCATTTAAAAAAATAGCTTTTCATTCTTGTTTATTTTCTTGTTAAATTTAGAATCATTTTGTGAAGTACAAGCTCAACAGAGACATTTTTCCAAAATTCATTATAAACTTACAACTCTTTTTGGAATTTTGATTTGAATTAATTAAATATATAGATAAATCAAGGACAATTAATATCTTTATAATGTATAATCAGTCATCTTATCCTGAAATACTGGGTATTTATTCAAATTTTCATTTATCCTTTTCAGTAAATTTCTCTATGGAGTTATGTGTGTAACCTTAAGGTTATTTTTAATTATTTTTTTCAATTGTATATTGAATCTTTCTTCCCTTATATTTTATGACTTGCTGTAGGTGCTAGGCTGCCAGTTTGTTTTTTGTTTTTTTTAGATGAGCCATCCTGCCACCTGTTGGCAGCTCAACGGCAACTCAGCTCGGGCTGGCATCGAACCGCCGTAGGCTGCCAGTTTTTTAAACTCTAATATTTTAACTGTCATTAAATCCAATTTTTTAAATTGGGTTATCTGGGTTGATAGCTATATGCAAATAAGTGCTACTTTTGCTTTTGCTTCCTCCCTCTCCTCTCCCCCCCCCCTCCATCCCCACCCCCTGGTTTCACAATACTTAAACTATCTTATCTTCTTGAATAGAATTTCAGGACTTTGACAAAAGCACTGGACGCTAGTTTTTTGTTTTTTTTGATTTTTGTTTTTTTGTTTTTAAATGATGTAAGATGAAGATGATCATCTTGAAAAAGTATCTGTGCATTCAAAGTTTAGTCAAAGATGCTTTTTTGTTTGTTTTTGGTTTTAAATTAGGAAAAGGTGTCTAATTTTTATGAAATAACTTTTTTGGTGTCCTTTGAGATAATATTGGGCTCTCAGAAAAGTCATGTCGTATTTTTGTCTATGTTTTTCAAAGGTCATTTATTTATATAAAGAGAAAAGATCAATCAATGACATATGGCCTATTTTGTTCGATAATCTTTTGCCATCTTTCAGTGAGCTTCATAATTCCTTGTTCATAGAAGGACCTGTCTTTATTTGTGAAAAACTGAACACGGTGCTGATTTATAGCCTCATTTGAATTGAATGTCATATCACACAAGGAGTTTTGAAGAAAGCGAGACAAGTGAAAGTCTGACAGTGCAAGGTTAGCCGAGTATGGTCAGTTTTGGCAAGACATCCCATCCAAGCTCCAGTAATTTTTGACGGGTGATCAAACTTGTGTGTGGTCTTGCATTGTCACGATGGAACACAACTCCTTTACAATTAACAAGCTCTGGATGTTTCTGGATGATGGATTTGTTCAAACTGTCCAATTGGGGACAGTGCACCTTCAAATTGATTGTTTGGTTCCTTGGTAGGAGCTCAAAAAACACACCTTTAAAATCCCACCACACTGAGAGCATAACCTTCCTCTGATGAATGTCTGCTTTCCATGTCATTTGAGGCGAATGATCACATCGGGACCAAGACCATTTGCACACCACATTGTTGTTAATAACCCACTTCTCATCACCAGTTATCAATCTCTTCAATAAAGGATTGTTTTCCTCACGTTTAATGAACATATTGCAGATGTTTATATGTGCTGTCAAATGAACTTCTTTGAGATCATGCAGAACCCAAATGTCGAGCTTGCTTACATATCCCAGCTTCTTCAGGTGGTCGTGAACGTTTGAATGATGGATGTTCAGTGTTTCTGCAATCTCTCGTATTGTGTAATGTGGGTTTGACTCTTATCAATGCCTTTATTTTGTCGTCATCAACCTCGGTTTGTTTCCCTGACCGAGGAGCATTGTTGAGATCAAAATCACCAGCACAGAATTTTGTGACCCATCGTTGGCACTGACGTTCTTGAAGAGTGTTGTCACTGTAAGCATTATGCAACTTTTCACAAGCTTGATGTGCATTCTTCCCTTTATAGAAGGAAAACATAAAACAGTAAAATATGACAAAAAATGCATAGTTTGGTCTTCCATCTTCAACTTGTTGTAAAATCTCCATAACAACCAAATCGCTCAATTTTTTTTTAGAATGAAGCTAGAACTGTGCAGCTGTCAAATGACATAGCAATAACATAGATGCGAATGACTCTAGTACTTCCAAAAATGAATTAGTGCCATCTGTCACAAACATGTGTTATGACTTTTCTGACAACCCAATATGATTTTTTTTTCTTTTATTTGTTAATGACATGTATTGCATTAATAGATTTTCTAATGTTGGACCATTCTTGCATTCTTTGACTCCTGTTTGATCATGACATTTCCATTAATTACTACTGAATTAAATTTGTTAATACTTTGTTTTAAATGTATATCTTTATATATATAGCCTTTAGTTTTCATATTATTTTTATTAAGTTTTGATCGTAGAGGTTATTATAAGTTTATTATTTGGATTGTGAAGCTTTATATAATTTCTTAATTCTTTAGAACAGTTAAAAATCATTCAGTGAGGCATTTTGACATAGTAGTTTAAAACATTGGCTTTGTAGTCAAATAGTCCTGAATTTCAATGTCAGTTTTGTTATTCCTGTGCTGTGTGATCTTGGCTTCCTTTTATTTTCCATTTTGAAAACATGACTATTAGTAACAATATCATAGAATTATTGTAAGCATTAATAATAATTTGAGAGCTTTTCATGTGCCAGGCACTGTTAAAATGCTTTGTGTGTAATTAACTCATTTAATACCCACAACAGTACTTATTCTTGTTTTGTAAATGAGGAAACTGAGTCAGACAGAGGTTAAATCACATAACCAAGATTACATGGTTAATAATTAGATTTGAACTCAGGTATTGTCTCTAGAGCCAGCGTAAATTACGCAAACAATGTAATATAGTAAGCATGGATAAATTAAAATTGCTGTTTTTGTTGTCTTTATCATATTTTATTGAATCTAAGAAACCACTAGCTGTAGAGTCCATTATTTTGTGTATCACTAAGAAAGAAAAATGCTGCCTATGAGGAGGTGCTGTCGTTATGAAAATATTGCTCCCATCTCACTGCCATCATTTCTATTCTGTACATGTTGTCATTAAATTTAAGAAACATATTAAATCTATGTTTAAAAAATAATTTTTAAAAATGAATTGTTATGGATTATCTCTGCCTAGTCTAAGATAATTTTAGCATGTTTTGATCCCCCATTTCTTCTCTGATTTTATTGAAATAATTTGAAATTTTAATTCCAGTTTACTATAAATTTTAAAAACACACATATTATTCTTGACAATTATATTAAATGTCATAACTACAAGAACAATTATTTAGACTTAACCTTTACATTTTCCATTTGGTTTATAAATGTCTTCCTTTTTTAATAATCTTTGCCCTAATTCCTTTATGGTTTAGCTTAATGATCATGAGTATTCATCCCTCCTCCCTCCCCTCCTCCCCCTGCTATATTAAGTAAGTGACTTGCTTTCTGATTCCTTGTATTTTTTTGAAAATAACTTTTGTCCATACCAGGGAAGGATAGTTTGAATTGAATTCTTTATAATTGTTTTCAAGATTTGATCTTTATTTCATTATCTTATAGCATTTAGTATTGTAGATGAAGTGTTGTTAAAAGTCTTACTTTCTTTCCTTTGTAGGTAATGTTTTATTTATTTACTTACTCCCATCTGTTTCATGCTCATATTTACTCCCTCCTTCCTCTCATTCAGTCTTTTTGAAGATTTTTTTTTAAATGAATTTTGAGACTCAGTGATTAGGGTTTTGAATACATAAGTCTCTGTATGCTTCACTTTTGCCCCTCTCCTGTGGCTACTGGATGAACCCTTCAGATCTGAAAAACTTGCTGGGGAAATTTTCATACATTATTATTATTTTGTTAATGCTTTCTTCTATCTTTGCTCTTTCTTTCTGAAAGTACTCGTCTATGCATATTTAATTCTGTTAGAATTATTGTCCATGTGTCCTTTTTCCTTATAACACATCTATTTACTATCTTTTCCTAAGTGTAGAGAATTCTCAGGTTACTGTTAAATTCACTAATTTGGAGTCAATACTTTCTATTCTTCCATTTATTTCATCTTCATGTTTTAGACACACCGTTTTTTTTATAAGTCTTTCTTGTTCAACTGTGCCTTTTTCATGAGAGGCGGTTATATTTAGTAATGTAGCAACCTTTTGTATCTCACTGACAGTAGGAATTATTTTTTAAAACTTATGTCTTTACTGTTTTCTGTATTATATATTTTACCAAGTGGCTTTTCAGTTCCTAGATTTCTTTTATTTTGTAGTTTTTCATTGATTACTTATATATTTTTTAAGTAATCACTTTAGGGAATTTAGCGGAGGGACAACACAATTCAGCCCATATCAGGTAGGATGATTGTATGGGTCTTTTTTCCCCCTTTGTTGTGTTTTTCCATTCATTGTGCCAAATGACAGTTTACTGTGGCACAGTGGCATGTGGGGTATGAGTCATGGAGCCATTTTAAATTTTATATATCTTGTTTAATTTTTCTCCTTTGTAGTCGATGGAAATATTTCAGTCGAAATTACAAGAAGCTGAAAAAACTGCATCCACAAAAGAAGATTGTAGACGAGAACGCTGGAAGAAGCCAACATACTCAGATAAAGCACAAAGTAGTCAAGAAAGTAGAAAATCAGACTTGATAAAATATAATAAAAGTTCAAGGGATAGATATAGTTTAACAGATATTGTAAACAATAGAGATAAGTTTAGTGATGATGAAAAAGATAATAGACCTGCGTCTTTAGAAACATATAGAAGAGATTCCAATCCAAGGCAAAATCAACAGTTTTCTTCTCTTGGAAGTTTGAGATCTAAATTCTTAAGACCCTCTAATGATGAACTGTCATTTCATCGCAAGTACAGAAATTTTGAATCATCTAGTTCATCTTCAGCACTGGTCGCTCATGATTTGGTGCATTGTGGTTTTCGAAAACCCACAGAGAACAGTGAAGAAAGTTTATCATCATGGAGTGGATCTGATGAGCGAGAAGGAGAGAGGAAACATTCAAATCAAAAGCCGTTAGAAACCAGTCGTAGTGTTGACTACCGACACATTTCAGAAGACACAAGAGAAAAATCACAGGATGAAAGCTTGCGAGGTGACTCTCTACAAAAAGAACATCTACAGGACACAAAGTCATTTTCTGGGTATTTTGTCATTTGTTTTTTAAACTGATAAATGAATATTAAAGTCCAGGACTGAAAGAACTGAACTGTGTTTTTAGAACATGAATTATTAATTAGATGTGAGTTATCTCCTGTTTCTTAAATTTGATGGAAGAGTTAAGATATGCACATTGAACAATTCAGTATTGTTTTATGGATTGCATTTCATTTCAGAGTTTTACTTTACAAAAAGAGCTGGAAGGAGAATTCAGTAACTATATTTCCTCAAAATTTGTCTATCTTTTGCAATCTAAAAAATTGAGTTAATAATTCTTTTAAATGGTTGTGCCACAGGAGATATTTTTGTTTGTTGCCATATTACTTTCAAAGGAAATTACTCCATTGTTAAGAATAATCATGACTGTAAATATTATGTGCCTACTGGAGGTCTGGGAGTCTGAAGGAAAATATGTTGCCATAGCCCAAATGCGAAGTGAAAAATATATGTGAAAGATCCTGCAGAGGGAAGCATGAATTATAGAGATGGTTTTGCAGAGAAAGAAATTATCTGCTTTTGACAGTTGATAGGTTTTAGAGCTATGAGTTTTCAAAACAAAATATATGTAGGATAGTGGTTGTACCTATAATGATTAGGTAGCACTGACTGGTTTTATTATTCTTGTACCTGTTACACTTATATATAGGACTGGGTCAATAAAATAGGAAAGCCAGATTGAGTGGAATAAGAAAGACCTAGGAAAACTTGATTTAACCATAGGGCTGGGACTATAGGAGATAGCCATAAATTAAAAATGAGCATCCAAAGGATAATGATGAACTTATACTTAAATGATCATCAAAATATATATTAAAATACCATCCAATGAATGGGACACTGAAGGAAGAAGTTTTAGGAAATAATTGAATTTAGTGGTGATAGTAGTAGTTAAACCTTGTGGTTTGGGGTCATGAGTTTGGTAAACTGCTTTTGTTAATGACTCCATTTGAAGCTGTGGATTACGTAGTTTCCAGTGGGAGGAAGTGGGCAAAATCTGGATGAGTGATGGAAGGTCCCGTCAAATGGGCTATTGTTCAAGACAGGACTTTGGTGCAAGGAAACCAAAGGAGAAATCTAGTTGTTTTGTTTGGATAACCATGGCAGCGATTAGAAAATAATAAGGCTTTAATATGTATAGGATTGTCCAGACTTCACTCCAGGTGTTCTGGAAGGTAGACTGTTTCTAGTCTCCAACTGCTAATGGGATGAGGCTCTTATTTCCTGATATCATTAGGGTTGACTTAGCATTTGGGTGATCTCTAGGTCTTGACTTCTATGACTGCAGTAAAGCAGAGTATGTGAAGCAGTCATATGCTGTTACTATTCTTTCTGGTTCTTGAATTGCTTCATATTTGTATGTTATATTTAAATTGTAATATTAATATATATATATATATATACATATATATATATATATATATATACAGGCACTCACTAAAAGCTATTTTTTTGGTCTGAAGACAGTATTCTTTGTTAGCTGTTACAAATGTTTGAGGCTCTCCATGGATTCTACAATTAACTGGAGGGGGAAAGAACAATTTAGCAATCATTCACGTATATGTGAAAGAAAAAAAAAATCCTGAGTGTGTAGAGTTGTGTAAAATACGAGACTAAGGTAGGACCTTGAAGAATGTCAATTTTCAGAGACTGGAAAGATTCAGTGAAGGATTGTTACAAGTTGTTAATTTATCTGAACAATATCATGGATATATGTTGAGTTCTTTATAAAATGTCAGAATTCTAGGGAGTTCTTCATAAAATGTCAGAACTGATTTTAGAACAGGAAGAAATCAGAGTCTGGGTCATGCATTTTTCAGATGTGGAAGCTAGAGCAACCGATATTGTGACTTGCACAGTGTTACTGTAATTAGGGTTGCCTGATTTAGCAGATAAGTCTCACAATATTTGGACATACTTATACTAAAAAAAATATTTGTACCTGAAATTCAAATTTAACTGGGTATTAGGTATTTTATCTGCAACCATATGTAACACTTAGGCATTTCACAGGTCTGTGACCTTTTTGCAAGAGAGAACATATACAATTATATATAAAAATTTAATATATATTTAAGTGACATAGTTTCACAGTGCTTTTACTATTCTGATCCTTGTTTTTTTTCCTATCGATATATCTTAAAAATCTTTTCATGGGCCGGCTGAGTGGCGTGGTGGTTAAACGCTGGCTTGGGAAGCCAGCGGCCCCAGTTTGGGTCCCACATATGAGGGCCAGTGACGCTGCCCTCAAAAAACAAAAACAACAGCAAAAATCTTTTCACATAAGCCCATTTGTATGTACTTTTTTCATTTAAAGGCTCTTTAATACTATGTTATAAAACTTAAATATAAGCTAGTATTTCTTGTCAGTCTTCAGTTGACTAGAAACTTGAGGTTTCTAGTTTGTTGCTCTTACAAATAATGCTGCAGTGAATAGTTTTGTAAGTGTATCTTTTATTAAATTTTTTGGGTGACATTGGTTAGTAAAATTATATAGGTTTCAAGTGTACATTTGTATGTATATCTTGGCACACTATTTAAATATAGCTGTAAAATAAATTCAAAGGATTGGAATTATATTTATATATTTTGTTGTATTAACCAATTTACACTCTTAGCAGTCATATGTGAGAATGACCTTTCCCTTCCTTGCCAATAGTATTATTGATCTTTTCAATCTTTGCCGTATACATAGTTGAGAAACAGAATCTTTTCTTGATCTGCATTTCTTTAAATATGAGTAAATTTTGGCATATTTTTATAAATGTTGTTTATTTTATTTTTGTTGACTAGTCATGTTTTGCCTACTTTCTGAGTTTTTTTTGTGAGAGCTCTTGATAGCTGGTGTGTAATGTATATCATTGTTTTACCATTTGTGGATTTCTTTTTTTCTCTTTTCTTTTCTCATCCATTCTTTCATTCATTCTTAATGACATTAGATTTATCATTCTTTTCCTTTGTCCTTTTTATGCTTTGCCTAACGTAGCTGGAAAACATCCACTAGTAGTCACCCATGTGATTAAGAATTTTAAGCTGATTATTCTTAACAATAAAATGTGGTTGTATATAGTTTTGTTTTGTTGGAAAATATATTAGCTATGTATTTTCAGGAGTTTGAAGCCTAGAATAGTATGTAACACAAGCAAAAACCAACGTGAAGTCGTTCATTTTAATTTTATAAAGTTAATATTAGGAACTAACTCACTGTACATAATATTTTAACTTTTGGATGTCATTCTTGGCAGAGTTTGACCCAGAAGGTCAAGAGAGGGATGGTAGTACTGAAGACTTTGAGTATAGTCCTGAGATCTTCAGGAGAGAAAATTTGAGAACAAGTGGTAGAGAATAATTAAAGGGAGGAGCTCTATGAACACTGACAGGAGGCAAAGAATAATTGTAATATAATATACTCAAGGTTTCTGAAATGTCATTGTGCTGGAGCTCTTTTAATTACTTTTTCATCAAAAAGTTTTCAGCCGGGTGTGTGTGTGTGTGTGTGTGTGTGTGTGTGTGTGTGTGTGTGTTGTAAAGAGAATACATTCTAATGGGAAAATAGGATTTGCTTTTTAGAAATTAATTATGAAGACAACTTGTAAAATTATACTAGTAATCCTGGAAAATGAGAAATGCTTGTACGTTTTTCTTTTTGTAGGATAATTGCAAATGTCATGGTCATGTTTCTTTCAGTGCATCTGCTCATCATTATAGATATTTAGGGAAAAGGTCAATTCCTTGCTCTTTGCTGCAGAGCAGTGTCTTTGCTGTGGTACTTAACAAGATGAAATAATGTTTTCTTCACTCATTGTGTGCCCCAAACTCGTTTAATGTTTTTATTACCCATTACTGTTGTATTAAGTATGTTGAAGTATCTGTCAGTATTGAAAATACTAGAATCAGACATATCTAGAATTCTTGTATATCATCTCATTTGTCCTCATCTACTATTCATCTCCTAATGATCAATTTAATTCCTGTTAGAAAATTACCACCACCACCCCAAAAAAAAAGTATGGAGTACGAGTTTTGTGACATGAAAATTGCCTCAAAAGGTCTATGAGTTCCAGTTATCTCCTTGAAACTTGTGAGCTTTGATTGGACTTCAGCGTACCTTCATTGCCCTCTCTTGATTGAATTTTTAAGCTTGCATATTGAGAAGTGAAGGGATCAGTCAACTTTCTCAAAAAAAGAGAGTCAAGTAAAATAACAAAGATGTGCCTTTGGATAGATAATAATAGAGGTCTTTGGCAATCTAATCAAGAATATTATTGTAAAAGGATTTATAAGCCAGATTTCATAGAATAAATAATGATTATGGGTTGTGAGATGGTAGAGAGAAAATACATTTGGTAGACATGGGTTAAATGAAGTGCCTCCTACTCTCTACCTTTTCTTTTAAGGTAGAGGTACTTGAATATGTTTATATTTTAGTGAGGATGAGTCAGAATCAATTTTAGAAGAAGCAAACATACAGAGAGATGATTGAGCAAGATCCCAAGGATGTGGATGAATGTAGTGTGGATGAATGTAGGTCCAGTGTACTAATACAAGTAGAAGGATTAGCCTTGAGTGGAAATGTTATAGAAGAGGAAAGTATGGCTACAGATTGTGGGTGAAGAGAAAAAAATTACAGAAATTCTCTTTTGATGACTTAGGTCAGTGTATTTCAACATATGACTCCCAGAATATTGGTGTTCCTTTTGGTCTCTATATGGACCACAATGAGTTTGGTAGCTTAAGGGGAAAAAGAAGTGATGTAACAATTTGGTTCACACATAGCTCACAAAATTAAAATGTCTTCTCATTATTATGACTTACTGCTATTAGCTTATTTTGCTGAAAAACATTGATGAACCCTTGGAACAAAATTACCTTAAAATTGTTAGTCCATGTTTCCTTTAATTAATCCTTGGAAACTGAAAGTTTGAGAAACAGTTTTTTTTTTTTTTTTTACTCATTCAAATTTGAGAAAAAAGTATCCAGTATGAAGGGGAGGTTATTTTTGTATCAGGGATGTCACTTGGAATTTAGATGACTTTGACAGATTCTTTCTGCTGTTCGTCTTATATTTACTGAATGCTTCCATTTCTTAGGTCTGTTGGTGTAAAAATAATTATGACATAGTATCTGCCTTCAAGGAACTCAGTTATGTAGACATGTGAAAAGTATGGTACATAAATGCTATGCTACTTATAATTACAGGTGTAGTATAGGTACTTACAGTACTTACATACAAGAAGGGGTGATTAACTCTTCTGGGATAAGATTGGGAGAACAGAGTCCAGGAAAGTTGTGTAGGGAAAGTTGTGAGGTCTTGAAGGATGAACCCATTGGGCAGTAAGTGGGAAAGGGCAACCAACATGGAGGGGAAAACATGGAGAGACACAACATGGTATAGTTTAGTAATTGCAGATATTTGGAGCATTGATGCAGTAGCTCCTCGAGAGAAGGGTATATCTCTGACTTGTCCTTGCATCTCTGAATTCTGTTAGAATGGTTGGCATACATAACCTCTCAATAATTTATCGATCATAGTTGAGCGACAGGAAAATGGTAGGCAGATATTGCAAATATTGCCTTGTACACCCTGTGAATGGCTCCAGAAGTCAAGTTTATGAGTCAGACAGTATCCAATAGTGATAGGAAAGAAGTGTCTCAAGAATTTGAAATAGATCAGATTTGTATTTTATAAAGACTCCAAGGTCTTGTGAGGGTTACTTTGGGAAATGGAACAGATTTAAGGCTTGAGAGACAAGCAGTCATGAACCAAAGGAGTGAATGTAGAGGAGAGGCGGAGCTTGAGTTGGCATCCATGGCTTAGTGATGAAGCTTTTAATTCTGTGGCCCCTTGAAAGGATTTGGTTCCTTCTTATATATGCACCAGCTCTGGACATTCTTTTTAAAATTGTTCTTGAAGAGATTTTACCATTGGATTTTAAGCATCATGGACAAAGGACTGATTAGAGAATTATTTGACTTAGTAATTGGTAAAGGGAACTAACTATTATTGAGCACCAGATTAGCTGCTATGTTTGGATTTTTAAAAATATTTTTTAATTTTTCAATTACAGTTGACATGCAATATATTAGTGTCAGATATACAACATAGTGATTATTCATATATATAACATACAAGGTGGTCACCCTGATAAATCTAGTGCCCATCTGACAACATTCATAGCTATTACCATACATATTAACTATATTCCTTATGTTATACTCTATGTCCCCATGACTGTTTTGTAACTACCAATTTGTACATCTTAATCCCTTCTCCTTTTTCACCCATGCTTCCAACGCCTTCCCATTTGGTAACCATCAAAATGTTCTTTGTAGCTATGATTTTTATTTCTGTTTTGTTTGTTTGTTTATTTTGTTCTTTAGATTCTACATATAAGTGAAATCATATGACATTTGTCTTCTGTGACTTATTCCACTCAGCACAATACCTTGTGGGTTCATCCATGTTGTTACAGATGGCAAGATTTCATTCTTTTTTATGTCTGAATAATATTCTATTTTATATATATATATACCACCTTTTTTTATTTGTTCGTCCATTGATGGGTACCCTGGCTGCATCCACATCTTGGCCATTGTAAACAATGCTGCACTGAATACATGGCTGCACACGTCCCTTCAAAGTAGTGTTTTGGGTTCCTTCAGATAAATACTCTGAAGTGGGATTCCTGGGGCCTTTTTTGTCTCTATATCTTTTGTTTTAAAGTCTGTTTTGTCTGGTATAAGTATTGCTACCCCGCTTTTTTTGTTTGTTTCCATTTTCATGAAATAATCTTTTCCCACCCTTTTATTCTCAGTCTGTATGTGTCTTTCAGTCTGAACTGAGTCTCTTGGTAGGCAGCATACTTATAAGGTTCTCGTTTTGTTTGTTTCTTTTACTCATTCAAATTTGAAAACAGATATCTGGTCTAAGGTGTGGTTATTTTTGTATCTGAGATGTCCCTTGGAACTAAAATTAGATAACTATACAAATTTTCTCTGCTATTATATTTCTGTAATTATATTACTGCAATTACGGTAATTTTATTCATCATAGCATTTAATTTTGATAATGTGAGGATAGGTATTAATCATTTTCTTGATTTTATAGGCCCTGGGGGATTGAGATACTTGCTCAATCTTAAAGGTAGTAAATGGCAGATTCTGGATTTAAACCCATGTCAGTCTGACTGTAAACTTCCTTTTCTCATAATGCTAAGAGGGATTTCCCATTTCTTGCTGGGATGATACAAGGTCATAATTATATTATAAAGAAAAAGCTTTTAGTGCTTCATGAAAAGCTTACATTAGGAACTCTTCAAATGTAGTATATTTTTAGGTATTTATACTTTATATAAATAGATATTTTTATATCTATTAGTAGACATGAATCTATTGACATATTGACATTTGATATAGTAGTGTATTAACCTCCCTAAAATCTTTCTTCTCAAAAGGAGATGGATTGATGGATGTCTTTTTGGCCTTCATTCTTTTGACCCTATCAAATTTAAGCGTGCTTGCAGAATGGCTTATTTTCTGAATGACTGAGCTCAAGAAATCTTGTGTGGACTTGTGTCTGGATTCTAATAGGCACCTATTGGATTAACAGGTTTGGAGAAATATTGGGGACACCATCCCCTTATCCATTTTATCTCTCTTCTGTTCTTTATTTTCTCAGTTGGCTGGTGTTGAGATGAAAATGGATGAACTAGATATAACTAGGAAAGAAAATTAAGTACTTGGCTGTGAAGAAAGGCAGGAAAAACAAGGAAAAGCAGCCAGGAAGTTTCTCATTTAGGAAGCTGGGTAGTATGAGATACAGATTCTCAAGCAAGCTGACTACTTGGGGGAGTAATTGCACTGATATTCTTTAGAAAAGGCATGAACTGTGGTTATTTATTTTACATTATACATACCTATAAAAATTTAATTAACTTTATAATTTCCACATAAAGGACAAAATAGTAAATTCTCAAAGTAGAGAATTTTGGAAAATTAATTGAATGGGAAAGAATGCAAACAGAAAAGTTGTGTTGATTAGTAAGTCAAAATTTTTATTAAAATATGGTTGGATTGCCTGAAAATTCAAATAAATTACATTTACAATACAATAGAAATGACATGTACCTCAGAATTTAATTTAAAAAGTTATTGCAAACTATTTTCCATACAAAAAAAGTACAACTAATGATACAAGCAGTACCTCAAGCCACAGAAGCATATAAAAAGTAATAATGTTCTCCTGCTATACAAATGCAGTGCCCCTACTGTTCATCTTAATTGGTTTTTTAAATATAGACTGAAAAAACTTGAGGGGAACAAAAATGTTACTTTCTAATGGTGCTTTACATAAAATATTTTAGTTTTCTTAGTCTAAGCACCGAAGTATTGCATTTCCCTTTACTAGTATGAAAAGAAATGGTTCATATAAAATTTCTGCATAAATTCATGTCTTTTTAAAAAAAACTCAAGTTCTGTCTTAGAATATTTCTATTTTTTGCCGAAAAAGGAACCCACTATTCAAAAATAATTTCCAATATGGTTGTTATGTCCAGTTTTAATTTGGAGGTCTATTTATATAGTTTGCTATTACTTGCTTATAATATATGTTGAGAACTCAAGTTAAATTCAGTAGAGTATGATGAAATCTAGGAATTCAGGAAAACTGGTAATATTATAGATAATAGACTTTATGTTTGAGATTATGACAGATTATTTTTGTGCTTAAAATCATTTTTTTTTCATTTGAGGGTTTTTAAAAATTACTGAAGTATAACTGACAGAATAAAGTATATATTACCTCCCCCCACACACACCCCTTCATAATCCCTTTCTCCCACCTCTCCTTCCACCCTCCCAACCCCCTTAGACAGCCATTCATCTTTCTTTCTTGTTAAACTCAATTGCATTTTCTAGTCATATAAATGGCATCATATGTCATGCACTCTTTTTTTCAGTTTCTGTCACTCAGCATAATTATTTTGAATTTCATCCATGTTGCATATAACAATAGTTCCTTTTGTTTTTTAAGATTTTTATTGGGGGAGGGGAACAGTGTTGGGGAATCAGGGAAGGGGAACAGACAAATTGCTGTCCTTTTGTTCTCTGTCTAGTTGTGGAGGACATTGCTTCACTGGCCCATGTTGGTATTGTCATTGCACTCCTCTCCGGTGAGGCAAATCAGTCGCCGGCCTCTGGATGGTCACTAACCGCAGCTACTGGCAGCTCACTCCGGCTGCCGGCTGCTCACTCTGGCTGCCAGCCACTCACTGTAGCTTATGGTAGTGCATTGCAGCAGGGGCTGCAGCCTACAGCGTCGCCAAGACTGGCACAGTCCAGCTCCAGGTGGAGCTGTTGTTCACCATCTTAGCTGTAGAGGGCAGTGTCACCAGCCCTTATATGTGGGATCTGAAACGGGGCCGCTGGCGTCCCAAACCAGCTCTTAACCAATGTGCCACTCTGCCGGCCCTGTTCCTTCCTTTTTTTGATGGGTATTATGCCATTGGTAGATATACCACAATTTGTTTTTCATCTGTTGGTAGACTTTTGAATGTTTCCAGTTTTGGGTGATGATAAAGCTTCTTTGACATTTATGTACAAGTCTCTGTATGTACATATACTTTTCTTTTCTCTTGGGTCAATACCTAAGAGAAATGGCTAGATCATATGGTAACCATATGTTTAGAAAACTGCCAAACTGCTTTACCAAGTGGTTGTATCATTTTACAGTACCACCAACAGTATATGAGACTCCCAATTCCTCCACATTCTTGCAGGAACTTGGAATGGCCAGCTTTTTAAATTTTAATTACTCTGGTGGATGTGTAGCCGTATCTCATTATGATTTTAATTTGCATTCTAATGATTACTGATATTGAGCAATTGCTCATGTGCTTATTTACTCTGGATATCTTTTTAAGGTGCTTAGAATGTGTAGTAATTTTACTTCTTTCATTTCTTTATGGTTATTTGCATCTTTTTATTTTTCTGATCTGTCAGGGTAGAGGTTTATCAATTTCATTATCTTAACCAGCTTTTGGTTTCATTGGATTTCTTTATTGTTTTTGTATTTATTTAATGTCCACTCTGATTTTTATTTTCATTGTATTCTGATTTATTTGGGTTTAATTCACTCTCTGTTTTTTTTTTGTTTTTTTTTTTTTTAGCTGAGCCATCCTGCCACCTGTTGGCAGCTCAACTGCAACTCAGCTCGGGCTGGCCTCGAACAGCTGTTGCTCAGAGCCACTCTTTGTTTTCTTAGTTGTAAGCTGAGATCATTGATTTGAGATCCTTCTTCTTTCCTAATAGAAGTATTTAGCGTTATAAGTTTCCCCCTAAGTAATTTTTTAGCAGCATTCCACAAATTCTGATATGTTGTGTTTATACTTGAGTCAGTTCAAAATACTTTTCAATTTCTCTCTGATTTTGTTCTTGATCTATGGGTTATTTATAAGTATGCTATTCCAAATAGTTGAGGATTTTCCAGAGATCTTTGTTAATGATTTCTAATTTCATGTGGTCAGAGAACATAGTTTTTATGACTTGAATTCCTTTAAATTTATTGAAACTTGTTTCATGGCTCAGAATATGGTTTATCTTGGTAAATGTTTTGTATGCGCTGGGAAAGAATGTGTATTCTACTGTTGTTGGATGGAGTCTTCTATGATTGTCCATTAGGTCATGGTAGTTGACAGTGTTATTCCAGTCTTCCATATCCTTGCTGATTTTCTGTTTACTTAATGTATGAAGTACTTAGAGTAGGGTCTTGAAATCGGCTACTACAATCATAGATTTGTCTATTTTCCCTGCAGTTTTGTCAGTAGTTTGAAGCTCTGTTATTAGGTGCATACATGTTTAGAGATTCTTCTGTACTCTTATGCATTGACCACTTTTTCATATGAAATGATTTTCTTTGTCCCTGGTGATATTTTTTACTCTGCAATCTAATTTGTTTGATATTAAAGAAGCCACTTCAGCTTTCTTTTGACTAGTGTTAAAATGATAACATCTTTTCTCATTCTTTTATGTTTAACATATTTGTCTTTATAGTTCATCTTGTAGTTCAGTTTTGCTTTTTTATCCATCTGACAATTTCTGCTTTTTAAAAAAGTAATTTTTTCAAATTACAGTTGACATTCAGTATTATATTAGTTTTAGGTATACAGCATAGTGATTAGACATTTATATAACTTACAAAATGGTCAACCTGATGAGTCTAGTACCCATCTGACACCATACATAGTTATTACAATATTATTGACTTGATTCCCTATGCTGTACTTTACATCCTTGTGACTGTTTTTATAACTGGTAATTTGTACATCATAATCCCTTTGCTTTTTTCACCCATCCCTCTAACCTCCCTCCCATCTGGCAACCCTCAGTTTGCTCTGTGTCTATGAGTTCGTTTGTTCATTTATTTTATTTTTTAGATTCCCCATATAAGTGAAATCATAGGGATTCATATGTCTTTTTGAATTAGTGTTTGGGTATCTTAGGATAAATATCCAGAAGTAGAATTGCTGGGTCCACCTTTGTCTCCTGTGATAGGCTTTGTTTTAAAGTCTGATTTGTCTGATATAAGTATTGTTATCCTAACTTTTTCTTGTTTTGATTTGCCTGAAATATCTTTTTTCTACCCTTTTACTTTCAGTCTGTGCGTGTGTTTTGATCTGAAGTGAGTTTCTTATAGGCAGCATAGGTAAGGGTCTTGTTTTCTTACCCATTCAGCCACCCTATGTCTTTTGATTGGAGCATTTACTCCATTTACATTGAAAGTAATTATTGATAGGTGTGTCATTACAGCCATTTTCTTATTTATATTTTTATTTGTTTATTTTTTTGTCCTTCTTAAAGAAGTCACTTTAACATTTTAACATTTCTTGTAATACTGGTTTGGTGGTGATGAACTCCTTTAACTTTTTCTTGCCTGGGAAGCTCTTTACATATCCTTCGATTCTAAATGATAGCTTTGCTGGGTAGAGTAATTTTGGTTGTAGGTTCTGGCTTTTCATCACTTTGAATGTTTCATGCCAATCGATCCTGGCCTGAATTTCTGCTTTTGAATTCAGGTATTTAGACAATTTATATATAATGTGATATAGTTAAGTTCAAATCTATAATTTTACTGTTTGTTTTCTATTTGTCCTGTCTGTTGTTTATTTTTATTTTTCTTTCTGACTTCTTTCAGATTATTTTTTGAACCTATTTGATTTCTTATATATATACTGTATATATGTATGTATACACACACATATATGTGCATATATATTTATTTTAGTGGTTTCTTTAGCTTTGAATAGTATACACCTTCAAGGTATCTCCCTGCAAATGATATTATGCCACTCCTGTATGGTATGAGAACTTTATAATTGTTAGTTTATATTTCTCTCCTCCTGTTACTGTTGTGATACATTTTACTTAAACTTTTTATAAACCCCTCATATATTGTCATTGTATTTGTTTAAATAGTTATCTTAAGGAGTGTTAAGTAATAAGAATAAAATGTTATATATTTATCTCTGTAGTCAAATTTGTGCTGCTCTTCCTTCATTTGGGTTGATCCATATTTCAGTCTGGTATAATTTTCCTTGTTCCTGGAAGCTTTTCTTAACATTCTTTTTGCTTTTTCCTGTCTAAAAAGATCTTCATTTCACTTTTGCTTTTGTAAGATATTTTCACTTGATATAAAATTCTAAGTTTGATAATTTAAAGTACTTTAAAGATGTTTCTGTTATTTTCTTGCTTGCATTGTTTCTGATGAGAAATCTGCTGTCATACTTACCTTTGTTTCTATGTGCATAAATTTGTCTTTCTCTCCCCATGCCTGCTTTAAAAATGCTGTCTCTATCACTAGTTTTGATTATGATGTGCCTTCATGAATTTTTTTTCTTGTGGTTTTTTTTGTACTTAGGATTCCTTGAACTTCTTGGATCTCTGTAAGTTTATTAGTTTTCAACAAATTTGGAAAATTTTGGCCTCTGTGTCTTGCGTATTCCAGTCCTCTCTTCAGGGATTCCAATGACATGAATATTACGGTATTTAAGGTTGTCCCACAGCTCTCTGGTGCTCCTTTCATTTTTAAAAATTCTTTTCTTTCTGTGTGTTTCATTTTGTATAGGTTCTAATGCTTCAAGTTCACTAATTTTTTCTTTTGCAGTCTAATGTTCCATTAAACCTTTCCAATGTATTTTTTATCTCAGACATTGTAATTTTTATCTGTAGAAATTGAAATTGATCTATTTTATATCCTAGTTGTTTCTAAGTTTTCAACATATGAAGTAATACAGTTATAAAGTAACTTTTAGTGCCCTTGTCTGCTGTTTCTTGTATCTGTATCAGTTTTGGGTTCATTTTGATTGGTAGATTTTTCTCCTAATTATGGGTCTGTTTTTCTATGTCTTTGTAGGTCTGGTAAATTTGATCAGATACTAGGTATTATGACTATTACTTTACCGAGTGTTGGATAGTTTTGCATTTCTATAAATATCTTGAGATTTGTTCTGGGACATGGTTAAGTTAATTAGAAACCCTTTGATCCTTTTGACTCTTGCTTTAACATTTGTTAGGTGGGCTTAGGGCTTATTATTTCCCTCTAATTAAACAACACCCTTAATACTCTACCCAGTGCTTTATGAATTATGAATTTTCCTAGTCTGGCTAGTGAGACAGGCATTGTTTCCAGGAGTGCTAAATACTGTTTCTCTAACGCTTTGGGATAGTTCTTTTCCTGACTGTGGGTAGCTTCTTGCTGAACATTTCAGGGGAACTTTCTGCAGTTCTCTTGGAATTTTTCACTGTGCGGCTCTCCTCTTTATCTGCCTTGGAGTTTTTGGACTCAGTGATTTCTTCTTCTTGAGGAGTCAGGCTCTGCCTGAGCTTATCCTGTATGTATTGTGGTCTTGAATCTCTCTAAGGCTGTAAGCTGGGGCAACTTTGTATGTGCCAGGAATCTCACATTGGCCAGAAATTTTTCTTCTGTAAAGCTTCCATAGTATAGATTTGGTACACAATCTCAGTCGTAAATTAGTTCATGTGGTCTAATTCTGGATTGACTTTGCAAAAGAGCACTTGATCATTGTCTTGATTCTTTGAATGCAGTTAAATGTCCTTTCCTGGTTACAGTTTCTTACATTATCAGTAACATCATATGGGATGAGAAGAGTTTCACCAGATATGTATAATTATTCCTGATTTTAGTGTTTTTATTTGTTTCCTTTCTATAATGAGTATGGGAATGTTAAATAATGAAGAATAGTTGAGTTATATTATTTACCTTGTTGTTACTGGGACTTTAGTCAGTTATTATAGCTACCGTTAGATCATCCTGGCATTATAACAGAGTACTTCAAAAATTTAGGATGGAACATTGAGGTTTCGTATACATTAGAATCATGATCTGATGGTGCTGATGCTTTGTTGAGGTCAATTAAAGTAACATTTAAGTCTTGATGTTGTTACTGGCATTACAGCTAAATTTCATCTGCTTCTAATCTGACCTGTTCAAACAGAAGTAGTCCAGAGGAAAAGCCCATCCACATCTTGAGTGTTGATGAGAAGAACAAATTGGGAGCCAAGATTATCAAGGCAGAGATGATGGGAAATATGGTAAGACTTATATGTTGTTTCTTTGGAGAATAGTAATTATGTAACATCTGAAGAGTAATTTTGGAAATTTCTTAGCAATGTGGATATAGCACACTTTAAAAATAACTGCTGCTTATTGAGTCTTTAAAGAAATTCTCGAACACTTCCAAAAACAATACTGTCTATGTCTAAATAATCTACTTTCTTTGTCAAATTTCTGAAATTTAAGATCCTAGGAAACTAAATACTTTTAAATTTCTTTTTTACTTTGCTATTTGCTTTATCCTTGCATTTCTAACTTATTGAACATATTTGAAGAAGATAAAGACATCTCTGCCTTCTTTTCCTTATTTTTAGTCATATATTATTGAGAACATGTTACTTCCTTAAATTCTCTTACATAGGAACCTAAAAAATGGAGCTGAAAAAAGGATGGTTAATTCATTTACGCAAAATTTAAGTCAACGTGTTTGTCCTGATAATGTGTTAGATGCTTTGTAAAGGTTAGCTCATTTAATTTTTACAATAATGTTGTGATTTAAGACTGGTTTACCTTAGAATTGAACAGAAATAGGGATTGTTTAGTAAGAGCTGCATCTATCATCTTTCTTCCTGTCTGTCTGTCTGTCTGTCTGTCTGTCTATCTATCTATGTCTGTCTGTCTATCTATCTATCTATCTATCTATCTATCTATCTATCTATCTAGTCTATCTATTATATTGTCACATTCCTGTTATACTAATATATGTTACATTGCACATGGCAGAATAGCAAAGTCAGATAGCTTTTCATGTCTTGACAAAATAGATTCCTTCATGGTCATATGTGTGTACTCATCTCAAATTCAAATATAAGTCATCTTTAAGTAGTCTTCTCTTGAGTAGAACAAAAGGAGGCTAAACAAGATACTTCTGTTGTTATTAGTCTGCATGTATGATGAAAGGCATATCTTGTATATGCTGCTCTCCCTCTTTGAATCTGATCCTTGGTGACCTGAACTTCAACTCAGAACTTTAGCCCAGAAATTGGTAAGAGAGATTAAGCCAACAAAAATAACAATAGCAGGAAATAAAATTTGAGTTTTGAAAGAACAAAAGAATCATGTGAAAGAGATGTTACAAAGTTAGGATGTTAACTTATCTTAAAAGAAATATTCTTATGTTTATGGAACCACTGCAGTGGAGAATGCTGGGTTTTGCTTATCATATAAATCTATTTAATTTCTTTTTGATTTACTGTTTTGTATATCAGTTGTTTTATATAAGTTCCTATAGGCTTCCTAAAGTAAAAATGAAATATACTCAGAATTTTTATCTAAATTACTTAGCAATAAAGAAGGTAATATTTTAAGTCTTGTGATGCCTCCCTTCTTAAAAATAACAGAAATTTTGAGGACTGGAAATTTATAATATCTAAGGAACTATAAAAATGTCATTCTTAAGGTTATATATTTCCTTCATCTCCCAATCTCCCCTAAAATATGTCCTTGTAATTATTTACTTTCAAAGCATAAACAAATGCTACAGGTGTTTGAGAAGTTTGTAACTGATATAAGTTCATTAAAAAGTGATGTACTAGGCTGTGAATTGGTAACTAAATTTGGTGATGTCTACATGGGTGTTCACTATGCTATTTTCCTTCTGTTGTGTAAATTTGAAATATTCTACAGTGAGGAATTAAACTATATATATCACAAGTATTTCTTATTTTTCTGTTTGAAGGAGTTAGCTGAACAACTTAAAGCCCAACTTGAAAAGGCAAATAAAGTCAAAGAAACTATAACACAGATATCATCAAAAAAATCTGGGGTTGAGGTAAGAAATAAATGTTTGTTTATAGGTATATAGTTACTTTGTGAAATACTACTACTTTTCAGTGGTAATATTTTAATATAAAATGTGTCTATAACTATGTTGGTATGTTGGTGTGTGTATGCTTGTTTGTCTGTTTTTGAAAGTTATTTTCACATGTATTCTCTTATGTTCCGCCAGTGTGTCCTGATGGAGAAAAAAACCTAGGCCAAGGACACCTGGTTTTATTCTGGACCCTGTCATTTACTGACTGTTTGACCTTGCACAAGTCACATTGGTTTTTAAATTCTCCCACTACAGAATGAATGACTTGAATTTGGTGTCCATTTTATATAAAACAAATTATTTTGTTCCATGATTTATTCATGCATCTATTAGTGAACAAAATGGATAAAAACACCTGCCTGCATGAAGTTTCACCTGGATAGGGAGGGAGAGACAATCAACAGTAAAAATAATACATTATACAGTATATTAGAAAGTTACACATCCTATGGCAGGGTAGCAGGGATCTTGAGTGGCATCTATGCTGGTAGCTTAGGGTATACAGGCTAAGCAGCCTCGATGCAGAGACTTAAGTGAAGCAGTGAATCTGTGTATCTGAGTGAAGAGCACTTCAGGCATAAGGAACAGAATTTTTAAAGGTCCAAAGATAGGGACATGTCTCATGTGGAGGAAGAACAGCAAGGACACCTGTGTTGGTAGAGTGGAATGCATGAGAGAGGGAAATAGGAGGTCCAGGTTAAAGAGACTATGGGAGGCCAGGTCATACTAAACTTGAAAGTCATAGGAAGGAAATGGGATTTTATTCTGGGTGAAGTGAACGCTATAAAGGATTTTGAGCAGAAAATATATTTGGCAGGATTAACCTGGCTTCTTTGTTAAGAATAGATCAAAGGAAAATAAGTGCAGAAACTAGAGTCTAGTTAGGTTTTTGCAGTAATACACACTAAACCAAGAAGCTTTTACCAAGATTGGATCTGAGAAGATTGTTAGAAATGATTAGATTTTTTCATATGCATAAATGTTTTCTGTATTTGTTTTGAAAGAAGAGCTGACAGGATTTTTATGATGGCTTAGATGGGAGGGGAGTCTGGGACAGAGGAGGCAAAGTGGACTCTACAGTTTTCAGCCAGAACAACTGGAAGCCTCAAGTGGCCATTATTTGAGATGTGGAAGAAAGAGGAGGAGTCGGTTTGGGGGGGCAACATTACACATTCTGTTTTTGATATATTGAATTTGGATGTCTTTTAGATGTGGAACAAGTAGAGATGTCAAATAGGCAGGTGGATACATATAGTTGGGAGTTGGGATAAGCCTGAGCTAGAAATAGAAATTGGTTAGTTATTAACATATAGATGGTATTTAAAGCTACAGTACTGCATGAAGTCACCACAAGAGTAAATGCAGATAGAAAATTTGAACTGGGTGCATTATAGTGTCGAGAGGTTTATAATGAGGTTTATAACTAATTTAAAGGACTGTTCTCAAAGATTAATTTACATAATTTAATATCAGGATAAGAGGTGAGAATGTATGAAGTCAAGTTCCATAGAATTTTCTTCACGCTAACATTAGTAATGACTTAAATAATAGTATAGAGAGTATGTTTATGAAATTGGCTGTTTTTATTAAGTTTTCCTGGCAGTGTTTTTAAAAAGTGGATAATTTAGAATTTCTTGCACAGAATAATAAACTGAGAATGAGAAACTACAAGTAGGAACTAAAAGAAAATAGCTAAAACTCGAGATACCGCACAGTCATATGCTTTTGCCAAATTTATTTTTTCAGGAGTCCTGTGGTCATAATACTTTCATACTCTGAAACTTTTATGTGGTTTCTTAGTGCTAACTATATTAAATACTAGATCTTTCTGCAGTATAGCCTCCCACAGTATAGTCCCATTTTCCAGCCTTACCTCCTAGACTCGTAAATATAATCTACAAGTCTCTAACCTTTACCTGTGCTATTAATTATCTGTGTCAGGTAGCAGCATCCTCTTGAGGCTTGTCCACTTTTCAGTTTGTCTCTACCTCCTTCATGAAGCCTTTCTTCTAATCCTTCCAAACAGTTGTAACCTTTTACTCTTTTGAAACTTCAAAGACTTTTAAAGTATTCTCTATGGAATTTATCTTTTCAAATTATATATATTTGTATTCTTGTCATCACCCTCTAATCTATACCTCTCTCTCTCCTGACACTTGTCACTTGATATGAAAGGGTTCTAATGCTGTGGCTGGCCTTCAGGGGGTTCTTGAAATTGAAAACAGTTCAACTGAAAAAATGGAAGCAGATCTTCTGTTAAGTGACATTTGTTCTTCTGTTTTAAGGATATCATACAGTAATTGACAGATTGTATCTCATCCCTTGAGCATATATATAACTCTATACCATTACTGATGGCTTTATTTTAGCTCCTCCTAGCTTTTGGGCATTGGGCCTCATAACTCAGTGCAGTAGAATTCAAAGTCGTATTCAAAGTAGTATATAAAGTATAATTTCTATTTGTGAGCCTCTTTTAGAAACTATAAAGCTCTCAAAGAAAGGTTTTTATTCTAAGGCTTCTTTGACCAGAAAGAAAATTTTTTATCTTCTCTGCAGAGATGGGATATTTGCACATTTAGTTCAATCTTTACCATGCATATACTTAAAACAAACCTCTGCTAATAATTCTGAAATAATTTTCTACTGCCATTAAAGTCATTTATTACCTCAGGGCTGGGGCCTGCTGACTTATCTACCTTTCAAGTAGTTGTGTTAAGACATGAAAGTAAAATTCAAAGTTGTTTACTGTGACACAGAAATGTGCTGACTTTTTAGAGGAAAATCCTGAAATAATTTCTGGTAGGAATTTTGCCCTTTCAGAGAAAAGAAAATCCCATTCATAGAACAGTTGAACAGAGAGGGATCCTTTCATTTCTTAGTTTATTCTTTTCTTAGCTTATATGAACAAGGTAAATCTCTTGATTGAACAATCTATGAATATCGTTTTGGCTTTAGTTGAAAACCATCAGCACTCGCAATGATTGGTTTGCTTATTTTTCTCCCCTTTTAGAGCATGAATCACTTAGTACTTAGGGCAAGTGCTGTTTCTTTCACATCTATTGATATGTGAAATATTGTTTAGTTCATATCTAGTACTTAGGGCAATGCTTGGCACACTGTAACCAAGAAATACTTGAAATATTTGTTGTATGAGTGTCTTCAATTTATTTTCTTCCCTATAGTTTTCCATTGTAAATCTTAAAAATGATCCATAAACTTTTAAATCCTCTAGTCTGGCCTTGCTACGAGTGTAGCTTCCTTATTTAAACAATAACTCAATTACATAGTATCTCCATCTAACTTGTGCTTGGACACTGAGTGATGAGATGCATTGAATTTTGGAAGATCGCCAGTTCTATATCAGGACAAATCCAATCCTAATTCTTTGCTATATTAGATGCTAATCTGCCCTTCTATAATTTATACTGATTAATAATCCTTCAGTGAAATGACATCATGGACACATTTAATATCAGGGAATTCACTCTATGCCATTTTTTTCTAGTAGTGGAGGAAATTCAGCTTACTAATTGAAGTAAATAATGAAATAATCACTGCACAATGGTAAGTGGCTTTAAAGGATAATTTGCACTGCTGGGTAAGAAGAGAAATACATTATTATAATCCATGGAAAGCTGTGTGAAGAGGGTTTCATAGATATTCTCTTGAAAGAAACTAGGGAATTAACTGAAGGCCTTAAAGGATCACAGAGAAACATTAACTAATAATTAATTAATTAAATAGATAAACTCATCTATGGCATTTTGTACATAAAGTCGGGTACCTGACTGGTAAAATGTTTCCAATAGTTTGACCATACTTTATTATTGCTATAACACTGTCTTTTGAATCTGATTTTTAGATACATTTAAAGTTCCCTATATTACCATTGCCGGGATTCCCAGAATATATGTACGCCTAGACTGTTTTTCTCCTTTTAGTCATTTAGCGAGTTTCTTCCCCAGCTGAGCAAAATAGGTCATTGGATATACCCCCTTTTTATACAGTTCAACCTGGTTTTTTTTTTTACCCTTCCGAAAGTGTCCCTCATTTCTGTGCTCTACACTTAAAGATAATAGTATCTTATGCATTACTAGAGGGTTTATTTCTTTAAATAGACTTATTTCTAAAGAGCAAACATTTGAAGCTAAATTAAAACAAAACAATGTTATGGGTAATATAGAAATGCAAACACATTTTATAGTAACATAGAATCTTATATCTATGTACTTTGTCACATGTCACATCAAATTCATCATGAAATAGTGTCAGTTTTACCTGCTAAGTAGTTATTAAATCTGCTGTTTGCTTTTCTTACCTATTACACTAAGATGCCCATCTTCTCTTCATCATTATCATCTGGGCCTCTGAAGTTGCTTCTTTCCTTCCTGCCTCATTGCCTTTGCATAAAGTCTCTCATTTGTTTAGAATATTATTTTTTCCCATTCTTTTCTTAGTTACCGCCTATTCATCCTTTAGATCTTAATTCAGACATCCTATTTTCCTTTGGAAAATATTCACTCTGGAAATAGAACATATAAATAAGATTAATTATACAAACATATAATTACAGTTTTGATGGTACTTCAAAGGAACGGTATAGAAATATAGGGGTTGTAAAGAGGGCTCAGTGCAGTTTGGGTACCTAGAGAAGGTTTTGAGGCTATAGCCATTATTTTTGGATCTTATTGCCACTTTTGTAACTTTGCCAAAGGAAAAGCTATTCTCTTTATGACTACTATCTCTAAGATTTATTTCTAGGCTACTGAAATAATCTTTAACATGGCTGCTAAGCATTATCCTGGATGTGAGTGATGACCCATAGACATCAGTTGATCGAATAGGAAACACCCACTCCTATGACTGTAGGCCATATTAAATTGTTAATGTGTTCTGTAGCACTTTTTAATTTTATTTGTGAAGAGTATTCTCTCACATGTAATAATTTAGAGAATCTTGAAATTATTTTGGATAGTTGTGATTGTATATTTATTAGATTGGATTTTGAGGTGAAGAATTATTTTTGTGGACTATCTCAAATTTTGAACCAGGACTCGCCATCAGATACTGAAGCCATAAATAGTTGGCCCTTGGAGAAGGAAACATGACCCAGCAGCAGCCTCTGTGCTCCGCCAAGTTGCCTCTAGTCCCCCAAGTACTAGTTAGTTGTCTTTTATTTGTTTGTTTTCCCCCCACTGTCTGTCATCAGCATTTCATTTATTTTTCTGATGTATAATTAAATTTAGCAGAAAAATGAAATGTTACTCCATATGGGAGATAGTTAGTCCTTATAGTATTCAGTGGCATTTGAGACTTTTATATTCTCTTGATTTTTATGTTCTCTTTTTATATGTTTGATTTTTATATGTTCTCTTTCCAGATTTTTTTGGGGAGAAGGGAAGGGATGATATTACATATTTATATTGTACATTTGTGATTTAAGGGGAAAACATTTTAAGTGAAACACATCAAACCCAAAGTAAATTTTAGCCTCATATATTCAAAATTTACTTTAACCATTTTGTAGAATGCATAACAAATTGTTGAAGATAGTTATAAGAAGTCAAATTTAATGTGTTTTTAGAAATGCTAAAAATATAATTTTCATGTTTATAGTGAATGATAAGTATGTAGGTACCAGACAGGTTCTGATTAGAATAATTGTAGTAGACAGTTGCTAATAAAGATTTACAAGGAAGAGAAGATAAAATTAGTTGAGTGAAATCACCAAAAAACCCAAAAAACAAAACAAAAGAAAAACACTTGAAATTATATTGCAGTGTATCAGAAAAAATTTATGGTATTTGTTAATGCTCTTATCTACCCCAAAATACCAAATAAATCATCCATGTGTGATTCTTTGAATTAAGTAAAAAAATAATTAGTTTATAATATACGGATTGATTTGGAAATCTGTACCGTATGAGCATTATATAGAATGTTTAATAAAGAATTATTACTTTGAGAAAACCAATTTGATTAAAATTCTTTTAATTTTTCTTGGTCTTTTTTCTATTATTAAAGTTTATTGGGATGACAGTTGTTAGTAAAGTTACATGGATTTCAGGTGTACAGTTCTATAATACATCATCTATGTATCACATTGTGTATTCACCACCCAGAGTCAGTTCTCCTTCCATCACCATATATTTGATCCCATTACCCTCGACTACCTACCCCCTTGTCCCTTCCCCTCTGGTAACCAATAAACTATTGTCTGTGTCTATGAGTTTTTGTTTCTTCATTTGTTTGTCCTGATAGTCTTTTTTTTTTTAAAAAAACACAGCACAATAGTTATATTTTTTACCCCTCAAAGTGGCAACTCCCTTTGCCCAATCCACTGCTCTTCACACCCCCCATATCATACATATCTATTACAATTCCCTTGACTCCACTCCTACACTGTACTCCACATCCTGTGACTATATATATATACATTCAATTATGATTAACATTCAATATTATACAACATCAGCTTCAGGTGTACAGCGCAGTGATCAAGCCTGTACCCCATCCCTGAAGTGGTCTCCCCAACAAGACATGCGACCATCTGACACCCTACAAAATGTTCACAACATTATTAACACTTTGTAAGCGGGCATAAAAAGCTATATGACGAGTTTACTCGTTTCCCACATACACTTTGTAATCGGGCATAAAAAGCTGTATGACGAGTTTACTCGTTTCCCACATACAATGTGTTAATTATATTCCCAGAACTGCCTTTCATATCCCTGTGGCAATATTGTAGTTACCTATTTATACTGTCTAATCCCTTGCCCCTCTCCCTCACCCCCACTCCCTCCCAGCTAGCAACCATCAGTTTCTCCTCTGTAACCATCAGTTTTTCCTCTGTATCTGCTTGATATGATTTCAGTCTTCTTAAATTTACTGAGACTTGTTTTGTGGCCTAACATGGTCTATCTTGGAAAATGTTCCATGTGCACTTGAGAAGAATGTATATTCTATTGCTTTGGGGTGAAATGCTCTAAAAATAGCGATTAAATCCAGCCCATCTAAAGTGTCATTTAAGGCCTCTCTTTCCATGTTGATTTCCTGTCCGGAGGATCTGTCCATTGGTGACTATGGGGTGTTGAAGTCCCCTACTATGATAGTGTTACTGTTGATCTCTGTCTTTATGTCTGTCAAAATCTGTTTTATATATTTAGGAGTTCCTAGGTTAGGTGCATAGATGTTTACTAGGGTTATGTCCTCTTGTTGGATTGATCCCTTTAATATTATGTAGTGCCCTTCTTTGTCTTCTGTTGTAGTCCTCATTTTAAAGTCTACTTTGTTTGAAATAAGTATTGCTACTCCAGCTTTTTTTCTCATTTCCATTTGTGTATTATCTTATTCCATCCCTTTACTTTCAGTCTGTGTGTGTCTTTTGCTCTGAGATGAGTCTTTTATAGACAGCATATACATGGGTCTTGTTTTCTTATCCATTCAGCTGCTCTCTGTCTTTTGATTGGAGCATTTACCCCATTCACATTTAAAGTGGTTATTGAAGGGCCGGCCGAGTGGCGTTGTGGTTAAGCGCTGGCTTGGGAAGCCAGCGGTCCCGGTTCGGGTCCCACATATGAGGTCCAGTGACACTGCCCTCAAAAAACAAATGAAGTGGTTATTGATAGGTGCCTATGTATTGCCATTTTGTTATTTGTATTCCTGGTCTTTCTATGTTAGCTTGTTTACCCCTTTCGTCTGTTAAAAAAGCCCTTTTAACATTTCCTACAATGCTGGGTTGGTGGCAATGAATTCCTTAAGCTTATTCTTTTCTGAGAAGCTCTTTATCTCTCCTTCAGTTTTAAGTGATAGCCATGCTGGGTAGAGCAATCTTGGTTGTAGGCCTTTATTTTGCATCACTTTGAATATCTCCTGCCAAACCCTTCTGGACTGCAGAGTTTATGTAGACAAGTCAGCTATTAGTCTTATAGGAGTTCCTTTTTATGTAACCTGCTGTCTTTCTCTTGCTGCTTTTAGGATTCTGTTTTTGTCTTTAATGTTTGCCATTTTAACTATGATGTGTCTTGGTAGGACCTGTTTGGGTTCAGCTTATTTGGAACTCTCTGCACTTCCTGGGCTTGTATGTCGATTTCCTTCACCAGGGTAGGGGAGTTTTCAGTCATTATATTTTTAAGTACGTTCTCAACCCCTTGCTTCTTCTCTTCTCCTTCTGGTATTCCTATGATGTAAACGTTGTTGCGTCAATGTTGTCCCACAGGTCTCTTAAACTATTTCATTGTTTTTTATTCTCTTTTGTTGTTGTTGTAACTGGCTGATTTCTGCTATTTTGTATTCTAAATCACTGATCCTATCCTCTGCTTCATCTAATTTCTTGGTGATTCCTTTAAATAGAAAAATTTCCATTAAAGTGAATTTGTATATGGGCTTGAAAAAATAAATTGAAGTATTTTCCTCCAGATTCCCTCCCTCCCTTCCTAATGAGATGTTAAATATTTTTGCACAGTTACCATAACAAAGCAAAAAAGGAGAAAAATCCACTTTTTTTTTGTTTTCTCTCAAATGTCTGTCCATTATAAATTTGTGCACACATGATAATTTTACAGAAGAGTAATCATTTTTTGTTCTGCTTTTTCTACTCATTGTATCAACATTTTTTCATGCTGTACATGGTATTGCAATCATATCAGTGTATTCAGTGTCCCAATAATATAATTTCTAAAATTTAAGAAAAGGTTACTGAAGAAATTCAGAATGATTTTTTTTCTGCAAATTTGCTCCCATGCCAAAAAAAAAAAATATCTTACATTCCTTTAGCAGTTACTCAAAACTTTCGCCATTCTCTCCAGATTCCTTGCTTTATTCTTAGCTCTTTGCTTTCTACATCATTTGGAAAAACAGAGATTGTAAATTCGAATATTTTCAGGGAATGTCTACCATCCAGGGTTGGATAGCAAGAAGTATTTGAATGTCTATCTGCCTATTCTCTCTGAAAATTAATCATTCTGCATCTTTCATCTGGCAATGGAAACAGTGTTCTCATTTGTTTTAATGCCAATTTCTTTACTAGTGCTCTTCATTTCCATTCCCTTTCTATCCTCTGGAACCAGTTTCCACCAGTTACCTCTTCTCTTGCGTGGACTCTTTAGTTTCTTTATCTCTATTGGCCCTTTTCCCATTACTTGTAAATATGCTTAAGTCTCTGTGTTTTTAAAACAAACAAACAAAGAAACAAACAAAACAATTTTCTTTTCTCTGAGCAAGTTTACCATCCTCCTCTGGAAAACCATTGAGAAAGGGTGACCCAGGAGGGCAGCATGGGTTAAGGGTGTAAAGGTGAGAGTGAGAGTGAGATGGTAGGTTTTAAAGATGGCACATTGTTCTGAATGGTTATAGAGTAAGGTATATGAGGGTATAGGAAGAAGAGGTTGGATAGGTGGACAAAGATCAAATCTCTGTTCTCATCCTGACTATATCTCCCAGTTTCATGGATCAGTTAACATCTGTATGAGAATGTGACTCACATCTATCTGTCACTCTAGCTCTGCACTCTATGCTAAGCTTTAAATTAGTATTTTTATTTGTCTGCTAGACTTCTATGGGTGTACCATAACTTCAGATTGTATTAAAACCATCCCCTTTATATGTACTTTCCCTTCTCTCTCTCTTTTTTTTTGATTTTATTGAGGAATTGGGGGAGGAGAACAATGGTGAGGAATCTGGAAAGGGGAACAGACAAGTTGCTGTCCTTTTGTTCTTCAGTCTAGTTGGGGAGGATGTCACTTCACTGGCCCATGTTGGTATTATCATTGCGCTCTTCCCTGGTGAGGCAAATCTGTCCCCAGACACTGGACAGCCGCTCACTGCGGCTCTTGACAGCCTACACTGGCTACCTGCCGCTCACACTGGCTGCCGGCCACTCATGGTAGCCTATGGCAGTCAACTGCAGCCTCGCTGCAGCCTATGCAATCCCCGACGACTCATGGCAGCCCAGCTCCAGGTCGAGCTGTTGTTCACCATCTTAGCTGGAGAGGGCGCAATGTCACTGGCCCTAATGTGGAATCCGAACCGGGGCCCTGCTTCTCAGAGCTTGTGTCCCAAGTCAGCTCTTAACCAACGTGCCACTTGACCGGCTCAGTACTTTCCCTTCTCTTAATTGCATACTCATCTCTCTGTTTTTCTGAGTTAAAAGCTCAGGAGAAATCCTTAATTACTTCTGGCAGCACGTTCAATTTGTCATCAAGTAGTGTGGGTTTACCCCTCCTGTACATGTCTCACCCTTTTAATGTCTTCAGTCACTGCCCTAGTTCAGTGACTCATCATCTCTTGCTTAGAGTGTTACAGTAACATTCTAAGTGATCTTCTTGCTCATCAAAGTATCCTTTCAATTACTGCCAGAATTCATCTAAATGCATTTGTGGTATAGTTGAAAAACTCTGGGTTGGAGTTAGAACTTCATGTTATGTCTCATTTTCTTTACTCATTTAAGTTATTTATCTACTCCTTTGACTGAGTTATTTATCTTAAGATCCTTAAAATATTGAGAACTTTAAAATATAATATAAATTTAAAATTTTTCTAAAACATGAATATGTCTTGCTTAATAATCTTTAAGCATTACTGGATCTTTGTGCTTTTATTAAATTTTTCCCCCTTTTCTTCTAAGCCCTTTACCTATGTATCTTTGTTTCTGAAGACCCAGTTCAGTTATATCCAATAATGGATCCATTTCTTCATCCCTTGTGATCCAGTACTACTTGATTTAAACTTTATCTTATGTAGTAGTCTAATGAAGATTTGTATAAACCCCTATTTCCTCCTCCTCCCTTCTCTCTGCCATTTTATTTATGAATTCCTTAACAACTGGAACTATATCTTACGTTTTTAGACACATTCGTGTCATTGGATTATATAATATAAAAGTAATTCTGAGTGTTCATTTATTGAGTTCATTTATTAAATAGAATGAAATGAAGTAGAATATTAAAATTTTTTTAAATGTTTTTTATTACTGTTTATGCCAGTTATCGACATATCTTATTAGATTGCCCACAGTTTCATCCCAGAGATAGCTAGTCTCATAAAATATATTAAACCAAGAGTTCAAATTTGGCTTTGTTGTTAAGTCCTTAATAAGGTGTTCAAGCATTCTCACTCAAAAGGTGGGCAAATTTCCATTTATGGAAAGAAATTTTCCATAATTATAAAACAGATCACCAGGAAAAGGAAGATTGTCAACTTACTTTTTCTTTCAAAAAGTGAAAGTGTTTACTAAAATGTCATTTTTTACTAACTAGTTTTATTAGAGACATGGAGTAATAGAATTAGGGTGTTATGGAAAGAGTATAGGGATAAAAATAGCATGGGATTTTTGAAGCCAAAGATCTAGAAGTGGGTCTGGAGCTTCACTATTTATTATATGTGATCCTTTGTATCCTCCTTAGTAAAATGAAGCTTAATAATACCTGTGCTACAGAGTTGTTAAAATTAAATGAGGTATGTTTTAGAACTTTATAAAATTATAATTATATCAATATTAATTCCTATCTGGAAAAATTGTCTATCTTTAAATAGGAAAAATATAAGGGAGACCAGATTTTATTGCTATTGTTGATGTATGCAATATAACATTTGTTGTCATTAAATTTTTCTATTTTATAACTGTCAAAATATCTAAAAATTTTTTTACATCTAAAAGAATTCTATTAGTGTGAAAAAATTCTAAAATGTCAACATTTAAAATTTTTAAAAAAATCTTTTTCTTTCCTCCCTCACTATCCTGGCAAATGCTGAAAGGAACCTAGTTATACATATAAAATTATAGTCTCATAGCTAGCTTCATATGTAAGGATTACAAAGAAACAATCATGAAAGAAGAAAGGAGACTGAAGAATTGAATTGTTTTTTCATATTATGCTAGAGTCAGATAATGTAATCTGCTTAACAAGGTTAAAATCAGTAGTGGTTAAACATGCCCCTGAATAATCCACTTTTAAAATTGTGAAAGAACTGTAGTCTAGTCTTAAATATTATTCATATTTTTAAAATAATGATCCTTTACATTAATATTTAATTTTTTCAAGCTTATACACGTTTAGTATCTGTTCTACCAGCAGCTTTATGAGAGAGAGGTTAGGCAAGTCATTATTATACCAGTTTTACAAGAAATAAAACTGAGGCTAAAATAAATATGTGCCTTTGTTTTAATTTTAGAGCGTGCTCTAGAAGAATTCCAGGTTTGATAGGATGACTTGAACAACACGAAAGATGTAGTCATGGAATATATTTTCAGCTTGTACCTGGATTATCTCTTATTTTCTGGATCTTAATACTGATTCAGAGTTTGCACAGTAGTCACTACAACCTAGAGAATTTGGAAAATTATCAAGCATCATTTCTGAGTACTATGATTAGAGGTACATTAATGCTTCATTCTGTACAAAAACATAGCAATCATAGTCAAAATATAAAAAGAAAATTGGAAGCAGTGTAACATGGATCAAAAATAAACACTTTTCTGTAAATGGGAAACTGAACAGAAACATAAAACCATAAGGAGCTGGAGCTTGCAGGGATCCAACTTCAAAAATAGGCAGAGTGGCTGAGATTTGAGCTCATCTGAGATCATGGGAATCTAAAGATCCCCTTATATAGCCTCTCTACCTGAACCAGGTTGGAGAGTTCCTGTAAAATGAGTCTGGAAAAGGCTCTGAGTAGCTCATAGGAAATAAGGCTATAGCTCATAGGAAATTGTTTATGATGGGAGGTGTGGAGAAAACAGACACAGCCTTGCAACTATGTGAAATATCACCAGTATCACGTGAGGTATTGTAAGAACTGGGCACCCCGATGGACTAATGGAGATAGTGTTAAAACTGTCCATTAGTGGGCCGGCCGAGTGGCGCATTGGTTAAGCGCTGGTTTTGGGATGCCAGCGGCCCCGGTTCAGATCCCACATGAGGGCCAGTGACACTGCCCTCTACAGCTAACAACAGCTCCACCTGGAGCTGGGCTGTGCGAGCCCCGGTGATGGTGTGGGCTGCAGCTCCTGCTGCAGTGGGCTGCCATAGGCTACAGTGAGTGGCCCGCAGCCAGCGTGAGCGGCTGGCAGCCAAGAGTGAGCTGCCAATAACCGCGATGAGCGACATCCAGAGGCCAGCGACCGATCTGCCTCATCCGGGAAGAGCGCAATAACGATACCAACAGTGAAGCAACATCCTCCGCAACTAAACTGAAGAACAAAAAGACAGCAACTTGTCTGATCCCCTTCCCTGATTCCCCAACGCTGTTCCCCTCCACCAATTCCCCAATAAAATCTTTAAAAAAAAACAAAAAAACAACAACTGTCCATTAGTGAAGCTAAGAGTAGGCAGAGAGACAGGAAAGAAGGAAAAAAACCTCCCACTTAATATAAGCTTGCATACCAGAAAACGTTCGTTTTCCCTCAGAAAGATAGTAAAAAATAACTGGGATATAAACACTCATTGCCAGTAAATTTAAAATGGTAGAGCAGTCTTAATATGGTTTTAAAATTAAGTGTGTTTAGTAGCTTCATTTATGAGAACAGAATAATATTCATAAGAAGAATAAGGTATTAGGAAATAAAACCAAGCAAAATGGAAACAATAAGTGGATATGAAGAAGAAACAATATTTTAGGAATTTTAGAGGTGACATGGGAAAAATCCTAGGCAGAACTCAATTAAAGAAAGAAAGAATTAACGAAATAAAAGGTAACTAAAAATTATAGCTAATATTTATTATTTTTGTACCTAGGCATTGTACTAAATACTTTACATGCATTAATTTATTTGATCAAAAAAACACCTTCTTATTTTGTTTATTTTACAAATGAGGAACTTGATTAAATAATTTGCAAGGTTGTGTAATGAGCAAGACTGGAACATGGGCATTCTGGCTCGGGCATCCACACCAGCCCACAGTGCTGCCGGTGGCACTGCACAATAACAACCCAAGAAAACAGAGAATGTATCAAAGAGCAGATAGGAGATATGATGGAGAGATACAAGCTGAATTACTGAATAGAAAACCAAAAATAAGTAGAAGTGATCCAAAAAGCAAGAGTTTATTTTTTTTGGGGGGGAAAAAAAACAACAACTAATAGAATAAGTCATCCTTTATAAAGATTGATCGAAGGGAAAAAAAGACACAGACAAACAATATTAAGAATTGAAAGGAAGAAACATAAGTAAGGCTGCTATGAATTCATCTGGTGCCTTTGTGGGATTAGGAAAAGGTACCTCCTTTGAGCAGGTACAGTCCTGTGAATATCTTTGTATAAATTAAAAAATAGCCTTGAGCCAGGATATGCATCTCAATGTAACGGAGCTTGATGCTCAGTCTGTTCACAGCCTTGGCTACGTACGTGAGTATGTTAAACAACCTGCTCTCTGTGGACATAATCAGAAATGCAGGAGACACTAAAATTACTAAGAACAGTAATAACTGCTTATTTCTTGAAGTTTTAAAAGGCACAATTGGAAACAGATGCTAGATGGCTTTCAGTGATGACAAACTTGCAGAATGCCACGTGGTGGGAAATCTGATCTAGTGGAAGGGGTTTCCTTTATTTCCAGAATGCTAGAAAAGACTTTGAATCAAACAATTTTTTATACCAGCTTTGATTCAAAGTGAGGTATGCTTTTAATTTTTCTTTTTAAGCAATGTGTTGCATACAAATATTGCTAAAAAGCATATATATAAAAAATAACAGTGCCATGAGCCCCTTCCAGACCTTTACCGGATCCTGGAAGCAGCCACTTTTAGTTGTATTTCTCCTGGCTTTACTTTTCTATTGCTAAGCAAGTTATCTCTTGATTCTGTAAATAAACACTGTTGAGCCAAATTATATTTTGATTGCCTGCCTTTTATGTAAAAAAACAAACAAACTGTTCTTAATTGGCATTAATATTTGCTTTGGGTTTGTTTGTTTGTTTGTTTGTTTGTTTGGTTTGCTTTATTTTCTTTGGCCTGTGGGGCTTAGTTTGTTGATCCTGATATAAATTCTTAAATAAGCCCCATATTCTATATTAATGTAGCAAATAATAGAAGTACTCAATATTTCGTCTTCTCAGTATTTTTGTCTTGGGTACCCAAGTGGGAAAATGTAGTGTCCTTTGTATTGGCAAGCTTTAGGAACAGAAAGAAAAGTGGGAGAAGAAGAAAGTAGATGTGGTTCAGTTTTTGGAGTATAATCTGTCTGAGGCACCACCAATTTAAGTCCATTTGTCAAGCATTTATTGAGTACCCACTGTTTTTGACACTGTGCCAAGTACTATAGATACCAAGTATTATATAGGTTGGTCTTTGGCCAAGAAAAGTAGCAAAGAGAGGTAATTGTAAATAGTCAAATACTTACTTAAAAGATTATGGTCTAGCAATATAAATATACGCCTAAAATTATTTAGGAAGTAAAATGTACAGTAAATTAACCAAAAGTATGAAGAGCTAGAAAAAAAGTACATTTGAAGAGGGCTCAGTATTTGAAATTGCAGTCTTTGTGTATTATATTAAGATGCCTGGCCTTTATTCTATCTAGTACCATGTTTGCTAGACTGGAATGTAGGATCAGAGTGGGTTTTTAAAAAAATTTTCCAGTCCATCATGGAGTAATGGTTTTGTAAAACAAAAACATAGAAAAAGTCAAATAAAGATAAAATATAGGTCCAAATTTTATTTAGATTAAACCAACATAAGATTATTATTATTATTATTATTTTCTTTTAATAAGTGGTTTTATTCATACCCTGTGCCTGCTTTCATCCAGGTAGCCCCAGGACCATTTTAATATCTTGTCTCTACCACTTAACTTTCAAAGGGATTACTCAGTTACCATGATGTCACTCCAAATAAACTAGGTTAAATGTAGTGAAGACAGCTCACATTAAAATAGCTTGATGACTGCTCACTCACAGAAGATATGGGTGTGTATGGGTGGGGGTGAGGTTCAGGGCCTTCATTCTTAATTTCCCTGAGAAACCAACCCATTTCTATTTCATCCAATACAAGGAGGAATCTCCTGAATTATTAAGATTGAGCCGTATTCCAAGCTTTCTCGTCTATGGGCCATCTCTACATAGGGAGTCAAATGATTTCTGAATCCCAACAACTGTCAGTTTTAGCCCAGAAGGCAGATGGCTTCTATCTCAAGGCTTAAGGTTCTCCTGTTTTAAAGACATTACTTAGGTTTCAGGTAATAGGACAGATGTGTAAAGAGAAGCAAGCAAGCTATAAAATCCTATGATGTTCTTCTACCCCCTCATTGTGAACTTACTGCCCCACCCCCTTCTCAGTGTTGACCAGTTAGAGCAATGAATAGCCCATGCCTGCCCATGGAGCATGTGCTCTACATTTCTAACACTTCTTTTGAAATCTGTTGGGTTGTCATGACGCATTTTTGCAACGAAAAACAGAAAAAAATATATCATGACTTTTCTGACAATCCAATGCTTTTTCTGCTCTCGCCTATCTATATCTATATTTATCTATCTCCATCTCCATCTCTATCTCTATCATCTATCTCTATATCTATATCTATACATATACAGATGCCTATATCTGTATCTGTATATGTATATCTATTGGGTTGTCGGAAAAGTCATGACGTATTTTTCTATGTTTTTCGTTGCAAAAATGCATCATGACTTTTCTGACAACCCAATATATATGTCTGTGTCTATTTCTTTTCTTGTCTATTTCTTGTGTCTTTATCACGTTATCCTCCTCCCTTTCTTTCTACCTCCCTCTTCCTCACAAAAGACCTATGTAGTCAAGGAGCAAAACCAAGAACCTGTAATCTATTGTAAACTTTACACTATATAGGCTGAAGGCGACACTTTGAAAATATGCCTGTTCCTGCTCACACCCAGAGTCTGTGAGAGCACATTGCTGTGTAGGACAGGCAGGCCCTCCGCTGCACCCACTCAGGCTGCTGGAAGCTCCTGAGGTGGGCTCTCAGCTGTCTGTAGGAGCATCCTTTACCAGGTTGGGGGAGGGGATTCATGCGGTGTTAGAGCTGAAAGAGGACTGAAGGGTGAGCCCTGCAGTGATAGGCCGCCCATCCCAACTGCAGAACATACAGTGTAGGGCATGAAGAAAGGGAAAGGATGAAAGGAAGCAGTTACGAAACAGCAAGATTACTCTTTAAGTTTGTTACAAAAGTTTTTAAACACTCCTTAACTCATCATGGATTGGTAACAAATATTCCATGACTGGTAATTCTCAGATTGGCACTGGTCTGTGGGTCACACTTTGAAAGGTCTTGATTTTAGATGATAAGGAGTCTCTGCAGATTCTTCAGCAAAGAATGGCATAATTTGTGTTTAACATAATGAGTTTTTTGACAATATAAGTGATAATTACGTTTCCGGATGGAAAGATGGAATCATCAACACTGAAGCGTAGCTTGAAATGGAGGAGAAAGTGAAATTGATTTCCTTTATACTGATCATGTAGAGAATAATTGTTTCAATAGACTATAAGCTTTTTATAGGGAGGGACTATATTTCTTTAGTTACTACATCAGGTGGGCACTTTTAAAAATATTGACTGACTGAATGAATGGATGATGAACTAATGAATGGGTCAGAGAGTTAAGGCTTAACCAGGAAAGTAGTGTATTTAAAATTGGAAAAAGAAGACTTTTGGGCTGAGTATAATGAACAGAATCAAATGCTTTCAAATTGAGTAACATAATTGATAAGTATTTATTAGGTTTAGTAATTTGAAAGTCCTTATGAGATCAGCTTTAGCAATATGATAAACTTAGAAGCCAGATTATAGTGTTTTGCCCAACTCTATTATCCAATAAGAGAGTGAATAGAGATACCCTTTAAAATATGACACTTAATTGAAGAAGAAAAGTCGTGATAATCTTTACCACCTACTTAGTATTGTGTGTGAATATAAGATCAATAATTGTTATATTTTTTTAATTCCATTTCAACAAGGGGAGTGAATCTCTATTAATGGAATTTATTTTTAATAATTGATTCTGATTTGAGAAGAAATTTGAAATGTGAATAATTTGCCTGGTCTCATTTCAAATTGATTTTTAATAAATTATCTAATATTCTTTATGTGATTCTTTATTAATACCTTTCCACTGCATTCTATTTTCATCATAGAATAAAGTTTACTCTTATTCTACACTGTACCAGGCATGTATATATTTGACTAAAAATTTGTAGGAAAAAAAGATTATGGATTAAAAGTAGGGATATATCTTCTTCCAAAGATTCAGAGAAGTGAAAAGCATTTCAGAGCTGTTAATGGAAAAAATAGAAGTTTTGTGTAGTATCATTGCGTGTGAAGTGGCTAAAATAACAAGTTCGTTTTGTCATTTAGTACTTCATTTCTTATAATTAAGTTTTAGTAAGATATTTTTGAAGAAACATTGATTAAACACGACATCTACTACATAAGTGATGGACACTCTCAGGCAATGTCTGTTTGAATATTTGTTCTTTGTCATCTTTAATATTGTCTAGATGGAGATCTTTAATATTGTCTAGATGGAGAAACCCTTATTTGAAGTTTGCTTCTATGATTGCTTAAGAAAAAAACAACAATAAAATAAACCTCATCTTTTCCCTGAAAAGATTTAAGTCCAGGGGACTTAAAATAAGCCAGAATATTATGTGAAAGCTAGAATCATTTTTATACTTTTTTTCTTGTTAGTAAATATAAGCATTCAGCACCCTTCACAATAATCTCAAAAGTTATTTCTAAATTCTAAATCTTCCCATAGAATGAAGACCAGCAAGAAGTGATTCTTATCCGAACAGATCAGTCTGGAAGAGTATGGCCTGTGAACACACCAGGCAAACCTCTGGAATCTAAAGGAGGAAGAAGGAAGAGACAGATGGTATGTTTAACATGTCTTTGTTTATTCAGAATTCCTTTTTTTTCCCCTTGGGGCTTTCATTGCATCAGACTACTTCAAAATATTCTCTGGAATCTTTGTGTAATGCAAATATTAGAAGGTAGTAAAATATGTTATTACTTTATTCTTAGTTATATCCTTTTGCCTTTTATAAAATGGAATCTAATTTAACTACATTTTTCAAATAACTGTGAACATTGAATGTTTAAGGCAATTTTAATTTTAGTGTACATTTCTTTGATATTGTGTCTAGCTTCTTTTTATATACTTACCATAACTTTTACGGGAAACCTTGGTCTCCCAGACCTGTTATCTGTGTTAGCTAATTTGAGACCTGATGATGGAGTATCCAAATACAGTAACGTCTTAATTATGTAGTTGCTGTGATCCTTTATAAACCTAATTTCCTTTTCCATCTTCCTGCTCTAGCAATTAGTTTTTAACACTATCTTGAGGCTCTTGAGATGACAAAAACAATGCAGTCAGTTTTCCCAAGTTAAGTTTTTAAGATTAACTTTTTTTTTTTTTTGAGGGCAGTGTCACTGGCCCTCATATGTGGGACCGAACTGGGGCCGCTGGCTTCCCAAGCCAGCGCTTAACCACCGCGCCACTTGGCAGCCCTAAGTTAAGTTTTTAAATTCAAAAGATCATACAAGTGGTAATTGGGTACACAAAAGATTTGTTCATTAAAAATTTTTCCGTCAAATGTTTATTATTTTCCTGTTGAGTGGCTATGCTGCTAGAGATAGTAATTAACTCATTCAGCAAATAGAAGTGGGATATATACCTCTTCTAATGAAATGGGAGAATTAGGGGTTTGGATGGGTGATGTGGCAGGAGAATAGTAAAGGTTTCAATGATATGAAATGATAGAACTGGCTAGGGATCCATAGACGCATTGCCAGATGGCATTGAGGGCCTTTTTTGAGTTGCCTGCAACTGAGCAAACTATGTATAGGAGTAAAGAGGGCAGACATATTCATTGAGGATTGAGGTTTGTGTTTCAAGAATAATGAAAGGTTAAGAGGGCCCGAATTTAAGAGTCTGGAGCCAGAGAGTGATTGAAGTCATAGAATATGAGATTTAAGCTAGAGAAGGTAGGAATGGTAATGTTGGGAAAAAAATATTGGGAACATGGTTCCAAAGATCTCAAAGAAGTTGAAGAGCAGGTTTTATTTGCACAACGGAGTGTGAAAATAGTATTGGGGACATTTGATTTGGGAATAAACAACACTTTCGTCTTCCACATGTAGGTATGGAACCAACTGATAGGAAAACTCAGGATTGATTTAGATAAGAATCAGTATATCAGGTTTGTTTCTGTTGGAAGTGGGTTTGCTAATACTTCACCTCCTTTCAATATGCTTCCTTGATCTCTGGATAACTACAAATTTCTCTCGATAGGAGTAAGGAATTTTTACTTCAAGGAGAAGAGCAGAGGGCAGAAGAAGGAATAAAACAATTCTATCTTGTACCTCAAAGTCAGAAATCAGATAATGTCATGTCTGTATCCCTGGGGAAGAGGGAAATAAAGGGGCAGAAAAATAGGGTGTGTTTTTCTAATGGAAATTCTTCCACATGGAAGCATATAGGATAGGGATAAATGGAGGAAAGACTGTGATACATAGTGGGATTTTTACATTTAGTATCAGGTTTATAGGTAATTCATTAAAGTATACAGAGACTCATGTTTTCACTAAATTAATAATGTTCATTTTCTCCTAGGCTTCAACCCATGAGGAAAAAGAAAGGGTTCGATATTTTCATGATGATGATAATCTAAGCCTGAATGATTTAGTTAAGAACGAAAAGATGGGAACAGCAGAAAATCAAAACAAACTTCTTATGAGAATGGCATCTAAGGTAAGATATATTCATTCCTGAATTTTGAGAAGCTGGTTACTCAGTCTAGCAATAATTTACTTTTCAGACAGAGCTGGTTCTTTCTATTCTTGATTTATTTTATTAAAACCTGTGTAAGACATATTAGGAACATGTATTTTGGAGTTGATTTCATTTAGGATTTAGTTTGTTTTTAAATATGGTCTCTTAGTTTTTTAATGTATTCCATGAAAAATTTAATTATATATTTGATCTACCATGGAAGGGAAAGTGGTGTCAGAGAGTGGGCCCTTCTCGGCGCAAAGTCCAGGTGCTTGGCAACTCAGGCAAAGAATTGAAGGAGATACTGGAGTAAAAGTAGTTTATTAGAAGAGACAGTACATTTCAAAGAAGTAGAAGTAGGCCTGAGCAGTAGAGGATGGCTCAAGGGCCCATTATTAGAAGAGAAATTACATTCCAAAGAGTTTGGAGCAAAGGGGAAGCTCAAAAGGCTCCAAAAGGAAGGAAGGGGGTCAAAAGGGAAGAAGCAGTCCAAAGGGAAAAGCTGTCAAAAGGGTGGACTTCCCAGGACTTGGAATTTTTAAATCCGTTTTTTTCTAGACTGGACTCTTCCCCTCTTGATTGGAAGTTTTGGGTGCACACGTGCTAGTGACTGGTCTAATCCAGTCAGGTATTTTGTACCTATTTGTTTTAGGGATAGGTAGTTACAATGAATGGATGTTTTGGGTGCAGAGGGGAGGTGACCCGGGCAGTAGCACTCTGTGGGACGTGCAGGAATGCAGAGACCCAATGCCTGCCTCTAACTGCCTGCCTAGTTTTCCCCTTGAGAGACGTGATCCCTATAAAATCTCTATGGGAAGCTGAGGGACAGGAGGTCTCTTCTTCTGTATCTGCTTCCTGCTGGACAGGGGCGTAGAGCTGTCCCTGACTATTGGGGGTTCATGGAACTCGCAACCTAGCTGATCTCAGATGAGAGGAAGGGGTCTTGTGCTCCACCTGGAAGATCACTCTGGTTTCTTTGGTTGTGACTGGCAATCTTGCTGGGATGTCATCTGTATCCCTAAGGCCCCTGAATGAGAAAAAATAGATTTTAATTAATAAATTTGTTAGCTCTCATGAAGCTTGTGGCCATTCAGCCTGTCACTCAGGTGGCCTCGGTTATCTGGGCCCAGAATGGGTTTGGCATTGAGCTTGCTGGCCTGGGGGGGTATTAGGAAGTCACAGGCTTTCAAGTAGTTATCTGAAGAAGGGATAGGAGACTTCTATTGTTTAGGATTAGGAAACTGATTTACAAAGCAATTAAGAAGCAAGGGGGATCTTTAGTGTAGGATTCACGAACTGGTTACAAGAGTAATCAAAGCCAAGAGCTAAGAAATTAAGGAACTAGGGAGGAAACCTAACATTTTTATACTTAACATTTCTATAGGAAAGAAAACTTAAAAGTTTCTCAGTGGTGTGGGGTCTGCTCGCTTGGCCAGTAACAAAAGTACTGAGTCAGAGTTTAATGTTGACAACATGCCGCTAGTTAGGTTATCTGTCAGTCAGTTTTGTTTTAGTGGTCCCCCAGTTCTTCATAATTAAGCCACAGGGAGTATATTTGGCGTAATATATTATAGATTATAGAGGAGACATCTTGGAATAATCTTGTCTATATGAAAATTTTATGTTTATATGCAAATGTATATTAATATATCGTTATTGGTAGTAGGATGAATTTTTGTTTTAAATAGCATTCTTTATTGCAGTCTCTCATTATAGTCCTTTTCAAACACCACCATTAAACTTTTTTTTATAACAGATATATTTAAATTTAGCTCTATAACAGGGTTTGACTGCACTGAAAAAATTCAGCTCACTGCTTATATTTTCAAATAAAATTATACTGGAACACAACTACGCACATTTGTTTACATGTTTTCTAAGATTGTTTATGCTCTATAATGGCTACGTTAAAATAGTTGTGATACAGACTTTAATAGCCCACAAAGCTAAAACATTTACTATCTGTCCCTTTACAGAAAATATTTGCCTGTCCCTGCTTTGTCATACTAGTGTTTTCTTTTTGATGGTAGGATTTGGAACTGAATATCTGGATAGAAGGGAGGCTTTTTACTGTACCTTTTCAGACTTTTTTTAAAACTATGTGAACATATTATCTGGTGGAAAAAATAATTAAAACTAGAATAAAGGTAACCAAAGTATCTGTGTGTGTATCTGGGTATTGGGGTGAGTACAACCAATTTGGGTTTAAATAGAAATAGCCATTCTTCCCCTCACCAAGAATTGTATGGGATCTTAAATTTTAGAATCACTTTCCTTCTCTTCATTTGGGGGGAAATACTAGAAATCCCTTAGGGTCTGGAAACAGAACTTTTGTTTTTGTTTTAAATGATGCAAGGCCATTTGAAGGTTTTTAGTGTCATGATGTGGTTTATGTTTTGTAGTTGTCCCACAGTTCCTGTATATTCTGTTTTGTATTTTCAGTCTTTGTTATTTCTGCTTTTGAGCTGTGAAAGTTTCTGTTATCATATCCTCAAGCTCAGAGATTCTTTCCTCAGCCATGTCCATTTTACTGATAAACCCATCAAAGGCATACTTCATTTCTGTTAAGTGTTTTTGATCTCTGGCATTTCTTTTCGGTTGTTTCTTAAATTTTGATCTCCCTGCTTGTATTATCCATCTGTTCTTGGTGAACACGTGCCCCTGGACTGAACTTCCCCTGTTTTTCTCAGTTTTCTCCCTGTATAGTTGAGATAGGATGGCTACGTGGGACTAGAAGTGTTTCTCTTCCTTCAGGTAGTTTGGGCTCCGATGAAACCCCAGCAGGCTAAGCTCTAGTAAAATAGTTTCTACTGAGGGCAGGCCTTGTTAAGAACAGAATGCTTTTAAGCTTTCCTACCCCGATACTAGTTCCCACAGAACCCCTGGTTTCTGCACAGATAAATTGTGATTCTCTGTACCCACCTTTCTGTCTGTCTGACTTTTGGGACAATCACTTTCTTGATGGGTCTAAGAAGAGATGTTGATTTTTCAGTTTGTTCTGTTTTGTACTTGTTGGGACAGAGTGGTGACTCCTCAGCCCCTTAAACTGCAGACTGGAAACCACTGGTTTATGCTTTGAAAAGGCTTTTCTGGCGGCCCTTTTGAGAAGGTAATGTAGAGAGGCAAGAGTGGAAGCAAGGCAGTCAGGAGGGTGTTGCATTAATCCAGACAGAGTATTGGATTAGGGTGGTAAACTGATGAGAAGAGTTAGGATTTGAGGCAATGCTGGTGCCATTTATTTAAATGGGAAAACTTTGTAAAGGGTCAGATTTTTCAGGAGGTAGGAGATCAAGAATACTGCTATGGACATGTAAGTATTAAATGCCCATTAGACATTCACATGGTGGTGTGAAGTGACTGCCTGTGTGGTGTTGAGTAGTAGATGTTGGTTCTCCCATATATATTTGGATGCTGTTAAGATTTAAATGTATTTAAAACCATGGGACTTAAAAACTTATTCATGAGGAAAATCTGAAGACTGTGCACTGTCTGGAAGAGAACAAAAAGGATTTAACAGTGAAGTAGAAAGAAAGCTGAGAGTGTGGTGTTTCAGAAGCCAGAAAAGATAGGAAGGAGATTGTGAATAACTGTGTCAGCTGCTTCTGAAAGGTCAAAGGCATCCATATTAGAAAAGAAGAAATAAAATGTTCTCTGCTGATGATATGAATTTGTATATAGAAAATCCTAAATACTCCATCAAAAAATTGTTAGAACTAATAAACAATTGAGAAAGATTTGAGGATATGAAATCAGTGTACAAAAGTCAGTTGTATTTGTATACACTAAGTGAACTATCTGAAAAAGAAATAAAACAATCCTAATTACAGTAGCATGAAGAACAAGAAAATTCTTAGGAAGGAATACATTTAACTAAGGAGGTAAAAGATCTTTACATTGACAACTATGAGACATTGATGAAAGAAATGTAAGACAGAAATAAATGGAAAGATATCACGTGTCCATAAAATTTCCATACTATCCAAAGCCATCTATAGATTTAGTGCAATCACTATTAAAATTCCATTGGCATTTTTTACAAAAATAGTAAAACCAATTCTAAAATTTGTATGGAACCACAAAAGACCCCAAATAGCCAAAAAAATCTTGAGAAAGAAGAAAGCTGGAGGCATTACATTTTCGGATTTTAAACTATATTACAAAGCTGTAGTAATCAAAACTGAATGGTATTGGCATAAACACAGATGTATAGACTAATGGAACAGAATAGAGAGCCTATATGAAATGTATATGATGCACATATGGTCAACTAATATTTTACACTGGAGCCAAAAATACTGAATAGGGAGAGGATAATCTCTTCAACAGATGATGTTGGGAAAACTGGTTATTCACATGCAAGAGAATGAAATTGGACATTATTTTATACTTATCACAAAAATGAACTTGAAATAGATTAAGGACTTAAACATAAAACCTAAAACTCTAAGATTCCTAGAAGAAAACATAAGGAAAATGGTTTTGGCAATGATTTTTTTCTATATGACACCAAAACCACAGAGAACAGAAACTTGTTGGGGCTACAAAACAAGAGGGACTATATCAAACTAAAAAGCTTCTGCACAGCAAAAGAAATAAAAAAATGAAAAGGCAACCTATTGGATGAGAGTCATTATTTGCAAGGCATCTCTCTGATAAGGGATTAAAATCCAAAATATATAAACAACTCATATAACTCAATAGCAAAAACCCAAACAATCCAATTTAAAATTGGCAGAGGTCTTGAATAGACAAATTTTTGTAAAGATGATATACTCGTACAGATCTCCAACAAGTACATGAAAAGATGCTCAACATCACTATTCATCTGGGAAATGCAAATCAAAATCACAGTGAGATATTACTTCACACCTGTTAGAATGTCTGTTATAAAAGGAGAAGAGATCACAAATGCTGGTGAAGATACGGACAAAAAGGAACCCTGGTGCATTGTTGGTGTGAATATAAATTGGTACAACCACTGTGGAAAACATATGGAATTTCCTCAAAAAATTAAAAATAAAAGTACCATATGATCCAGCAATTATATTTCTGGGTGTATATCTAAAGAAGATAAAATCACTTACCTCAAACACATCTATCTGCACTTCTGTATTCATCGTAGCATTATTCACAATAGCCCAGACATGGAAATAACCTTAGTGTCTATCAATGGATGAATGGAGAAAGAAAATGTGGTGGGGGGATATACATGAATATTAGTCAGCCATTAAAAAAGCAAAGAAATCCTGCCATTTGCGACAACATGGATTAACCTTGAAGATATTATGATAAGTGAAATAAGTCAGAGAGATACAAATGTTGATGATTGCTAGTGTACATGGAATCTAAAAACACTAAACTCATAAAAACAGATAGAATGGTGGTTGCCAGGGGTGAGAGGTGGGGGAAGGCAAGAGATATTGGTCAAAGGTACAAACTTTCAGTTATAGAATAGTGGCAGAGGGCCCTAGACAAAGGCTTTCCGGACCACATGTTCACTAACGATTTCGTGCTGTAGCAGGGAGCTTCAGACAAAGACATTCCTAGACCCTATGATCATTAAGACATCCACGTTTAACACTTCTGAATTCCTACCTCACCTGGGAGCCAGTCAGGAACTGGCACAAGACTACATGACCTAATAATAAATCTTAGCTGTCAACCTACATACCTCAGGGTATATAGCCCTGAGTCCTGCTCCAGTCGGGGCTCAGCCTCTGAATGTAAACCTGCTGAGCCATTGCCGGCATCAATAAATGCTGTTTCCCGAGCCTTGGTGTCCTGTCTGTCTGAGTTTCCTGCAACAATAGTATGGATAAGTTTCAGGGGTCTAATGTACAGCATAGAGACTATAGTTAGCAGTACTTTGTTGTATACTTGTATGTTGCTATGAGAGTGGAGCTTAATGGTCTCACTGTAATAAGGACAGTAACAAAATGGTAATTATGTAAGGTAAAGGATATGTTAAGGAACTTAATTGCGGTAAACAATTTGCATTATGTACATATCAATCATCACATTGTACACCTTAAACTTAACACAATGTTATATGTCAATCATATCTCAATAAACTGGAAAAAAGCTGGTCAATGGTATATGACCCTTAAAAGTTTCATTCCCAATCTATATTAGCTACAACAGAAATTTTTGACTTATAAAATAATGTCCCAGTTATATAAAATGACACATTTTTGATTAAATAGTCACATGAAATCATCCTTATTAAATGGATTTATAAGAAATCTTCCTAGGATAGATAGTAGGCACTCAATAAATGTTCCTTTCCCATCTTCCATTCATTTTTTTGCACTACTCGTAAGTAGTGCAAAAAAATTTTTTTTTTTTTTACATATTACCTAATTGCCTAATAATTTTTGGCAGAAATCAGCCAGAACTGATACAATAAGTAAACCTACAAATTGGACAAACTTTTGAGTTGCAACTCATAGATATAAAATTCAGATTTTACAAAAAGCATTGATTGAGCAACTTACATATTGTTGAATTTGTAGTAGTATGGTATTAAGATTTTCAAAAGGGTGTTGTTTTATTTTGAGCAAATTTAATGGAGATGTTAATTTGGTTGTAGCAGCTAAGGAAATGCATTAAGTGTCATCCCATTTCCCCTCCTGCAGTCAACTTTACCTTATCTTCTTTTTTATTTTTGGCTGAAGATTGATTTGAATATGATAGCAGAAGGAAGAGGGTTGGTTGCCTTGAATTATATTTGGTAATTTTTTAGAGAAAAGATAAACATTTTTTTTTTAATTCACCAAGTAATACCCTCCCTACTTGTATGTGGTAGAGGTAATGGAATTACAGATTATTTAGAAATGCTGACTTGGCATTGTGATTTTTGTTTATCATGGCTAATAACCATAGTAGCGGTTTGTTTCATATGTTTAATAACTAAAATCAGCTCTCCTAAAAACGTGAAGTAGTGTTCAAAGCTTATAAAAAAGAAACTATTTGGAATATTGACCATTTCTGTTAATACTATGCTTAATCCCTTTACTCTTAAAAGTTTATGAACTGATACAGCTGTTATTGCATTTTTAGAGATAGTAGAATCATTTGAATATAGTTTAGATGTTAAATATTTTCATGAAGAGATCACAAGAGCTCATTATCCTATGTTTCTTCTTTTATTAGTTAAAAGTCCTTATTAGTCTAGGATAGAAGTTGGCAAACTTTTTCTCTAAAGGGCTAGGTAGAAAATATTTTCAGCTTTCTGTTGCCACTACCAGCTCAGGTATTATGGCCTGAAAGCAGCTCCAGGTGATATGTAAATAAATGGTATGTCTGTTTCCAACAAAACTTTATTTACAAAAACAGGTGGCTGGCCTGATTTGGCCTGTCAGTCCATGGTCCAATATACCTAAATGATACATATTTTTATGGCAGATGTCTTTGAATTTGGGTCCTTTCCTTACTTAGTAAAAGGCCTTAGGAGTAGCAACCAGTCAGTAATAGTTGATATAGATCAAGTTCCTGTTTGTTTATTCAATTAGCAAATGTAAATTGATTGTATTCAGTGTTCGTGAGGTCTTCTACTGGGGATACAGTGGCACTTTAGGAAGACATGGTCCTTGTCTTAAGGAAGCTTAAGTAGTCTAGTAAGGAAAAAGAAGCATTCAATACATAATTATGAGAAATGAATCCAGTAATTATGGATGTGCAAATTACTGAGAAAGACAAGCTTTTGATAACACCAGGGTGACCTAACCTAAACTGGGAAGAAGGAAAATTTCAGGTTGGACAGCAAAAGCAAATTTTATACAACTTCCCAGTCTATATTCAGTTTTACCCTTAGTATTATATTTATTTGTTTATTTATTTATTTTTTACTGACTGCCCTTTCTTTGTAGTTCTGAAATGCAGACTATGTTCACTTTCTTTCCAGTTGTATTTTACCATTAAATCTTTACTACCATCTCTTTTTTATAACCAGATTAAGAAATGTATCTCATGTCAAATATAAACTTGATTATGATTTTTTATTTGGATAGGGAAATTATGGTTGTTGGTTTTTTTATTCTTTCTGTATTTCTCATTAGTTTTCTGAGTATTTACTACATAATTAAAGGAAAAAGGGAAAAATAAAAAATATCCTTACAAAGAATAGTATGTGCATCTATTATCAGACTATGTATTTTAATTAGAGCATGGATGACAATGTATTTATTATGATTTCTTAAAAGATAAGGTACATAGTTATAGTACTTTTTGGAAGTTTCTTCCTTTAAAATCAGAGAACTAAAGAATATTCAGATCTAGAAAAGCACTTTGCTAGACTTGTTTAACCTTCAACATTTTACTAATGATGAAACTAAGACTCTAAGATAATTAAATGGCTTATGAAAGGCTAAATAACTTTCCCAAGTTCCCATAGCTAATAATTTGCAAAAGCCAGCACCAGAAGCCTCAACTTTTAACTGCCAGTCCAGCATTTTTCATTAGAGTACTGCCTTTCAAATGACAGGTTAATGGAACAGTTGTTGATGGTTGCCTAAATTTAATTGTCTTTGTACAATTTCCATGTGTCATTTGTTGGTATTTGGGAACAAGTGGCGTGTGCTTTGCTCTTTCTTAAAATACATTCTATTAACTCCAACATTCTTTAAATATAAACTCTTCCATTTAAAATCTAAGACGTCAGTGTTTCCTTGGCAACGTAGACTTAGCCACATCTTCATGAGAGCTATATACATCTTTCCTCATTAATTTTGTTAGCACTGGTGGGCAGTAATTTTATACTTTTTGTACTGATAGTGTGTTAAAAATGGACTGGAGGGGAAGGAAAATGGAAAAGGGAGAGAAAGACTCAAAGAATTAGTGTTTTACCTTAAATCGTAAGAAAACAAGATGATTTCCTTTTCTAGTAAAAGATGCTTGTGTTTCTATTGATAGTTTTATTTTTTCTGACTTGTGATACTTAAGGCTTGATATATTTTCTGATGTCTTTAAAATACAAAGTACATATTTCCATAATGTATACTAGGACATAAGTCCTTTATTTTCATTTTCAGTAAACTGTAATATTAATAACAAATGTTAAGAGATTAAGTAGCATACCTTTCTTAAAGGCATGATTAGAAGGAGGTAAGGAATGTCAAAATTGCCAACTCATTGCACCCTTTCGTTGTTTCTGTTCCCATCATAGCCATTTCCGTTTTCATAGACTTTTCATTGATATGGGGTGAAATTAGCTTTGGAAAAGACTAACCCAAGAGTGTGAAATTATGTATATTTTCCTATGACAGCCTTTAAAGAAAATTTGAAATTTGGTTTTATAAAATGGTAGAAGTTATAGTTCAGTTTTACGTGGAACTGAATAAAATAAATTTTGATTTGGTTTGTTCATTTTCTAAAAGATGTAGGCTTGATTCCAGTCCAGGCTGCATAATGAAATATTTTTTGTTTTTCTGAACATCACTTAGGGGGTGGGAACACTAGAAAAGTAATTTAGTTAATATATTTTAGTTCAGGTCTCATTTACCTTTTTTTATGGTAAAATACACATAACATAAAATTTAACATTTTAACCATTTTTAACTGTACAATTCAGTGACATGAAGTACATTCATGATGGGGTGGTGAGAGGAATCGTCAGATGATAGGGTGAGTTTCCTGAAATATGTGGTTGATTTGTAGTACATAGAATCAAGAATTAAATATATAAGGTTTTAAATTTCAAAATTAATATTTTTGGAAGCTCAAATGCTTAACAAACAGCCTGATGAAAATATACTGGGGGTGCTAAAAAAATGTATACACATGACTTGTATTCACCTTTTATTATCGGTAAATATTAGTATTACAATTTTAATACAGTTTTTTCCTTTCTTAAAATGTGTATACATTTTTTTGGCACGCTCTGTATGAACTATTAAATTGCATGAATAAAATTAACAGAGTTTTAATAGCACCTTTTAAAAAAAGTAACATTTCTCTGTAATCCATACCCTAATTTGAATATCAAATATATACAAGTAAACATAAGCCAGTACCATATTGGAGAATATTCTTCAGTTCTTTCCCTAATTCCTATTATTGTCCCTCTTCCAACTAAAACGTTAGGGAGGGATCAGGTTATTTATACTTAATGTAATATGCATGAGCCAATAAAGCTATAGATGGAAACACTGGAAAAGTTAACTTAAAATTATATAATACTGATTTTTAAAAAGTGAATAAACCTTGTTGGATAGTCTTCTTAAAGGTACTATATAGGAATGTTAAATTATCTGTACAGCAAAACAAGGATGACAAGGATTACTTACAATGTTCTCAGGTCTTTTATACATGGAAATACTATAATGAAAAACTATGTGAGTTGTTTGTAAAAGCTAACATTAAAGTTTATTTTTATTTACGTAGATAGCAAGAGAATGTGGAATTAAAAACGGCCCTCAAGTTTGCTTATTGATGCATCAAATCTCATATGTTTCTCATGGCATCAGAAATGCCTACTTTCATATTCAGTATCTAAGTTCAGTTTTCTTAATTCTGCGATTCAGCATCAGTGATTTTTCATAGGGCATAATAATTTGTGTATATGTTTTTTTCTCCTGTGAAGAAAACAATCACTTATGAAAGAGTGACTCATTCTTGTGCCGTAAAAACTTATATTTCTAATAAGTTAGTTTTAATTCCCAGATGTTTTATGAAGAACAAAGATAACAAGTAAGAAATCAACTTTGGGACTTATGCCATCTAGAATGAATGATTTGTTATGTTACCTCATAAGATTTTAATATACTTTGATGGGATTCCATTGGATTTTCCTGTCTTGTTCTTTTTGTTTTTCATCAGACTTCATTAGTAGCTAATATTATGATCCATTTGGCATATCTGTTTAGCTGCGGGCTTTCTGGCGTTGCAGTAGTACATGATTTAACAGGAGAGCAATTTTTAGAAATAGAGTTTTTCAGCTGAGAGTTGCTATAGTAGCATGTATTTCATTTGAGATTTTTCTCTCAACTGAAACTTAAACTAATGATTATTTAATCATCAGTAGGCAGTGCATCAAAAGATTGACTTTGTTGTATGCTTATTTGGTAGTTATATAAATAACTGAACTGTGGGTATATTTTTTCATCACTTCATAAGCTGATACTTGAAAACTGGGTGATATTGATGCTAGTTCTTTATGAACTATGACAATTTTAATTATCTGTAAAAGAGCTAGGTTATATGGTACTTCCCATAGTGTGATCATCTAGGGTAAAGGCCAAAACCAGTTTAGTTATATTGTCTTAATACATTATTTACTCTTCTTGTGGCTTTATTTAGTTCTACTTTGAAAAATAATTCCATGTTAGTCTTCAAGTTTTAAACAATCTTAAGTAATTTTGAAAATGTATAGAATTAACTTCTTTATTTTATTCCTCTAACAAATTATAGTGAACAATTTTAGCACCATAATAATGCAATATACAAATGGTAATTAATAGTAGAAGAGGCAGCATTCAGAAAGTTGCTTCTAGCTAGGGTGTCACTGTGGACCAGAAAAAGACAAGCATATGAATTCTTTTTTTCCCCCTGATTTATCATGGTTTTAAAATAAAGCATTTAGCTGGCCTAATGGCTCAGTTGGTTAAAAACTCGCTCAAGCTCTGAGCAACAGGGTCGCCGGTTCGATACCCAGCCCAAGCTGAGCTGCCAACAGGTGGCAGGATGGCTCAGCTAAAAAATAAAAAAAAATTTAAAAATTAAAAATAAAATACAGCATTCTTTGTCTCTTGATGCTAATCAAATGTTTATAGATTGTAGGCTAGCTTTTCTATTTTTACTCTAAATATAACAACTATTTATTGATTACATGGAGAGGTGGCTTAGGGACCTACTTTTTTATTATATGTAATTCTAATGTACTTGATTATCCAGTTTTAGACCAGAAGTATAATAAATGTAGCAAATTAGAAGTGGGGAAATAGACTACTGCAAGGAGAAATTCTTACAGGAATGAGAACTGACAGGTGACTTAGTGCAGAGAAAGTAGAGTATAGAGAGCAAAAAGTGAGATGGGAAAATGGAGAGAAATAACTAAAAAAACTCTTGGTCGACTTCGTTGATATAGCTAACACAGAAGCCACAGCCTTCCAGAGGGCCATTTTGGAATTATGACAAATTATGGTAATTGTCCCAATAATTATTCTATATTACCAGATAAAGATGAAATTAAGTTTCATATATTATGTTTTAAAAGACAGGAAAGTTTATAACACTGGGAACATTTCCTTTCAAAGTGACTACAATAAGAAATGCTTTTATATTTAAGTGGTATTTGGGAATTTGGATGTTCTGAAATACTTATTCTACCAGTTTACAATAATGGTTGTATTCTAAATATCAGTCATAACTTGACATCTCCCATCTTATTATCAGTTATCAATCACTGTTTAATAAAATCCTGTCTCTTCTCTTCTCTTGACAATGTATTTAAGAGGTCTAGCTTTCCACTGTGATATTTTTTCCAAAGGAATGTTTAAAACAGAAGAGTCTTTAGCATGCTTGAATACTTAAATTTTGATTTGGAAGAGTTGTTGGAAAGGGAAAGAAAGGCCAATAATAACAGATAAAAGGGAAAAGTTAAGAGTGGCATATCTGAGCAGAGTATCCAGAGTGTATAGAGAGGGGTTAGGTAGGGTTCAGTGCGTGGATGATAAGCTTAATTTACACAGGAGTATACGTGCCCTTCTATTACAGCAGGAGGGAAGAAGTACAAGCCTTGTGTTTGCTGGCTGGTTTGGAGATTTGGTAGTGGGAGATGAGGAAATTCCTGTCTGATTTTAATTTTCTCTTTGAGGCCATCTACTGAGAGTGAAGGGGAGAAGTTGATTCAGTGTCAAAGTTTAATGGTGATCTTCTGAAAAAGCCACTGTGAAAAATGGGCTTTTTTCTAATTGTGTTGAAGAGCTAGTTCAGCTTATGAGTTTATAGTGTAACCATTTGCAAAATTTAGTGGCCTTTCTATAATAACATGGCAACCAGGGCATAGGACCAGTGAAGGGAGATGACTGACTCCATTCAGCTTAAATTATACTAAAGTAGTATTATTGGATTTGATCATTATAGATAGTGGACCGAAGCAGAAAAGGAATGGCTTTACTTCATTATTACATTAATTTTCAGCCGTCATATTAAATAATTGACATTTTAAATCTCTGAATTTCAATACTGTTATATACTATTTTTAAACAGTGGTTAATAACATTAAAAGTAATATTCCTGGAATATTCTTGAAAAAAATGTTGTACAAGCAGAGCTCCTGAATGAAAGCAGCTTGTTATTGATGTTTTTAGAAGGTTAAATCTGTATCAGTCACCTTTCAATCAGAGAAACAGAACTACACAGACACAGGTTTCTTACAGGGATTTGACCTTATGAAATTGTGGGAGTTCATTAAGCCGTCTCTTCAACGCTTTTGTGTTTGTATCTGGTGTTGGAGCTTGAAGTCCAAAGGGCAGGCGCTTGGGAGGGAAAATGAATGTGAAGGGGGGAGAACAAGAACTAGCTGGAACCCAGTCATGAGCTGGAGCTGTCAAGGATGGACAGAAACACACGTCTGTTCTTATATTGCCTCTGACCTTGGTGGTATGGATATCCCCGAGACTAGGCCAAGAGCTAAGTGCACACATCTGGCCTGGAAGTTGGAGAAGCGGAAGGAGGATAGAGGGAAAGGTAGAGTAGGTGCAGACTCAGCTGCCACCTTCTATCAGGAGATGAACCAGCAGTTAAGTGACAATGTCTGCCAGCTATAAAATGGCTGCTGCTTTGTTTCTATTCTCCGAGCCTTCTGTAAGAATCCCTCTTGCTGTCTACCCTAACCATAACACAGAGAAGGGAATTCTGGTAATGTATGTTAGACTAGTCAAACTGACAAAGTGACCACAACCCATGCCTTGTTACCTTGGCACATCTCCTTAAACTATATTTTATCATCAAATAAAGAAAATGAAGTCAGGCTTCTGTCTAACATGATGTAACTATCCCACATACAACCAAAAGCGTGCTAACCCTTTCCCCAGACTAAAACATAAAGCTACTATTAATATATTTTGTATTAAATGGTAAGGGGATAAGAGAGGGAAAGAAAAAAAATTTGTTAATATTTAAATGTATATTTGCATATACATGCTCATGTAAAATATTAAAGGGATATGATAACTATTACAGCATTATAATAATTTCTGAAACTGGTTATATGGTTTTAGCTAGTATTTATAACTGCTTTCTTCTTTTACTCATTCTTCACTTTTTTTTTTTTTTTTGAGGGCAGTGTCACTGGCCCTCATATGTGGGACCGAACCGGGGCTGCTGGCTTCCCAAGCCAGCGCTTAACCACTGCGCCACTCGGCTGGCCCCTTTCTTTTACTCATCTTTTACACATTTGCTCTTAGCAGAACCTTAGCTGCTGAAGGTCTGGGCCATTTATTAGCAGTCCTGCCTTAATGGAGTTGTAGTTTATCATTGACTTCAATCACAGGCCATAAGAATAGTAAGAGGTGCCCTAAAAGATCTCCTACATTGAAGATGTATTTTCTCCTATCTCCATTGTGTAATAGCAACCCAGTTTGCCCTTGACAGTCAGAATCAGTTACTCCAACCAACACAGCTGCTCCCTTCTTTGCCTTTTTTTTTTCCTATACAGTTTGCTCCCATGTCTTTTCTTTTCTTTTCTTCTTCTTCTTATTATTGGTTACAGATATACAAAACAATGCAATAGTTATCTTTTTCACCCCTTACAGAATGAAGAGCCAGAGTGGCCAGGTAGCAGTTTCAACTTAGAGTTCAATGAGTCATTGTTGTATCCCTTGGTAAAAGTATTCCTCCCTTTGGAACTAAGACCTTCAGACCAGTAGGGCCTGAAGTCTCAGATGGGAGGCAAAAATTTGCTAGTATGTCAAAAAGGGCAATAGTGAGATGGGTCACTTCTATTTTTTTTTACCCCTAGATTCCCAGACCTGTGAATCCTGGCTGTGGAAGAGACAATATCATAGTTTGGATACTGATTTAGAGTATATATACTTCATCCTCGAGAATATTGCCCTAGTCCCACAATATGTCACCTAGCCAGCACTTGTAATTAAATCTTGAAAAGGCCAGTTCACTGTTCTGTCCAGCCAGCTCCTTCAGTATGATGGGAACATGGTGAATTAAATGGGGGTGGGCCATTGTCTGGTGGTCTTCTTCACCTCCTTTCCTCCAGCAAGTTTTTTTCTCACTTTGTCCCCTCGACTTACTACAGCCTCCACTATCTGTTAACAATCTGTACATTATAAAATGTTCATTCTATAATGTTTATTATTGTTGCCAAATATAGGAAGATGGTGGGTTAAAGGTCATAGAAGATGTGTACATGACCGATAAATTTAAAACATTTTGATCTACCTCAAAGAGAAGATAATGGGAAAAACGCAAATAAGTAGAGGGTATAGGATCAGGGAGTTATAGTTATTATTCTTGGATAGATGAGTATCATATTTTCTTTCAGCTGTGTTGAAGAATCTTTCAGACTTAATTAGCAAGGTTGTCTACCCTATTTAATTCAAACAGTATGAATAAATCAAAGAAGTTTGACAACATCCATGAACATAGCTGTAAAGAATAGAAATACTATCTTCCACGTACAGAAGATTTGATTTGAATTGAATACATTTCCTGATCAATTATGAATTGATTTTAATAGTAATGTTTTTATTATAATGTATCATAAAAAGGCACAGTTTTATGTATAAAAGTACATATTCTTCTCTTACTAATATGTTCTAGATCAGATAAATGCCTATTAGATACCTGTGTTTTCTTGGATAAGTACCTTAACCCAATTGGGTATGTTTGTGCTAGATGAAATTTAAGTTTTCTGCAAATTCTCTATTCTGCTTCAAAGACTATGTTCAAAGAATACCCTTTCTGTTTTTCAAAGGTGGTCTCTTAAGTGAGAGAGGCTTACTATATACCATATACTCTTCAATTTTATAGTTGATTCAACCTGTATTTGATTCCTTGTTCTGTCTCTTAATAGCTATGTGATTTTGATTGTTATTCAGTTTCTCTTAGCCTCAGCCTTTTAATCTGTACAAATGAGAATGACAATTCCTATGTTGGAGGGATATTTGGATAGCAGAGTACTTAACCTAGCACATAGTTGGTCATTATTATGAAAAAGATTAGTGACCACTTATGATATTTTTCAAAATATAATATATTATGGTTGAGATACAGGTTTGAAGTTAAAATAAGAATTTGTAAGTTAGAGCAATTTACATAAATAGACAAACCTGAGAGAATAGACAGATTACCATGATTAATATGGAGAAAGAGAAGATAAAATGAAATTCCTAGTATGGACAAGGAAGCTAATATGCTCTGAGAAATACCTAACTAATAATAACCTTTTTACCTGATTCAATAATAATCTTTTAGAAATTTTTTTCTGCTTACATTTTGTTTCATTTTCTCTTTTTTCTTTCTAGTTTTTAAAGGTGGAAATTGGCATCATGGATGGTTTTTTTCATGTTTCCTAGTACTGCTTTACAACATCCTAATATTTTCATATGTTGTATTTTTTCTTTTTTTTTTGCAGTTCAAAATACTTTCTATTGGATTGTCGGAAAAGTCATTACGTATTTTTTCTATGTTTCTAATTGCAAAAATGCGTCATGACTTTTCCAACAACCCAATAATTTTCTCTTTTATTTCTTTGTTGATACATGGGTTGTTTGGAGGTGTGGAGAAGGCACCTGGAGATATAGTTGAAAAATGTTTTATGTTCTATACAGAATATATACTAATTTTAAAGTAAAAGTAGTTCTTAACCTCTCTGTGGTTCAGTTTCCTCATCTATTAAGTGGAAGTGAGAACAGTCCTCTCTTCATAGGAATATAAAGCAATCAAATTGCATAGAATTGCACATAGTAATTACTCAGTAAACTTTAGCTGTGATGATGATGTTGATGATAATGACCATGTTGATGATGACAATGATGACTGATTGACCCTTGAAGGTCAAGCTTAAACTTCAATCAGGTTTTCTTTTTCTTCTTTTTTAATGTAAGAGTTTTATCATAGAACTCAGATATGACTTCAGTGTGCTACAGTATAATTAAATCTTAAGTACTATCTTCTACTTCCCATTACTGTTATTTTGATTTTTCAGTTTATGGGAAAAACAGATGGAGACTATTACACTCTGGATGACATGTTTGTCTCCAAAGCAGCTGAGAGAGAACGTTTTGGTGAAGAGGAAGAGAACCAGAGGAAAAAAGCTATTGCTGAACACCGGAGTCTTGCTGCACAAATGGACAAATGTCTATATTGTTTTGACAGCTCTCAATTTCCCAAGCACCTTATTGTTGCTATAGGTATTAAGGTAAGAAATAGAGCATTTATTGCCCTAAGGAAATGATTTAGTGGTATATGTAGATCTGCCTCTTTCTTCATACTCATAAGATTCCTAATGAATCTTTCTCCTCTTATTCTATGTTTCAAATATTTTTCCTTTCTAGGTTCCCATGATTCTTAAAATCTTCTCTAGAGTGAGTAGAAATATTTTGCATGATTCTGCTCTTTAGAGAGACCGATTGGATAGTGGTTAAGGCCCCGGACTTTGGAGACAGGCTACCTGAATTTGGATTCTGGCCCTGCCATTTACAAGCTGTGAAACCTTATTTTCATGATTGGCACTGAGTCTCAGTATTAAAATCACTTTTGAGATACTCAGTCGAAAATAGCTTTTGCTTCTCTTACTTTCTCAAAGTACCTATTTATTTCTTCATAGAATATCTCATAATTTGGAGAAGTTTACTGTATTTTGTTTTACTTGTTTATTTGGTCTCTTCCCCAATAGTCTGTAAGTTCCACAAAGACATAGATAACTTTTACTCATCATTGTATGCCAAGCATGCCTGTTTACAGTCATTTATTCCAACAAATATTAATCATCACTTGTTTAATAGTCACTAATAATAGTCATTTATTTCAATAAATACTTGGTGATTTAATTCTTAATGTTAAATTAATCATTATTATGTGTCTGATATATGTTAGACCCTAATTAGTCACTGGGGAAAGTAGAGACTCTGATATATTTGTGTATTCTAGTGAAATGGTGCAGAAAATAAGCTAAGTAATAATTTTTCTGATTTACGAAAGTGTTACTACTTGTCATAAAACCGGTAAAGCAAGAAAATAGAGTAAAATGATGGGAGAGTATTTTTTGAGAAGGTGATCAAGAAGGCTTCCTAAAGAAATGAAAGATGAGAAGGAGCAAGCAACATGAAGATATGAATAAATAATGTTTCAGGAAGGGGCATCAGTGAGTGAAAAGCCTTGATGATGAAATTAACCTGGCATTCATGGAACAGAAAGAAGACTAATGTAGCTGGAGTGGAATATATGAGAAAAAGTGATGCGAGAGGAAGTTGAATGAATGAATGCTAGTTATAGGAAGTCATAGTTTTGGGAACATACCCTTTTCTTAATTAATTTGTTTATTTTGTGTGTTCACTTGTACACACCCCTTGTAGCCAAAGAATTAGCTTTTCCTTTCCAACTCTGATCTTTAATGTCTTTAGGTTGTGTTAAGATAGTCAATTTATCAGTTTGGTTTTTGGTTTCTTTATTCTTTTACCCCTCTTTTTCTTCTTCCTTTCCTTCCATACTTTATGAAAAAAAAATGTAAAAATTTCATTCAAAATGTAATAAAGTAAAAAAAACAAAAACGCTTAAACAAATAACTTGTATTAATTTTTCTAAGTCCTTTTCTAGACCTTTATATACACATTTAGATTTTTATATTAATAATTATTACATTGTGTATAAATATTTCATTTCCCTTTAGTCTGATTCCCTCCCTTTAAAAAAATATATGAAGAAATTAACCATAAGTTTTTCCTATGATGCTTTAGGAGAAGTTTGGGTGTTTTTCAATAACTTCATTTTCCATAGTGCACTGAAGACAGGCTGGGTCCAGGGAGGCGCAGAGGGTTAAGTGTTAGACCTTTAGTTAGCCTCCTGCCTTGTAGGTTCATCCCAAAGTAGGCATTTCTCATTCACTGGTGAAAGGAAACTGTTGGCCAGTAAAGAGACATTTTCTATTTTTTTTTTTTTAACTCATTCTGCTATCATATACATTCCTTTTCCCATTCCTCTCAGCTTTCCCCTTCTGCTGTAAAGGTAATCCATATTTTCCAATTAGTCATTTCAAGTGGTATTAAATTCTCTTTGCCTTTAACTTAACTGAGAGTTGGCTGATTTGTTTTTCCCTCTTCAACTAGCTTTTTCATTCTGGTTCATTTTAAAACCATTTGAGTCTCTCCTTTCTCCACCTATGCTTTAATATGCTATCTTTGTTTTAAAAACTACCATCTACCCTCATCCTTTCATCTGTGAATATTTTAATATAGAAATATTTGAAATATTGATTGGGAGGAATTTCATCCATTTCCTACAGCATCTGACTGCCTGTCTCATCAATTGTAGTTAATAGGGTATTTTATTAATCTGAACAAACAATAACAAATTATTCCTTTTAGTTGTTACCTAAGTTAACTATATTTGATTATGAGTTTCTAAGAAATTACTTTGCCATTAAGTAGAAATGATAAGTAGTTTTTCAAAGCAATTCAGTAATTCTCACTCAGCTTGAATTTCTAATATTTGAAGTTAATGTCTTAAATCCATATGTATTAATGAAACTGTATTAGTACTTGTTAGAGTCAGACAGTGAAATAACTTTCTGGTCATCAGCTGTCCCTGCCTCTTCCTCCTTTTTTAAAAATAAAAGTAATCTGGCCACTTCCTTGTCTTAACACAGAGCTTTACTTTTTGTTTTAAAAAGGTAGGCAGTTTTTTAGAACAGTTTTAGATTTAGGGAAAAATTGAGAGGACAGTGCAGAGTTCCATACACCCCAAACCCAGCTTCCTCTGTTGTTAACATCTTACATTAGCGCAGTAAATTTGTCAGAATTAATGAGTCAGTACGGATTTTGTTTTTAATTGTGAATATGGTTGTAATTTTACTATAAATTTAGGTAAATATCCATATCTACTCCTAGTGTCCTTTCTCAGCAAAGTTTTAAAAATTTGCCTTATTTTCTTAAATAATCATTGTCTGCCATATGAAATATTTTTAGCTAAAACCTAACAAAAAAAACAAACAAAATAAGATCAAGCCTCTGCAGAACATTACTTATGCTCCTATGAACACATTTAGTCTCTACATACATATTAGTGGACCCTTTTTTAAAAAGACAGTTTATAATGGAAAAATAGCACCAACTTGTAGGTAATACATGTGTGTAAATGAATAGAACTTAACCAGAACAGTGAAGCCATACAGAAGTTATTTCCTTTCTCTTTTAGTTGGATTAATTCTCTTCTCTCAGCCAATGAGAGAAGGGAGGCCTGAATTACTAGGCATCAGTTAGATTTCTCTGCTATTACCAGGCCATGTTTTGTTTTGTTTTTAAATCCTTGCAAAAATTATATTCTTTCAAAGGCTTTGAAAGCATATAGCCATTCTGCCCTTCGGTTAAGCTTAATCTTTGGCATAAAACAGTTAAAATTAAGACTTGTGCTATTAATTTTCAATTTATTAAAAGATGTTCTCCTGGCTTTTATAATATTTTAAAAATATTAAATATCTTTAAAATATTAAAATTAAATACATTGCTTATAAACAAGTATACTTTATTAAATGTTAGCCACCTTTCCTTACTAGGGGTTCATCTGTTGCAACCAAGAATAAATAGCAATAGCATTTCATTTTTTTTCCAATTTTTTCCCCATAGGTTTATCTATGTTTACCCAACTTTCGATCTCTTACTGAGGGGCACTGCCTGATTGTTCCTTTGCAGCACCATAGAGCAGCTACCTTATTGGATGAAGACATCTGGGAGGAAATTCAGGTCAGCATGATAATGCTCATTATCATTGTAACACTCATTAGCAATTTTTACCAACTATTGTGACAAATTCCAACAGGTTTTATACCTTTGTCAAGTGATTTTACTTTCTGAACTTAAACACCTGTATACATTTCCATAGTGTGTATATCTACGTACCATGATATTTTCATCATGATCCCTTATAGATTCCATGTTTGGAAAGCTTTAAAGAAAATTTTTTTATTGAGATATAATTGACATATAGCATTATATTGACTTTAGGTGTACTCCTGAAAGCTTTTGTCTACTAAATAAGCTGTGACAAAATAATAGTTATTTTTATTTTAAAAAATCAGTGTAAGTTTTCTAATCTTTGCTTTTGTGGAACATGAGATAATCATTCTTACCACAGTAAGCTAATAAATTATGGCCAAAAGGAGACTTATTTTCAGATAATAAAAAAAATTTTGGAAGTTAGAGAATCATTTATATTCTGCAGTTGTTATATTTTTCTGTAATGGAATTGGTCCTCTCTGGCGCTGTGATTTTGTGGTGATTTTGTTACCAGCTTTCATTTCTCCACTTTTCCCTTTATAACCTGGCCCAGAGTTTGGATTCACAGATTTTATTTTATTTTTATGTGTGTGTGTGTGTGTCTGATTTTCAAAAAATTGGAGGAAGGCACAGTATGGGTGAAATTGCTCCTGAATTATTTCAAGACTTCATAATGACCCAAAAAAGAAAGAATGAATGAAAACTCTTGTGTTTTTAATACTCGACAACTGAATAAGTGTTACAGTGACTCTTAGATAGAAAAATGTGAAAATTGTAAGATTTCAAAAGAGACTGAATGAGTCTGTGCATCATGCTGATAAAGATGCTAAAAGGGGAGAAATTTTGACTGTATCCAATGAAACTCAGTCTCATTCTCCCTGTAATATTTAAATTTATGCTGTGAAAGTCTAAGTGCAGACGGGTAAGAATGTGAACAAATACAGAGGGCGTCAAGAAAATATATACACATTTTAAGAAAGGAAAACTGTATTGAATGTAATACTCAATATATACTGATAACAAAAGATGAATACAAGTCATGTTTGACCTCTGCAATTACAAGAGGTGCTCAAAGTGTTTACCATAAGCTTCCAGACACTTCTGATTACGGTGAACTACTGTTTGAGTAACGTTAACCAAAGTGTCCCCACTTGTATACATTTTTTTGGTTTTGGCACCCCCAGTATATTTGATGTGAATTTTTTTTCCGTAGTAGTGGTGGATACCAGCGCAGTAAAGAATTATTTATTTATTTATTTTTAGAGGTTAGTTTCACTGGCCCTCATATGTGGGATCCGAACCAGGGCCGCTGGCGTCCCAAGCCAGATCTTTATTTTTTTAGCTGAGCCATCCTGCCACCTATTGGCCGCTCAGCGGCAACTCAGCTCAGGCTGGCCTCGAGCCGCTGTTGCTCAGAGCTCAGCTCGCACTCTTGAGCGAGCTCTTAACCAACTGAGCCACTCGGCCGGCCCTTCAAGCCAGCTCTTAACCACCGCGCCACTGGGCCAGCCCAGTGCAGTAGAAAATTTAAAGTAGAAAGTATGCAACTTTGGTTTTCAGAATTATTTTAAGACTTTTCTGAAATGCCTTTTAAAAATTTATACATGCAAAACTGATTTAACTTAGAGCAAACTACAATGCCAAAAAGATTTTAAGTAATACAGGAATCTGGTCTGTGTGTTTTATATTTTTGTAAGAAATTAAGCTACTTAATGAAAAACATTGAGATGGATAAAGAAGAAATTTATTCTGTACAACATATATTGAGTACACGAGTTGATCAGGTAATACATGGGTTGTGAGAAATGCAGAGACAGAGTCAGTCATTAATTTTGCCCAAAGATACAGTATATTCTAGTACAGGTTACATTATAGTTTATCAGATTTTGTAAGCCGGATGCATTATGGAAAACTGAATGAGGGAGGAAAAGCCAAATTGTTTTATGCAAATAATAGCTCTCTTTGTGAAAGAAAAAAAAATGTTAGAAGTTGTAAATTACCGTAAGATAGTGAGTGAATAAAATATCTGAATTCTGGCTTATTTAAAGAAATGTAGCTTTTTTGGATTTTTGTTTTTACTTTAAAATATGTATAAAAACTCAAATTAATTATGCCCTGGTAAATATCCTTATGGTCGTTCAGCTCTTTTAGAGAATATATTTTAAAAAAGGATTAGACTTAGGCAAAATATATTGTTTGCAAATACAGGAGCCATTTCTTTCAAGTGATTTTTATCACCATCCTCTAGTAACATTTAATGAATTTTATATTTTATATTTAATAGAAAATGCAAAGATAAGTTTCAACAGAGCATCTGGGAATAATCACAAAATTTGAATGAATAAGATCCAAAGTTTTAGTTTTTTAAAATATATAGTGAAACTCTGTCTCCTTTAAATGTATTCTTACCAGTTTGACAAATATGCTTGAACATATGTTATAGTCAGACACTGTAGGTCCATTTTTAAAATACCCCAAATTAGCACTATGGTGGTAGGGTGGTTGATACTTAACTGCGGTGGGCTTCATTGTAGATTGATATGATGGGGCCATTTCACTGGGAACCTCCATTGTTGGTACCTTTAAGTCTTTTTCTTGGGGCCAGTGAGAATCTCTAAAAAGACTCTTTTAATCTTTGGGGCCTAGAGTATCTAAGTCACTTACCAATGTTCTGGAAGCTGAGGTGGGGATTAAGGCTGGGGTGCCCCAATGTTTAACATTTGAGAACATTAAGTAACACTTTCTAGAATGCCCCTGTTTTCAGACTATACTCTCAACTGTCTGGTTTTCCCAGCCCAGCACTCTTCTCCAGAAGATAATCCTATAGTGTCTGCTGGTGTGGAGAAGTGGTGGGGGTTGACATGTTCATTGCTTTTTGTTTGTTTGTTTTTTTGAAGCTGAGCCACCCTGCTACCTTTGGCAGCTCAGCTTGGGCTAGGCATCAAACTGCTGTTGCTCAGAGCTCAGGTCGCAATCTTAAGCAAGCTCTTAACCAACTGAGCCTCTGGGCCGGCCCTCTGTTAATTGCTTTTTCAAAAGTCTTGCAGCATGCCATCTGTTTTTCACCACACCTTCACATTTACTTCCATAACTATTGGTGCTGCCAGTTCCTGAGCCTTTTAAGGAATGCAGTGTGGCACAGCTTTCTTCTTTACTGTCCCCAAACCCCTTGTCCCCACCTTGCCCAGGTGTGAACCAGCTTTCTCTTGTTTAAGTCAGAAACACGGGGTGATCTGATGTTTCAGTGTATTTTGTCTCATTCTCTTTGTTTTAGTAGGTTTGTGCTATTTTAAAAATTTTGTTAATGTCATTTTTGAAGGGTCACTCCATGAAGGGTATAGAGTTAAAAGTGTATGTTCTGTCCTACTTCATAGCATTTATCTTGGATAACTTCATCTTTAGTTAGACATGTTCTATTTAGAAACTTCAAATAAATTATAGTGTTAATATTCAATCAACCTTAAGTAGCTTGATACTTTTTAAGGAAAATACATTCATTTTCGTTTCAAAATTGTTTATTCATATTTACTTGACTTTTTGTAATGTGACTTGATGCATATTAAGAATTATAACACCCTATAGTATAGTTTACTTAAATATGTCAGGTGTGTTAACTAAATGAGGGATGCGGTTAAGTGAATAATCATAGATTAGAAATATGGGAAACAGTGATTACCCAAAGGATGAAGTGTTGTCTACTAGGAATATGGGAATTTTGTGTCATCCTCATAACATGGGATCTGTATAGCTCTCTGAAGCATAAAATAGCTTTGGTATCTTATGATATTGAACTAAAAAACTCTTCATTATTGTCATACAACTTTTAAAAAATGAACATTATTTAAATATGTATATCGTATTTGTTATATTGAGCTTGAAGGAAATCCTGCTTTAATGAAGTTGATAACCTCAAATTATACCATTATTTGTTTGTTTGTTTGTTTGTTTGTTTGTTTATTTTAGCTGAGCCATCCTGCCACCTCTTTGCAGCTTGGCTGCGGCTCAGCTCGTGCTTGGCATCGAACTGCTGTTACTCAGAGCTCAGCTCACACTCTTGAGCGAACTCTTAACCAACTGAGCCACTCGGCATGCCCCAAACTCATCACATTTTTAAATTCAAGTCGTTTATATTCATAGAAGAGAAGTACTTAAATGTGTCTTGAAGCTATTAGTATGATGTTTATATATTTTATAATATTGAACTATTTTTGCATCATTACTGATTTAGTACTTTTGAGTTTTCATTTATAATCTATGACATCTTGAGTCTGTCTTCACTCTTGTCCAGATAGAATTTAGAATAATCATCCAACAGTTACATCAGGAAAGGTTTATAAACAAACATGAAGGAAGGAACTTTGTGAGATAATCTTTGGATTATGTAAATTTTTATTGTTGTTGTTGCTGCATTTTATCCCCTGTTCCCCATCTTTAAAAAATTTTAGTTTTCGGGCCTGCTGAGTGGCACGGTGGTTAAGCGCTGGCCTGGGAAGCCAGCGGCCCTGGTTCTGTCCCACATATGAGGGCCAGTGACACTGCCCTCAAAAAAAAAAAAAGTTTAGTTTTCAAATATATAGTTCCACCCTAGTAGTCATTTTCTTTTTCTATTAAAAGAAAATGAGTAGAGGGAACAATAGGGTTAACTGTTGTCACTTTCTGGTTCATCAGCAGCTTCAGTCATATCACTGATGTCAGTTAATTGCCCATCTTAGTATTCTTCACTGCTGTTGCAAATAAAACCTAACTCACAGTACCTTGAGACAGCAAAAATTTCTTGTATGGTAGTCTAGTGTAGGTTGGACAGATAGTTCTTCAAGGCAGATTGCCTCTAAGCAATAATTCAGGCATCCAGGCTCCTTCAGTGATAAGGCTGTCCTGCGGTGGAGTCTTTCTCTTTCCTCCCCTGGGATGGAAGAAAATGGACATGAGAAGGCACACTACCTCTTAGCTGCTTCAACTCACATGTGACCTATCATTTTTACATACATTTATTACTCAGGACTAAATATGGCCCCACCTAAGTCTCAGAGAGGCGGGGAAATTTGGTCTTCTTGTTTGCCCAGGAAGAGGAAAATGAAACAGTTTAGTTAACATAGTCTTTTTTAGGAAAGGTTTTTATCTGCAGAAATCAGATTTGGGGTATGGCAACTATAAAATTTGAATGATCAATTTTATCATTTAGATATCTAAACCAGTAGTTTATATTTTATTATTTTTTTATCATAATTTAGCCCCAATTGTTCGTGTGCTGTTTCTAGTAATGTGATTTTGAAAGTGTAATACTTAAGTCAGAGAATTTTTAAAAGAGGAAATCATCTATAATGATTTATCTAACAATCACCTATAATGAGATTATAGATGGAAAGTCTGCATTCCCTTACATTCTTAGCCAAGATTTTGAATTTAACAACAAATTGAGTGTCTAAAGTAAAGAGACTATGTTCACCTTACGTAAATTAAAAGTGAATCCCATATCTGTTGCTTACTGGGTACCTTTCTAGTTTACCTCAAATTATAATTACTTGATTTCTTTTTTTTTTCTAACTTGCTCTTATTTTATAAAATGAGTGGAAAACAAAAATAAGTGACCAGTGGAGACTTGGTGGGAAACCAGAACATCCATTATCCCCTACCTGTCAGTAATAAGTAGCCTCTTACCTTTTTGGGTGTCAACAGGCTGAGTGGGGAACCTGGACTTCTGTCTCCATATGGTACTAACTAGGCAATGGCTCAACAGTTACTTGGTTGAATTTCCAGGGAATTATACTGAGTGAAGAATGCCAACCCCACAAAATTACGTGATTTTATTTATATAAGTCTTTTAATTTTATTTTTTTAATTTAAATATAGTTGGTATACAATCTTATATTGATTATATTAGTTTCCAGGGTACAGTATAGTGATTTGACATTTCTATACTTCACAATGTATAAAATTCTAGTAATCATCTGTCACTGTCTAAACTTATCACAATATTGTTGACTATAATCCCCTTCCCTTCTTCAACCATCCCCTTACCTTATCCCTTCAGGTAACCATCCCTTTGGTCTCTGTTTCTTTGAGTCTGTTTTTGTTTTGTTTGTGTTTTAAATAACAGTCTTGAAATAACAAAATTTAAAAAAATGAACAGATTGGTGGTTGCCAAGGTTTAAGAAGCGGGGTGGGAGTGAGTGTGGCTCTAAAAGGGCAACAGGAGGGCTCCTTATGGGTTGGGATTGCTCTGGATCTTAACTGTATCAATATTAATATCATGGTATGTGTGGTTTTGTAAGATATAACCATTGGGGGAAACTGAGTTAAGGATGAACGGGATCATTCTGTATTATTTCTACATGTGATATAATCACAGTAAACATTTCAATTAAAATATTAAAAAGTTAGACATGAAGCTGACAAATCTAAACAAAAAAGTATTTCATCCTCCTACTTATGCAAATATACTTACATAACACTGTACGAGACCAAGTTTGATTGTAATTCCCAGACACCATGGAGGCTCACACATGGTGGTGTGGGTAGAGTTAGTTGGCTTTTGGCTCCTGGTCTGCAGCCTACCCCCTCTTTCTTCCAACCCCTGGCTTCATCCTGTACTACAAGGGATTTCCTGTGGATACACATAAACATCTTGGATCCCACGTCTAAGCTCCATCCAACCACCCTCTACAAACAACTACCCCTTAGGACTAGGTGTATGAAATAAATAAATAAATAAATAATGAGTATATAAATAAGAAAATAAATAAGTACAAATGGGGATTTTACAATAAGGATGAGCTCTTTGGGAGCAAACACTTACTTTTCAACTTTAGTATATTCAGTTTTTATACACTTGGTAGGACTGGATTATATGTGAAAATAGAGGTTTGCTTGAATATACACAGTTACAATGGTCAGCAGATATATCAGGAACCAACAAATGAAGGTGCTTTGAGCATAGGGAAACATTAGAAATGAACTCTGCTTGACTGTTACTGAATTGAAGAATGTCTACCTGCTTGGAGTACCTTTTTTGGCTTATGGGTGTTTTTCTATAATTTTACTGTCACTTCTGCATATTTTACCACCTAAATTTGATTTTATTTCTTCCTTTTCGTAGTTTACTGGAACCATCTAATATATACATAAAACTGTGTACAATGAGTTTTAGTTTAAAAAAATGTTGCCATAAAATATGAAATTATGTAGTAGATTTAAAAAGTGAAGTAACTATAAGGTAACAAATATTACAGAGTTCAGATATATTTACTATTTGTTTTTTATTTTAAAGGGATTTATTGTACATTTTATTGTTTTCATATTTTGAATCTTCTCTAAGTGTTTTATTTACCTAGTCATTTCCTCTTTTCAGGTGTTTAGAAAATCATTGGTAAAGATGTTTGAAGATAAAGGATTGGACTGCATCTTTTTAGAAACTAATATGAGCATGAAGAAACAGTATCATATGGTTTATGAATGCATTCCTCTCCCGAAGGAAGTGGGTGATATGGCTCCCATCTATTTTAAGGTATTTATAGCCTTTACATGCATACTTATTTTTTCTTACAGTGCTGTTTTATGAATACAGTTATCTTTATTTTTCTAGTTTTTCTCCAAAATACTTAAATTTCATATCATAAAGAAATGAAGTAGAGAACAAAAAATTCTGTATATATTTCTATAGAAATAAATTTGGGATTTTGACCTTTAAAAGCATGCTTATTTATAAGTGTGAATGTACTATCAAATGGTAATTTATAATTTCTATTTTAAGTTCTCATTTCTCAGATAAAAAATCAGGTTTTACCTTGAAAACTTATGAGTCAAAATTATAGTCATAACTTTAGAAAATTACTAAAATTCATGACAGCCATAGATAGTCACATCCAAACAGTACAAATTGTACCTGCTGAGACATTTATTGCTAAGTTTAGTATTTAATATCTCATTGTGCTATTTGTAAAAAGAAGCTAACATCTAATCTCAGCATACATTTTTGGATATATAGTAAATGACTAGAGCTCTTAATTGCCATTATCATATTCAAGCAATTTTTACTAAATAGCATGTGTTTTGCTAACCTGAATACAATATAATTTATAGACTAATATAAATACATAAATGTAGAACCATATATGAAACATATGTAATGAAAAAAGGAGGTAATATTTTTGTGAGTTGGTAGGAAGACTTGCAAATGCAATGTTTAGATAGTATATGATGGTAAAGTTTGTGAATAAAACTGTAAATTCCAGGAAAGAGGATTATAAAACTTTTTAAGGTTAATGAGGTAGTAAAAAATCTACTTTTTCTCTAGAAATTTTTAAAAATCTGATTTTTTGATTTGAAGAATTATGCTATTAAAGTATAGGAAGATAAGCCAGACAATCTCAAAATCTATGCCAATCCTATGTTAAATAAAATCAGTTGAGAAAAAGATTATACTGTTCTTCAGTGGTTTCTTTTGGGAGTCGGGGGTGGGGGTGCTTCTTTAGTAGGGTCTTTGGTGATTGTGACTAAAGGCATTGAGGTATAGGGCATAACACGGAGCAGCCATTTTGCTCATGCTGGGTGACAGAAACACCATCTCTTAGTAGAATGGCGTCATTTTTCTACACAGATCCTTTTATATGATCATTAAAGATGCATTTATTGGATTCAGCTTCAATTTTGTATTGAACATACTAATTTATAGTGTCAACACAAGGATCCCATGCCTTGTAAATAGGAAACAGCAGTGTATCTGATGTATTTAAATTGTGTTTATTTGAATGTTAGTTTCATCTTTAAAATTTGCTTAATTAATAATGATACTATACAAAATGAGATTATTTTATACTCATCACCCTGGCCTTTCTTTCTATTAAACATTTCCTTACCATAAATCTTAGTGCTATTGCTTAGTTTAGAGTCTTATAATGCCATTTCATGTATTTTTTTTTTCTGCATTTTTACTTCTTTGTTATATGACCAAAATTGTTCAAGTACTCGGTTGCTAGAAAGCATATAAGTTACTCTTCATATTTGGGAGAACAGCAGTAAAACTAAATGTATTTATTTGAGTGGATTTCTGTGAATGGAGTAAGGAGTTTGTGAACTTTTATGTTCACAAATTATGCACAATATTAAATTGCTTGATCTTATTAAGGATTGTTTTTGTGATGTAAAGTTGAGCTGAACTTAACTTCAGTACAGGAGTTAGGAATCAATAAAATAGTATTATCTTGGCTAAAGATAGGAATTTAAAAAATCAAGAAGTTCTTGTTTTAAATAACAGAAATTAAAACCTAATCCTTTGAAAATAATGACTTACCATGTATAATATACCCAGTAAATAATTGACTATATTATTTGATTTTTAAACTGTCTCTTTGTATTTGCTTATATATTATTTTTCATTAACAAATGGCTATTTCTTAGAAAGCCATAATGGAATCTGATGAAGAGTGGTCTATGAACAAGAAGTTGATTGATCTCTCTTCAAAAAATATCAGAAAGTCTGTAAGTATCTTTTCCTTTCTAATATAAGAAATTATCTAGGATCATCATTAATTTCCACATCTAATTTGAGATTGAGACCGTTTGGCTAATGATCAAATGTGAAGTAACTCCTCTACAAATAAAGAAGAAATTAAATTCTTTTTACCTGATCCAGCAAATACATATTTATTCAAATGCTAATTTGAATGTTGATGCCTGACCCTGGCCTTCTGTCATTTAGTCCCTATAACTGGCTGTTATAACGGAGCCCTCAGACACTGCCAGTAGAGCGCCTCTCATGGCCTTCCCAGCCTCTGTAGGACACGTGGTGAGAGGGGCTTTCTTGTTAATAGAACTATAATGAGAGACATATTTTCTTGGAGGCTCTATTTTGAATTTGGAACTCAGTTTAATTTTTTATTTTTCCTTATATAAAGGTTCCCTGTTATGTCCCTTTAAAGCAAGTGAGTTGGATTACAGGTTCATTATTCTTTGGGGGAGTTTCTTCACCATGTTTTGTAGTTTAATCTTGATTTGAAGATCAACTTTTAGATACAAGTTATACAAGTTGAGTACTTCTATAATGACCCCTTTTTTTCTAGAAATATAACTTAAATAGAACAGATGTAATAGAATTGTGGATTCCTTTTTGTTTTTCTATTTAAAAGTAACTTAGTCTACAGATGTTTATTGAGTGCCTCCTATTTACCAATCACTGGCAAATTCCAGGTGTTTTTCATACATAATGAACAAAACAGAGAAGATCCCTGACTTTACAGAGCTTATAGTTTAGTGCAGAGGTTGGGAACCTCCAGCCTGTGTGCTAAATCCAGCCTGCTGCCTGTTTGTGGAAACAAAGTTTTATTGGAACATAGCTGCAACCATTCATTTATATATGAGTAGTGTCTTTGGCAGCTTTCATGCTAAAAGAGCAGAGTTGAGAGCTAAAATAGAGATCTGCAAAGCCAAGAATATTTTATTTAAATTGAAACTTTTTAAAGTTTTTTTAAGTTTGCTGACCCATGTTCTGGTAGATGTCACTAGAATATTTTTCTCCCATTTCTTCTTTTGGAAATCCAGACACCTGATACATGAGACTGAAAGGATTCCTTATTACATTTGTTATATCCCAGTCAAAAGATTAAAATTTCATTACATTTATTGAATATATCTTTAATTCAAAGGTAAAATATTCCCTACGGTCTTTTTCTCTTCCTTTGCTGGTCAATTGGGCCAGACAATATATTTAAAGAAAACAAAACAAAAAAACCCTCCCAAATGTCCTATGTATTTCTGTCTTCTGAGCCTATAGAAAAAGGCATCTAATGTGACCATACATTTTTATTTTTATTATTAGTTTCAGATATACAAAACAATGCAATAGTTAATCCTTTTCACCCCTTACAAAGTGACATCCCCCCTCCCCCATCCACTGCCGTCCCACCCCTGATATCATACATATCTATTACAATTCCATTGACTCCATCCCCACACTATATTCCACATCCCATGACTATATATGTGTTAAATTATAGTTGACATATAATATTATTCAGCGGCAGCTTCAGATGTACAGTGCAGTGGTCAGGCCACTACACCGTCCATGAAGTGGTCTCCCTAACAAGACATGAGTCCATCTAGCCCCCTAAAAAATATTTACAATGTTATTGATCATATTCCCCAAACTGTCTCTTCTGTCGCTGCGGAAATATTGTAGTTACCAATTTATGTTGCCTCGTCCTTTCCCCTTATCCCTCATGCCCACCCCCGTCCCATCTAGCAATCATCAGTTTTTCCTCTGTGTCTCTAAGACTATTTCTGTTTACAGTGCTCATTTATTCAGTTGTTTAGATTCCACATATAAGTGACATTATATGGTATTTGGCTTTCTCCGACTGACTTATTTCACTTAGCATAATGTTCTCTAGGTCCATCCATATTGTTGCAAATGGTACGATTTCTTTCTTCTTTACAGCTGCTTAATACTCCATTGTGTAAATGTACTACAGTTTCTTAATCCAGTTGTCTACCGCTGGGCATTTTGATTGTTTCCAAGTCTTGGCTATTGTAAATAGCGCTGCAATGTACATAGGCATGCATATATTTTTTCGAATTAGTGTCTTGGGTTTTCAGGATAAATATCTAGGAGTGAAATTCCTGGGTCAAAAGGTAGTTCCATTTCCAGTTTTTTGAGATACCTCCATACTGATTTCCATAGTGGCCACACCAATCTGCAGTCCCACCAACAGTGCAGCAGGGTTCCTTTTTCCCCACAGCCTCGCCAGCACTTGTTGTTTATTGATGATAGCCATTCTGACCGGGGTAAGGTCAGTGAGGTTGAACATTTTTTCCCTAATGATCAGTGAGGTTGAACATTTTTTCATATGCCTGTTGGCCATCTGTAAGTCCTCTTTAGAGAAATGTCTCTTCATATCCTCTGCCAGTTTTTTAATTGGGTTGTTTATTTTTTTAGCGTTGAGTTGCATGAGTGTTTTATAAATTTTGGATATAACCTCTTATCAGATATCATTGACAAATATTTTCTCCCATTCAGTAGGCTTCCTTTTTGTTTTATTGATGGTTTTCTTTGTTGTGATGTAATTCCTTTTAAGTTTGATGTAATCCCATATGTTCATTTTTTTCTTTTACTTCACTTTCCCACAGGGAATTATCAGTAAAAATATTGCTCAGGGTCATGTCTGCAAATTTACTCCCTATATTTTCTTCTAGGAGTTTTATGGTTTCAGGTATTACATTTAAGTCTTTAATCCATTTTGTATTTGTTCTTGTATATGGCATAAGGAGGTGGTCCAGTTTCATTTTTTTGCATGTGTCAGTCCAATTTTCCCAGCACCATTTATTAAATAGACTGTCTTTACCCCAGTGTAAATTCTTGCTTTCGTTGTCATAGATTAACTGTCCGTGTATGCATGTCCATACATCTTTTGTGCCTGAGTTTTTCACTTCTCATATCATAATTTCCAATGCCATTAAATTTTCTTTTAGAACATGATTTAATGGCAGTTAAAATATTTCAGAGTAGAACTTTTGAAAGAAATATATTGTTCTCCATTTGCTATACTGTATATGCAGCTTTGTTGCTGGTAAACTGTCTTCTACCTATTGTAAATTTTTTTGTTAAACCTGGATAAGTACTTAAGTACCCAGAGGGCTCTAATATTTTAACTTAACCAATATGGAAAATAAGAAACAGATACGGATTCTTATGGGAATGGTGGTTGTATATTCAACTTCGACGTGTTTCAAATATAGCACCAATGGCCCTTTCTAAGCTACTACAATAGTGTTGTGTGTGAGAGTCACAGCAGATTGGATACGATCCAGATGACATGACCTCCTTAGCTTTAGGATTCAGTAATTATGTGGATGGAATTGCGAGGAGAGCTTGAGCATAAGAATAATTCCAGAGCAGGTCACTTTTTAGGTTAATAAGCTTTCCAATGTCATTTTAAGATGATAAAAATGTTTCTGCGCATGAAGTTATAACAGTCTTTAGTTATTTTAACATTATTTTTATTCTGAAAAAAAAAAGCCATTATATTCCTTTTAAAAGTTCTACATTGTTTGCAGTTTCATAAAGTATTTGACCTGCTTTATTGGGAGTGAGGTGATTTTTTTTTTCCACAGTAGATTCTTGGCTTTTAGTAGAGATTCATATATTTGTAATACTTTCTGATTCTTTGTTGATTTATATTTTTTCCTTGCTGTGTCAGTATAAGCTTCTCTTTTTATGTCCGTTTTTGTTTACTATCTCTGGGTCTTTTGATATTTTTGCAGTGTAGTGTGAAGCTTCTGGAATTGTACAAGGGAAACAGATCTGAATGTTCATTGCAGAGGAATTACATGATATTAAATAACTTGTCAAAAAAGTCGTCATTTTTAACAAGGCTATTTTATTGAGATTTCACATGAATTCTTTCTGAACTCTTAAGTGTTGTGGTTTTTAAGTTTAATTTTTTGATAACTATAGTTGAAAAACATCTAACACATTTAGGGACCAATTTTTTTTTAGAAAAACTAAGGAAAGTCAGCCTCAAGGAAAATTTGGACTTACCCAGAGACCTTCAAACTCAAGGACAGTTATAGAAGTCAGAGAAAGCAACTGAAATATTAAAAGGAGAAAATTCAAAAACTGCTGTTTTTCTACCATCAATAAAATTTTTTTACAATTTTGATAATTGCAAGAAAAGGAAGATGGTAAATGTGCATATATTTTAATAGTAGAACCTTTTCAATGCTTACTGACTAACAACTCTTCTGGCAAGACAGTAGGTTGTGCATTTTGCAGCCGGCAGTGAGAGAACAGAGGAAAAGCTGTGGCAGCAGCTGTTCTTTGTGTAAAAGTAGTCGAGTGTTCGTTGTGCCGTCTTGGCGATTATGCAATAGATTGTTGAAATTTGGTGTTTACATTAGTTTTCTAATGCTGCTGTAACGAATTACCACCAACTTAGTTGATCAAAACAACACATACAGAGGGAAAAATGACATAGAGAGGGGAAAATGTATACACATTTTAAGAAAGGAAAAACTGTTAAAATTACACTGATGGTAACCACTTTGAGCACCTCTTATAATTGCAGAAGTCAAATGTGACTTGTATTCATCTTTTCTATTTGGTATATATTAGGTATTACAATTTTAACAGTTTTTTCCTTTCTTAAAATATGTATTTTTTTGGCACTCTCTGTATTTATTAGTTCTGGCGGTCACAAGTTTAAGATAGGTCTCACTGGGCTGAAGTCAAGGTGTTAAGCAGGCCTGCATTCTTCCTGGCAGCTCTGAGGAGAATCCATTCCCTTGCTTTCCCAGCTTCCAGAAGCCACCTGCATCTCATGGCTTGTGGTCTCTTCCTTCATCTTTTAAAGCGAGCAGTGTAGGATCTTCCAGTCTTTCTCTGACTCTCATCCTGCTGTTTAAGTACCTTTGTGATTACATTGAGCCAACCTGGAAAACCCAGGATAATCTCCCCATTTCAAGATTCATAACTTAATTGCATTTGTAAAGTGCCTTTTGCCGCATAAGGTAATGTATTCATGGCAAATAATGAATTAGATTATTGACATATTTAGGGGGCTGTTATTCTGCCAAACACAGTATAACACAATAACCATGGCACTGTCATCACAGATTGCTTCCTCAAGTTATCTCTCCTTAAACATAGTTCTGTAACAGCGTTTTAGCCACTCAGAGTCATGGTTTACTTCGGATAGCAAAAACATTCTAATGGAGACTTCCATCTTTTTTACTTTGACCATTATTTTTGCACAAAGCACTATTGTTTGGGAGACAGAAGTGAAAGTAATGTTTGAATAACCTTGTCTGTGCCGAGCATTGGGCTGTGCGCTTTATGTGCATTTTCCTATTCTGTCCTCACAGCAAACCTCTGAGCTCTTCAGAGTTCTCATGAGACAGAGATGTTAAATAACTTGCCTGTGGTTACATATTTATACAAATCAGAGCTGAGATTAGAACCTTGTCTGTGTCTTTATTTTTCCTTAATTGTCTAGGTCATAGATGTTTATATTTTTAAAATATGAAAATATAAAAAAAAAACTGTAAAGCCACAAAACATTAGCCCATTTCTCTGCATCTCATGTTATATACTATTTTGTAAACTGATTTGTTTTACTTATGCTTTTCATATAACATGAACAACTCTTTATTATTTTTAGTTTTAATTGCTATATATTATTTCAAAATGTATACACATTTTAAGAAAGAAAAGAACTATAATAAAATTGTAATAATATATACTGATAACAAAAGATGAATACAAGTCATGTGTATACATTTTTTTGGCAACCCCAGTATATTTAGTTGAGTAGAAATATGTGATTCATAGCCAAAATTAGTAAATGCAAACTGTATGAGGGGATTAGAGAGAAGAGGTAGTACTATAAATGGGCTCATTTGAATAATCTCTAGTGACAGAATTGGAGTTTAGAGGAAAAACTTGCAAGGGCACAAGATTTACTTAATTGATAAAGCCTCTTCCAATCAATATAGAGTTTAAAATTGTGTGTGTGTGTGTGTGTGTGTGTGTGTGTGTGTGTGTGTGTGTGTGTGTAAAGAGTTGGGAAGGAAAGATAATACAGTTGACCCTTGGAATGTTATGAAGAGCTGTCTGGCTGAAACGCTACCAAATGAAATGTTTTACTTGGGAAGTTAAGTCATTTCTTCAGTATCTCTAGAATTGGAAATTTATTGTATACTTTTGTCATGAGGAATGCTTAATTACTGTCATGTCAAGAGAGCAAGAAGAGGAAGTAAGCATGACTTTCTGAATTCCTGTGTGATTTATCTGTTTATTTAGGTACCCAAAGGCTTACCTTACTTCTCTGTGGATTTTGGCCTCCAAGGAGGGTTTGCCCATGTCATTGAAGATCAACACAAATTCCCTCATTATTTTGGAAAGGTATGCTCACAAATTTAATAAAATCCTAGAGTTTAGCAACTTGGTAACACTTTTCTTTTGAAGGTAATTCAAACCTTTGGTCACAGTGCACAGTGAAGTTGGTGTGCAGTACTCCACCCAGTTTTAGAGGGACAACCTGGAAACTATTAATAAAATTACCCCAGAAGTTTTATAACAATCAGGTGTGTCACATCTAACTATGCAAACCTTTTAATCTTAGGAGTGCTAGCTGTGTCTGCTTGTCAAGCAATTTGTCTATTTTGTTGCTTGTTAGTACATCTACCAGACATCAGCAAAGGGGAGGAAGACAAAGTGGAGCTTAATTAATTTGGTCCTTAGCTCCTCTGGTAAACAGTTTGAAGAAAAAGTTAATCAGCTTGTTCAGCTACAGTTGAATCTCAGGCTAATGTTTTCTCAGCTACCCCGTATATTTACAAATCAATTTCTACCGTGAGCTGGAGATCTTTTTTCAGGAATCAAAAGCATATTTTAATACTAATCTAAGTAAACCAAGAATTAAAAATTATAACTCACTCTCATTTTAAAAGTCACATTCCCAACCCCTAAAAGGAATGGATTTTGCCTGCTTATTATTCTAGATTATTTCCTTTATGATCCTCTTTCTGTGCTGTTAGCTACAAAATTTATCAAATTTATGCTTGTTTGTATCCACGTACAGAAAGATATAAATAAGCAAATACTTTCATTTCTGCTTTCAGTATTTATACATACATGTATTTTTCTCATTCTTTAAAAGGAAATCATTGGTGGGATGCTGGATATAGAACCAAGACTTTGGAGGAAAGGGATCCGAGAAAGCTTTGAGGATCAGAGGAAGAAAGCACTGCAGTTTGCTCAGTGGTGGAAACCATTTGACTTTACCAGAACTAAAGAATGTTGAGTCATACCTTTAATTTTTTATTTCCTCTTCAGAATCCTTTTGGTTTCATTTCCTTTGTATCTAACTAAACAACTGACCCTCAGGTCATAGGGAGAGAAAGTCATGCTCTGGGCCTCAGACAGCTGTGCCTCATCAGACTGTGTTGTTTCCTTCTCCACCTCCTCCTGTGGACTTCAGTGTAGTAACTGGGGGGTAAGACCAGATATATTGGGTGACCTGTTCACGTTCCTGTTCTGTACCTGAGTCTTGGTGTTCTAAACTATTCAGTGAATATATAGAAAAACTTTTCTGAAGGATTACCTAGGAAGTACATATAGCAGATCATTGGTGCAGAGGGAAGTAAGTCGGTTTCTAGGCTGTCTATTGACTGACTTCTTCGGAAGTTTTTAAATTAAGAATTGGCATATTCAGTAATAATTGAAATTTCTTTTCATAACGTTTTATGGAAGAGCTTTAATTTTCTACCAGTAGTATATATATATATCCCTGTTACTCTTTTTATTGAAGGAAAAAGAATGTCCTAAAAGTAATAAAGAGTTAAATGAAGTATAACAAACATGTTCATAATTTGTTTTTATTTCTAGGTTTTTAAATAGTGTCTTTGAATTTTGGGTCATTTTAAAAGTAATTGTTCCAAGTAACACAGTTTACATTTGTTTAGGGTTTGTATGAAAGTTAAAAATTTTAGCCAAATCATCATTTTTGCATTATATTGATTATTACAAACTCTTTAAGTAATCAGAGTATCCTAAATGTCAGAAACACATTCTGTTGTTCTTCATTTTACTTTGTTCTTACACTTGGTTGTTGAGGAATAAAACACATATTTATAAAATATGCCCATGGTATAAGAAAGAGTTCTACTTTTTTTTTATATGGAAGATATTTTTGTAGTAACCATTTTTCATAGATGTTGGTTTTTTGGAGCTGAATCTTGACATTTTGTCATGAAATGTTGAATACTTACATTCAGTGTGATGCGAACTCTAGAGTAACTCAGCACTAACTCTCCCTACTTGTTTTTAATATTAACATCTCATTACTTCGTTAGTATGTTAAAAAGAAATGTTTGTGTTCTACCTGTAGTTTTAAAATTTCACATATAAGTTGAAGTTCAATCGTTTTTGGTTTCTCAATATCTGCAATTGTATTTAAGTATATTTATCGAATAGATTCTTGATAGTATCTATATTTATTGCTGTTTTGAGTCTTTTGGCTTTGTTGCAGTCTTAGAGGAATCTATAACATTCATTTATTCAGTCAATGAGTTAAAAAGTTGTTTGTAGAGCATTTTGTCACGTGCTGGTAGTACAAAAATAAAAAGTACTTCCCCTACCATAAATTATTTTATAGTTTAGTGGAGAAAGAGAAATGTTCATAAATAATTACAGCACAATATGAGCTCTAAAGAGAGAGAGAGATGCCAAGTGTATTCAAGTATGGTGCTAAAGGACTATTTCACATCTCCTTCTTCATTCTAGCTGATGACCTTGCTTCCTGTTTTACTGAAAAAATAGAATCAAATAGAACGGAATTTCTACAACATCTACCAATATACCTGTATCTTTATCCATGTACTCTACTTTTCCTCTTGCTAACTATAGATAAATTATTTTTGTTGTTCTTATCTAGGGCTAATCCTCTCATTTTTGTACGTCATTTCATCCCTTTTCACCTACTCAATTGCCCCTACTCTCTCTGTGTTGAGTTTTTTCCCTCTCCATAAGATTATTCCTATTTAGCATATGGAACCATTTTATAATATATCAACAATAAACCCTGGCATCATATCCCCTTTTAGCCACTTCACTTCTTCAGTTGAAAGCAAAACTCATTTTAAAAAATCTGTTTCCTCTCTTTTCATTCTCTTTATAGTCTCAGTACAGTTGGACTTCATCCTCACAATTCTACTAAAACTACAGTAAGTCCCCAACTTACGAATGAGTTCCATTCCAGGAGAACGTTCATGAGTCGGATTTGTTCATAAGTCCAACGAAATGAATCTTATATACCTTTGACACAAATATACAATGTAAAGCCAATGGTTGAACAATTCATATTATAAGATATATGAGCGATGTCTACCATCTTTTCGCTTCTGTCCAATCTCTCAATTATTTTCACTTTTGTTTCCGTGGTTATTGCTTTGCGCTTCCTAGCAGTCCCTCCACATCCCCACTGCCTTTCCTCTGGCTTCCGGACATCCAGGGCTCTGATTGAGCACTGTACTACTGTATACTGTCGCACTGTACAGTAAGCACACAGCAGCATAACTGTGACAATGTCTGGCAGACAGTGAGCTACTTCCGCGATTGGTTTGCATCTATGAATGTTTGTAATGCGAGGTCCTTTCGTATCTGTGAAAGTTTGCAACTCGAATGTTCAGAAGTTGGGGACTTACTGTATTTACGTTAAGATTCTCAGTGAATCTTCTACATTGGCAAATCAAGTAATTAATGCTCAATACTCATTCTACTCTATCCATCAACATCACTGACATACTTGATCAACTTCTTGAAACACTTTCTTTACTTTGTTTCTAGAGCATCATCTCTTATTTATCCTCCTTCCTTCCTGGCTGCATCCTCTTCATCTCCTTTGCTGTTTCCTCTTAACCTTCTCAACATTTAAGTGTTGAAATGCCCATTCTCAAATCTATCTTTTCTCTACTATACTCACTCTCTCCCAAGGTAATCTCATCACTAAAATGGTCTTAAATACCATTTTTGAATTGATTCATTTATTCAATAAATATTTGAGTGTCTATATCTGCTAGTCACTGTTCTGCGTGCAAGGGAGATATTAGTGAATAAAACAAAAATTTATCTTTGTGGAGTTTACACTGTTTCAGGGAAGACAGACAATAAACATTAGACATGTCAGAGGTGATAAGTACTATGGAAAAAGGAAAAGTAGAATAGAACAAGAAGGGTGTCTCCCAAATTTATATTTTAAGTCCGGATCTCTTCACTGAACTCCAGAATCATATACCCATATACTAACTTGACATCTCTAATGAATCTCTTATCTGTAACAGGGATATTCAATCTGAACTCCATATTTTCCTCACGTTTCAGTTATTTGTAACAACCATTTATTGTGTCTCACGTTTTAACTGTGAGGAATTTGGTCAGGGTTCAGCTCGATGATTTGCCTCTACTTTATGATGTCTGGGGCCTCAGCTGGAATGGCTCACACATCTGGGGTATGGGACCTCTGGTTTTCCTGCTGTGTGTGCTGAAGCTGGAATCGTTGAAATGGCTCCTTCATTCACATGTCTGGTATCTGCACTGGAATGACTGGAACAGCTGGGGACTGCTGATGACACAGTCTTATCTGTGGCAATTTCAGGGTCGTTGGACTGCCGTATGGCTTCTGGCTTCCTCCCCAGCAACCATCCCAAAAGACAGTTCTAAGAGATAAGAGGTGGAAGGTGTCACTCTTTTAGGACTAAAGTCCAGAAATTAGCACAGCTTCATTTTCCCTGTGTTCTATTTGTCAAAGTTGTCATAGAACCCACCTACATTCAAGAAGAGGAGTCATAACCCTAACTCTCAGCAGGAGCAGTGTCAAATAATTTTGTGGTGGTCATCTTTAATCTACCACAGCCTACTCACTGGTCAGAAATTCATACTCCTTCCACATGAAAAATATATTCAAATCCTACCAAGGAAGTCTCGTCCCAATAAAGCATTAAACGTATTAGGCCCAAGATTCAGAATCCCATCTAAATCAGCCCAGATTGAAATGAGGCTGCTCAGGTGCTTCAATCTGAAGATGTGTGAATTTAAGAGACAAATTATCTGCACCCCCTGCATGCATATACACATGCGCGTGCGCGCACACACACACCAAATATACAATAGTAAGAGAAGTATACAATAACTACAGTGGGCACATTGCATTGAAAAAGATGGGAAACTTAAGGTATCTTTTAGTTAATGTTCACTAATAATTCTAAAATTGGTAATTCAAAAATTCTAAAGTCAGTTGCTTGATTAGGGCCTCAGCCCTTCTTGCAAATGATTCCATGGGGCTCCTTGGCTGTGCTCTGTCTTCATTTGGTTCAACTCTGAGTCAGCCTTTCTTTTTCATAAGAAATAGCTCAAGACTTAAGCTTCCAGCCAAGACAAAGTAACCACATTACCTTCCTGCCTAAAACAACTAAAAAGTAGACAACATATATTAAGTGTTGGTTTTCAAGACATGAGATATCAGGCAAGAAGGTACAGTGATCCCTAAGAGATGACAAACACATGAAATGTGCCCCTGATTGCTTTGGGAGAGTTCCCATCTTGTGAAGGGTGGGGGAATCCAGTCAGAGCCTACTGAACTAACCAAGTTGAGGAAACAGAATTATGAGTCTTGGGAAATCAAGACAGCAGGACAGGCTACTAGAGAGGGACTCGCTGCACAGAAAGAGAACTCTAGAAATCTTCAGAGGGTCCCCTTCAGTATCTGTGCATTGATTAGTGCATGCGTGTGAGGAAACTACCTGAAGCCAGGCAAATATTAACCTACCTGAGAAGACTGGAGGTAACATTTCCCACTAGCTAAAAGGGCACATTTCAAGACTGGCCAGGAATTGGGTCAAGTATACAGAATGGTAGTGTGTAATATAGAAGAATTATCTCAAGGCTTAATACTGAGCTAGTCTTGACAAACTAATCTTAAAAGCAAGAGGCGAAAAGATCAAATTGTTTCTGAATACCTTAACTGCATCCCAGAACAAAGTTTAAAAATATTTATAAGAATAAAAATATGTTCAGTAGTCACAACATAAAATTCAAAGTGTCTGGCAGCCAGTCAAAAATTATCAGGCATACAAAGAAGCACTGAAATGGTAATTACACGGGTAAATATATAAAATGTTTTTTCTTATCCTTTAAATTTCTTTAAAAGGTATTTTACTGTTTAAAGAAAAACAACTAATGTGAGGTTATAACATATGTCAAGGCAAAATAAATGACAACAAAGGTGGAAGGGGAGAAATAGAAGTATCCTATTATAAGGCTGTTATACTACACTTGAAGCAGAATAACATAACTTGAATATAGACTGTGATAAAGATGTATAGTTATGAACTCTAAAACAGCCCCTAAGATAAACAAGCAAAAATTTATAGCAATAAACCAGGAAAGAAGATAAAATGGAACATAAAATACTATCAATCCAAATGAAGGCAGAAAAAGAAAAGGGAAACAAGTACAGATGGGACAAATAGAAAGAAAACAAATAGCAAGATGATAGATTTAAACCTAAACATATCAATAATATTCATTTTTTATTGCTGCATGGCCACCACAAATTTAGCTTCTTAAAGTAACAAACATTTGTTATCTCACTGCTTCTGTGGGCCAGGAATTCAGTCACAGCTGGATGTGGTCCTTTGCTCAGGGTCTCACCAAGCTGTAATCAAGGTGTCTGCCAAGACAGGGTTCTCAGCTGGAGGCTCAGCTAAGAAAAGGTCCACTTCGCACTCATGTGGATCTTTGCAGTAATTAGCTCCTTGCAACTAGGACTGAAAACTTCGGAGTTTTTTGCCAGCTGTTCGCCCAAGACTTCCTCTGCTCCTATAGGGCATCAGCAGGCCACTACCACGTGGAGTTTCCCAGAGTGGCCACTGTTTTCTGGTAAGCAGCAGAGGAGAGGGAGATTCCAGCAAAATGGCCTCTGGAATCTTATATAATGCAATCACATCATTACACCACAGGACGTATACCTGTTGCCATATACTATTGGTCAGAAGCATGTCACAGGTCCTGCCTACCCTCAAGGGGATGGGATCACACAGGATGTGAACACCAGGATCAGAACATAATGGAGGCCACTCCAAGTTTGTCTACCAAAAATATGCCACTTGCCATTTTAAGACTCTTAAAACTTTCCTTCCTCCTTTTTCTTTCTTTTCTTAATTTTCTTTTCTCCCTCCCTCCCTCCCTCCCTCCCTCCCTCCCTCCCTCCCTCCCTTCCTCCCTTCCTCCCTCCCTCCCTCCTTCCTTCCTTCCTTCCTTCCTTTGTTTCTTTTTTTTTTTGTTTCAGGTGTACAAAACAATGTAATAGACATTTACACCCCTCGCAAAGTGACAACCTCCCTCCCCCACCCAATCTGTTACCCCTCTGACATCGTATACAATTGTTACAATTCCATTGACTCTATTCCTTATGCTGTACTCCACATCTCATAAATATATTTATAGTTGACATTCAATATTATTTGGCTTCAGCTTCAGGTGCACAGCGCAGTGGTCAGGCATCTACACCATCCATGAAGTGGTCTCCCTAATAAGACAAGTGCCCATCTGACCGCCTATAAAATCTTTACAACATTATTGATTATATTCCCCAAACTCTTTCATACCCCGTGGCAAAATTGTGACTACCAATTTGTGCTTTCTAATACCCTCACCTTCTCCTTCATCCCCACCCCCCTCCCAACTAGCAACCATCAGTTTTTCCTCTGTCTCTGACACTATTTCTGTTTAGTTTGCTCATTTATTCAGTTCTTTCGATTCCATATATAAGTGAGATCATGTGGTATTTGTCTTTCTCCGTCTGACTTATTTCACTTAGCATAATGTTCTCTAGGTCCATCCTTATTATTGCAAATGGTAGGATTTCATTCTTTTTTATAGTTAAGTAATACTCCATTGTATAAGTGTACCGCAGTTTCTTAATCCAGTGGTCTACCGATAGGCATTTCGGTTGTTTCCAAGTCTTGGATATTGTGAATAGCGCTGCAATAAACATAGGGGTGCATACATTTTTTCAAATTAGTGTTTTGGCTTGATTATGTAGTGATGTTGTTTGCTTTATTTTTCTCACTGATCTCCGTAATTTTTTTAAAATTCATCTAATTTTTGAGTTTTTGCTTATTACATTTAGATTTTTGTTAAGTTCCTTAAGGAGCAATTTATAAAACTTTATTTCTTTTGTGTGAGTATTCTTCTAGCCTTGTTCTTGGTAGTTTGCATGTTTTGTTTCAATTTATTTATACATTTATTATTTTACTCACTTTTTTGTCATGGTGTGTATGCAGAGGTACCAGGATGTTTTCTTTCCATTTTGCTCATCCTCAGAGGTCTGTGCTGTACATTCTATCAAAAATTCCACTTGACTATACACTTTAACTTGGATCGCTTTGTTTTCCAGTCAGCTCTGTAGTTTGAAGCCTGGATAGTTCACATTCTCTTTACTTTTTTGTAGACAGAGGAAATTGTAGGGGAGAGGAGAGGGGGCAGGTGTGGTTGAGATGGTTTCTTGTTTTACAATGGATGGACTCTGTGGTCTTTTCTAATATAGTAAATATTTTGTGTCAGAGTTCATATTATCTAGTTAGGAATTGTCCCATTCTTATTGGGCAAGATCTGTGAGATTTAAATTATTTCGCAATTCATTGTCTAGCACAGTACGTATTAAATTATTAGCTGGCATAATTTTTGAGAATTTCTGTACAAGTGTTCATAATACTCAAAAGAGCTTATTTTTCTAGTAAGTAGGCCAAATCAACAAATCAGTGATCAAAGGGCTGGCCCAGTGGCTCAGTTGGTTAAGAGCTTGCTCAAGAGTGCAAGCTGAGCTGCCGTTGACCTTCCAACAGGTGGCAGCATGGCTCAGCAAAAAAAAAAAAAAAAAAATCAGTGATCAAGAAATTTGGATGCCCCTGGCAACATATTCTATTAGAAGTCAAAAACTAGTTTTTCTCAAAGGGTTTATTATAATTAAAACGTGCGAACTATTCTTTGAATTCAAAGACCAGCCCCTAGTAAGGTATATTGTTTGAATAGATTTTACACAGCAGTGATGAGATTCTGTTCTCCAGCCACTTACTAATCTGGCACTTGGACTTAAAGTGTGCCTGGCCCCTAGAGGATCTAGTCATATAGTAATACAGTGACATAAAAGACACAAAGGGGCTGGTGAACTGATTGGATTAGAGGAGACTAAAGAAATATGACAACCAAATGCAATGTGTTTCCTGATTAATTCCTGGATAAGAAAAAGAAAACAACTATACGGGAGCAGTTGGCAAATTTGATTGGAACAAATGACAAAATATAAAAAGGGACTGTATCTTAGATACTAGTTTTTTATCAATGTTAAATTTCCCGAGTGTAATCATGGTATCAAGTTATGTAGGAGAATGTTTTTATTCTTCCTAGATACATGGTGAAGTACTTAGGGATGAAGTGTCGAAGTCTGCAAGTAGCTCTTGAGTAGCTGAGGGGGGGAAAAATGTATATGAAGAGAGCAAGCAAATAAGGCAAAATATTAAAATCTGATTCTAGGGGAACAGCAAACAGGTATTCAGTGTACTGTTATTCTTGTAAATCTTGAATGTGTGAAATTTTTCAAAATAAAATTTTGGAAATGCATATACAAATCAGAAAATTAGATTGGATATACAATATAAAGTAGTGTGCATCTAGTTGTTACCAATCATATCAGACCCAATTCTCATCTTCATAATAAATTTTTTTTTAAAGATTTTTATTGGGGAATTGGGGGAGGGAACAATGTTGGAGAACCTGGGAAGGGGAACAGACAAGTTGCTGTCCTTTTGTTCTTCAGTCTAGTTGTGGAGAACGTTGCTTCACTGGCCCATGTTGGTATTGTGATCATTCCACTCTTCCCGGGGAGGCAGTCTGTCACCAGCCATCGGATGGCTGCTGACGGCAGCTTATGCTGGCTGCCGGCCACTCACAGTAGCTCATGGTAGCCTCACTGCAGCTCCACTGCAGCCTACGTCATCGCCGGCAACTCATGACAGCCCAGCTCCAGGTGGAGCTGTTGTTCACCATCTTAGCTCTAGAGGGTGAAGCATCACTGGCCCTCATGTGAGATCCGAACCGGGATCCTGCTACTCAGAGCTGGCGTCCCAAGCCAACTCAACCAATGAGCCACTCAGCCGGCCCTCATAATAAATATTTTTAATGCTATCTTTGTAATCTGGATGAAATCTATAGAAAATAAAACTTATTTATACATAAAATTTTTAAAATGATAGAATGCCTTACTGTAACATGAGAACAACAGATCATTTTCTTCAATGGCTTAATACCCAGGCACAACTATATTTAGAATAATGTCCCCATAGATTTCCAGAATTTCCCCTAGGGGGTGGTACTGCCCCTGTTGTGAACAACTAGGTTAACTATTTGCTGGCATAGCTGGGCTATTACCCTGAGACATCACTGCAATTAAAACACGATTATGTTCTACAGCTAAGATGGTGAACAACAGCTCCACCTGGAAGCTGGGCTGCTGTGAGTCCCCAGGATGGCATAGCTGCAGCCCCTGCTGCAGTGGGCTGCCGTAGGCTACAGTGAGTGGCCAGCTGCCAGCATAAGCGACTGGCAACCGGTGTGAACTGCCAAGAGCTGCTGTGAGTGGCCATCCAGAGGCCGGTGACCGATCTGCCTCACCTGAGAGGAGCGCAATGATGATACCACCGTGGACCAGTGAAGCAATGTCCCCCACAATTAGACTGAAGAACAAAAAGGACAGCAACTTGTCTGTTCCTCTTCCCTGGTTCCCAACGCTGTTCCCTTCCCCCAATTCCCCAATAAAATCTTTTAAAAAAAAAAAACATGATTATGTGTATTTGCTGAGTGGGTGAGAAGGCCCATGAGACATCAGTCTTTGTGTATTAATTTGCCTGAAGTTTTTTAGTTTGGGGCTATACTGGGAAGGAGAATTAATGGGTGCCTGAATTATAGGTGAAAGTACTGTAAGGTGTCTGTTTTCACACTTGGTTCCCATAGATTTTGTTTAAGCTCCATGGAGGAATGAGAACTTAGGTAAAAGTTGAAGAAGCTGGGGGTTTTTTTGTAGGGTTTCTAAGGGAGATATATAGGTACCAATGTGTTATCTGTGTATGGATACATTGACAACTCTGCTGAATGAAATTTATTTAGTCTCCCTAGTGTCTTCAAAGTTCATATAATGGAGGACGTTTTCCCTGTGCCCCTGGATGAAACTTGGGCCAGCTCATAGCTTTCCTGATTAGTGTTAGGTATCACATGTTATCTAATAGGTAACTAAGTTGTCCTGATTCCATGGTTTAAAATGTTCACTATATTAGAAAACTCTTCATTCCAAGGTACAGACTCCCTGCTCTCCAGTTAGGGCCTGTAGTGGGTGGGCTCCTGCCCCCTCTTGTTGACTCCTTGGTCTTTTTTCTCCCTCCTTTACTCTTATTACTGACTCCTCCAGGTGGAGTTGGAACATCGAGTGGGAAAGGGGAAGGGAGACGAGAGTTTCACTGAATAGGTCTTAAGGTGACTTCAGGCTCTCTGAGTGTGGCAGATATAGAAAGTTGGCTGTCCTGTGGCTGCATTCATGGCATTTTGGAGGTGCCCCTGCTGGACTGGACTGTCATGTGTGAAAAATTCACTTTCTTCATTGTCACTTGCCTCTCAGCCCTAGTTTTCTAGGCGGCTCCAGTGTGGCTCGCTCTCCCACTGGGGCCCATATTTGGTCCATGGAAAACATTCATGAATCCTTTAACTCATAAAACTGAGGAGGGCACCTTTTATGGCAGAAAAGGAACAAGACAAACAAAGAAACAAAAACTTATAGACTCAGACAATAGTTTAGTGGTTACTAGAGGGTAAGGGTCGAGGGGGACAGTAGATGAGTGTAAATAGGGTCAAATATATGGTGATGGAAAGAGAACTGACTCTGCGTGGTGAACACACAATGCGATCTATAGATGATGTGTTACAGAATTGAATACTTGAAACCTGTGTAACTTTACTAACCATTGTCACTCCAATCAACTTTAATTTAAAAACAAAAAACAAAACTGAGGAGGGCAGGGCAATCCCAACACAGCTGCCTCTCCTGTGCTCAGCATTGGAGCACCCAGCTGGTCACATTGTAATGGAGGAGAAGCTATTAGATTTCTTAGGCAGGTGTCAGACTTTAGTCTACAGTTTCTTCCAAACTTAAGAAGATACCAGTCAAACTTTTCCAGTGACCCCACTGAAAGCCCTCTCTGGAGACTAGAGGTGAGGAAGTAAGGTTGCATTTTTGCCTCTCCACTTTGGGGAATGGGTGGTTCTCACCATACTCACTTGCTCATTCCAAATATTTTCACAAATCCTCCGGCTCTCCACTGCCTTGATCTCTTATATCCCTGATGTGACTTTAGAATTGTCCAACTTCTTCAAAGTCTGCACCTTGTTGTGATAAAACACGATGGAATTTTATATCTGTTTTATGGTGGAGCCTCCTTGGAAGCTCCCAATTCCACTCTCCCTGCATTCCCAGGTGACAGTGCAGTGGGGGCAAAGAGGCTGTGATGGGGTCAGATTTAAATTTAACTTCAATTCCAACACTAGTTTTGTGATTTTGGACATGTTACTTACCTGTTTGTGTATTAATAGGGTGTGAGAAACAAATGAGACAATCTATAAATCGCTTAGGCTGGGACATAGTAAGTGTTCAATAACTTGTAATTGTTGTTTTCCTTTCCATTCTATATATAGAACAAAGTACTGCTCTGATGCTTTCAGACGTGGCAGATTTGGGAACATTAAAAGAAACTTTCTTGAAATGTTTATCAGCGTTCTTATGGTAGCAATCCGCAGCAATGATGAGGCGTGTGGCTTCATGGGTAGCAGGCATCAACCGGGGACTGGAGTATAGAGGTGATGGACTGAACTCTGCGAGATGTCACTAGAGATACCTAGATAGAACCTGGTGAGATTTAGCAGGAACAGAAGTCCTGCATGACCTTTCTGTGGGAAATTACAGTGAAATCCATGTTATTAGTGATAAAGTGAGCCCATCAGCCAGATGACCAAAGTGAAAAGCAGAGCTTATCAGGTTTCTTAAGGCATATAATTATATTTTCTTTTCGTTAAGAGAGAAATACTGTAATGGTTGGAATGTGTTCAGCTGCAACTAGAATACCTAATGGTGACTTGTGAAGTAAAACTTTTAATTATCTCCTATAACAAGATGCCTGGGAATAGGCAGCCACTTGTATTGGTTAGCTGACTCCAAATCTTACGGCCAGCCTCTCTGCAATTCTTTAGCCTTCCATCCTGATCACAAAATGTTTCCTGCCTTTCCAGGCAGCAGGCAATTGAAGGCACACTGAGGGGACATAATCACATCATAGCCTAGGAGACAGCACCCCTTGGAGTTGAGCTGTTCACACTTTGCACAGTTCTCACAGTGGTCCTGTTGGGAACGTGCAGGGCAAACACTCACATCCTTATCTTTCTGACTCCAGAGACCACACGCTGTCTGCTATATATAATTTGTGTTGCGGGCCCACCTGGAAGGAACAAGCACAATTCTTAGGCCTAGACAGAAAAGTGAGTTCTATTAACAAGCTTCAACCTAGAATCTGAAGGGAATTTCTATTATCCCAGGATCTCCTGATTTGGAAATGAAAATAATCACACCACCCTTTTCAATGATGCAGGTTGCTGGTAAGCGTTCAGACATTTTCCAGCAGCTTTCAAAGCTGTAATTCCGAAGCAAGACTGTAATCTAGGTGTGAGTGCTGTGATGAATTCCTTTAATAAATTCTCTCTGAGTTCATGACAAACCTCATATATGCTTAATTCAATATTATTAAAAGACAAAGTCTAGACAATTTCCCATGTTTGTTGTTCTAACAATGACAAATGCTGGGATTTTTAATCTACATACTTCATTTCAAGTATTTGGTATAAAACTACTGAGCCTTGAGTTGACTGGAAGCATGCAGTGAGTGTTGTTCTTTAATTTATTCCATTACATTTCCTGGTTAGCTATCTACATCTTTGGTCTTTTGACTTTCACATTAGACAAAATAGTTTACACATTGCTATAACAGCATTCATTGTCTTTCAAAGCTAAGAATAGACAATAAATGGTCTGGCATTTTAATTAGACACTTGCTTTCATGTGCATTTCAGCAATAGTCTAGCAAAGCTGAATAATAGATGGCAGTTTGATCTGACTTCAGACATCCCCATTCAGTTGCATCACAATAGACAACACAGGAACGCAGGATGAGAACAATGTTGTTCCTTTTCTTTTCTTAAATCGTATCTTGCTGTTCTTTCCCTATCGCTATTCCAGTTCACATAATGGTTTTCCAGCCTTGCAGCAGTACAGTGATGCTTGTCAGCAGAATACCTTCTATCTTGATACACAGTTATTTTTTAAATGTTGCTATTAGAAGATAATAACATTCCAAGTTGTCCAGTCTCTCCTTCTCTGTTCTTTGTCTCCCATACTTGACCGGTGGGTGCTCAGGGCACTGGGTTTGGGCTCCTCATCTAGGAACCTGGGAGTGGGTGACACTACTCTCTCTTGGAGCATGGAGCTGAATAGAGGAATTCAGAGACTGCCATCTTGGGCCAAGCTCTATCAAACTGGCACGGACCATCCAATTGGGTTGTTGATCCAAGAAGGCTAAGCTGAGAAGAATCTAGGTGGGAAGCAATAGGTTGAAAAACCAGGGAAAAAAGTAAATGCTAGAGAATTTGAAGCATATTGGGAGGGGGTGGCAGATCCAGGGATTACTGAGAACTTGCTATATTGGGGTTATCTTACAATAGTATGTAAGACATGATTCCTATCCTCAGAATAGCTTAGACAATAAGACAACTACAATATGGGGTGACTTATGTTAGAATAGAGGTACGCACAAAATGTGTAAGGAAATTAAACTACTTGAGGTAGGTGGGAACGGGAGAAAGGTCAAGGACCATGTGACAGGAAAGAAGATGTGGAAATTGAGCCTTGAAGGATGAAAGGTATTTAAATAAGCAGAATATAAGGGAGAACATTCCAGAAAGGGACAACCTAGTGCAAATTCATCAAGTTGTCATATAACAAGCGGAGTTGACAAATATTTCAGAATGGCTGTAACCCAAGGTGAGAATGGAGATCCAAGAACTGATACTGGGGTGGCAGCAAGAAGCCAGGACATAAAGGGCATCTAGACTCACAAGTTAGGACTTTATCTGTGGGTAATGGCAACCATTAAGGATTTTAAGGTAGCACAGAGACATGATAGATTTGATGTTTAGAAAGACCACTTTGTCACCCATGTGTAGGGTGCCTCAGAAGGACCTGGCATAAGAGAAAAGAGATTAGTATATAGGCATTTATTGGGTTGTCGGAAAAGTCATGATGCATTTTTGCAATGAAAAACATAGAAAAAATACGTCATGACTTTTCCGACAACCCAATACAATATAGTCTGCTCAAGAGATGAAAAGGACATGGGCCCAGGAAGTGGCAATCGTAGGTAAAAGACATATTTGAGAAATATTTTGTAAACAGAATTTTGAAAACGGTCATTGATGGGTACCAGATTTTGGATGGATGAAGGGATCACAGGAGGAGAAGCAGTTGGGAGAGTGGTCAGGGGAGACAAACCAAATGAAGTTGGTTTTAGACTTTTTGAATTTTAAGAGCTCTGGGACAATCAGGAAGATATTTCCAAAAGTAGACTAGATCTCAGGAGAGTGGTGACCCTGGAGATAAATCCAAGTGTCATCAACCGATGGATAGTAGTTGAATCTACAGTCTGGATGAGATTAACCAAAGTGATGTGAAATAAATCATGCAAATGTAATGCACAGCATGGTGACTATAGTTAACAATACTATATTGTGTATTTGAAAGTTGCTAAGAGAGTAGGTCTTAAAAGTGCTTATCACAAAAGAAATTTGAGGTGATGGATGTTAACTAAATTTGTAATCATTTTGCAATATGTACATATATATAACATTATGTTGTATAACTTAAACTTATACAATGTCATATGTCAGTTATATCTCAATAAAACTGGAAAAAAATCAATAAAAATATAAAGGCCAAGGACAAAACCATGGAGATCACTAATAAAGGGGAGAATAGGAAGTGTATTGTTATGAAAGTGGTGCTGCAAAAGTTTTAGAACAGCGGTGTTCAATATTGCCGAAAGTATCTGAGAGTAAGGAAACAGTTGCAAAGCACTGATTTGACAGCAGTGGTCTCAGGCAGATCATTTTAGTGGAGGGTTAATTTTAGGTTGGGGAGAAGTGAAGAAGTCAAAAGTGTGATTATTCCATTTTTCTAGAAGCTTGACCATGAAGGGAAAGAAAAAGATTTATAATAGTGGATGAGATAGGCAGGTCGTGTATTATCTTTAACAGATGACAAAACTGGAAGGAGAACTGACACTGGGCGGTGAACACACAATGTGATATATAGATGATGTATTACAGAATTAATTGTACAGCTGAAACCTATGTAATTTTACTAACCATTGTCACCCCTTAAATTTTAATTAAAAAACAAAGACAAATACCTGAAGCTCTGAGAGGCTGTAACTTGCTTAGTGTCAGCCACTCGCTGGTCAGCAGCAGAACCAAAATGAAATTCCTGGTCTTCAGATTCTGGATTCAGACTCCCTCTGCTTGCCCACCTGAGTGATTGAAGCATCACCCAGTGCAGTGGACATGAACGTAATCAGTTAGTGTAAATATGACTATGGTGTGTTTCATCCAAAGCTTAGAGTGTTTTGGTGGAGGGGGTGGTAGGGAAGGGGGGAAATTATTTTCCCTGTTGGTCTGAACTTGTGAAACACGGACACGAAAGCTTCATTTTAAGCCTCACTTGGCATGTTTTTCTGGCTGGGTTCCTTCAGACAAATTCTGTTTTCTTCTTAGCTGTGCCCTGACAGCCTGGTGCTCCTACTGTGATTTCAATTCATGACCCGACCAAGGATGAGAATTGCATTCTCAAGTGTATCCATATTACAGGTCCATTACATAGCTGCCTAATATACTCTGTGACTTGAACAACATGCATCAGACAAAAACTTCCTTGATTAAAGAAATGCATTTTATTTGTTGTTTTCTTTGGAAATTAAAGCAACTGTTCTTGCAGTGATGCACAGGCTGTTGGAGTCAGAGCAGCCATCTGTACTAACGAGGATTATGTAATGTTCTGTGCTTTTGTGTAAAGATAAGCCTCACATGCAGACATGAGGACAGCAGGTTCTGTTCTGAACTCAGACACTGTGAACTTGGGTCAGCAACTGTGACCCTCCTCACCCACGACCTGGAATCCCAGAGTTAGAATTAGATGCAGTGCTTTGCAGTGCTGGGAAACAAAGCTCACCTGGAAAGGTGGTAACCATCCAAGGAAAGGATGAAGCCAATACAGTGCACTCATATGCCTTGTGAGCGAGCCTGGCCTACAAATGGACATTTGGTCATAATTACTCAAACCCAAATATCTATTCCTCAAACAGTCGTTTGCTTCCTCCAGTAAGAGGCAGCAAGTTAAAGGATCATATTTCTTGAAATAGATGCTAAGCTTCTTAAGAATAGGAATCCTGTCTTGTTTCTTCATCATCATCATCATCATCTATATATAATTGTTACATCCCACAGATTAATAAATGTTATGATCTAATACTTCTTATTTATTTAACATATAGTCAGGCCCAGTAAATAATTGCTGATTGATTTTATCCTATTCTAGTTTCCTTAGCAACTTAACTGCAATTTTTCAGTTAAACTAATGCCCATTCAATCAAAGAAATGGTACTGACAAGCTTCAAAGTAAGCTACCTTCAGGGGTTCCTGGCTGAAAAACTGTGCTGAATGTAAATGCATCTAGGAAAAAAAGAAAGTAATAAAAAGATGAGTGTTTTCCTTCAATATTTTCCCTTTTTTTTTGGCCTATTGTATTTACTTATCTAGTTACATCTGATCAGAGGTGCACATAAAATAGATATTTATGAGCTTTGTTTATTTTATACCCAGTTATTAAATGTCTTTATGAAATAGGAACTTAGCAATGGTAAGATTTTCTTCTCTCTTTCTGCATCCTAAAGTTCAGTCCTAGCCTGTCTCAACCATCCATTCTTCCCCCATCTATTTGCATATCAGGAGAAAATGAATCTAATATTAAAAAGCCAAAAGTGAAATCCATGAGAGTTTGTAATTTTTTATGAGAGCGTAACTTTTCTTGAGCCAGAAGCCCTTCATCCATTCTCAGCTTTGTGAAAAATATTCCCATCCACAGTGTCACCAGCCAACCTCTGTTCTGACCAAGGCCCTGGCTGAGCTCCCATAACTTGAGTTCAGAAGGCTATTGAAGCAAGATCCCAATCACAGAGGAGGTGCTTAGCTGCTGGTGAGCATCCCAAAGTTCTTCCTAACTTCACAGCTGTGTTAAAGCTATACTCAAAATCTTCATAAGCTACACATCCAGACAAGGAATACTAATTGACCAAACATATTCACAGATCTTATTGGGTAATGTGGCTTGAATCCTGAACATGTAGGAAAGCTACATCTTTGCAATAGTGGCAAATTTTGCCATCTGTAAAAGTGAAGGATACTGCTATTTTAATGAACAAATCTAAAGACAGCGTTCAAATCTTAGTCTGGTCAGTAGGGCACAGAGCCTAGCACTGTACCTGACATATTGTAAGTGCTCAATAAATGTCAATTGAGTAAAGAGAGGATACTTTGCTCACTGTGTTTCCCATCCCCCCCAAATCAGATTTTTAACTTTGGAAGAAATGAATGCACTTGAGCATCATCATGGCTTTTATTATTCTTTATCCAAATTTAGTTTTCTACCTAGCTGAAAAGTATCAAAGGAGAAAAACAATGGCCTACCTTTCCCCCATCTTTATAATTAGTTTATAAACAAATTCAAGTTGGTTACTCACACATAGCAAAGACAAAAAGGTCTTTTTAGTACTAAGGCTCCATTTCTGGCTTCTTTTTCTTCCTCATTCTCTAAGGATAAGTATGAATCTCCCAAAGGACTCCTGGACACCTGGTAGCTAAGATCAAATGAAACAAGAAAATGTCGACCACTGGTCAGTAACAAAGCCAAAATGAAATTCTTCACTCTTGGAATGAACTGTCAAGTTTTTAAAATAAATATAATAGGCTGTTAAATGGGGCTTCATATGCTGTTGCCTCCTAATTTCTGCTAAAGCCTCAGAGCTAAGGATGAAAGGGGAGCGACACCCACACTTTCTACGAAGAGATATGAGGCTCACCCACACAAAACCTGCACAAAGATGGGCATCCATTGCTCACCTCCAGTCTGTGTAAAAGGAGACTAGGGTGTCAAACAGAGTCATTTAAAGAATTTGTAAAAGTGGAGAATGCTTTGTCTTTTGTCCTCTTTCTCCCCCTTTCAGCCAAGTGATAGAAGATTCCAAGAAATGGCACAACTTGCAAGAGGGAAAACTCAGAAGTTGAAGAAGGGAAACGTGTTGACTCACTGGCTAATGGCTTACTTAGCTGTAGAAATTCCTAGGTCCATCCTGGGATGTCTGCAGATCTGGAACACAGTGAGAGTTCTCAGGAGGTACTAAAATGGATCCCCACTCATTTAAATGCACACCTAAGCCAAAGACTAGTAATTGCCTCCTGTCTGGAGAATCTGGAAGACAGAAGCTGACTGAACTTCCTGAGCTGTGACAGCAGGACATGAAAGCAACCTGCCCTGGCAGATGAAAGATGCGTGAGTTCCCTCAGGTCGGGTGGCTGGCACAGAAGATACAACTCTGTCTGTGCGGCTGCCATTCAGAGGGAGGTCCCCAGCAGAGTGGCTGTGGATGTATTGCTGGGTATGGTGTCCCCCACCTGGAGGGCAAGAGTCAGAATTGAGTCAGAGAAACAATCCATATCAGGGAAAAGGACAGTGCAAATTTGCCAAAGGGTACTCTGTTTTTGGAGAGCCACAGGAGAGAGCCAGCTTTTCAATGTGATAACAGAAGTTACCAGTAACCAGAATATGACAGAATATAGCCACTTAAATCTTGGCCCCTTTTTCTCTAATCCCCTGTCCCTGCCATTGTTTTGAGAAGAGCCTGAAGTGTTAAAACTTGGAGTGGCAGGAGAAAGGGGAGCAAAAAAGTCAGGAGCGTAGTCAAAAGAACAGACTGAACCATTTGCCCTTCCCTTGATGGGTCTCAACCCTCAGAGTCAGACCAACCTCACTAGAAAGGGAATAGTATGCCATTGGAAGAGATTTAAGTTTTGATTTGGGTGGACCAGCCATTTTCATACCTTAAAATAAAATAGATTAAAGAGCTGTGATGTCTGCCTGATCCATAGTTGAGAGACGGAGGGGATATCTAACTAAGCAGATTGATGACAGCAGTGAAAGAAAGCTTTTTTCTTTATGTATACCTTCAAGTTCAGTTCGCTTAATAAAGTAGTCACAGAAAAAGTAAAAGATATGAGTTTATAGAAAATATTGGAAGGAAGTGGATGTGGTTGTGCTGGTGCAAACATGAGCAGATAAAGGATGAGATTTTTCTGTTCATTAGGCAATACTATTATTAACAGTTTTGTTAATATGTCAGCAGCATTTATTTAACAGTGCACTTTTTATGGCAGAGTCTATCAGTTGCTAGTTACTAATGTGGCTTCTTTTCTTTCTTAATAAAAAGCCCTCAACCCATTGAACCAGATGATATTTAACCTCATGCAACTAGTCTTGGCTATAGGATTAAGTCATTCACAGTGAGACTTAGTGGAACTCATTGGGCAGAAATTCTAGGAACGCTTTTAAAAACAAAGTATATATATACTCTGGTTTCTCTTCAGATCATATAAATCTTTTGCCTTTTAAAAAATAAAGTATTGGGCCGGCCGAGTGGCGCGGTAGTTAAGCGCTGGCTTGGGAAGCCAGCGGCCTCAGTTCGGGTCCCACATATGAGGGCCAGTGACACTGCCCTCAAAATAAAATAAAATAATAAAAAAATAAAGTATATTTTTATCCTTTCTTTTTCCTTCTGTTTGGAATGTGGATATGAGATGGCTGGAGCTCTAGCAGCGATGTTGGTCCAGGAAGTGACACATTAAGGATAGCCAGAGAAAGATGGAAGGAACTAGTGTCCTTGATGACTCCATAAAGCTGTCAAACTAGCCCTGAAACACCTTCCTTTTCATGCAGCCACTTTTTTGTGTGTGACGACAAATAGACTTGCACCTTTTTAAAAAGTCTTTGTTATATCCAGGCTCTTATGAGCATCCAAATGCACTTTCTAAGTGACACATTTCCCAAAGCATCGCATCATAATATTAACTGCCAATACATCATACCACTAATTGCCAATGCCTCCTAAATATATCTTGAGTTTACCTTCTTGCTTGCATCCCTACCCTCCTTGCCTCACTTCAGAACCTCCTCATTTCTCATTCAGATTACTGCCACAGCTTCTTAAATGGCTTACTGCTTTCAGCTCCATTCTCTTATTAGTTTGTTATGGGTGCCACAACAAATACCACAGCCTGGGTGATTTAAACAACTGAAATTTATTTTCTCACACTTCTAGAGATAGGAAGTCCATGATCAAATTGTTAGCAGGCTTGGTTTCTCCTGAGGCCTCTCTCCATGGCTTGCAAATGGCTGCCTTCTCACTGTGTCCTTACATAGTCTTCCCTTTGTGCTCACACATTTCTGATGTCTCCTCTCCTTCCGAAGAAACCAGTCATAGTGGATTCAGGCTCCACCATAATGACCTCATTTAACATTAAATACCTCTTTAAAGGCCCTATCTCCAAATATAGTCACATTGGGAGTTAGGTTTTTGACATGAATTTTGGGAGAAGAAGCATTTCAGTTCATAATGTTCCCTAATTCATTTTCTAGATGTTTATTTGACCTGTTTAGAAAACAAATTTTGGAAAACAGGCATGCTCATTTACTCTTGGTGGGCGTATAAATTAATACATTTCTGAAGGACACACAAAATTTTAAATGTGCATATTCGTTGACCTGGTAATACCACTTGTAAATATCCTAAGAAAATAGTTACACAAGTGTTCATTGGTGGCCATTTAGTGCTTTAAATCATGTGAAAATAGAATCTGTATATATATGTATGAATTATGGCATATTTCTCTTATGCTATGCTGCTGTTAAAAATGATGATTCAGAGCTATGTCTATTGACATGGATTCATGTTCACAATGCATTGTTATAGGAAAAGGCAGTTTATAATCCTTTATGAGTTGGCACAAATATTCTCTCAGAATAATCCTTGTGATCACCTCCTCACATCATGTCTCCACTCAGCGTGAGTGCCACCTCCCTTTTCATTATCCTTTCATCCAGTACTTAGTGAGTGCCAACCATATGTCTTGTGCAAACCTTCTTGCACTTTTGTGTTGTAATGATTTATGTGTCTGTTTCCCCCACTAGAATGGGAATTCCTTGAAGGGGGAGATGGTTTTACTTGTTTTTGTTTCCAAAGATGTTTTGGTACTAGATAAATGTTGACTAAATGAAGAGAAGAAAAAAGAAAGTAACAAAGTGAGAATATACCAATATTAAACAAGAGTGAAGAGTCATAGAGAGGTTTCTAGTGACAGAAATGGACATTATATATCATGAGAACCCTGTTGAATTTCTTCAATTTTTGTAACCCAGAAGAAATGGCTGTGACTCCTTATTAGTGGGTCTCATATATTCCCCCACTGTTCCCAGTGTAAGTGTGATATTGTTGACATGCAACTTCAAATGTCTGTGGTACGTGAATGTATGAAGTGTGATAGAAAAATACAGTGAACGTATAAATTTTTAAAAATTTATTACAGTAAAAGACACATTGCCATTAATACCCCTCAAAATACTCCCCTTCATTTTGAATGTACTTATCCCATCATTCTTGCCACTTTCTGAAACAGTTCTGGAAGTCCTCTTTTCTGAGTGTCTTTACTTCACCCTCCATCATGACAATGCTCCATGTTACACATCACTTCTGGTATGGCAATTTCTGTCAAATAAAAACATAGTGGTGTATCCTCATCCACCTTATTCACCAGATCTGGCACCATGCGACTTCTGGCACTTCCCCAAAGTCAAAATGATTCAGGACATCGAGGCTTCAGAACTGCTTCAGAAAGTGGCAAGAATGATGGCATAAGTGTGTTAGAAGCAAAGGGGAGTATTTTGAGGGCGATTAATGGAAATGTGTCTTTTACTGTAATAAATTGTTTTTATTTAAACATTCACCATACTTTTTGATCACACTTCATGTATGTATGTATGTGTGTATGTATGCAACTTCTGTGTTTTGGGGCTTTATTTTCTACACATTATGGCCTCACCAATCTCTTTCTCCTCCATCACCAAATTACTTGGCCAAGGAAAAGAGCATTAGAACATAATACTCTTAACGTTTTCAGTCTTTAAGAAATTGCTGAAAACTATATATATAAATATATGTTGGGTTGTCTGAAAAGTCATGACATATTTTGTCTATGTTTTTAAAGGTCATTTATTTATATAAAGAACAAAGATCAATCGATATATTGCCTGTTTTGTTCGATAACCTTTTGCCATGTTTCAGTGAGCTTCATAATTCCTTGTTCATAGAAGGACCTGTCTTTATTTGTGAAAAACTGAACAAGGTGCTGATTTACAACCTCATCTGGATTGAATGTTATATCATCCAAGGAGTTTTGAAGAAAGTGAGACAAGTGAAAGTCTGACAGTGCAAGGTCAGCCGAATATGGTGGGTATGGCAACACATCCCAGCCAAGCTCCAATAATTTTTGATGGGTGATCAAGCTTGTGTGTGGTCTTGTGTTGTCCCAATAGAACACAACTCCTTTACAGTGATCAAGCTCTGGACATTTCTGGATGATGGATTCATTCAAACTGTCCAATTTCCGACAGTACACATTCGAATTCATTGTTTGGTCCCTTGGTAAGAACTGGAAAAACACAACACCTTTAAAATCCTACCACACTGAGAACATAACTTTCCTCTGATGAATGTCTGCTTTCGATGTCTTCTGAGGCGAATGATCACGTCAGGGTCAAGACCATTTGTGCACCACATTGTTGTAAACAATCCACTTCTCATCACCAGTTATCAGTTGCTTCAAAAAAAGGATCATTTTTCTCACGTTTAATGAGCATATTGCAGAATTTTATACACTCTGTCAAATGAACTTCTTTGAGTTCATGAGGAACCCAAATATTGCTTACTTATCCCAGCTTGCTTACGTATCCCAGCTTCTTCAGATGGTCGTGAATGCTTAAATGATAGATATGCAATGTTTCTGCAATCTCTTGTGTCATGTAACATGGGTTTGACTCGATCAACGCCTTTATTTTGTCTTCATCAACCTCGGTGGGCCTCCCTGACCATGGAGAATCGTTGGGATCAAAATCACCAGCACAGAAATTCGTGAACCATCATCGTTGGCCCTGACATTCTTGTGGAGCATTGTCACCGTAAACTTTATGCAACTTTCCACAAGCTTGACACACGTTCTTCCCTTTATGGAAGTAAAACAGTAAAATATGACAAAAATGCATAGTTTCATCTTCCATCTTCAACTTGTAAAATCTCCAAAATTCAACCAAATCGCTCAATTTTATTTTTTTTTTGAATGAAGCTAGAACTGTCAGCGGCCAAATGACATAGCAATAACATAGATACAAATGATTCTAGTACTTCCAAAAATGAACTAGTGCCATCTGTTGCAAACATGTGTCATGACTTTTCTGACAACCCAATATGTAACAATACAATATATGTTTTATTCATTTATTTCATGGAAATTATTGCATCAGGATGTCATGTGTGAAAATGTTTCTGTTATCCCAGGAATTCAAAATTAGGAATAAAAAGGTCTATAATACATACACCAACAGTCTAAAGCCAGAGATCTGCCAAAATGGGCAACAGCTATGTACACATACAGTTTACTAGAAAAATCCTAGTTCAGAAAATTGGCCTAACATGGCCTCTCTGTTTCTCCAACTGCCTTTTCTCCCCTTCTACTTCTTAGGCTTAATATAAGGAGAGATCTGCAAGCAGGGTGGCTGCCTTTGGAAGTGTGATGCAGTGTATCTGCTGAGACTGTGCTTTTGTTCCCTCAAGACCTGCTGGTAGAGAGAGGCAGTGAGGAGTGTCATCCTCCCTGGCAATGAAGGGGAAAGGGTCCGAGTGGAGCCACTTGTAAAGATGGAGAGGTAGAAAGAAAGGGAGATTGGCATGTTACCCGTTAGTTGGGTCTTTACCTAAATAACAGGGCTGCCAATTTGCATCTGTGTTACCAGAGCAGGGGTGAAAAGAATTAAGAAAGGCATCACCCTGGGGAGGGAACAGCCAAACAAATATGGGGCCAAAGCTGCTTCTCCACCTGGAGGCAGAGAAGATGGTCCCCACATGGGCTGATTGTGCCCATGATGTAGCCGCATCACCCAAATGACTGCTGAGGCCAAGAGTTGCTTCTAGGGAGGACCCCTCACTGGCAAAATGGGTTGGGATGACCACCAGCCCACAGAAAGCCCACTGTCTGTGTCCTAGGAAAGTGACCCTGGATATCCACAGAAAAAACAGACCTCGCTCAGTCGAGAAAGGAGAAGAGTGATATAAAGAGATGTGTGAGAGGCAGACATGCTCCATCCTCCACCACAAGCTGCTAGAACCTTAAGGCAAGCCTGAGTTAGGACTGGGGAGGGAATGCGGCAAGGGAAGAGCTTTGAATCTTATATGAAATTGAAGTTTAACAATGAGCAGAACTTATTCTAGGACATGTTTGTAATGTCTCAACTAAGACATTTTTGAAAATCAAAAGTGACTAAAATGTTATGGGATCTAGTCAAGAGGAAAGATAGATGTGACATAATATCACTGGGTGGCAGTTTTTTTTTTTTTGGGGGGGTGGTCTCTTTTTTTATCCCAACAATTGAGACTCCTCAGTAAACTGGTTGCACCATTTTACATCCATCTCCATGGGAAGCCACCCTGATTTTCAGGGAAAAGCCACACTTCTCCCCTAGCTGATCTTAAAAACAATTGCTAATGGATGACATGCTCTGTTTTGCAGGGAACACTCTTAAAAAGGTGCTCATTAGCAGTTGATATTTAACGTGAGTGCTTTCTAATGTAACTTAGCCCTACTTTTATTTAATGGACCTTGGAAAGCTGTAATGAAGAAACACACCCCTTTGTTTTCACAAGTTCCCTGTAGCAGAAAAATAATACAAAGCGTGACACTGTAGCATGCTCAGCAGACATGGGAAAAATCTGGCTGCAGTTGAGTTACAGCCAGTTGCGGCTCTTTGTCCCATTTAAACCTCAGTAAAGGAAAGAAGTAATTTCAAAAATGATGAAGTTTTGAGAACTGCAGTTAGGTTGATGGAAGCTGAGGGTAAGTCCCATAATCAAAGATGTGTTTGATGCCTTTTCTTCTGTCTCTCCTGTCCTAGCCCTTCTAGATCCCATCCCTTTATTTTATTAGGTATCCCTATCTACTCAATCTGTCATCCCTCAACTAGAAACAATATTCTTTTTTCTGGCTTAAAGCAATCATAGGTGTAACAGTTAGTCTATTTAGGCAGAAATATATGGGATGCTCAATTGAGAAATGTCTTCAAATGCCCGAGGTGGAGAGGACAGATCACTTGAAACAGATATTGTTCTGGGAGGTGTCACTTTGCTGCCTCAACTTACTTACACGAATTTAAGTCAACTAGAACAGGGTCTCCTTCAGTTCTATGTTTGGAAGGAGATAGTCACCTCGTCTTATGAGGTGGATATAAGAAGATCTTACTGAATTTTGAGTGGCTGAAAAAGATGCCTTAGACCTGGGGAGGAAAGACAGACAGGGACTGGGTGCTGCAGTTAGGGTCATACTGACCCTGTCACAGTGCATCCTGTTAGGGCTTGGCTTGGTCCTGGGCTGTGGCTGTGAGACAAATCTCTGAACCTGAGCATAAGTCCCTCCGCAGTGGTGCAGGGTCTGAAGAAGCCCATGGAACTGCACCTTCTTTTGTTTGAGCTGCACTGAGAAAGGCACAAGAAGAAGGCAGCTTTATTCTTTCATACGACTGCCCTTTCTTCTCTACTTCCGGATGACATCATGTGTAAATCCCATAGCCGTATCAAGTCATTTTCATGTATTAATAAATAATTCCATTTGTCAGATATTGAAAGTGGAGGCCAGTCCAATATATAACTGTCAGTCTCATCCAATTCAAAGTTTCTTCCCTTTCCAAATTAAGCCTGCCCAGATGGGCAAACCTGCAGGAGAAGAGATCCTGGTGACGCTTTAATTATGTCCTTCGCTGTGCTCCATTCTCTAAGTCGCCTTGGCTCCATCACAGCTACAGCAGGAGAGAAAACAGGTCAGATGCAAAGCAAAGCAAAACAAAAAAACTCAACTGTGGCCTGGTGTCAGGTCCCTCTAGGGGTATCCGATGTCCCAAAGCTAATCTTTCCTTGCAGTTCCTTGAAGGTAGTTCTGGGGGATCTTCAGAGAATCCTCTTACTAAGGGGCTGTCTTTCCTGTAGTTCTCCAGTACAGGTACTGATCCTATGAATTTCTGTCATCTGTCTCACACAGACTCCTTTTGGAGGCGGGGTTTCTCAGTCCCTCAAGATCGTCCTCTTGGCTGGAATTTTTTTCAAAATGACCAAAATCACCTATCTTTTGAAGGGTCTGCATCTTGGGACGTAGTGATGGACTCTGGAAGTACAAACCATTCCTGAAGCAGCCTTGGTTCTTTGTCACTAAATGCTGCTCCAGCCTTCTCTTCACTTTTAGGGTAGCTTATGTCCACCTCCTTCAAGCTCCAAGAGAAACACACCGTCTTCTCAGTGATTCCCTGAAGCCCTCTACCCCTTCCTACGGAAGGGGTGTTATACCATAACACTGACAGCTTCATTTCTAAAGAAATCCTCAGCATACAATTCTAGGTCTACTACAAAGAGTCCCTTTTGGGTGATGGGTAATGTTTGCTGGACTGAATATTAAAGAACATCCTAATGAGTTTTGCACACATGGGTATTTCATTTTGGAATGTGTGGGTACTTAATATTCTTTGTTCTTAGCTTTGTAATACCAGCCATAACTGAGCAAACAGGAGAAGTTCCATTTTATCATCATTTTACACTAAGATGCATTGGTGAGATGCAACAGTGATTGTTGCCTACTCTCCACACACGTCCCTCTGTCTCCCACCAGAGGACACAGCTATTCATTTGTGGCACCAAACGTTAGGAGATGCATCCAGTAACAGCACCTGGTCACACTGGATCTTGCTGGTGTATCTCACAGGGCCTCTTGTGGTCCAACACTCTGTGCTCAGGGCTGGGAATCTTTGTGAGGACATGAGCCCAGGTGTCTGAAGTCCAATGGTTTCCTCAGAGGTTTCACTGCTGCCTTTGGTGCTGGCAGGCAGTAGGATGTGGGCTGTGCTCCTCTCCTATCCTGGGGGATCACGCCTCTCCTGGCTGCTGCTTCCCTCAGGCTCTGAGTGTTTTTATATGATCTTCTCAGTGGGTCAGGCTCTAAGGAAACAAAGCAGAATAAGGCCCCATTTATTTTTGAGAAGCGCAGTAGGGGAATTTTTAGACAGAAACAAACATCAATTAGCATCTCAATAAATTGTTCTGCCTCCAATAGGTAAATACATGTTTTAATAAGTACTAGGAAGGAAAAGTACATGAAGCTGGCTTTAAGAGTATAATGAGGGGACCTAATTTAGCTTTAGGATTGGGGAGCACATTAGAGAATGCTTCTCTGAAGAAGTTGTATTAAAGCTGAGATCTCAAGAGCTGGGGGAACAAAGAGAGTCACAGGCAAATGGACTGTATTAATTTCCTTGACTGCTGAAAAAATTACCCCAAACTTGGTGGCTTAAAACAATAGACATTTATTCTCTCATAATTCTGGAGGCCAAAAGTCAGAATCAAGGTGTTGACTGGCAGGGCCACACTCTCTCCAAAGTCGCTAGGGGAGAATTCTTCCTTTTTCTTTTCCAGCTTCTGGTGGCCCCAGTATTCCTTGGCTTGTGGCTACATTACTCCAATCTCTGCTTCTGTCTTCATATCATCTTCTCACTTCTTTGTCTCTTATAAGGACATTTGTCATTGGATTTAGGGGCCGCCCAGCTAATCCAGGATGATCTTATCTCAACATTTTTAATTACATCTGCAAAGATGCTTTTTCCTAAATAAAGTCTCATTCACAGATTTCAGGGATAGGGCATGGACATGAGGGCCACCATCCAACCCACTACAGGGGTCCTAACAGTGACAAGTCCCTGAGATTGACTACCTTGAACTCTCAGAGTAGCTCATCTCTCTGTCATTCCTTTAACATACTATATGCTATTTGTATTATTGTCTTGGTCTTGGAGATGTTTTCTAGCTTCAGAATATACATGTATTGAACGGAAGGACTTTGTCCCTGCTTTTTATGCATCCCACCCCTACCTCCAGTGTGCAGCACTTGACCTGAGCTGCAGGTTCAGAATCATGTCCATTCCAACTATTTGGGGACAAAGTAAGGAAATGGAAATTTTTGAAACTAAAATTAATGAAGCATCACAAATGAATGAGATTGCCTATCTGTGGAAATCTTTTCAGGAGGACATGATTTTGATGAGTGTTTTTCATAAGGTCAGGGAACTTCTTAGTTCCCAGCCAGCGAACTAAGGTGCTTCCCCTGAAAAAAAAAAAGTAGGCATCAACTTAAAATGTAACTAATGAGAGATATGCTGTTATCTTGGAAATAGTGACATGTTTGTCCTGAGGGTATGTAATGACAGAAATCTTTGGTGGCTGTTAGGGACCAAGTGTTTGGGAAGATTTGTTATTGTTAATTTGTCATTGTCAGAGGCAAAGAGACACTGTCTGGCAGACATTAATGTTCTAGTCACCTTAAAGGTGCACTAACTGGTGGAGTTGGGATAAAACCCAAAACATCACCCAAATTTCTTTGTTTGGGATAATATGCTTATCACATATCTGGTGACAGGTCAGTTTCCCAGGTGATTTGACAGCTGGAGGTGAGGTGACATGGGTAAAGGGAGGGCTGTGCCCTGCACAGTATTGGTGAGTATGCCAGTTTCTAGTAAGGTCTGCTTTCTATCTAAATGAAATTGGCCCTCATGGCACTGTCTTGTGAATTTGGATAGCAGGAAGTCAGTTCCTTGAATATGACTGATCCCTAGGCAAACAAATAAAATGATCAAAACTTGGCACACTTGAGACTAGATCCTAATTTCTTGGTTGTCCCTCTGTGAGAAGGATGCCCCACCTATCTCTGCATGTACCCCTAAGGTTGGGGAGCAAAGTAAGGGGAGGAGAGAGTAGCAGCCCATAGATTGGGTCTAGCCTTGAGAATTTACTTGGCTGCTGAGGAAAGGATGAACTGAGTGGGGAGGAAGGAAAAATAAGGGTTTCAGTGAAATCAGACACAATATTTACATGGAAGGATGCTTGGAGCTAAGGTTTATGATATTGCTTGAATGACAGTACATTCTTCCTTTAAAGGCATAGAGATAATCTCCAAATAAATCAGACTGGAGACAATAATGCAAAACACATGCCATAAGCAATGATGATAGTATGATCCAGGGTTCTCTTAAATTTTCTTTAAGAAGCTTGGATGCCTGAGTTCCATTAGGCCCTAGTAGCAATAAGGAAAATGCTCTTAGATTTATAGTTGCATGTCATCTGCTTAAAAAGCCTGGAGAGAAATGTAAGAAAAGGAAAGAAAACACACTTGGCTATCACAAATACTCTGCTTTTAAACAGATACACATTTGATTGCAGACTTTGTTTTCTCTCCCAATTAGTCTCCAAATGAGTAACTCACAATTTCCATTTGCATGGTTCATTTTGTTTCCTAATGAAGTAAATGATTAGTTCTTGGTTCAAAGAAACTCTTTTCAAGGACACCAGAGATTGATAGCATTATAATCCTTTCAAAATGAAAAACTTTTCCTTAGAGTAGTAAAACCAACATTGTGGACTGAGATTCCATTTCTTTTTTTCCTCTACCAGCCACAGGGTGTGGACAGGTGTCATGTACCTCGCAGCCAAGGACTCCCTTTCTTGTTACACATGACCCAAGGGCTGTCAAACCACAGGCCTGTGAGGCGGTCTGTGTGACGAGCTTTGCTCACAGAGGAAGGAGCTGGACTGGTTGTAGTTCTAGAAATTTGAATGGGTAAATGTGGATATGTTCAGGTAGTCAGTAGTGAAATACGATAGAAAGAGGCCAGTCTAAGAGCCACAAAAAAGTAAGTCAAAGTTGCAAATAAAAGATACACACATGGTGTCAAAAAACATATACACATTTTAAGAAAGGAAAACTGTAATACTCAATGTATACCAACAACAAAAGATGAATACAAGTCACATTTGACTTCTACAATTATAAAAGGTGGTTACCATCAGTGTCCAGACACTTCTGGATTACGTCAAACTACTACTTGACCTATGTTGACTAAAGTGTCCACTTGTATACACTTTTTGGCACCTTGGTATATCTATATATATATCTATATCTATATCTATATATATCTATATCTATATCTATATCTATATATCTATATATAGAGATAGATAGATAGAGATCTATAAATAGCTATAGGTATCTATAGATATATATCTATATAGATATCATATCATATATATAGATATAGAGTAGCTGTAGATATAGATATCCTGTACAGGGTAGAGGACAAGAAAGCCAGTTGGAACTAGTAAAAGCATTTGAAGGAGAGTTGAATTATGTTAGGGCAGAACATTAGCAAGAAAATTCATGAAAAGCTGAGGGAAACTACATCGCCTTTGATTCCAGATTATCTTCTTCCACTTTTGGTTTCAAGAGGCCCTGGGGTCCCACTATGGAACCTCCTTTGCCTGAGATCTAATCACTTTTCTTAGTCACCTGTCGACATTCCCATTTCCCTAGTTCCATGTTAAAGAGCTCTGCAGTTAAGGTCGCCATTTGGCCCTAATATTCTTTTAACTAGTTTATTTTTAATCATGAGTAGAATTGATTGGCTCCAGTACCTAGTGAGTCCACAGGTGAGGCAGGCTTCAGTGGGATGTTTCAGTGTGCAGGACTGCTGCCCCATCTCCGTGCTAATCTTCACCTGGGACCTCCTGCTTTCATCCTCACCAGGCTTCCCTCTGATGGCGAAGTGGCAGCAGTTCCTGGTGCTACATGCTGCTTTGGGCAAGAGAAAGGATTTCTCTCTCCCCTAATTGTGAAAATGAATTCCTGGAGCTTTCTGCAATTTGCCAGCATGGGTCATGAACCAGTGACTGTCTGGGGATGGGCCAGTCTCACCTTTACTTGGGGGGAAATGGAATAACTTCTAAGGAGGAAAGTGCAATGTTCACTCCTGTCTTTATTCATTGAAGACATTTCCAGGCTTGAATCCATTAATGGCTTCCATGGCAATGAAAATAAAATGAAAAGATCTGTGTAGAATTAGCACATGGTCCTGAAGATGTTCAAGGCACTGAGGTAAATGGAATCTTTTCTCAAGAGCCCCGATGGTTTTAAGCAAACAGGGTGACCGAGCTTTTCTGCCCTCTGTGAATACGATATGAACATTGTGCACTGTTTTTCTATCGAGCCAGGTTTCAATTAAGATTTTCTTTTCATGTTACTAGGTTTGCCAATTAAAATAAAAGTGGTTCTTCACCTTGGCCTGGGAGATCAAGCATGATCTGACTCATGCCTGTTTCTCTGACTGTCTTAAATCCCTCTTCCTCCTCCTCATGTTGTGCTCCATCTGCACTAAATTTTTAATTCCTCAAAAGGTCCAAAATCTTTCCCACTTCAGCATGCTGCTGGACCATGCTCTCCTTGGAACTTTCTTCACCTACTTTTCATCAAGCTATTAGTGAAATAAACTTACAATTTAAAATGAGGACAAGGGTCTTGAATGAAAAGTGTACAGAGCTTTGAGAGAAAATAAGAAAGGAAGAGGCCTAGTTTAGCCTGGGGAAGAGGCAAGAAGGAGGGTTCAGGAAAGGCCTTCTAAGTTAATAAATGAAGGACGAGTAGCTCTCATTTGTTTGATACCTGATACTCGTACTACACAGAGCTCTAAAGAGCATGGGCCATCTTCGGTTGGTTCACTGCATTATCTGTAGTGCATAGAACAGTGCTGACCCATATATATGAATATTCAGAAACTCCCACAAGGTCAGTGTTATTGTTTCCATATACCAATGAGAAAATCAAGACTGAAAATGGTGAAGTTACTTGCCCATTGTCATCAGGAGTGGCTGTTTAGGAAGTGACCCAGACAGGACAGAGCCCAACTGCAACTCCAAGGCTCTTATCTACTACTTAGGGGGCCTCCTAAAGAGAAGCTATAGGTGGGTCTGTGCTCTGCTTCCAAAAGGCAAAGAAGAACACCCTGACTTCCAGTCAAAGTAGACATTCTCCCAAATATGTCCTGAACTTTTCTGTTCCTGACTCTTTGCTCCTTCTTTCTGTTCCACCTGAAAAGACTTTCCCCTCTTTCTATCTGTCCAAATCTTACTGTTCATAGGTCACCTCAATTATTCTTTTAAACTCTACTAGTACTTTTGATGCCATCATCTACCTTGTGTTAGGATTATTTATGTATACCTCTCTCCTGTCAGGTACTTCCCTCCCTGAGAGATGGGAGCATATCCTATTTGTATTTGTAACCCTTAAAGACTCAGCACAGTGCCTGGCACATTAAAAATTATAAAGCTTGATTCTGAGGCCTTACATTGCACTATCTTCCACGAATGTGTTTCTCACTCAAAAGAATGCTTGATAGTATCTCACTTACTAACTGATGAATGTGAACGAAAACATCCCACTTGACTTCCAGGCAGTGGTCCAGAAAGAGTCTTTTCTTTGCCTCTCCCAAAAGAAGTCTCCCTTAACTGGCCACATGTGATGCTTGGCTGAAAAATGTCTTTACTATAGTCACATTAGAACTCTAGAGGCAAATATAAAACGTCATTAACCCTCGAAAGGTAGATTTTATGACACATATGCCTTAAGGCCCAGGGGGATAAACTGAACAATTCTATTAGTCAAAAAGAAATAAAGCTTTACAGATTGCTGTCACTTATTTTATAGGCCTTTGTTATACTTGTCATTCAGCAAAGAAAGAAATCCCCAGTGAAACTTCCATAATATTGAGTTTGAATGACTCATATTCCTGCCTAATTATTATAAAGCTTTTTGGTAGAATTCTGTCTGGTCCTAATTGAAGTTTACAGAACCTTCACCTTTAAATGTAGTAAACCTGTCAGCACGAGGGAAATAATTTGCTCTTCTGAGGATAAAGTGTGATGTTACCACATAGGACTGGTGTTCTGGCGAAGACACTGTGAATGGGAGTCATGCTGATTTCAGGTCTAGGGAGCACAGAGGCCAATGTTCAACCAAGGTGAGCCTTGGCCTGTGGAACAGTGAGAATGAGGTGTCAGGGCAGGGAAGACAGGAAAGGCAAGGCCCGCCTCTCAGGACTTCTCACCCCCATGCCCAGTCTCTCCAATGAGCTGTTAGGACTTCACATAGCCAACCTGCATTTTCCCCAGGTCCTCCCCAAAACTCTATCACAAGTGTGGTTGAATACCCCAATGATATTTAATTAAGGGGAGTTTGGAAAACTGTGCCTTTAAAAGCTAATAAATGATAACTATAAGTCTCATTTAAAAAATAATGCATGGTCATTTTAGGACATTTACTCAATATAGATAAGCCAAAAGAAAAAAAAGTCATCAAGTTATTCCACAACTCATAGAAAATATTGTTAACATATCATTTACGTCTTTTCTCTATGCACAAACACACAATTTCTTTATAAAACATTGGGTGATATTATCCATAAGGTTTTGAAACCTGTTGTTTCACATGATATAGCATAAACACCTTTCCTATTATTTTGTCATAAAAAATTTCAATGAATGCAAAAGTATTCCATTCTTAGGCGTGTACAACTATATATCTTGAAAACATTTTATTATTAAGCATTTATGTTGTTTTAAATTTCCATGTAAGTAATGGAAATAATTATTTAAAAGTCTTCCCAATTTAACAAATATATAGTAACATATTTTTCATTTGAATTTCTTTAAAACCATAGGGTTGTATAGATTGTCATGTGATTTTTAACCATGTAAACTTTTCTTTTTGTGATTTCCCATTTACTATATTTATATTGATGTATTTATTTTTTCTAATAGATATTTGAAGAAACTTATGCTTTAATAAAGATATCAGTATTACATACAGACATACACACATATATTATAATTGCACATCATATATGTTACAAACATTTCAACTTGCACTTTGGTTTTTATATTATTTATGGGATATTTTTTAAAGAAACCATTGAAAAATTTTAAAATTCCTTATAGCTATCAATCTTTCTTTTTTCAGTTTTATTCAGATATAACTGACAAATAAAACTGTAAGATGTTTCTTATATTGTTTTTCCTTTTGTGAAACACTTAGAGAGCCTTCTTTAATGAAAATTATGTAAATATTCACCTGTACTTATTTTTCTTAGTTCTGTTGAAGTTTTCTTTTTTGCATGTAATTACATCTTGAATTATTTTGATACTGTGTGAGAGGTACAGCTCTTAAGTCATTGCTTCATAGATGTTCCAACACTATTAATTGCATACTTCAGAACTGTCCACATTATTTGAAATTCCACCTTTATTACTACATTTTACATATATGTTTCAATTCTAGTGAACTGTATCAAATTGATTGGTTGAAGCTGAGTACCACTGTAAATTGAAGAGAGGAAACAAGCAACTCAGGCCAATTAATTATCGATTTAAGACAGCATGAAAGCCGGAGCCCTCCTTGACAGCCTTTAATGATTTTCCTCATCTCCTGCAATAGAGTCTAATTCTACTAAAGACCAGGCCCAAGACCTAATTGTAAAATTCGCAGAACATCATAGACTTGAGACTTTTCAGCTTTACAAAATTGTCCACACCAAAGCCCGAGCTCTTTCAGGAAGGAGACTCTGGTATTAAGGTTGAGGTCTTTTGGGTAGTTGTGCCAAGAACTGTAAACTCCCAGGTTTCTCTGAGCTTCTGGGCCTACACAAGTGGTCGACTGCCCTTCATAGAAAATTGCGACTTCCCCTTGCTCCCCATGACCAGGCCTCAACTAAAGCAGATGTCATGCCAAAAGCTTAAGAGCTTAATAAACTTATTGCTTAATAGAAAAAGCCCAGACTTTGAAATCAGAAGTTCATGGGTTTGCTACTAACATGTGACCTTGGGCAAGTTATTTATGCCCTATAAGCCTGAGTTTCATCATCTGTAATAAGAATAATAGCTATTCCACAGAATCTTTTTTTTGTTCAGGCATAGAACTATTTTATTTTTTCTTTCATTGTAGAGCACTTTATTATTAAAAAATGTTTTTTTAATTTTTCAATTACAGTTGACATTCAATATTATATTAGTTTTGGGTATACAGTATAGTGGTCAGACATTTATATAATTTACAAAGTGATCCCTCCGATAAGTCTAGTAGCTACCAGGCACCATACACAATTATTACAATATTATTAACTATTTTCCCTGTGCAGTATTTTACATCCCCATGACTATTTTGTAGCTGCCAATTTGTACTTCTTAATCCCTTTACATTTTTCATACCTCCCCAACCCCCATCCCACATGGTCACCATTAAGTTGTTCTCCATATCTATGAGTCTGTTTCTGTTTTGTTTATTCATTTATTTATTTTTTTTAGATTCCACATATAAGGCCACTGTTTCCTTGTTGATTTTCAGTCTGGATAATCTATCCATTGATGTCAATGGAGTGTTCAAGTCCCCTACTATGATTGTATTACTATCGATCTCTCCTTTTACGTACATCAATATTTGCTTTATGTATTTAGGTTCTCCTACATTGGGTGCATAAATGTTTACAAGGGTTATATTGTCTTATTGGATTGATCCCTTTATTATTATGAAATGTCCTTCTTTGTCTCTTGTGATAGCCTTTGTTTTAAAGTTTGTTTGGTTTGGTATAAGTATTGCTACCCCAGCTTTCAGTCTGTGTGTGTCTTTTAAACTGAAGTGAGTCTCTTTAGACAGCATATGTAAGGGTCTTGTTTTCTTATCCATTTAGCCACCCTATGTACTTGATTGAAGCATTTAATTCATTTACACTTAAAGTAATTGTTGATAGGTTTGTAGTTATTGCCGCCTTCTTCTTCTTCTTCTTCTTCTTCTTCTTCTTCTTCTTCTTCTTCTTCTTCTTCTTCTTCTTCTTCTTCTTCTCCTTCTTCTTCTTCTTCTTCTGTTTTCTCCTCCTCCTCTTCATCTTCCTCCTCCTCCTCTTCCTTCTTCTTCTTTTCCCCCCTCCACCACCTTCTCCTTCTCTCTCTCCTTCTTTGTCCCTTTAACATTTCTTGTAATAACGGTTTGGTGGTGATGAACTCCTTTAGCTTTTTTGTGTGTATCTGGAAGCTCTCTATCTGTTCTTCGATTCTCAATGATATCCTTGCTTGGCAGAGTAATCTTGGTTGTAGGTCCTTGCTTTTCATCACCTTGAATATTTCCTGCCAATCCCTCTGGCCTGTAAAGTTTCTCTTGAGAAATCAGCTGACAGTCTTATGGAGGCTCTCTTGTAGGTAAGGAACTGCCTTTCTCTTGCTGCTTTTAAGATTCTCTCTTTGTCTTTAACCTTTATCATTTTAGTTATGATGTGTCCTGGTGTGGGCCTTTTCCGTTCATCTTGTTTGTGACTCTCTTTGCTTCTTGAGCTTTTACCTTTATATCCTTTACCAGGTTAGGGAAGTTTTCCGTCATTATTTCTTCAAATAGGTTTTCAATTCCCTACTGTCTCTCTTCCCCTTCTGGTATTCCTATAATGCGTTTGTTGGTATGCTTGATGTTGTCCCCAGGGCCCCTTAAACTATGCTCGTGTTTTTGGATTAGTTTTTCTTTTTGCTGTTCTGCTTGGGTGTTTTCTACTACCTTGTCTTCCAAATCTCTGATTTGATCCTCTCCTTCATCAAGTCTGCTGGTGATTCCTTCTAGTGCATTCTTCATTTCCGTTATTCTATTCTTCATTTCTGACTGCTTCTTTTTTATATTTCTGATCTCTTTGTACAAGCTCCCCTGAGTTCATCTATTCTCCCCCTAAGTTCATTGAACATCCTATCACCAGTCTTTTTAACTCTGAATCTGGTAGATTGCTTGTCTCCATTTCATTTAGTTCTTTTTCTGGAGTTTTGTCTTGTTCTTTCATTTGGGATATTTCTTTGTTTCCTCATTTTGTCTGCCTCCCTGTGTTTCTTTCTACATTTTAAGTAGATCCACTATATCCCCATCTTGGCAGGATGATCTTATGTAGCAGGTGTTCTGTGGGGCCCAGTGGCATAGTCCCTGGTCACCTGAGCCAGGGGCTCCAGGGGTGTCCCTTGTGCTGGTTGTGTGTGCCCTCCTGTTATAGTTGAGTGTTGATTGCCATTGGCATGTTAGTGGCTGGGATTGACCCTCAGACTGATTGGCTGTGATGACTGGCTGTGACTAGAGCAGATGAGCTGTTGTGTGGGGGCTGACCTACAGAGTGGGATTCATTGTAGGACCTGGTGCCTACTAAGTCCACCTCAGGAGTGTATCATGTGTGGGGCTAATTGGGTGGTTCTCTGGTGTGGTGAGAAGCCAGTCACAGGGTGTGTTGATTCTGGGGCCTTTTGGAAGGGGCTCTAGGGAAGGCCCAGTCCAGCTGCTGCCAGTGCTTGGCACCAGACGACCTGGTAGGAGCTACAAGGTGATCTGAGGTTTGTAGCTGCTGGTTCTGGGCTTGGAGGAGCCTGGGAGAGGCTATGCTGCAAACCAAGGCTGGCTGCCATTACTGCCAGGCTGGGGACTACTTAGCAAGACGTATAAGGCATGCCAAAGCCAGCTGCTGCTTCCTTGGCATTTGTGGACCTTTCAGAGATTTTTAGGGAGGTCCACAGTATAAGCCAAACCTGGTCACTTGTGAGTAACAGCTGATGAAAGAGGTTCTGACCTGTGCAATAATTGGTGATCACCAGGGTGGGACAAGTTTGATGGAGACTCATATTTGGCACCTGCCTGTACCTGTAGGCTGGGTTGGGGGGAGGGCTTAGCCAAGGAAGAGTGGTGCCTACCTGCTGGCTCCGTGGGGTGGCGATGAAACAAAGGAATGAAATGATCCCTGCAGTCACTTTACTCCTGGAGAGAGCTGACCCTCCAGCCCTCACCTGGAAATCAGATAATTCAGTTCCTCACCATATGTCCATGGCACTTTCTGAGCTGCTGGACCAGTGCTGGAGCTCAGAGTGAGTGAGTCCATCAATGAATGAGTCTGTGCTTGGGCTCTTTAAGAGGATGCCTGGGTCTCCAGCAGCCCTCTGTTTCACCTAGACTGAGTCCCTGCTGATTTTTCCTATTTTGAGGACTCCTTGGCAGTGGTGGTTCAGGCTTGGCAACCCAGTGTGAGATTGGGACATCTGGTTCCTCAGAGTGGACCTCTACAACTGAGATATTCCTCCTGATTTTTAACTGACACACATAGGTGGTGTGGGACCTGCCCATTTCACATCTCAGCCCCTCCCACCAGTTTCAATGTGGCCTTTTCTTTATATCCTTAGTAATAGGAATTCTGTTCAGCTAATCTTCAGGTGGTTAGTTGTTCTATAATTTAGTTGTGCTTTTTTTTTTTTTTTTGAGGGCAGTGTCACTGGCCCTCACATGTGGGACCTGAACCGGGGTGCTACTGGCTTCCCAAGCCAGCGCCCAACCACCACGCCACTCAGCCGGCCCAATTTAGTTGTACATTTGATGTGGTTGTGGAAGGAGGTGAGCACAGCATTTACCTACTTCATCATCTTGACTGAAAGTCTCACAGAATCATATAAAGCTAATTATTGTTATCAAAGAAGGGTGAAAATAGGATAAGTTCCACCCCCAGTTATAAAAATAGCCAGCCAAGACTCTATAGAGAGTCTTAACAGACTCAATATTTTTAAGTCTTTATTTTTTCTGGTCTATGGAACTAATAATCACTTGTTAAAATATCTGAAAAGTATTGAAAAAAATTACTCATGATGGAGTAGATCACTGCACTGTACACCTGAAACTGATGTTGTATAATATTGTATGCCAACTGTAATTGAATATATAGATAGTCACGGGATGTGGAAGGGAGTAAAAGGAATTGAAATAGATATGTATGATATCGGGTGGAGGAGTTGGGTGGTGAATTGGGGGAGAGGGGTTGTCACTTTGAGGGGTAAAAAGTTTAACTATTGCAGTCTGTCGTACACCTGAAACTAACTTTAAAAAAATGTTTATTTCACAATAAAAGAATAAAAAAAAAATTACTCATAATCTCTCTATGCTAAGCAACCAGCACAGTGATTGGCCTTCTGGTTTGAGTAGTGCCCACAAATTAGAAAACCTAAGTTGTTTATCTAGCTCTGTCTGGGTTACTTTTACAATCTTGGCCAAAGCACTCTACTTAGCCATACCATAGCAAGTGCTGACTTCCACAGGAGGAAAGAGTAAGCTTCCTACCTAATCATGGAGGGCAGACCCTCTAACAATCTCGTATATCTAGAGGCCTAAGTAGATTTTCCAAAGTGTTTTATGTACACCAGTACAAGGAGAACAGACTTCCTTTCATACAATTTGAACCTACTCATAGGTGTCCAAGGGGAACATAATAGACATGGGCTTATTGCGTTAATTTTCAGGCAGTCAGATGCAGTAATTTTTTTTTTTTTGCTTATTTATATGCATGCAAAATGTGAGCAATGTCTCCTATTTAATTCTGCTGGAATAATCTGATCCAGGAGGACTCACATTCTGACCCTGAATTGTCTCCCTCTGAATGGACCTCTTTCATGGTTTCAAAAAGTATTTCAATTTGATGTTGTTTCAGATTTTTACAGTATAGAAACCAACACGTACAGATACATATGGAAGAGACATTCTGAAAATTAATTACTGTTTATGAAAGAGGTGGAGAAAAGACCTGTTATCTGCCAAAGGGATCATAGTTCCAGTGGATAAATGGAGACCTTTTCCAGAGCAAAGGCTTACCTAATCTCCCAAACATATTGAATTGAGTACAGAACCAGCCTGAATAGCCTGAGTAGCTCTACACCAGAACATTCTCCAAATCAAACATTTCCTTGCCTACGTATACAGCCTTCTCTTGCACCAGTCTTCCTTTCTTTTAACATCTTCCTCTACAGAATTTATTTTAACAACCCACACGTACTCTCTGTTGACTTTTGTTCTTCCCTCATTCTATTACATTACTCTGCCCTGGATGTTTTTCTTTCTCCTCTTTGCCTCAACAAATCCTGGCTAACCTTTGAGCTTCTGCTTCAATGTGACAGTCACACAATGGTGGTCTCAAGTCCTTTAGACAAGGTTGGATTCTCTGTTTTATACCCCCAGAGAACTCTGAACTTCCTGTTTGGTAGCATAGTTATACATATAATTATCTGCCTCCGAAGGAAACTCTCTTTATAAATATGTACATACTCTAGGGAAGAGCTAATTTGTAATTATACATTATTGTGAATAAAGATTATGAATTAAGTTCATTCAGGTTAATCAGAGATACCAGTAACATGGCAGCCCTGGGTGCCTTGATGAAAGAGCCACTGAAAATATAGGAAGGAAAGTGTCCAGATAAGACTCTTTTGTTTTACAAAAGAACACAAGAGCTACTTCACATCACTGTCTGGGAATGGCCCTTCTTGGGCTTCTACCTGTGTGTTTATTAACCTCTTGTTAACAACAGGGACACACAAAGCTCACCATAGCAGACATCTTGAGACTTTTCCCAAGTTTGAATGGGACTTAGCACCCAAGTTGCCTCTACTGCCTTTAATTCGCAAAAAGAAGGTAGTAAGCTTTGCAGGCTTGGACTAAGAAGATAGGAGTGGTGGTTGGGGCCAGAAAAACTGCATTCCCTAGTCTCTATCTTGCTATTACCTTTGGCCCAGGATTTAATCCTATATTTCCCAAGATGGAATATATGTACTAGAGGGGACAAGATGGTATGCTGGGGGTATGGGAAGCATCTTCCTCAAGTACTAGTTTTACTTGGAAAGTAACGCTAAACATTATTTTTAATTAAAAGAATATATAGCATTGATTTGATTAGAAACTATGCATACATTAGAAAAACCTACACTTCCAAGAAATTTTATATCTCTGATGCCCCAGACTTACAAGTTCATTTCATTTTTGTTTATTTATTAAGGATATCTTAAAGGAAAAGCTTGAGAAAAATTAATGTGAAATTATTCACTCATTTCTAGTTACCTATTTTGGAATCCTTGGTCACTTTAAAGGAATTGTTTTTTCCCTGTAGAAGTGTCTTGTCCAATGATAGTCATTCATTACATGTGGCTATTTAAATTAAAATTAATTAAATCAAATAAAATTTAAAATTCAATCTTCAGTGTCACTACCAAGTATGCAGTTACCCCATGTAGCTAGTGGTTACCATAAAATATAGTGCAAATATTAAGCATTTCCATCATTACAAATAGTTCTATTGGATAAAATTGCTATAGAAGTGTTACATACTTGTATAATGTATTTAAGAACTTTGGACACAAACACATTGATAGAAAGCCTGTACTTTCTATACTTAGGTGCTGTACTCTAAGGAGATATTTTGTTGAGTTTTCAGAGAACCCAGTTATGTCTACTGTAGAGACATATTTAGTGATATATCACAGGCTCAAGGATGGCAAGTCTGACATGCAGCAACAGAGCTTTTATTTTTTTCTGAGGGTGGGTAACCATAGGAAACTTCTGGGACTTATGACCTATCTTTTGTACCTGAAACAGCTCCACATACATTAATGTTGGGACCTAGGAAAACTGAGGCTATGAGGAAACAGTGAAAATTATTGTCACTAAGAATTGTATACAAAGAGAAGAAGCATTCTCTTTCACTTTACCACAGAACACATTTCATTAAAGGAACACCGTGGTCAAAATGATAATAGTCAGTTTTCCTAAACAGTACAATTTGGCATGTTTAACTTTCATTTAATTTCTAACCCACTTTTAGAGAAACAAATGAAAGAAAACAAATGAACAAACAAATGGGAGCAATTAATGTTAATGCACTTTCTGTATCATTAACTAGTAAGGTATAAATAAGCATTTCACTCAACTAAAGAATCTTTCAAATTTCTAACTGGGCATAAACAAAGCATTGTTTGGCTATGGCCCAGAGAAGCTGGGCTCTCCAGCTGGGAGGCAAGAACAAGGCTGGGCTCCCCACAGCCCAGGAAGGTGTGTGGCCATGGTATTCAGATTCCTCAGGGAGTTTCGATAGAGCCATTCTTCTAAGCTGGGGCACCCACTCCTTTGCACCCCATTCAGAAGAGCCAATAGCAACAGTGACCTTCCTGCTTGGCTAGGACTGAGCCAGCGGGTGACCTGTGAGGGAGAGGGAGAAAGTGAGAGAGGCCATTTTCTGGCTGGCTAGACTGTTTCTTGAACACTGAAAGATACCTGCTGGGACTCCCAGAAATAATTGGAAAGAAGGCACTGGGGTATGGAGGTACTGGTTTAACAGAGTTCCCTACTGGCTGTTTAACAAAGACATGTCCAAATCCACAGGGCCTGAGCAGCTGTTCTCATAAACACCAGCAGAAAAGTGGTAATAAGAGAGGAGAGGAAAATGAGATAAGTGCTGCTTTTCCGAGGGCAGATTTGTCTTCAACTACAGTTCATTCTCATCGGAAAGTATATGTAGGCTTCCTACCATTTACAAGACACACCAAACCTTTCTACAACAGGGGGTTCTAATGGGAGTCCTCTTCCTGCCACCTGCCGTATTAGTCAGGATTCTGGTCTGGCCATGGCCAAGGGCCCATCCCTCGAACCAGAGTTCCTATCAAAATCATCTGGTTGGAGAGGAGAAGGAAAAGTTCACAGAAGAAGGAGGGTGCTGTTCTGAGTAGAAAAAACAATACATGTCCACTGAACTGCCTTATGTATTAAAACATCCCCCCCCAATATTATGTTAAAGTAATATTACTTATTAAAACATCACCAATAATTCCTTAATGGCAGTGTAATAATTTTCATTTGCAATTACATTTTCCCATTTCCTTCTGCTCTATTATTACATTGCAGACATTTAAAAATTGTCACCAATTTAGGCTAGATGCTTTTCTACTTTTTGTCTTTACCTTGACTTTTCCTGTGTTGCCTTCAGTAACTGTCAACCCAAAATTGATTTTAATGATTATGTCTGAGGAAACACTTAAATTCAATAAGCATTCACTGAGGACAGATTTATGGATGAAAAAGAGTAACAAGATGTGGTCTTGCCTTCAAGGAGCTTACCATCTAATGAGGGAGAGAGATATTTGAAGGTAAACGTTTCTTCAGCTTCATGTTTCCATATGGAGGGAAGTCTACTAGAGTGACACTCAGGGCCTCTTGCCCCAAACCCTCCTCTCACTACTACTGGGTGAGGAAGGATGACTTCTCTTTGAGAAAGAACAGAGCTTGAGTGGGTCAGCCTTTCTCTCTCTTCTTTTCTTTGGGATATGCTTACCTGAAGGACACATGCATTCTTCCTGAACCCTCCATGTGAATTTTCAGGGGCACGCAGCCCCTCATGTGGGTGAGGGTTGGGGAGGTTTGTGGTTGCACAGAAGCACCAGAAACTGTTCCAGGTAAGTCTAACTCAACCCGCTTAGCTCACAGACTCTGCCACATTTTCCAATGTTAGCTTTATCAGTAATAAAAGTGATACAGGGTTGTTGGAAAAATCATGACGCATTTTTGCAATGAAAAATATAGAAAAAATGCGTCATTACTTTTCCGACAACCCAGTATTTTTGTTTCCATCTACCTGGCTCTTGTGGTAGATTTTTTTCGTTTTTTTTCCTCTTTTTTTTTTTTTTTTTTTTTTGAGGGCACTATCACTGGCCCTCATATGTGGGACCCAAATGGGGCTGCTGGCATCCCAAAGCCAGTGCTTAACCACCGCGCCACTCGGCCGGCCCCTGCCTCTTATTTTTAAATTGGTGTCTAACTTGGGTGGGAGAAAGAGGGTTGTTATTGCCCAACTTTCCAAAAGCCCCCAGAAATGTGCATAGATCATGTTAGTGCATTATTATTATGCATTTAGTAAGAGAGAAAAATGCAGGTATCATAGAAGTATAGAGTGGGAAGGGGCACTTCGCAGAAACTGGAGGTTTAAGAGGAGCTTCTAGAAACAAATGACACTTTGGCTGAATCCGAATGGATAAAAACAATTAGGAGAAAAAAGGTGAAATGATATTCTGGGCAAAGGACTATTTATAAAGTCACAGATATTTGGATGATCATGGAGTACAGAGGGAACAAGTGGTTTGATGACTAGGATGTTAGTTAAAAAGTGAGGTATAAAGATAAGGTTTAATAGGTAGGCGGGCACTTGGTATTGGAAGGCTTATATGCTATGCTAAGGAGCTTGTGTTTTACTCTGTGGGTAGTGGGGAATTGCCGAAGGGTTTAACACGTGAGAGGTAAGATGTATACTTTAGATAGATGACATTGTTGAGAATGAATTTAAGGAACAAAAATTAGGGCAAGGTAACTTGCTAGAAAATTGCTTTTGTCAGTCACGTAAGAATTGAGGAGGACTCAAACCAGAGTCAGTATTAGGAGTTAGGATTCAAGGACATGTAAAATGTTAAATCAGTGGAACTGACAATTGATGGAATGTTTAAGAGAAGTGGGGTATCCCGGAGTCACTCTGAGTTTTCTGAATTGATGCCTAGGTAAATGGTAAAAGTGCCATTAATAATTGGAATATAGGAGTAGGAAAAGTTGGGGATGGGAATAGGGAGGGAAGTTACTAAGTTTTATAAGATCCTATTTGGGTTAGACTGTACCGATTTTGAAATGTTCCTGGGACTTTCCATGTCCAAGTCTAGCAGGCAGTGGATGAATGAGTCTGAAGTTCATGAAGTGGTTAGGATTGGGGATACAGGTTTGGGAGTCATCAGCCAAAAAACAAGAGTATGAGATGTTTTGTGGAGAATGTGGGACAAAAGAAGAGCAGGGTGCCAAGAATAGACTCTCAGTTTTGTTGGGGAAGAGGGGGAAGGGAATGGCAGACACTACCCTTCTCTGTTTTCTGGGCCAAGCTTTAATGAAGTTGTGCTTATATTAAAGATGAAGTAAAGATTAAAGATGAAGTAAATTTCTTATTCAGGTGACTACTGTACCAGATTCTCCTAAAATCTTCCTTAGTTTTGGAGCAGTGTTAAGGGAGAAATCTGCAGCTTTCCATTCTCATTATTCAGTAGTGAGGGGACTTTTACTTCCCTTTGTATCAGAGGATTATACTGAACTGAACCCTTCCCTACTTAATCACTTATTTACACCTTATGAAGGTAGGAAGAGTAGCTCACAAAACTGCGCAGAGTTTGGGAGGTATTCATTGGATACCATTTTTATTGGGGGAAAAGGGATAGAGGCACTGATAAAACAAACAACATGGGCCCATCTCTTGATCTTTCTTCTCTTTCTTTATTCTGCTAGCAACTAGGTTTGTGCCGCTGGATGTGGAGGTAGATTAAATTTGCTTTGCAGTCTAAGCTCTTTCCAGAGTATCTCCCAGGAAGACTTCTAATTAGTTCTCATATGCAAGCTGCATTTTTCCAGGACAGCCTATTCCTATCCTGTGAAGTTCTTGAGCATTTGGTAGACCAATTAATACAGTCAAGTGCTGTGAATTCCACTTGATTGTAAGTTTTTGTGGGGGCTCTCTAATGGCTAGAACCATGATGAGGATATGAGCATTCTATTCTAATTATACCAACAGGAGATCCCTAACTACCCTAGTAACATCCCTAACCTTTGCATATTTTAGAAACTATAACTCACTGACCTCATATACTATTTGCTTTGATCTTCAAAGGAGCTTTGGTTACTCTCTTTCCAATAGAGCTACTATTTCAGACGTAGAATGGCCTGCTATGAGCAGAACTGAGTTAAGTATATGTTAGGCTGAAACTCTAAATGGGTGATTTATCTGGTGATCAAATGATAAGAGGGAAATCAGTCTGGATTTTACCAAAAAAAAGAAATGTATTTTAAATTTCTCAAGGGATGCCAGAAACCAAGACCATCAGAGCAGAGGCCAGCATAAACAGTCTACCATGCCTCAGGCACCTGTCCCTTAATGCCAGTATGATACAAAGCCCTTGGCCCCCTCCCATCATTTAGTTCCATCCCTAGGAAAGAGAAGGTAAAATTAAGAAGGAGATTGGGAATCTGAAGTTAACTAAATTTTTAACCCACCTTAAAATATATTTGTATTTAAAATAGCACATAACTAGTAACCACCAAATTATTCTGTACAATACTTGAAGCATAAACATTCTTGTGCTCCAAGTATTCTCATGCACTTGGATATGAGAACTAATAAGCATTCTTTGGATGAGAGAAGGTTGGAAATAAAGAGCATGCCAGTGAGATGCTTGGCTTCACCTTAGCATCCCAATCATCCTGGTTTTCCTTTAGGCAGCTGATAAAATGTCTTTAATGATCAAACAAGTGTGACTTCAAGAGCATTTGTGGGTTAGCAATGTTAATATTAATGAGGAATAATAATGACACAGTTATATAATTTGGGAATTTGACATTTCAACACTTTTTCATAGAGAGCTGAGAAATTCTCCTTGAAGGTATTTCTTAAATCTATCTACTTCTTTAAATCTTTCCACTTTGGTGAAAGACACCATATCTTACTCTATTCCCCTTATAAACCATTTTCCAAATAGAGCAATCCTTTAAAACGTATAAAATAGATGCCATTTCTGTGATCAAAACTCACCAAAGAATTCCCATTTTATTTAGAAAAAGCTTCAAGCAGTTTACCGTGGCCTACTGGGAGCCACATGATTTGGTTTTGCCTCCTTTTCTAACCTCTCCTTTATGTTCATAATGTTTTAGTTACATCGACCTCCTTTCTGTTCTTTGAACATCCCAAGTTCTTTTCCACCCCTGGACCTTTGCACTTGGTGCTTTCTTTTCCTGGAAAGACCTTCAGGCTGCTCACATACTTGGCTCCCTTCATCCTTCAGGTCTTAGCTCAAATGTCACCTACTTAGAGGGAATTCCCTTAACCTCCCTTCATTCCTCCAATCACTCTTTGTTATATAACTCTATTTTAATTTACTTCATAGAACTTACAATAACTCTATTTTAATTTACCTCATAGAACTTACAATAATTGCAAATTATCTTGTTTATTCATTCCTTCACTTATTTCTTATCTATCTCACCCAACTAGAGTGCAAACTCCATGAATGTACAGAACTTCCAGATCCTAGAAGAATACATGCTGTAAAAATCTTTGTTGATGGAAGTAATTTTAATTTTTCAATATAAAAATAGTGGACTTGATGGAAACACAATCTTAGGTTTCTACCTTCCATTTCCATAGCCAGTAGTGATAGTTTTTTATCTCCACTGCTGTAGAGGTGGGGCAGGGGTGGGGGTGGGGGGCGATTGGGGAGCAGTTGGCAACCAAGTTAAAAAAAGTCAATTGAACTGCTGCTGTGATGCTTTAAAATTCTCAGTAGTATAAAAAGCAAGAGGATGAAGAAAGAAAATGGTTTTGAATTCCCAAAGCTGGGCTTTGTATATCAAGAGCCCAAGCCTTGAGAAAAACAAAGTGTAGAGCTTATGCTAAAAAGAGTAGATTCAAAAGGATGCACTATGGAATAAAATGTTGTCTTTCTTTCCTTGAACCACTGGGAGATATAGTTGACCAACTAAAGGGAGGAAAGAAAAAGGCTAGGAAGCGGGAGGCAGAGGCTGTGTAATGGACTTGGGTCCCTTAGAAGGCCCTGATAGCTTGGGGATTAGAGGGCAGTAGAGGACTGAGGTCCGATTTCCTACCTGAAGCTCAGAGAAGAGATAGTCATAACAAGCCACACCCAATGTGTGGTTAGGTAGAAATGGTGACTAATCAGGCCTCGCAGAGAGAAGCTATCACCACTATCCACTTTACCTTGAGCCTCAATGATGTTTCATGGTCGTGGATGGTGTGAGTGAAGAGGTGGGTTGAGAGGGGTCAGGTAAATGAGAGAGAGAACGAGAGAAAGAGAGAGAGGGAGAGAGAGAGAGAGAGAGAGAGAGAGAGAGAGAGAGAGAGAGAGAGAGACAGACATGCTAATTCACAGTGGGGGCTGAGGTGTCCCCAGAGGAATCTGTGGGGTGTTTGTAGGGGAGGATGGTGAACAATGGGTGGCAACTGCCGTGGGAAGAGATGCTCAAAACCAAGGCCATTTCAGCCAACGCCCATGAGGCCAGCATAGACAGTCTGCCATGTCTCAGGCACCTCTCCCATAATGCCAGGATGATATAAAGCCCTTGACCCCCTCCCATAATCTAGTTCAATCTCTGGGAAAGAGAATGTAAGATTAAGAAGGAGTTTGAGAATCTTAAATTAATTGAATTTTTAACCCAGAAAGAGCCATTTTGAGTTTTAAAGCAAAAATCATTGAATTTATATTGACCTGCAAGATGTGATTTTCTGTTATTAGTGAAGGTGGGAACTTGGAAACTAAGGAAAGTCCAATTATAAGGAAAGTAAGTTATTTTCTTGTAACTCTGACTCCATGATTATGTAAAATTTATACTCTGTGAAGTGTTTACTTTAAATATGCATATTTATACATATCTGATGTTGGGTATCCAGTAAATGGGTTTTGTTCTTGTCTGTTTTTCTGCAGGTGCTCAGAGGACTTTGTAACACTGAGAAAACTAGGTCAGGCTGCTTGTTCAAAGTGAACACCAAGATTAAAGCAGAATTTGACTTTTCCTTATCCTAAGGCTTTGGGAAGAGAGAGAGAAAACACATTTTATGGATTTAGAAACATGATGTAGGAAAAAAAATTTCCCCAGATATCTTTGTTGTATTCACCTGTCTTTTAGAAAGACCTATTACACTAAAAAAAAAAAAAAAAAAAAAAAAAAAAAAAATCAGGTGATAAGAACAAAGAAGGAATACAGTTCATTATTTGAATTGGAAAATAATTATTGGTAGTACAAAAGCAGTCTTTCCTTTCCTTAAATTCTTGGTTATGGATCATTAGCCACTTGACAAGAGAGATTGGGAGAAGACAAAGTAAAAGCTAAAGCACTAAAGACAAACACTCAATTGAAGATCAATCATAAATGAAAAAGAGCCTCTTGGTAATTGCCATTCATTGAGAAAATATAATTCAATTTGCAAAGTTAAAATTTAAATTGACCTGTTAGAGAATGGCAGGAAGGTGACCTTATAATAATAGCACATATTTCTTGTTTTTAGATTTCATTCAAAAACATAGGGAAATCTCTCTGCTATGATAGCCCAGGAATCTCACACCATCTCCCCAACTTGCCACATAACTATCACTTTGTACCTGTACCTGTGTTAGTATCAACCTGGAAAGTATGTAGTTATACAGAGGTCATATCTGTTATAACACAGGGTTTTGTTTTGTTTTGTTTTGTTTTTTCACTGAATTTCAGTCACTTTTCTGCTGTCTGGAGCTTGTCAATATCTTAGGTTTCACCTATATGGTTTTCATCCCGTGTCTTACATTATTCTCTCTGCCCTCACTGTCCTGAGCAAGATGCAACTTGTGTTAAATTAGAGTTCTGAGGACTCAGTAAAATACTCGTATTATTCTACCCCAAGCAAAAGACAACAGCTGCTGTGCTCGCTCACTCTTTCTTCTTCCTCTCCTCCACTTCACTTGTCTTCCATCCCTAAATGTTGGCTCTGCTAAGGAGAAGGCACTGGTCTCTGACTAGGGAAACAGCTTCCTCTTCAAAGGGAGCTGAAGTTAGAGGCCTCAGTGTGTTTTGGAAGTGAGAAGAAAGAGCCTGAAGAAGGGAGAGACTGCAGGGAGAAAAGAGGAGGATACTGGTGGGAAACAATTTGAAGGAGGTGAGGATGTGGGGAGAGGAAGATTGGGGGGATGGAAAGAGTGGTATCCAGGGTGCAGATAAACATATCACCTTCAAATAGGGAAAGGGGCAAATTTTCCTTTGAGACAAGGAAACCAGTTAAGGGAGTAGATGTTCACCTGGCCAATTAGACACAGTGATTTTTACAAAGATGGAAGACATTTTGAGAAATCCCCAATTATTGAGATTCATTCCTTAACGGGAGGGTGAATGTTATTACTCCTACGTTATTACTACACGTGACTGTCATTACTGTCATTTACAGATGAGGAGAGGGAAATTGGAGCTAATCTGTGTACCGGTGAACACCAAGCAAAAAATAAAATTACTTTAGTTCTTTGTTCTAGAGATAAACATTGAGGTTTTCGTGTTTTTTTTAATTTTTTTTGAGGGCAGTGTCACTGGCCCTCATATGTGGGATCCGAACCGGGGCCACTGGCTTCCCAAGCCAGCGCTTAACCACCACACCACTCCGCCGGCCCTAAACATTGAGGTTTACCTGGTCTTATCTCAGGTGGAAGGTTAAGAGTTTTAAGACATTTTAAAGAAAGTTTGAAATGTCATTTGGCAAAATGTAGTCAGTGAAATGTAAATCTTTTCAGTCCTAATTCCTATCGTTCAATGAAACTTCTCAGAAAACGTTGGAAAAGAAAATACAGAGGTTTCACTATGTAGCTTGTTAGACATGCAATGCTTACAGTACTTAGATTGGCCCTGGAAAACTGGAGTTGTGCTTTTTGTACAGGCTAGAGATGGAAGCAGGTAGCAGCAGGTTTGCAAATCCAGCCCCATAATGGATGTGATTCAATCCAAGACATGACAAAATGTGCCTTGACTTTTTGTCTGGAGAAAAACTGAAGCTACTGAATGGGAAAAGCATGCAAGAGCAGATAGATCCAAAAACCTAAACCACACTCTGCTTGTCAAAGGTAAAACTGATGGCATTGAAGTTTATTTTGGGGAGTTTCTCACTTTGCCTTATTTGGTGATAGTCCTACCCCACTCCATCCCAACCTTACTCCACCCCTAGCATCCTTATACTGACAATCAAAGCTCTCTTAACTATTTTTTGCCTTCTTAGACACCATCACTGCAATAATTCTATATTCTAGACAAAAATTATGTCACATGGTTTTAGAAAAGATTTGCAAATGTATTTATATAAAAATCATAAAATTATAATTAATAGTTGCAAATATATATAAATTCTGATTCAAAATGACCTCTCTTTCTTATCCCCGTTCCCCCAGTAACATCTCTTTTCCTTCAGTCCACTAATCTCACCTAAAATGGATTTTATAAAATAATATACTTTAAAATGTTATTGGCTGATAACATCTATTGTGGATATTTGTGGTGTGTGTGTGTGTGTGTGTCCTCTTTCTTCTTGTGAGACTCTCACTTTCTTCCTCTTAATGAATTACTTTTCTACCCCACCTTCAAAGTCATATATAGATGAGAGTTTTTAATCTAATGATCCCTTCTCCCTGGTCACAGTGATTGGTTCAGGGATAAAAACATAATCTAAACAGGCCAATCAGAATCCTCCTTATAATTTTATTTTTAACTTATCAGGGAGATAATAGCCTCTTTCTTCTTGAAAGAGTAGAAACCTATAATTGCCAGTGTCCAGGTTTCCAATTGTAGAAACTTCCTTTAAGATAAAAGGCTGACATATTTCAAAATTAGAGCGAGTCCTACAGATGTCAAGCTTCCGCTTCCAGTTTTCCCTTAGGTGTAACTCTACCCTTGACTTTCTTGCAATTTGCTCATATTAATGAAGAAATATCTACTCCTCTCCTTCCCTGTTCTCCTTTCTTTTCTTAAATATTAGTCAGAGTTCTGACTACTATCATTTCATAATGAATTAACTCAATCTAGGACAGTTTTGTTTTTCAAGAGGACATAGCCTTAAAATTAATACAGTACATTTGGTGGCATATCAGTTAGTATGGCAATTGGAGAGAAAGCAATTTGGAACAGAGGATCCACCCTGATGCCTCTCCACTTCCCCTATGCCAGTGCTAATCTGTGCCATTCACCAAAACAGCTGGCTTCAACAAGGATCTCTGAGCATTTAGAGGTAGATGAACTGGTGACTCTCTTTAGAATGGACCACTATGTCCAGCTGTTTCCTAAAAGTTCTAAAGGAATCTAGAAAGAAAGAAGTTAAGCCTGCGTTAAGCGGTGATTCCATATTTTGCCCTGTGAGTCTAATATTCCTACCAGCAATGTTTAGACTTTGATGTCACAAGTGCATGTGGCAGAAGCCTGGGAAAAAAATCTTTGAACTGGCATGGAGGACATGACCGTGGGCCAGCTCTGCCAGGGATTTCTTCAGAGCTGTGCAGCTTTTCAGCTGGGGTGATTTTTTTCCCCCTCCTTTTTCCAAAACGAACCTCAGCTGACTGGCTGAACAGAAAGTTCTCAAGCTTGGGGGCAAGGTTCCTGGGAACCACAAAGTCCCTGTTTGCCCTCCAGCCTTTGAAGCTGACCTCTAAAAGAGCAGAAGTTCTCAGCTTGGGTGCAGGAGTTGATGGGAGACAGTACTGCTAAATGGGCCCACTTGGAGACATGTTTAAAATTGTGAAGACAGTTGGTGAGTACTCCCTTTTATCTTCCTGGCTGAGAGCCTGTTGAGTGTGGCTGGCTTTGAACTTTACCCATTGAGATTGTATGCTGATAACAAGTGACAGCATTTCTGCATTTGTACATGGTGGGAATGGGTCTCGTATAGCATAACAAAGAGTCCCCAGGATGCCTTTGTGAAGCTCTCTGTCCAAGAATGATCATAGTGCTGGTGATGGTCTCTAGAAGAAGTATAGTGTGTGATTGAGGCACTTGGTCCCAGTATCTAACATGGTGTTCCTAAGAGAGAATAATAACAGCAATATAACTTTCACTGAGTACCTGTTATGTGCCAGGTGCTCTTCTAACCATGTTCCATGACTTACTTCATTGACTCCCCACAACAATCCTACTAAGTAAGTAGCCACCTTTATCACTTCCATTTTATGGATGGAGAAAATGAAGTGCAGAGCATTGAAATGAATTACCCAAGGTTACTTGTGGTGGCTTGTCTCCAAAGGTGAGTCTTCTAATGAACTATGCCTCCTGATACCTTGAATCTCTCCTGACCTCTGTGACTCATGTTTGACCAACAAAATATAGCACACATGATGTCACATGACCTCCAGGGCTAGTGCATAAATAGTCTTATAGATTCTTCCCAGTTTTCTTGGAATACTTGCTCTTGGGATCTCCCTTTCTGAATCCAGTCACCTGATGAAAGCTGAAAAATTCAATGGGAGCCCCAGCTAATCTACCAGCCATAGAATCTCCTTTGGATGTTTAACCCACTTGAGCTTTCAGATGACTGACTGTAGCCCCAGTCACTCTGACTGCAACTGTGTAAGAGACTCTAAGCAAGAACTACCCAGCTAAACCCAGTCAGCTCACTAAACCATGGAAGCTGATAATTCATTATTTATTTATTTATTTATTTATTTATTTATTTATTTATTTGAGGGCAGTGTCACTGGCCCTCATATGTGGGACCTGAACCGGGGCCTCTGGCTTCCCAAGCCAGCGCTTAACCACTGCACCACTCGGCCAGCCCTCATTATTGCTTTAAATCACAAAGTTTTAGGGTGGCTTATTATACTACAATAGATCACCAGAACACTCACACAGCAGATAAATGGCAAAGCTGGGATTAAAACCCAGGCAGCTTGGGTCTAGACCCCTTGCTCTCAACCAGTGTTCTACACTGACACACCCTCCAGCGCTTTCTGTTGTTATGGTCCTGATGTTGATGATTACAGATGTGTTGTCCCCAAACAGGCAGGCATGCAAATCTGTAAAGTAGACAGTGGATTTGTAGAGAAACCATAGATATAGTGGAGTAAATTATGTATGGGATTTTGAGTCCAGTGGACCTGAATTTGAGCCTTAGCTTCACCACCTTCTAGTTTTGTGACTTTGAATAAATTACTACCCCGTGGGTGCCTGATGGTGAAGAGGGTCAAGTTCTCAAGTCAGTGTGTGTAGCCAAAGTTACCTCTGACAGTTCTTCACCTTCTTTCAGTACAAACTCAAGTGTTTCTGTGTGGTCATATACTCTTTAAGATCCAATCTTTTCTCTTTGAGATGCCATTTGACATCTGAAGCAAATGGTCATTCAGTGAAATGTCTGGAGCCATAGGCACTGTTAAAAATAAGTATTTCAGGGACAGCCGAGTGACTCAGTTGGTTAAGAGCTCGCTCAAAAGTGCAAGCTGAGCTCTGAGCAACGGTGGTTCGATGCCAGCCCAAGCTGAGTTGCCGTTGAGCTGCCAACAGGTGGCAGGATGGCTCAGCTTAAAAAAAAAAAACAACTAATAATAATAAGTATTTCATTTTCTATTTTGACCAAATGTGTATATTTGAATTCATTTAAGTTAATGTGTTTAGGAAGAGCCTCCATCCAATTTTCTGTGCTTCAGTTTCCTCATGTGTAATATGGGAATTAAATAATTGCACAGGGTTCATGTGGTATCAAATGAAACATTGTAAGAAGGGTGTCTGATACTTGCATAATTCAGAGTAGAGGATTCCTTGGATGCTCTCGAGGCCTGGCTGGCTGCCCTACCCCTGTGGATATTAGGCTCCTGTGGGGAGAATAATAGGTTGATGATACCAAACAAATTTATTTATTTATTTATTTATTTATTTATTTATTTATTTATTTATTTTTAAAGATTTTATTGGGAAATTGGTGGAGGGGAACAGCGTTGGGGAATCGGGGAAGGGGAACAGACAAGTTGCTGTCTTTTTGTTCTTCAGTTTAGTTGCAGAGGATGTTGCTTCACTGTTGGTATCGTCATTGCGCTCCTCCCGGATGAGGCAGATGGGTCGCTGGTCTCTGGATATCGCTCACCGCGGCTATTGGCAGCTCACACTTGGCTGCCAGCCGCTCACGCTGGCTGCCGGCCACTCACTGCAGCCCATGGCAGCCCACTGCAGCAGGGGCTGCAGCCCACACCATTACCGGGGCTCGCACAGCCCAGCTCCAGGTGGAGCTGTTGTTAGCTGTAGAGGGCAGTGTCACTGGCCCTCATGTGGGATCCGAACCGGGGCCGCTGGCATCCCAAAACCAGCGCTTAACCAATGCGCCACTCCGCCGGCCCCACAAATTTTTTTAAGAGACTGAAGAGACCAATTTACATCATCAAACCTCAAATAAAACTTTTTATTTTGTGCCTCAGAAATTGAAATTTTTATATTTGTAGCATTTCCCATTGTACAGTGGATAAATCAAGAACATGGTATGATAATTTCATTAGTTAAGACAACACTTGTACACTAAAATGCGGGAATTAATTTATTTCCTGAGAGTCTAGTTGTACCAAATACAGTGGTGTTTTTCAACTTTAAACTTAGTACTTCCATAATTAACCTGAAGAAAATTGTGGTGGGAATTCCTGCATATTCTCTACCGTGTGAACAAGTAGTAGAAAGAGGAGATGGAGAAGTATATATTCTAGGGTCATGTTTTAAGATTGCCATATCTGTTTTTCACAGGAGTTGATTGCTAAATCTATCTGTATTATCCATTGGTGCATAACAAATCACCCTATAACCTAGTAACTTAAAATAACAATCATTCATTACCTCTCATGGTATCTGTGGGTTAGGAATTCAGATAGGAAAAGATGGGGATGACTTGCCTCTGCTTCACACATCCAAAGACTTGTCTGGAATACTTGAAGTCTGGAGACTAGAATCGTTTGGAGTCTCAAGCACTCACATATCTGGTTGTAGATGCTAGCTGTTGAGTGGGGTCCTAGCTACAGCTGGCAGCTGTGTCAACTGGGACATGCACATGTGGCTATTCTATGTGGCCTGTGCTTCCTCAAAACATGGCAGCTGCATTCCAAGGGCAAATAAGCATGAGAGAAACAGACAGACAGACAGGTGGAAATCATATTGACTTTTATGATGTAACTTTAGAAATCAATCAATGTCACTTTTGCCATGTTTGGTCAAGACAATTACAAAGATCAGCCCAGACTCAAGGTGGAAGAAGAGGGCGGTGGGTATAGATCTTATGTCTCAATGGAAGGGTGCCAATGTCACAGTGTAAAGAGCATCTGAAATGAGATATGTGTGTGTGTGTGTGTGTGTACAATATGTGTATACTATGTGTAATATATATATAGATAGCTCATGTATATATTATATAATATATTTTATTTATGTATTCTCCTTTGGAAAACATAATCTCCATCTCCAAGTTTGAAGTAAGGTTTTTACTAAATTCCACAAAAGTAACCTTATGTCTCATCTGATTCCAGGGTCTGTATTGGAACACTGGGGCTGGATGGCTAAGAAATCAAGGCCATAGCAGGTAAAGTGATGGTCCCTCAAACCTTGAGCTTTAGTAAAAAGAGGAATATATAAAAGATAGTGTGCAACTCAAGGAAAGTACACTCAGTAAAGGAGAGCACTTCAGTGGCCAAGAAAGCTATTTATTTTCAATCTCAGTGCTGACTTGGAAGATACCTCCCCAGCTCTCTCACGATGCTTCCTGTTTCACTTGCTCTCCTGTTGTTTAACGGACACAAGGGACACCCAGCTGAATCACAGCTCAGGAGAGGATCTAAATTTGGCTTATATGAGAGGATAAGAATGAATCAAAGAACTCACATAGAAGCCAAATGTGTGATAGATCTGATAGTTGGCTTCATTTTTATTTTCTGTTGGCAGTGCACATCCAGAGAATGTCCCACACTTTTAACCACCCATAAGAAAACATTTTCTTTAATTTTGTTCTTAAACTTTTGTTTGAAAAGGAGAAAAAGTAATGACATTCATTTTTTTAATCAAGTGGGATTTTCTACAATGGTAGAGAAAAGGTGGGGTTGTGAGTTAGACAGACATGGGTTTGAACCCTGACTCTGCTACGTATTATCTGTGTAATCTTGGATAAGTTGTTAAAACTCTCAGTAAGATAAACAACATGCAATGATTGCCTAACCGCAACACAATAAGAATGGTTCCATAAATCAAGCACATAATTGGAAGCCAGCTGAATGTCCCGAAAGCCTCAAAGAACATGTCAAAAATTATGCTATGCAGAATCTGTTCCCAGTTGTCCTGTTAGGTGAATGACATCATGGGAAAGTCATATGTAAATAAAGTATACCATAATCAGGGAGGAGCAAAAGATGGTACAGGGAGCTCCTTTTGGAGGGAAAGATCAGGGAGGAGTTTAGGAAGAGTTTGAGTAGTAAACACCCTCACCAGGGTGCCACCATATATGGTCATAAGAGAAAGGTGTTGAAATTAGACAACTGAGAACTTCCTGAGCATTGAGACATCCCATTGTGCTGGCTGTGGCTGAACCAGTGTAAATACACTTCGTGTCCCACTGACTCACATGATCTTGCTTGCTCTACATTTTGGCATGCTAAGAAAGGAATGTTCTGTCTGGAAGATGAGGGAGCTGTATATTGTGGACTAGAGCTGTTAGCAGTTGTTAGCAACCTGATCTTGTCTGTGCACTGTCCTTGCTACTGTCAGAGAGCTTGTTCCCTGAGGTGGTGAGACATTGAAAAGGCAGCTCTTCTTGATAATGATGAAGAAGTGATAATGTGAGCAGGTTTGAATTTTACTTCATAATTCCTGAAGATGAAGAATGCTACTATGTTTTCTTCAATTTAATTTATTACTGCAAGTCATTCATTTATTCATGTATGTATGGTGCTGAGAAAAATGATCCAAAAGTTGGAAATAAGAAAGGAAAAAAAATCAGCTCCTGATATTCCTAAGATGGCCTGGCATTCACAGCTAGGGTGTGTTATTCTTCTATTACATATAAACCATCTCACAGAATTTCAACATCAGACAAGGTTACTCAGAGAAAAACAAGATCAAGGTTACTCTGATAAAATGAGACAAAACCAAAATGAGACTGCTTTTTTTCTTTTTAAAGAACAGACAAAAGAAAGGTCACTGTACCATTCACAAAACACCAAATACCCTTTTTCAGCCAAAATGAGTGCTGCTTCTTTACCAATCATATCTAGCCTTAATCTAATTTTTCTCCCTGTAGATAGACTTAATGAGACATCCAATCATAGAATTGCCCCAGCTTTCTGACAACACCCACCCTAGGGCAAACCTTGGCTTTCTTAGACGCCCCTCTGTCAAATACTTAACAAATCCTGTAGTAGGTTCTTTCTCATGTCCCCTTACTGAGACACTCCACAGTTCCCTGTCATTCTCCCACACTGCAACAAGCGATACACCAAACTCATTTAATTGTATGTGTGTTCTTGGTAGACTTTGGCTGAAGTGCATTGATAGGATTAAAGCGAAGAGTTGATTATGTGAAATTTTAATATCATACAAAGAACATTATCTATGTGTTTTAAAAGATCCTTTGACTCTTCAGGAGAATAAACTTGGTACGACTGAGTAAACAATTCTATAAACTGAGTATGATCATTTTAAATGATATTTTTTCTTTTCTGTGGAGAAGAAAGCATATAATGTTTTGGTTTTATTGTCCTGAAAGATATTAACCAGCTTTGTATTTAATGTAGCTGTCTAATTTTTTTCCATTCACAATAAAAATCTTAGTTTTTCAAATTCTTTTTGAATCAACATTGTTATTCTTTTAGTACTTGCATTAATACTCACTCTGTATTTGTATGCAAATTATGTTTTTTTAACATTTTGAAACTTGTACTTTGATAGTTTGGATGCTAAAATGGAATGTTCACATATGGAATCTCTTAGAAAAAACAATCCAAGATGTTGATTGTACCTCACTTACTAACGTAGGCTTGTGAGTACAGGTGTGAATTGAAGCTGGAATGGGGAAAGAAAGGGAAGCTGAGAGGTGATGGTGAAACAGAGGAGTTTATTTTTAACTAGTTTAAATTCTCCCTGATCCAATTTACCTCCCACTCTCCCATTGTGCCCAACCCTTAGGTCATATCTCCAGCACAGTGATTGGATGTCTTTGAAGCTGTTATTAAATCACGCTTAGACTTTTCTTCTTTGCTCTAAATAATGTAGGAACTCATCAAATATGTATCCACATTTATACATCTGGGAAAATGTGCTTAGGTTTTAAAAAATGATGATATAAATGATGTGACTCTCACAGTGATCTTTGACCAAAAGCAATAAAATCTCAGCTGGACTGAGAGTGAGACAACTCGAAGCTTCATTCCCAAAGGATAGGGTACAATCCTGGTTTCTTAGTATGCAGGACAGTAACAAATATAAAAGCACTGTGATTTTCCAGTAGAAAGTAAGTGAGTACACACAGAGAAAGCAAAGCTATACATGTTCCTCTTCCACAATTCTCCAATAAAATCTTTAAAAAAACAAAAACAAAAACCAAACAAAAAAACACATAACTGCATTCTGAAAAGCTTTATTTAAGAAATATTACTTGACATTGTAGTGAAACTAGTTCTATATCCAGAGTAACAAAAAGATAAATGGCGGTAAAAGATCGGATTCTTGGTGACTGATTGGTCCTTTTACTTTCCTGTGAATGACTGTGTTTATATCAGGTATTCTTATCTGTGGATTTATTATCATTCTAGAATTTCAGAGCTGTACCTCTCACACAAGAGCCTGTGTGGTACCATGGACAAGGGCCCAGAAGATTTAGTCCCTTGGTCTACCGAAAACAAGTTGAAGTTCTTTGTTTTATGTGTGAGATATTTTTTTTCTTTCTTCTTTACTTTGTTGTTTAATGAGGGACTGAAACAGGTGATCTCATTATAATATAAACTATAGCCACTCTTTATCTTGCATAATTTGCCTGGGTCCTGGAGTTAATACAGGCCAGCTGCAGACTGCAGTGAGAGATGTTATTTGCCTTTTCATTGATTTAACAAATAGTTTTTGGACCTTACTAAGTGTTAGACTTTGGGCTGGATAATGGGAAAGCAATGGTAACTGAGAATGGCAATTTACTGCCCCAACAGAGATTAGTGGGAAAATATTAAGAGTTAAATTTAGGCTCCGGGCATCAATTTAACTCTAGAGACAGGTTGCCTGGGTTCATATATCAGTTACACCCCCTACTGTTTTATGAGCTGGGCAAATCACTTAGTCTATGTTTTAGTCCATTCAGGCCCCTATTACAGAAGAGCATAGACTGGATGACTTATAAAGAGCAGAAATGTATTTCTCACATTTCTGGAGGCCAGGAAGTCCAAGTCCAAGGCATCAGCAGAGTTAGTATCTGGTGAGGTTCGTAAGCAGCCTCATTCATAAGCAGCCATCTTTTTGCTATGTCCTTAAAAGGCGGAAGGGACGAGAAAACTCTCTGGGTCTCTTTTATAAGGGCATCACCCTCATGACCTAATCACCTCTCAAAGCCTCCACATCCTGATATCGTCACCTTGGGCATTAGAATTTTAATATATGAACTTTGGGAGGACACAAACATTCAATCCATAATAGGGTATGTGGAGGGGGTGGTTAGTGGATTGACTGGGGATGAAGGGTTGGGGACTGTGAGAGCATAAAAGGACATTTAACCTGGACTTGAGCAAGGGGTTCAGAGAGGCTTTCTGTAAAAGGTCACAGTGAAGCTGAGGCTTAAAGTGTCCGAGAGGTAGCCATGCTACATGGCAGAAAGCAGAGTGCAGTTAGGTGATACCAGACTCTGCTAGTTGTCTCATATCCATTTTCCTTTATTTCAATCATAGGATTGTAGAATTTTAGCTAAACACATGGCTACCCACAACAGAAAACACATTTCTCAGTTTCCTTTGTAGTTAGGACATGCATGTAATGATATTCTGGCCAATGAAATATAAGCACAAATGGTGGGAGCTACTTCCACGCTGTATTCTTAAAGGAAAGAGACATGTACTTCTCCCTGTTTTTCATTCCTCCTCAGTGCAATGCGGTTGCGATAACTAGAGCTCAGATAACTAAATCTTAGAGGAAACTTAGGCATGGATGCCATGCACAGCAGGACAAATTAGAAAGTCCTCAGCCCTGACAACTTGCAGCAATTTCCACAACAGCCCTTGGTGGCAACTTGAATATGTGAGCAAGAAATAAAGTATCTTGTGTAAGTCATTGTCACTCGCAGCACAACTTAATCCTAACTAAATGATAGGTAAAAAATTTTTAAAAAAAGCATTTACAAAATTTGAAGGTGAACGAGAGCATGATACCTTCCTGGAATTGAAAATATTTGAGAATGGCAGAAGCTAAAGATGCAAGCAGTGCCCAATTGACTACAGATGTAGGGCTAGGCAGGGTCCAGACTGAGAAAGCCTTGTCTGCCTTGATAAGGAAATAAGATGTTATTCTGAGAATTAAAGGTATTATTGAAGAATTTGAAGCAGGGAAATAACCAGACCATGGTTATAATTTGGAAGAATGACTTGACAGTGGTATAGTGAATGGATACAATCCAGAATGCCAAGAGAGCCCTTAGAAGGCTAATGCAGAGATTCTGGAGAATGATGCTGGAAGCTTGAGGTATACAATGGCAGAAGAGGTAGAGAGAAATGGAAGGACTGGAGAACTAGAGCGGGCAAAGAATGCCCTTAATTCAATTCCTTTCTCCTCTACTCCAGTTTTCTCCACTTGCCTTTATTTATGGACCTCTATTTCTATCTTTTTCCAATTAGAGGGAGGTGTTTACCTACTTACAGAGAATTTATATCATTTCTCCCTCCTATCTGCTCTCTTCTACCATGTACCAAGTTGGTTTAATTTGTACCCAATAGCTTATTCATCAATTTAACAGTCTGATTAGCTTCAGAGCATTTTTCAGTTATTCCAAGATGGATTTTTAAAAGTTATAACTAAAATTTGTCAGTGTGTTCTTTGATTGTTTGCTCATTTGTTAAAGATAGTTGTGATTTTTACTAGTTTTATTTAAAACACTTTAAGCAGAGCCAAATACAGAACAAATCAAGGTTGCAATTGTCTGGCCATAAATTTATAAGGGATATTACAATACCACTGCAAGTGTAAGGAGATAAGGCACAGTATAAATGTTTATTCAAAACTTTTCTCAATTGAATATGGTGTGTAGTTGTAGTTGTCAATAATTATTTGATAAGCTACTTGGGTGAGAGAGAATTAAGAGTTCTAAAAGTGCTTGCTTATGATGGTTAACTTCATGTGTCAACTTGACTGGGCCACAAGTTGTCAAGATATTTGTTCAAACATTATTTTGGATGTTACTGTGAGGGTATTTTAGGATTACATTAACATTTAAATCAATAGACTGTTCGTTCCCAAACTGGCCTTCATACGTGGAAGACAGGAGACACTGAAGAAAGAAACAAGCCACTTAAGATTGGTAGGTGGCAGGTTTAATAAGCAAGGGAACTTAACATACAAATCTTGTCTTGGGCGACTGCAAGATGAATACATGTCTGCACCAGCCACCAGAATCTTACAAGTTTGTATAGAGGCATTAACTGGGTTTATTCACATGCGAAGGTCAACAATTAAGTTTGTGACCTTTCCCTGTGTAAGTGCACACTGAAAAGTTCACGATCTTAATTGTCTGATTCATATTCAGTCCAGATGGTCTCAACAACACATTGCTTTTTCAAGGCTATGTCCTTGAAATAGCTCCTAGTGTGTGAATGATGGGTGGAAAGTACATTCCAAGGACAGGAAAGGGGGCGAGGAGCCTTTGATTGTCAGAATTCAGCTCTCAAGTCAACCAGAGGTCTGGTCCTCTTGATGACCTCCTCCAACACTGACTAAAACAGAGTGCCTTCCCAATCAGTTGAAGGCCTGAATAGAACAAAAAACTATTCCTTTTCTGAGTAAGAAAGAATTCTTTCCTGCCTGCCTTCAAACTGGAACATTGGCTTTTTTTTCCTGCCTTTAGACTCTTCCTGGGTCTCAAGCTTGCCAACTTTTCTGTACATTTTGGGACTTGCCTGCCTCCATAATCATGTGAGCCAATTTCTTATAATAAATCAAAATATATATAGTTTGTGTGTGTACGTGTGTGTATATATTTCTATTTCCCTAGAAAATCCTAATACAATGCTCAATTGGCCACAGGTGATTGACAAACCATCTAAGAATGGAAAGCAGGAATTTTGTTTTGCTGATAGACTATGTAAGTTGGGGTCAGACCTGGATTACTTGGTATAACAGAGGAGAGAGGGAGCTTCTTTCTCCACTTATATCAGCTAAGACGTTTTAAACTGAAAGTTAGAGAAAGACTTTCTCAACAAAAAAAAAACAACAAAAGCTCACACCAGCTGCTGGCCAGCCGTCACTCACGGTAGACTCACGGCTACCCAGCTCCAGGTTGAGCTGTTGTTCACCATCTTAGCTGTAGAGGGCGCAACATCAGTGGCCCTCATGTGGAATCCGAACCGGCATCCTGCTGCTCAGAGCTGGTATCCCAAGCCAACTCTTAACCAACAAGCCACTTGTCTGGCCTTTCTCAAACTATCTTAAACAATAATGAAACTATCTCACATAGCTAGAAGTCCAGAGGTAGGGTGGGCTTTAAGGTTGTTTGATTTAGCAGCACAACTATGGTATCAAGAACCCAGGTTATTTTTTTCAGAGTCATTCTTTTGAACCAATTTAGATCATTAACCTCCCTCTGGACCATTAATTTATGTTAGAGAAATGCTATGAATTGATTACCTATGTCTAGATTCCTGAAATAATCATTGACAAGGGGTTACAATGTTTGTCATAGACCAGTAGTTCTCAGGGAAAGGACATTGTTCACTTCAGGGAAATTTGGTATTTTGTAGTGAAGTCTTTTGGTTGTCATAATGATTGGGATATATTGGCATTTAGTGGGAAGATGGCAAAAGATGATAAATATTCTGTAAGTCCATGACAATTTCTCACACTAAAAATTGTTTCATATCTCAAGTGTTTCAAATGTGCTGCAACACTAAATCCACTTTAAATATAACTATTGTTAGAATTTTTAGTACATATGATGAATAATTTTTAGTGAAATTACTTGAAATGTGAAATAATAGAATAGATAAGAGAAGATTAACTTAAGTAAAAAAACTGTTATGATGGAACAGCTTGTGGCAGACAAATACTTTTACTGAGAAAAACTGAAAAAAAGTCAGGTAAAATAGAAAAAAAAATGCTGAGGAAGTCAGAGTTTGAAGACTTACAGAGATGAAGTAAGCTGCATGCCCCTTCTATGCTCAGACCACTTACTGATTTTTGGCTTAGGGACAAGATGCTGAGACCCTGGGCAGAAGTTAAAAGTCCCTTTCATCACTGATAGATTATATTTCTGGTTTTCTACTACCATTTTAGCTGGTGTGACTTGAGCCTGTCATTTTCTTCCTTCAGTGATCCAGTGGCACATAAGAGCAACCCACCAACTTCATAGTGCTTCTAATTACCATATATCTGACATAATGGAGAGATTGCACAAGCTAGTGTGTCCCTTTCCATGTGGATCCCAACTCCATTCACCATAGATGACGGCATTAGTGATTGTGATGCTCTGGCATGTTTAGGCATCATCAAAACCCCACTTTTCAACAGCAGTGGAGTTTTGATTGTCATCTGACCTTGAGTGATCCAATTCCTGAGGCTCTTCTTCTAGGAGCACTTATGCTACCAGTTGTTTTAGATTTGGTTCACCCATAAATGGGTCTTATTAAGCCGCCTACCCTTGTGAGCAGCTGGAGCTTAATCCCATGGAAAAACTATGAGAGAGAGACAGAGAGAGAGAGAGAGAGAGAGAGAGAGAGAGAGAGAGAGAGAGAGAGAGAGAGAGAGAGAGAAAGAAAGAAAAAGAAAGAAAGAAAGAAAAAGAAAGAAAGAAAGAAAGAAAGAAAGAAAGAAAGAAAGAAAGAGAAAGAAAGAAAGAAAAAGAAAGAAAGAGAAGGAAAAAAAGAACACACACTTCAGTTTATATTACCATAAGGGTAAGGGAGTTTGGGTATTTCTACACCAGCTCCCAAGTATTATCCATGGGGAGATGCTTCTAGGGGGTAATAATTTCCTATTTTTCTGGACTGCCATGTATACATAGGTAGAACAGCCTCCTGCAGCTCCATAAAAGTCCTTGAAGCAGAGATAAGTAGATGGAAGCAGTTGGAAGTTGGCCAGCACAGTGAAATGGCACGGACGAGATCGGCAACACCTGGGAAGCAACAGTGGTCACTTACAGTCTGATGTTAAGATTTGAGCAAAGGGAAAGAAAAATATGACTCAGAGTATCCTGTCAGATTTTTTAGAGGAGAATAATGGTTTTAAAATGGAATAAAGATATTTCCACTCTCTCCTCTTAGAAAAAAACAAAAACAACACTATATTTAAGACAAACCAAGGGGAACAAGAAATAGGTGCATCTGTAACTCTAAACCAGCATATGAGGATGAAAGGCAGATGAAGGAAGAGTAAGAAAGTTGGTGGCAGGGAGAAAGTCCAGTTCAGGTACATACAGTGAGGATGCCAATGAGAAACAAGCCAGTTTATTCAGCTGATGTCCAGAAAGTTTCAGCAATTGGAGGCACCACTTACCCAGAAAGTGTGAGGCTGGAGGTAGAGGAATGAGTTAGAAGGCTGAAAAGCTGGGATTATTGGAAAGTTTGTGTAAGAAGCAAGAATCTTCACTCTGTGTAGTGACTGCCTCTCTGGCCCCCCTTAGCCAAGCTCTTGGACCTAGAGGGGGGCAAGTGTGAGGCATCAGACCTAAAATTGAGGGATTATGTAAAAGTGCAATAATGGAAAGATGAGGCCTGTTTCCCCAGATGGCTCTGGAACATGAAAGAAATCCAAAATGAGCAATAATAAAAAAGCAGAGAGTAGAAGAAATGATAGAGCGACCTGCAGAGATGAGACTTTTCTTGTATTCATAAGTAAGATTTAGGATGATATAAGATGATCAGAAAACAGTAAAGTACTCTTAGAAACTTTTTAAAAATAACAAAATAGTAACATGTAAAGGTTAAACAAATTTCCCCGAAATGAGATTTTTTTTTTTTTTTTTTGAGGGTAGTGTCAATGGCCCTCATATGTGGGACCCGAACCGGGGCCACTGGCTTCCCAGGCCAGTGCTTAACCACCGCGCCACTCGGTCGGCCCCATCCCAAAACGAGATTTTAAAAGAGTCAAAGAATGAACAATAAAGAAGAGTTAAGAAAATTAGAGGATCAATTCAACATTGGATTAATAGGAGTTGCAGAGAGGAGAAAAAGAGCAATAGTGAAGGAAATAACGAACATAAGAAATTTTCCAGAAAGTAGAATAAAAGAAGTAGATAATAGGAGAGGTGATAACAAAGCTACTGGGTCAGCCCAGGAACTCGAGCATCAAAATGAAGGTTCCAGAAGACAAGCACTAGGGAACAAAGGAGTCAACATAATAATACAAATAATCTCCCTGGAACTGAAAGATGAATTTGTTGATTGAAAATGCCTTTCAAGTATCCAGTATAATTAATGAAAGGCACAACATCATGAAATTTCACAACACTGGGGTTAAAAGAGATTTGAAATCTTCCAGAGAGAAGAAAAAAGGATCACATACAAAGGACTGGGAATCAGAATGGCATTACAGTGCTCAGTACCAACACTGGGTGTTAGAAGACAGTAGAAAAGGTTTTCAAAATTCTGAAGGAAAATGATTTTCAACATAGGATTCTAAACCGAACAAAATGATCATTCTAGTAGGAGGTAAAATAAAAATATCCCAGGCATGCACAATTAAAAAAATATGTCTGAGGGCTGGCCGAGTGGTGCAGTGGTCAAGCGCTGGCTTGGGAAGCCAGCGGCCCCGGTTCGGTCCCACATATGAGGGCCAGTGACACTGCCCTCAAAAAAAAAAAAAAAAAATGTCTGCCAAGTGCCCTATTTCAAGAAGATCCTAGAAGTTCTCTATTAAATTGAAGGCTAAAGCAGGAAAGAGTAAGACAATTGAGTCTGAAAACAGGATTCAATACAGGAGAGAGGCAAGGAGGAGTTCAAGTTCACACACGGGCTGAGGGCCGAGCAGTCCAGACTTCATCAGGAAAAGGGAGGGCTCCAGGAGAGAAATATACTTAATAGGTTATCTGACAGGTTTGACCAAGAGGAAAATTGTGTTAAGCAGCATTTTGTAGAGCTTTCAGAGGATGTGGAAAGAAAATTAAGAAATTAGAAAATTAAATTAATGACAAAATGAGGGAATTATTAACTCTAGGGGAAAACATTTGTACAAGAAAGGACCCATAATCATAGTTTTCCACTTGGCTCAGCATAAACATTTAACATAGTCAAATAGTGACTAAAATTTGTGTTTAAAAATATTGAAGATATAGTAAGACAATGGATTCTCTTCTGTAAGAGCAAGTCAGTAGATAATGTTTAAAATTCAAGAGGTAATACTATGCATAAATTATTTAGGAATGCAGGGGTAATTAGAATGTATAAATGGCTAACAGTTAAAGTGTCTGTCTCTTTTTTACCATGGCCTTTGGGACCGTTTGAGTTTACCTGCCTTACTACTTTGATAGGATAAGAATGCAGATGATATGTTCAGGAAGTAGAAATACTGCCAGCAAAGGCATGAGACCAGAGTGATCTCTGCCCATTTTGAAAATGTTTAGAAACCAACCTGTTAGGAGGGAGGGGGATATATTGGAAGGGATAGGAAAATGTAAGTAGTACAATTAGATGGCTGGAGTGAAGGCAAAAGGAACCGTCAATCCTGGGCTTTTGAAAACGGAAAAGATGATAAAACATATTTGAACTGATGAAAAGTCTTCCCAAACTTAATGCATGTCTAATTCTATTATTCCTTGCTGCTCTAAAATATTGATGCTACAGTACAATTGATTCAACACTGTAGCAATTTAAGGTATCTGCTATCACGTGGTCTGCTCTAGATTGTACTTTTCAGGGGAGTTCAGTTCTCAGAAGTGCCAGCAGCAGGACAGTGAAACATGCCCTCCCCGAGATGGGCACTGGAATAAGGCTTCAAGACAGTCTGAGCTGATTTACTATCTTCTAAAGTAGCTCAAATAAGACTTGGTTTGGGTAGCTGACTTGGTTTGGAATAAACCTTACTAGCCACACTCATCTTAAAGTTTTTGAAGGCATATTTTTCTGGGCACGCCCTTTTACACCTTTAGGAGAAGATTATGAGGGTGAGGGATGTGAGGACAGGAAATGAAAGGAAGTGACTTTTCACTTCCCAGCCTTGTGTCATTTATCTGTTCTCGTGTAGTTGTGTGGTCACATTCCTCCCCCACCTTAGCAACCATAGAATCCTTGTTAAGGCTGCAGCCCCTTTAAATTAGCATATGTTATACAAGAATTGTTTAGATTCTCTTGTTCCCTATGCAAATACTTAAAAAAGAAAGTGGTTTCCAAATATATCAGGACCTTAAATTCCTAGTAGACAAAGAACCAATAACAGGAAATCCATATTTTTAGTCATATCAAAAAATTTTTTTTTGTCACAAATGGAGGCAAAATCTTTTGCCAAATCTATACTTCTTTCTTTTTAAAGACTCTTGTGGCAGAAAGAGCTGTCCCAGGTAGTACACCACCTGACACATAGTAAGCACTCAGAAACCACCTGGCACATTGAACATGCTGGTTTTCTTAACACTGTTTTGTTAGATTCTGGCCTTAGCTGTGTCACTGAGCTAGCTCAGTGACCACAGGAAATCTTTTAAGCTCTTTGGACTTCACACTGTTCATCTATAAATGAGGATGTTAGGTAAAATTTGGTTCTTAAGATCCCTTGAACACAAACATTTTGCTATTTAATAATATTAACATGCAGAGACTATGATATCTGCAGCATTAATTTTCCAAAGACTATGTACTAATGGCGTTAAACTTGAACTTCTTGGTGTGATGAATATAATGCATTGTTTTTTCATCAACTGCAATCAGGGAAACAGAGTCAGTTATGAATTGAAGTCAACTGGCCTTGGCAGAAGAATGCTCAGTTCTGCACTGCTCTGTAATTCCTGCTGACCTTGGAACCAGCTCCCTCTTCTAGTCATGGATAAGAAATATTGCCCACAAGTCCACAGATCGAAAAGAGGGGCCTCCTTTCCCTTGAGAGCAATTTATTTTGACACTAGCAAATGATCAGAAGACCTGTTATTTGAATTTTAGATTTAAGTTTCAAAGTATATATTTATTTCAGTGAATCCAATGAGTTTAATGACACTTTTCCTTCATGTATGAGCTTAATAGGCAATAATTAAACATCCACTAGGTTCCAGGTATTGCTGTGAATTTCCTGAAGGCAGTCCTGTTCATCATCATTTCCATAGTTCCTAGAAATACAAAGATGCGTAATAGGGAAGACATAGAAAAAGCAAACACCCCTTTGAAGAATGCCTACAAATCTTTTTTTTTTTTTTTTTTTTTTTTTGAGGGCAGTATCACTGGCCCTCATATGTGGGACCTGAACCAGGGCCGCTGGGCCTACAAATCTTTTATCAATGCATGGTAGTCCCCCCAACTCAAAGGGTATCCGGTTTACAAAATCAAAGAGTCAATTGAAAAAGTAAGATGCTCATTTTAGAACTTTAAATATGATAATTTCCAAAATAATGGTAACTTGCATTCAATGAACCCTTTCTCCATACCATTCTGGGCCCTTCTCTTTTTACTTTCAACATAGGTACAGTTATTATTTTATTTATAAATTAGGGAACCAAAGTGTATAAAGGCTAAGTAGTTTGTCTACAACTAGTTGTGGACAAAACTAGAACTTAAAGCTGGATCTGTTATCCTGCTTGTCTCACCAGCCTGGATTCTGTCCCCATATTCATGCTGTCACAGTCCCACACAGCTCAGTAGGATCAAGGTAGAACTGTTGAGGTCCCTGGTTCTCTGGTTCCACTGTGGCATCTGCATGTTTACCCTCATAGCACAATGGCCTGCAAAGAGTGACAGCCCTTACAAGTGCCCATGATCACCAGAAACAGAAGGCAGTCACTGGTACTCAAACACCTGTGTGTCCAATGATACATGTCATCACAGGCATGTCATCAATTAATTAACAAATGTTGGCTAGGTGCTTGTGTGCTACTCATTACTTTAAAAAAAAAAACTTAATAAAAATTTTCAATTACAGTTGAAATTCAATGTTATATTAAGTATCTATATAAGTTACAAAGTGATCTCCTGATAAGTATAGTACACCATATATATTTATTACAATCTTATTGACTGTATTCCCTATGCTGTACTTTACATCCCTGTGACTATTTTTTAACTGCCACTTTGTACTTGTTAATCCCTTCACCTTTTTCACCCAACACCCCAACCCCCCTCCTAACCTGGCTGCTCACTACTTTTCACTGTTATGTCCTGAACTTGTATAATCAGCAGAAACCCAGTTCATCCACAATGAATACTGCAACAGTTTAGTTCTCTTGGGCTTTGCAATGGTAACCAGCTCTGGCTAAAGGATGCTCTCAGTTTTATGGAGACTTTTCTAGTCCCCAGATCTGTGGTATTTGGTTCAGAGATAAGGTTAAAGAATATATAAAATAACTACTTTGGCATTAGGGTTTATGCCCAAATTACTCATACTTATATTTCTTTGCAATTCACTGTCTACATGATACTCTCAAGACATTACTACTAAAAACAGTTCACCCACGTGGAAAAAAAAAATAAGTTCAAGCACTGTTCTTTTGTTGTATCCAGATGGTGTCTTGTTTACAAATGCAGAGAGCCAATTATAATTAATATCAATGCTAAAATTTTTATAGGTTTTTATGGCTTGTAAAATAAACCATAGAATGATTACAAGCCCTCTGTGAGGTAGGGACCATCCCCATTTTTTTAGAGATGAGGCAACAAAGCCTCAGAGGTATTGTTGCATCATTAATTATTTATTCATTTAGCAATATGCAGAATAGCAGTGTCAGGATCACATTTGGAATCAGACCAAACTTCTAATTCCATTTCTGGCTATTTTAAAGCTGTGTGATGCTGGCCAAATTTCCTAGGCCTACTAAACTTAAATTTTCTTATCTGTACTTTGGGGCTAATCAAAGTATCTACTCATAGGGCCATAGTGAGAATTAAATGAGATAATTCATGTAAAATATTAAGCACACTATTTGGAACATAGCTGTTGCTCAGTAGAAATGGTGGCTGATGTTGCTATCATATAAATATCATTGCTTTTTGGCCTAAGTGCTGGGTGTTGTGATATGTACTGGTGATCTACAGTAAACAACATAGTCTAGTGTACTTGCATAAATATTCCCAACTGGTAGGTAGAACAGACAACACATGTTTTTGGTTTCTTAATCCATAAACCAACTTAATTTTAAATGCATTAATCTCTTTGCAGTGAAGAAAATTGAGAAATTCAAAGAAATAAAAATAAAAGCTGGTTGGGAAAATGCTGGTGTCCCATCAGTTATTTGAAGTAAAAATGTTATTCCTGAGTTCTGGGCAGAATCCCTTTTCCTCCAAGGAGAGGTCACTGTGATTCCCAGCATATGAACCTGAGTGTAAAGTTTATTCACTCTGTGGCCAGCTGATCTTTTTCTTGTGGAGTCATCACAGATTTAGAATTTTCTCAGGCAGGTGTTGAAATTCAGATTGAAAAATTTATCAGTGATGTATTCCAAAGACTATTCATCATGAATAAGATATTGTGTTGCAAACTGTCTTTTTTTTTAACAGGATTATAGAGTAGTTATGGTTTCCATAGAAACAAAACTAAATCCTTCCTTTTATACAACCCTGGAGGTGTCAGGAGACCTGCAAAGTATGCCGTGGACTGTCAAAACATTGCTTCTGCTGACATTCAGGGAGTAGCATTTATTGATCCACCAAGCTGTCCTTGTGTGGCACGACGCACTGGAAATTTCAGTTAATATTCTGATTTTTACAAAGAAAATGCATCTTCCTCAAATGTTCTACTTCACTCTTTCACTGCAGCAGTCAACAGGCCAATAATACAAGGAGTTTAATCCAGAGCTCTTTTATACACTGTGCATGAAAATTCTGATACAAGAGTTTTTCAGATGCAAATTCACCTGCTGCAGTTTTTTTCATAGTTGACTTGTCATTTTTATAGTAATTACACTTTGTCCTCAACCTACAAACTTGGTTATGCAGTTCATTTTTCATTTGCTGAACAGAGGCAGCAAACCACTGGGAATTTTAACCATTACACTTTCAGAAAGCCCTCGGACTCAGTTAATTCATAAATCTTTTATTGTAAATAAGGATAAAGATATTGATTGATCCATGCTACAGGGAAGCTCTGAAATATATAGAGAAGCAACTTAAAGGGATAAAACGCATTCAAGCTTCAGCACTTGGTTTTTAAACCAAGATGGAGTGGATAATCCATTGGAAATGGTCAATTATTATGGACTACCAATAATACTTTTTTTTAAATTAAAGTTTATTGGGGTGACAATTGTTAGCAAAGTTACATATATTTAAGGTTTACAAATCTGTAATACGTCATCTATATATCACATTGTGTGTTCACCACCTAGAGTCAGTTCTCTTTCCATTACCATATATTTGATCCCCTTTACCCTCATCTACTATCCCCCTCACCCCTTATCCTCTGGTAATGATTAGTCTGTGTCTATGAGTTTTGTTTCATCATTTATTTTTCTTGTTCTTTTGTTGTTTTCAGTTTTATATACCACATATCAGTGAAATCATATGTTCTCTACTTTTTCTGTCTGACTTATTTCGTTTAGCATTATAATCTCAAGATCCACCTATGTTGTTGCAAATGGCACTATTTCATCTTTTCTTATGGCCAAATAGTATTCTATTGTGTATATACACCACAACTTTTTTATCCAATCATCTATAGAAGAACACTTTGGTTGTTTCCATGTCTTGGCCATTGTAAATAAAGCTGCAATGAGCACTGGAGTACATATATCTTTATGGATAAATGTTTTCAGATTGTTTGGGTAAATACCCAAGAGAGGGATCGCTGGGTCATATGGTAATTCTATTTTTAATTTTTTGAGGAATCTCCACACTGCCTTCCATAGCGGCTGCACCAATCTGCATTCCCACCAACAGTGTATGAGGATTTCTTTTCTCCACCACCTCTCGAACACTTGTTATTATTTGTCTTGTTTATGATAGCCATTCTAACTGGTGTGAGGTGATATCTCATAGTGGTTTTTATTTGCATTTCTCTGATGATGAGTGATGTTGAGTATTTTTTCATATGTCTATTCGCCATTTGTCCTCTTTGGAGAAATGTCTGTTCAGATCTTCTGCCCATTTTTTGATCAATAATAAATTCTTAAAGGTGTGATTATAGTGGTAAGACCAGCTCTTATGACAACCAAAGTAGATACATAAGGCAGGTAGAGAGATAATTAATTAGAAAAAGAAGAAGTGTTAATAATATATAATTTTAGTATAATCTTCAAAAATTTATTTGTGTAATGGTCAATTCTGAGCTAGGCCAATAACCTGTTTGTGAATAATTTTTACCCTTTATTACTATTTTTTCTCTTTACCTTTGGCCACTTAGTTTCTCATTAGTGTCTCATTAAATGAATTTTATTTCCTTTTTTTCTATAATAAAAGAAATATATGATGACCTGAAAATAAAAAGATAAATAATAATTAAAAAATACATGCATATTGCAAAAAGATATACTGAAATTCAGTAAATTACAATGAGGAAAAAAAGGCCAATCATAATCTGATTACTAAGGGACTGTTACCACTTTGGTGTGTATTTTCTCAGAATATATGCATATATATGCATATAAAAAGATCACCATTTTTTATTACAGGGACATCCATTATTTATTGTTATTTTTAATTATTGGTTTAAGGTATACAAAATAACATAACGATTAAACATTTACACACCTCACAGTGATAACCCCAACAAGATTACTACCCATCTGACAACATACATAGCTATTACAATACCATTGACTATATTCCCTATGCTGTACTTTACATATTGTGAATATATATATATAATTTTAAATATATATATAATTTTATATATATATCATTTTATATTAGTTTCAGGTATACAGCACAGTGGTTAGGCTTTATATAATTTATGACGTGATCTCCCCAATAAGTCTAGTACCCATCTAACACCACACATAGTTTTTACAACATAATTGACTCTATTCCCCATACTGTATTTCACATGCCCATGACTATTTTGTGACTACCAGTTGGTATTTCCTAATCCCTTCACCTTTCTCACCTATCCCCCGACCCTCTCCCATCTAGCAACCATCAGTTTGTTTTCTATATCTATGAGTGTTTTTCTGTTTTGTTTGTTCACTTACTCTGTTCTCTTAGATTCCACATGTAAGTGAGATCAGATGGTATTTGTCTTTCTCAATCTAATTTATTTCATTTAGCATAATATCTTCTAGGTCCATCCATGTTGTTACAAATGGTAAGATCTTATTCTTCTTTGTGGCCGAGTAATATTCCATTATATAAATGTACCACAATTTCTTTTTTTAAATTTTTTTTAACTTTTCTATTATTATTATTATTATTATTATTATTATTTACAGATGTACAAAACAATGCAATAGTTATTTTTTTCACCCCTTACAGAGTGACTCCCCCCTCCCTTGCCTCCCTACCCCCGACATCATACATATCTATTACAATTCCATTGACTCCATCCCCACATTATATTCCACATTCCATGACAATATATGTGTTAAATTATAGTTGACATATAATATTGTTCAGTGGGAGCTTCAGATGTACAGTGCAGTGATAAGGCCACTACACCATCCATGAAGTGGTCTCCCTAAAAAGACATGAGTCCTTCTGTTCCCCTAAAAAAAAAATTTACAACCTTATTGATTATATCCCTAAACTGTCTCTTCTGTCTCTGAAGTAGTATTGCAGCTATCAGTTTATGTTGCCTTGTCCCTTCCCTTTCTCCCTCATGCCCATCCCTGTCCCATCTAGCCCTCATCAGTTTTTTCTTTGTGTCTCTAAGACTATTTCTGTTTACATTGCTCATTTATTCAGTTCTTTAGATTCCACATATAAGTGAGATCATATGGTATTTGTCTTTCTCTGACTGACTTATTTCACTTAGCATAATGTTCATCCATATTGTTGCAAATGGTACGATTTCTTTCTTCTTTATAGCTGCGTAATATTCCATTGTGTAATGTACCACAGTTTCTTAATCCAGTCGTCTACCGATGGGCATTTAGATTGTTTCCAAGTCTTGGCTATTGTAAATAGCGCTGCAATGAACATAGGGGTGCATATATTTTTTCAAATTAGTGTCTTGGGTTTTTCAGGATAAATGCCTAGGAATAGAATTGCTGGGTCAAAAGGTAGTTCCATTTCCAGTTTTTTGACATACCTCCATATTGATTTCCATACTGGCTGCACCAATCTGCAATCCCACCAACAGTGCAGCAGGGTTCCCTTTTCCCCACAGCCCCGACAGCACTTGTTGTTTGTTGATTTATTGATGATAGTCATTCTGACCAGAGTGAAGTGGTATCTCATTGTGGTTTTTATTTGCATTTCCCTAATGATCAGTGAGGTTGAACATTTTTTCATATGCCTGTTGGCCATCTGTATGTCCTCTTTAGAGAAATGTCTCTTCATGTCCTCTGCCACGTTTTTAATTGGGTTGTTTGTTTTTTTGGTGTCGAGTTTCATGAGTGTTTTATAAATTTTGGATATTAACCCCTTATCAGATATATCATTTACAAATATATTCTCCCATTCAGTAGGCTTCCTTTTTGTTTTCTTGATGGTTTCCTTTGTTGTGAAAAAACTTTTAAGTTTGATATAATCCCATATGTTCATTTTTTTCTTTTACTTCCCTTGCCTGTGGGATGTATCAGTAAAAATATTGCTCAGTGTAATGTCTGCAAATTTACTCCCTATATTTTCTTCTAGGAGTTTTATGGTTTCAGGTCTTACATTTAAGTCTTTAATCCATTTTGAATTTGTTCTTATATATGGTGTAAGGAGGTGGTCCAGTTTCATTTTTTTGCATGTGTCAGCCCAATTTTCCCAGCACCATTTATTAAATATACTATCTTTACCCCGGTGTAAATTCTTGATTCCATTGTCATAGATTAACTGTCCATATATACATGGATTTATTTCTGATATACCACAATTTCTTTATCTAACCATCTATTGATGGGTGTTTCAGCTGTTACCATATCTTGATTATTGTAAATAGCACTGCAGTAAACATAGGGGTGCATATATTTTATTGAATTATGTTTTGGATTTCTTTCGATAGATACCCAGGAGTGGAATTACTGGGTTGTAAGGTAGTTCTATTTTTAATTTTTTGAGGAACCTCAATACTGTTTTCCATAGTGGCTGCACCAATTTGCAATCCCACCAATAGTGCACAAGGATTATTCCCTTTTCTCCACATTTTCACCACTACTTGTTTGTTGATTTACTGATGATGACCATTCTGACAGGTGTGAAGTGGTATCTCATTGTGATTTTTATTTACATTAGTGACTTTGAGCATCTTTTTGTATGTCTATTGTCATCTGTATGTCCTCATTAGAGAAATGTCTCTTCATGTCCTCTGCCCATTTTTTTATTGAGTTATTTGTTTTTTTTTGTTGAATTGTATGAGTTTTTATAAATTTTAAATATTAACCCATTATCAGATGTGTTCATTGGCAAATATCTTTTCCCATTCAGTAGGCTGTCTTTTCGTTTTGTTGATAGTTTCATATGCTGTGAAAAAAACTTTAGTTTGATGTAGCCCCATTTGTTTAGTTTTTCTTTTGTTTCCCTTGCCCAAGGAGATATATCAGTAAGAATATTACTAAGATAATGTCTGAGAGTTTACTTCCTATATTTTCTTCTAGAAGTTTTATGGTTTTGGGTCATTTAAGTCTTTAATTCACTTTGAGTTTATTCTTATATATGAAGTAATAAGGCCATCCAGTTTCATTTTTTTGCATGTATTTGTCCAGTTTTCTCAGTACCATTTATTGAATAGACTATCTTTACCCTAATATAAATTCTTGCTTCTTTGTCATAGATTAAGTAACTATGAAGCCATGGATTTATTTCTGGGCTCTCTATTCTGTTCCATTGATCTAAACAGATTAGCTATTTAAAGACAAAAGCAGAGATCTTGCTTTTCTGTTTTGTAACCATTTTACATTTAATAAGTGGGTTTTTATATCAATAAATAAGGATATATATTTTTTAAGGGTTAAATAATATACCATTGATCTGGTCATTCATTTAACAAATAATTATTGAGTTCCCATGGCAGTCCTGAGACACAGTGGTGAAAAAGAATAAAATATCTGTAACTTATTTAGCTATTTTCTTAAAATGCGTATACATGTTTTTGGCACCCCTGGTATTCAGGTGTTTGGTGTCATAACAACCCAGTTTTTACTGGGTAGTATTAATTCTCATCCTGAGATCTTCATTCACTATTAACACTACTTTAAAAACATTTATTCAGGGATAAGTATCATAACTGACAAGATCAATTTGGAAGTTAGAGCATAAATCCCAGATATTGGATGATGTTGAGTGCCTTTCCTTGTGGAATGGCAGAGTTAACCTCTCCATTTCAGCTGTTTTTATGGGCAGTTTCTTGTAGACCAGCTAGGTCAGTGGTTCTCCACAGAGCTCGGAGGGGCATTTAGGAAATTTGTGGAAGGATTTCATTGTCATATGATTGGGGTACTATTGGCATTGCAGAGACCTGAGCCAGGATGCTAGGCAGCCCACACTATATGGAAAGTTAGCATCACTGAGGTTTGTCCCATGCCCATGTGCTTTTTAAATGTTAAAAAAGTGTTATTTTATTATAAATAATTTTCTTTTATTTACCTTTGAATGATATATATAGATATATTATCTGAATTTTATGTCTGGAGAGTTAAGGGGGCATTAGAGAATATTGGTTTCAAAAAGGGAGCATTGGGTCTCAAATAAACCAGACTGTACATTTCCAGAATAAAAGTGTTCTGGGCTTTATTTTTCTTAGAAACTGAATTCCAGGTGAAATTTAGTAGGTGAGATGTTTGGTAAAAATCCAGAGAGAATTCTTGAATTAATGCTTGGGACATTTAAAGTCTAACATATGTCAGGGCCCCGCTTCTCCGCCACGTCCATTGTTTCCTCCTCCTTTTTCCCCAGTGAATAAGAAATGTGACAGCCTTTGGGGAGGGTGAATTTTTCTAACTGCAGTGAGGAAGGATACAGAGGATGTAGCCTGGAAGCTTTCTGCTTTATGTCTGACATGATCAGATCTTTTCTTGAGGAAGATAAAGCTGGCAACAGGATATCGGTTAATTTCAGATAAGAAAAATCACATCTCCCAGACAGACTGGTTCATTCATTCTAGATACAAGTAAAAAATAAATATTTTTTTGCCACATGTCCTCAGATTTACAGATCTCTTTTTTTCCCCTTTCTGATCATGCTCCCTGATTCTTAGGACTCTTTCCATCTTTCTTCCTGAAACCTCAGAGGAGAGGAATCAGTACCTAGGATTCTGTGGGTAAGAAAGTTGAACATATAATCCATTTGGGACAGCTCCCAGCCTTGGCTTCATCACCTTTCTCAGTTTACCCTGGGGGCAGCAAATGTAAGCTTGTTTCTTTCCTTTCTAGGCTAACTCCTCTTCGGAGTCTGAATCCTTGATGCTGTGTGAATATAAAAGTCTGGGGCTGGCTGAGTGGATCAATTGGTTAAGAGCTCGCTCAAGAGTGTGAGCTGAGCACTGAGCAACAGCAGTTCAATGCCCAGCTGGAGCTGAGCTGCTGCTGAGCTGCCAACAGGTGGCAGGATGGCTCCGCTTTAAAAAAAAAAAAAAGTCTATAGCTAGTGATTTCAGGACCTTAGCTATTATCCTATTAGAGTATTTTAGAAATCACCCTCATTCTGAAAAAGTCAGTCTAAACTTTAGCATATAGCAAGTCGACCTCTGTATTTCCCAGTCAGCATCTTGTATCTTTCGTATGGAGAAAAATCTGGGTTAACTAGCTACACCCTAATGTACTCCTCATTTTATGTAATGGTTTCAGTAAGCTTGGTATACATTAGAGTTCTGTACTAAGAAGGCTGGGTGTACCCTGATTGCCTCTGTAATTATGATCCTAAACAACACTTCTACTTGCACAAGAACAGATTCCTAATTGATCTCTTTATTTACTGACTCTTTTATGTCCTTCCGTGTTTACAAGAAGGTAAACTTTGTAAAGCGAACATGCTCCTCTGAATTTTCCTGATGGTGTGTGTTTTGTGTTTGTAAACACAAAGGCAAAGGCAAAACAAAAACAAAATCACCACTGTGGAGATAAGAGCATGCTGGGAACGAGCCAAAAGCCACAGGGCAGAGGAGTTCCTGAGGTGGCTTGTGACTCTCGTCTAAGATTTACCTTTCTAATGACCTTGCCTATCATGTTAAAAAAACAACAAAAACCCTCAAGGCCTCCCAATACTTCAAGGTTTTAAAATGAGACAACTGGGACTGATTTGAACAGCCACATTTTTCTATCTCCTGATTTATCATGGGACTAAAAATTCTATCAGAAGTAAAGGCTTTGAAATCTCTAGCAGGCCAAGGTATATTGAGGTGTAGTCTGGAAAAGGAAACTCAATAATACATTACAATCCATCCAATCCTTGATCAGATTACCTGTCAGCTAGCAAGAGCTTGGGGAAAGGGCACTGGAAGAGGGAAGGGGGAAGAGATCAGGAAAGTCTATATGTAACTGCAGAGGAGGGCAGGTGGAACTCACCAGGAAATTGCTCCAGGGCCCTGACTCCTGGGGGCAAGGGGACTTGGAAGGTAGTAGGAGGATAACTAACGCAGGGGTCATGGAGGACTCAGTGGTAAACTTCTTCAGTGTGTACTCTGCCTAGCACAGCACACAGAGCATAGTAAACTGACATCATAGATTAGTTTCTTTCGTTTTCTGTCAACTTCCTTTAGGATGGACCTGTCCTGCAGCCTCTGGAGCTTTCCAGGACTTGTGCTGGCTGGACTAAGATGGCCTTTGTGCTTTCAACCCTTCTGCTTAATCAGCTGTAGGACTCAGTGTGATGTTGGCACCACTGCTTTTTTCCTTACTATGCACCCCACATACTGTGACTTCATCCCAGGCTTGCTCTAGCAGCTCCCTGGGTGTATGCCTATGCAATATCATCCTCTCTCCCATTCTGCCCCCTTATTCCGTGAGTTCTTGTGTCAGGACCAGAGATGCTTACTCTTATATGATTAATGTACAGAGCTCTGTACATATAATATAGACCCTGATTTTGCATCAAACTGTCTCAAATATTATGAGATTATTTCATCCCAAGTAGCTCAATCTTACAAAAAGTGTCAAGTTTGGAGCTAGTATTTAAAAAAAAAAAAAAGGCTTTCTTCCTCAAGAAATGCAACTCAGAAATCTCCTAATTTTGCTTTGGTAGGACAATTTTCTGGTGGATTGCCTAACCCCTGCCCTGATTTTACCTTCTCTAAAGGTTTCCATGTTTGGATTTGGATTATTGTTGCCAACACTCTTACCTTAAAGGGAGCACTGACCCTCTTTGAAACCCTCTGGAGGGCGTGGACAAAGTCCTTTCTAAGAGCTTGCTTATGTATTCATAGTGGTTTTTTGTTTTGTTTTGTTTTGTTTTTAGTTTTAGGAGTATAAAACAATGTAATATTGGGGGTCTAAAAGCTCTTTTAGAGTGGCTGAGTGAGGTTGAATGTCTACACTGACTTTATTAAATTGTAGTGAATGAAAAAGAGAAATAAATAGTTCAAAATGCCATTGTTAATGACATCTTCACAAGGTGCTGCATTTCTTCTTTAATGAAGTCTGCAGAATGTTGGTTTTCCATTTCACTTATAACCCTGGAAATGGCTTCTCTGAGAATGGGTCCTGCAGCTCCAATGCATAACCTGAGTGTTCTGAGCTCTTTCACAAGCTGCTTCTTCCTCTTTGTCCGAGATCACAGTGTAGTCACCGAAAGGGGGATATTAAATGCCTCAGGGAGACTTCAGCTCTGAGACTGAGCTGAAAATGGAGTCCTTGAATTGTAGATGCGGAAGCCACTGTGATTTCTGGAAGCCTGCATGTCTCACAGTCTTCCATGGATCAGTTTTTATTTAGATGCTTCATACCCAAATTGATGAGAACTATCCTTTCTCATTTTGTCTCACTGTTTGTTTCCCTGGGAAAGTTTATACCATAGAGAGTACATGTCTTGCGCTTGAATAGAACTTTTGGCCTCTATAGACACTTTCCTAAAAGGTCCCTCAATTTTTTCTGTAGGCCATTATCTCATCAGATGCGTTTGGATCTCCCTGGCACAAAAGAAGTTTAAGATCCAGAGAATCTGTTGACAGCTGATGAGCAGAAAGGCAAAGATCTGTTAAAAGTTCTAGTTCAATGTTTGGCCTACCCATTTTTGTAGGCCCTGTGGAAAAATCTCTAACAATTCACAGGGTAACTGGAAATTGAGGCTAACCATGCCTATTTCACCCTGTAAGATTGCTGAGAGATGCTGAGATTCATATTAAAGTGCTTCTTTATGGGTGTGCTGCCCCAAGCCCAGGATGAGGATGCCATTTTCACGCTCAAGTTGATAAAGAGTCGGAAAACACAGGCTGTATTTGAATTGAGAAGTCTGCTTTGTAAACCCATCTATCTGTATCCTCTTGCATCTTCTTTGCTTTCCACTTCCTCGTTAGTGCTCTTGTTGAAAAATCTCAAGTTTCCTTGCTTCATTAGGCCAAGAGGAAAAGGAATCTTTCTACTCATGCTTCCCAGTCAGTTACAGCCCACATTCTAAGACTTCCTTGGGGATTCAGAAACAAAACTCCTTTCCTCAGTGTGTGAGCAATTCTCTATTTCATTCTTCCTCCACCTTCATTGCTCCCCTTATGTAATTCCTTTTTCTGGATAGGGGTTAGAAGCATAATCTATGTAGCTTATTTGTAAAAGTGTAATGGCCCCTGTGCAATGGAAGAGCAAAACAGGAATTTTATGTGGAGAAGTGGGAGAGGGTGATTTCCTTATCAATTTCTACTATACTGAAAAATAGTGTGCAGATAAATTAAGGACTGGGTGGCTGGGCTTCTTCTTTTGGAGGCAGATAGGACACATTTAATTTTATTTCGTGCAGGGGATCTCAGTAGGACTAGAGTAGGATTAGTTAGTGAAGCAATTCTATAGTGCCCAGTGGAGCCTGCTTTTAGAAAAGGAAATTGCTTCTCTTCTGTTATCAGTTTTTTATAATGTAGCCATTGGTAGGCCTGAATTTCTCAAGTGCCGGATTTTGTTATGGATTACAGAAATGCGAATCTTCTGTTCTTTTGATGTGGTGGCTAGTTCTATACAAAAAGAGTGAACAAGAGAACTTAGGTCGGGCATGCTTATCCAAATAGAACAGAAAGTCACACTTACCAATTAAAAAAACACAGAGAAAACCTGTAGTTTGCTTTATTCACATTTATGAAGAAACCTGGCATTGTCCCAGATCTCTCTGGGTGTCGCTTATTTTGTTAACTTGTAAGAAACAGTGTGGGAAAGTAACATATCACACATAAAACATAGAAATAGAAAAGGCAAGTAAATACTCCTCAACAAAAACGTACTGCATGGGTTTATGTTAACTTTACCTAGGTTCAGGTTGGCAGCCCATCAGATACCCTTCTGCCATCTGTTAGTACTGTTGGAGTTCAAACCCTGGCCAGTGGTAATGTTACACAACCAACATTAGCCAGAGAGGCTGGTCAGATATTACATTTTTACATGTTTTTGAAAAGAGAAAATTGGCACAATCACTTGAGCTTAGAGAGGTGTTACTCTTACTTGAAGGGCTCCTGCTTGTTGATCTAAGCTCATAGGGTTACACTGGAGGCAAGACCTTGTTTTTTAACATTTTTTGGCTTCAGTGAGAGCAACCCGCTCTCTCGCTTGCTCTCTCTCACTCGTTTATTTTATGTGTTGAGATACTATAAATTACTTGTTTTGAAGGAAAGGTTTCTGCTCTTAAAACAAGCATGCATCTCATTGCTTTAGGAATGAACCTATATTTTAAAATAGCATGTAAGTTCATTTGTTTTCTGAAAATCAAACACTTTAGAATTCTAGAAATGAGCTCATTATTTTAAGGTAACCTCTTTAGTTTATTTTTCTGAGATGCAGAGCACCTTTGTAAGTTTAATGATGATTGCTCATTTTTTCCTTGAAAATGCAGATCTTTCTTTATATGTTAAATTTGCCTAGTGTATGTTTATAAAGATATATCAGAACAATCATGTGTATCGGCAACTTTCTTTCCTATCCCAATTTACATGTCTATGCTCAGTGCCTTTGCTTATGATTCTTCCACTTTTCCGAAATGCAAAATGCAGATCTGCCTCCTCTGTCTTTCCACACCCACCCTTTTCTGCAGGGCCCAGCTAGAAATCCATTTCTTTAATTAATTTATCCCACTGAGAGACACTTTGTTTTCTTTTTTTTGATTTTGTTATAGAATGGATAGTGTATATGTGTGCTTCAGCTCTCATTGTGGCTTCTAGGATATTGTGCTGTTATTTATTGCTCAACATCTCCACCCACACAGGAAAGAGAGTAGCATTTGTTTCAGAGAGAAAGGAATTTGTCATCAGTGAGCACATACTCAGCTCAAGACAGGGTGTTAGATGCTTGCCTGCTTATTATCTCATGGTGTAGAGGTTATGTTTGTGGATTTTAGTTTAAGGACTAGCTGTGTTGCTTACCAGCTGTGTAGCCTTAGGCAAGTTTCTCTGTGCTTCAGTTATTATTTTATATGTAAATTAGAGCTAATAATAACCTCATTTGGTTATTGTGAGGATCAAATTAGATATCACATGTAAAAGACTTGAGTACAGGTAGCACATTTTAAGCCCTTGATGCATGTTCACAACGATTAATGTAATGAACCACCATATGAGGTAGACATTCCCTCTATCTTACAGGTGAAAAACCTGAAGCTGTCAGGTTAAAAAAATTGCCCAAATTTACATTATTCAGAAGTAGCATCAGCATTTTCAAACATATATCTTTATACCATAGCTTGAGCTCTTCCTACTAATTACATTAGTTTGCTTTAAATTTATACAGAATTACCTATAACATATGACCTTAAATTCTTTTTGCACTTTCTATAACAGCTGACATAGCGGTGGCAAACTGATAAAGGCAGCAAATATATGTCAATTAAATGAGTTCATGAATGTGAAAGCATCTGGCAAAGTGCTTAAAACTTATTCTATCAGACACTACAATATTAAATGTCCTCGGTGGGAAATGCCACACAAGCATAATGAACTTGCAGTGGCAGGCATGTTCCTTATGGTTATGAATAGTATAATGGGAAAATTTAGTATTTTTTAGTGACATTAGAGGCAAGGAATATTAAATTATAAAGCAATGATAGATCAGTGGTTTTCAATTTTTTTTTAGTCATGGAATCCTTTCTTTTTTCAGTCAAATTCAATCTTTCCCATAAGTCCAATCAATAATAAAATAGGCGAAGGTGAAGTTCTCTGGTGGAGCTGAATGGAGGGATTCCATTATCTGTGGCTTACGTCACCCCCTTCATCCCTTGAGGTACCTTCTCAGAACCTTAGATGGCTTCAAGACACAATGTTACCCTTTATTTTTTTTATTGTGAATTAAATGGGGCTGAGAGAGATGAAGTTATTTGTCCAAGATCATAAATACAAACTCAAGAAACTAATTCTTTCCACTCTGCCATTCCGCCTCAAGGAAAGACACATGGTCACCCTTTCTGCTTTCCCTTGTCTAGATTCTTTTGACTATTTCTGACAATTGCCATACTAGAGAACAAAAGTTACCTCTCTCATATCCCAAGTAAGAGAAACTAATGCAACCAGACATGTGCCAGAAGCCAAGTACTTTGAATTGTTTGGAGGCAGTGAATTACCAATGCAAAAGTTTTCAAAAGAGACCAAGTTTTGAAAGTCTTTCATTTCAATGATTCTATGAAAAGAAAAAAAAGAAAAATTTAAATTTTTTCCTTTTAAATGACATAATGCATTTCAAGGATTTTTATGCTTAAGCTGGTAGGAAATAATAAGGAAGGTGACTGAGGCACCACAGTTTTTCAGTGGTCTAACCTGATGATTGTGCTTCACATCAGTTGGCTCTCCTTGGTGTCATTCTTGTACGAGATTGAGGATAGACCATATCTTTAAGGGAAGATATAACATGTGAAATAAAGCCCTAGGCTCTCAAATCCTAATAAGATTAGGGAAGCAATGTTAAACACAATCCAATAAATTGGGATTTATTGAATATCATCAAGAAATGAATGATTTCATATCCTACAAGCTCAGAATGGGAATTGGCAAAAATGCATAAAACTGAAATGGCATATATTCAACAAGCATATTCAAAATATCTACATCTACAAAGAAACTAGCCCTGGGGATTTAAAGATGAATAGAATCATGGTCCCTGCACTCCAAAGAGCTCTGTCTCAGATAATATCTGTGCTAATCTTTAAAATTTGCACACTAGAGATTCGTTGTACATGCATGGTTTGAGCTGCCACTAGGAGGCAGGTGGAGGCTTGGAAGAGAGTATGTCTGTGGACTTGCACAGTGTTGGTAGAGGACAATGTGGAAACATACATGGGGAGGGTACAGAACTTCAAGCAGAGGATTGTACTCATCCATATTGACTGCATGACTTTGGACAACACGCTTAGCTTCTCTGGGACTTAGTTTCCCTTCCTGTAAAATAGAACTAGTGCTAATACCATTTTTTATGTTACTGGAGACTAATCAGATTATGAAAGGAGAGTGCCTTATAAACCATTTTAATCCAGACATCAGTTGGGACCTTTACACATTACACATTGGTCCAGATGTGTAATGAAATGTCTGCGAATTCCTCCCCAAAGAATTTTCCTAGGAAAGGGTCAAATCATATCCTAATCAACATGCAACCATTTTACTGTTTTGTTTTGTTTTTTAATTTCTGTCCTGGATTTCTTCCAGGAGTTTCAACTCCTTTGCCTTCTATTATACAAAATAATTTTCCTCATTTTGGGAAATGCTAGTGCCAACACTGAGGTCCTGGGGGTTCAGCTTCCCTCCCAAGTGCTTTTCAGAAAGTTTTTCCAACAATATACCTTTCTTCCTTACATAAATTAAGCCTGTAGCACTACAAAGTATTGAAACACATTTTAGTGTTTTATGCTATTATAATGTTTTATTATGGTAAAAAACACATAACAAAATTTACCATCTTTCCCATTTTTAAAGGTATAGTCCAGTAGTATTGAGTATATTCCCATCATTGTGAAACAGATCTCCAGAACTTTTCATCTTAAATAACTGAAACTCTATGCCCATTAAGCTACAACTCTCCATTCCCCCTCATTACAACTATTTTTTTTTTTTTAAGATTTTATTGGGGAATTGGGGGAGGGGAACAGCATTGGGGAATCAGGGAAGGGGAACAGACAAGTTGTTGTTTTTTTTGTTCTTCAGTCTAGTTTCGGAGGACGTTGCTTCACTAGCCCATGTTGGTATCGTCATTGCATTCTTCCCGGATGAGGCAGATCAGTCGTCGGCCTCTGGATGGCCGCTCACCGTGGCTATTGGCAGCTCTCACTAGCTGCCAGCCGTTCATGCTGGCTGCTGGCCACTCACTGTAGCCTATGGCAGCCCACTACAGCAGGGGCTGCAGCCTACACCATTGCCGGGGCTCACGCAGCCCAGCTCCAGGTGGAGCTGTTGTTAGCTGTAGAGGGCAGTGTCACCGGTCCTCATATGTGGGATCTGAATTGGGGCTGCTGGCATCCCAAAACCAGCTCTTAACCAATGTGCCACTCGGCCGGCCCCAATTATTTTAAAAATGTTTTAAGACAAGAACAACACTTAGAATTTCTATTTAAATAAATATGATGTGATCAAGCAGGTATGATAAATGAATTTGAGGATGATGACAAAAGTTGTCAGGTAGTAATTTGAATGAATGAATGAATGAATGAATAATAAAGGAAGCATTGATTATTCTGAGTTTGGTCAGTGCTCTCCTCAGGAAGAGATGTGAATATGAGGTCAAATGTATTCCTCAACCCAAGTACTCCTAGAACACATAAATCAAACCAGAACCAAGTTTCCATGTTACATCCTATTTATAAGTGAATTATAATGGTTTTTTCCAGTTCCACATTAGTCTTTTCTTTAGAGGCAGATGACTTGTTGCAGATCAAATGATCCTAGGATTTTTAAATGAGATTTATTTTAGTTGCAAGAGACAGAATTTTACCCCAAAGTCTCTTAATTTAAAAAGAGAGAGAACTTGAGTATCTTGAAAAGGTATTTTTTTTCCCCATGAAATAACTAACATGCCCTCTATCAGCTATGTGCTTTACATGGTCCATAGACTTATGATCTCTGAAGGAGAGAAATTCTCCCTCAGCTCCCTATCAATGTTCAATAAAGGATCATCATTGGCTGTGCTTAGGTCATGAGCCTGCCCCTGGGATTTATTGAATGTCACTATCTCCAGGGGCCTGGAGTGCTTTGATTGGACAATCTGGGTCACATGCTTCCATTATGTTGAGAGAGACAGGATGATTATGATCCTATCAGGGGAGGACTAGGTAGTTTCTTAAGTGAAAAGGAATGAAAAGAGGGAAAACGTAAGATTGCATGGACAGAAGCTATAGATGTAACCTTTTTAAAAATCGGAGTCATTCTGAGGGTTGTAGAGGACACAACAGTGGCCCCAATCCCTGGAAATTCTGTTCAGGTGCTCACTCTGCTCATGCATTCCTTAGTATGCTTTGTGGAGGTCACCCAGCCCTGTTTGGCTTTGAATTTTTTTCTCTCACATGAGTTTTGAAAGATAATTATTTTAAACTATGATGTTAATGATTATAGTTATTGTTACTTGTAAATTTTTTTTATTTCAAACTTAATATCTATGGCAATGTTTTTTTAAATTGGGAAGATGTGGTTCAATGGTGTCCATCAAAGAAGATTTAATTATATAAAATTATCTCTTGAGTCATCTGCACTTATTAGGGAGATATTAAAGATTTGGAGAGGAGAATACCTTTGGTTTGTGGCTTTAGCCACATCCTGAAAAACTTTCTAAAATACCCACTAATTCGTTCCAGCCAGGCCCAGATGTGACTCTGAGGTACAGTAATTATTACCCCTCACACCTGCCCCAAATCTATCAGTTTGGCTAGTGGGAGCTTCATCAGGTATGTTAAATTAGCCCCAATTAGGTTTCCTCCTCTGTTTATTGATCATACGTCATATTGTCAGGCCTGACTGATAACTAAATTCAGCTCTGAGGCTTCCTGTTCCAGAGGGCTTATTAGAAATTCAAGATTAGTTACCTAAAGGACCAATTAGTTCAATTGGAGCTCCAAGCAGCTCAGGCCATTTGCATACAGTTTAATCTACAGCAGGGTGGTTCTGAGCTTCTTCTAGCTGCCTGGATACAGACCAGGGAAAATCACGCTTTTATAGAAAGGATGGCAGGATAGCGTGTATATTTGCCATGGTGAGTGGAAAAATATATTCATTGGATATAACTGGGTACAATCACAGAGATACACATACAGGGATATTCACTGACACTTTGTTTTTAACAGTCAAAGACTGGAAACAATTTAAATTACCAATGATAGAGGACTGGCTCAGTAAATTATAGTTGTATTCACCCACCAAAATCATTAAAATAATTAAGTAAAAAATTTTAAATGAAGAAGTAGGCACAGTTTAAATATAGATCAATATAAAAACATGATTGAGTTATTGATCATTCAACTATGTTATAGTTAATAAGGTGACATGTATAGTACAACTTCAGTTTTATAAAAATAAATGGGTTTATGTGTATGAAATGTTAGAGGTAAGAGGTGAGAATTTGGTAATATTTCACAGTATTATGGTCAGGGATGCAGGAATACCAGGTTTCGGCCATGCTGATCATGTGTCTTAAGTGTTGCCAACCAAGCAAGTGATACTCAAGGAACAATAAGAGATGGTATAGTTTACTAGTGACTGGATAAGCATCTAGTTTACCCTGGGAGCTATCTGATCAATAGGAGAATATCCTTAAATTGAGAGATGTTTAAGTAAGGCCTCCTGAATCAAAGATGACTGGGTCTACAGAGCCTGCCCTGGCTTAACTTATTTGTTTAGTTATAGATACAGAGAAGATGTTTCTCTCTCTCTCTCTCTCTCTCTCTCTCAATCTCTCTCTCTTACACACACACACACACACACACACACACACACGACCTGTACAGTCCTTGATCTCCTTATCACAGAGTCACAGAACGTGAGCTAAGTGGGGGAGAGCTTGGGATCTTTAAGGCATAACTTGGTCTGCTGGTTAAATAAATAGCCGCTGGCACAGTGGCTATTCTGAACTTTGACTAATCAAAGGACAAACTATCCCTTCCAGTGGTGTTTGAGTCGAGATATGTATGGAATTAGTAAGATGACCAGAATGGTAGATATATTTTTACCAGAACATGCATGTATAGAAGAAAGGCTGTAAACAGTGCTTTTTTCCTAGGCAGTGGGATTACAGCTGATAATGATTTTTATAACTTGGTGATTGTTTACACTTCCAAGGGTTGCATGGATCTCTTGCAATAAAACAGTCATACACAAACCTTCAGCTTAATGTCAACTGAAACAAACACTATCCCTCCAAACACTCATGTTCTATCTAGCAGGATAGTTTGTCTCTAATCATCTAGAGGCATTTTTAAGAAATAAGCTCCTTCTTCAACCTTAGGCTGCTCATTAGCCGGCCCATTTTTCAAACAAAGCTTAAGTGAATTCTCATGAGCTCTGACTAGAACCCTCAGTGAATGCCTGCAGCATTGGCTGCCCTGAATGTGCCTGAGATGTAAGCTCTTACAAAGAAGATTATTATTTGACTGGGAACTTCAAGGAAGGACACTGAGGGAAAGAAAAACAAAATAGTGATAATAATAGTTAAAAATGAATTAGGGCTTGTTGTGTACTACGGCCTGCTAAAAGCTTTACTTAACCCATTTGGTTCCCACAACTTCATTAATTAGAAATTATTACAATTCCCTTTTTATAGATCAAGTCCTAAGGAGTCAAATGATTTGCCAAAGCTCACTCAGCAAATAACTGGCAGAGCTGGGATCCAATCCCAGGCAGTATGTCATCAGTGTCCAGATGTCACCCACTCTGCAATGTGTTGGGGGCTGTAGGTGGAGTACCTTGTTTGTACTTACTCTTCAGGCTAACTGTGACCCCATAAATTCAGCTAGGAGGTTCCCAATTTTATTCATAGTATCTGAAGGACTTGTCATACTGAATTATGATTTATTTTTCTTTTTATAGTCTATTTCCTGTTCTAGATTGTGAGATTCTTGAAGATAGGAGCTATGTCTTGTGGTTGTCTACCTGGCAGTTGTTAAATTGCCTGACTCATAGAAAGTGGTCAATCAAAATTAGGTAGGTATTTAACTAGCTGGTTATGCTGGACACACCAATTCCACAAATTGCAAAGTTCTACTGACTCATAAGTAGGAGCTGAAAATATACCCAAAGGATAGACAAATTTTTTCCAGTGATGTGACTATATAGGTAAAGTGTCCCCTTCAGGAACTGGCTCAGGTAGTTGCCCATACGTATGGTCCTTGGCTTAGATATACGGAGAAATGATTAGGTGTAATCTCTTCTCTGCAAGAATTTATAGTCTAGGGAGCCAGATATAAAATTACCATCATATGTTGTCTATAAAGGAAAAAACAGTTTTGCTCTGGTTTGAAAATCATGCGTGGCATTTTGTGAGCCAGGGAAAGAAATAAAAGGACAATGTTAAAAAAAATGTGAACAAGTCAAAAAAAACTATATGTTTATTGTCTTGCTTTTTAAAAATTCACTTATGATCAGCTGAGTGGCTCAGTTGGTTAAGAGTGCGAGCTCTGAGCAACAGGGTCACTGGTTCGATTCCCACATGGATCAGTGAGCTGCACCTGAGCTGAGCTGTCACTGAGCTGCCAACAGGTGGAAGGATGGCTCAGCTGGTGAGAGCACGTGCTCCTAACAACAAGGTTGCTGGTTCAACTCCTGCACAGAATGGTAGGCTACGCCCACCCACAACTAAGATTGAACACGGCCCTTTGAGCTAGAGTGGCCAGGAGCTGCGGCCAGCTGGCTGGATGGTGCTGAGCTTGGAGCTGAGCTAGCTGTGCCCTCCACAACCAAGACTGAAGGACAACAACTTGGCTGTTTCCCTTCCCCAATTCCCCAATAAAAATCCTTAAAAATATAAATTAAAAAAAAATTCACTTAATTATGCAAAAATAATTTTGTGATTTTGTGATAATAGTGATTACAGTGAGCATTTCTTTTTTAAAAAATTCTTTTATTGTGAAATAAACATTTTTTAAAAAATTAGTTTCAGGTGTACAACGCAGTGCAATAGTTATAATTTTTACCCCTCAAAGTGACAGCACCCCTCCCCCAATTTACCACCCTACTCCCCCTCATATCATACATATCTATTACAATTCCCTTGACCCCACCCCACACTATACTGCACATCCCGTGATCATATACACATTCAACCACAGTGAGCTTGTCAATGATTTTATTAATTTATTTTGTTTATTTTTATTTAAGTGTATTACATACTTTGTTTTATTTAGTCCTCAAAATAACACTCTGAGGCAGATACTATTATTATCTCCATGTTACAGGTGTTACTTCAGAGTTTTCCAAATAAAATCAATTTATTTATTTTAATCATTTTAAGTGAAAAAATAATAAAATTATATTTTAGAATTTTGTATAAAATGTAGGATAAAATGTCTCATTGTATTCCAAATCCAGTATAATAACGTACTATCACCAAGCACTTTACTCAGTTTTGCTTTTTAGAGTTAAACAGTATGACCTTGTTGCTAAATATATGACAGGCTCAGGAGGGGACATTCCTTAGAGAAGACAAATGACTTCAAGTGGTCCTTGAAAGATTAAAAAAAGTCAAGTTCAATGTTTCTTAAAAGACATTTGATTTTCCACTTTAAAAAAATCTGTAATTGTGTACTTCTTTGTTCCTTGTTGCTGCCCAGTCTGCAGATGGGCAGAAGATTCTGTGCAAAGGGCCTAATTTCTGCGTAGGCTGTGACATTTATTATTTCCTAGAGGTTGTTCTCCATCACTGAGAATCAGGATGTTAGTTCCACAAATATGGGTCTTTGTCATGAATCTTCCTTAATTCCTGGCATTACATATCTAAACTTTAAGGCAAAACAAGTGGGAAATTTCTACTTAGTGACTATCAGTAGGAGGAAGTAAACAACATGAGAGTACATACCAATTCTATTACAAGTGATCACTGGAAATTCTGAGGCAGTGTGGTGGGATGCTGGCTTCTTTAGATTTTTCTTTAAAAAATCCTTGAAGATATACAGATTTTCAAAAGCACTACAAATGAATGATAAGAGTGTACTGTAGGTTAGCATTTGAGTTGAGATTCTCCTAATTGAAAAAATTGAGATTCAATTGAGAAACATTTCCCCCTACATTGTATATGCCAACGCTTTGATAAGCAGTTTTGACTCATTTTCTCTGTCTTCCTGAGCTCAGGAACAAACAGGGTATACTAATCAGGCAGGTCACCCCCATATTGCACAGGCTTCAGAAAATATTTGCCATCATCCCAGCATTCCACCTCCCACTTTAACCCAAACAAATCAATATCTCTTTCTATATCAGTTTTATACTGCAGCTTCCAGAACACACCACCAGGAGAGAGGAAGATGTGTGTTAATACCTTGCCTCCTGGGATTTGTATTTTATTACTTAACATGGACAATCTAACAGCAAAGGATAATATTTCAGCTGAGCTGCAAGTGATAAATGCTTGCCATACACCATAAATTGGGCTAGGGATACACTTATTATTAGGTTTCTAAGTTTAGACTGGAAATAAGCTATCTAATGCCACGAATGTCCACTAAGGAGATGCTGAGGACACACTATTTACCATGTCTGTTAGTAACCCTAGACTTGAATTGGTCTCAACTCAGTCAACCATGAATATAAAAAAATAAGCAAAAAAAACCAGAATAATTAGATCTGTGAAATGTTGTACAGCACCAAGAAAAAGTGATATTACCTGAAAGCGCAAAGGGACAGTACACCTGTGAAAATTATTTATGATAAGAAATAGAAGAATATCTAGATAATCTATTTAGTGTTCTCAGTGAAATGTTTGAAGGTTTGACTTTTATGAAGCAAGAGTAACTAATAGTAAAGAGAAAATGGTTTGGAGTAAAGGACAACATGAAATGGAAGGTGGTTGTTATGAATAAAAGAATGCAAGAAATTTCAATATAGGTGAGCAGAGTCAAATTATCCGTAGGAAGCAGAATTGACACTCCAGGAAATGTAATGATGAAGATTAAGAAAAAGTTTCAAAGTTTCATAAACTAAAATAGAAAAGGAAATATAAAGTAATAGAAAACAGAACGATAGTGAAAGTTGATAAATGGCGAGTCTACAAATTGTAGGTGTTCCTAAATAAGATCAAGATATATAGATTGCAAGCATTAATATACACTAAAATAGATATAGAATTTCCATTTAAGTCAGTAAATTATAAGGGATCACTGTTTTCTAGGTAATATTGATGGTAATACATCTATAACTAGGCCTCATAGAAGACATTTAAAATTTCAAGAGTAGCGCTGGCCTTGGAAGCCAGCGGCCCCGGTTCGGTCCCACATATGAGGGCTAGTGACACTGCCCTCAAAAAAATAAAATAAAATAAAATAAAATAAAATAAAATTTCAAGAGTAATGCAAAGAAACCTATGACCATCAAAGTACAAAATGAAGTCCAGTTTTTGTTCAAAAAACATGAAGCAGGCTGACTTTATATTTTCAAAACTCTACATGCCATAGAAAATGAAGCAACATAAAGAGAAATTACCCAGGAGAGCTGCCATTCATGATCATACATTTGGGCAACAGACAGATTTTTAAGGTAGCCAAAGCTTTAAAATAGGCCACTTATATAAAGCTGCATGAAAAATAATTGCTAAAGGTATTCTTTGATTTAAAGATTCTTTTGATTGAGAAATGAATTATTCAAAACCAAAAATAAAAAAAATGGAAAAGCCATTAGGTGAGATTAGAAACAGTATAAATATAGAGGTCTGAATAAAAAATATTTTAAATAGAGTAACAAAATAAAATAAAAATGTTTAAAAATTCTTAAATAAAGTCAAATTAGAATACTGACATACTCAATTAAGTTACCTATATCAGTAATTACATTAAATGTAAATGAACCAGCACTCAAATTAAAAGACAGATATTATCAGACTGTATATAAAAATAAAACCAACTATATTGTGTTTATAAGAGATATCATCTTAAATAAAAGGACACAGATAAGGAGAACAAGAAAAAAATGGAAAAAATATATATCATACAAATACTAATCTTAAGAAAGGTAATCTGGCTTTGTTAATTTCAGATGAAATAGATTTTAAGGCAAAAAGTATTACCAGATATAAAGAGGGATTCTTCATAACATTAATATATCACTTCATCCAAAAAGTTTCAAACTTCTGACTTTAATAAAATATCAACTATATTTGAAAAAAAAGTTAAAAAAAGAATGTATGCTGCAAATTAGTAGAGGGGCTAAGCATTACTAAATATAAAAAATATTACTAAGTCTTCAAAATGCATGAAGGGAAAAATGACAGTACTAAAAGAAGAAATAAAAATATTGGAAATTTTTAAATTCCTTTCTCAGCAATTATTTGAACAAGCAGACAAAAACATCAATTTGAACACTGTGAACTAGCTTGATGTAATTGACCACTCAATACTTAGATTATACATTCTTTTCCAGTTATATCAAATATTCACCAAAATACAGTCCATATGCTGGGATATAAATAAATCTTAACAAATATGAAAGGATGGAAATTATGCTGCATATATTCACTGACAACAATGGAATTTTCTAGAAATTAATATGTTAAAAGATAATTAGAAAATCTCCAAATATTTGGAAATTTAACAATATACTTACTTCTAAATAACTCATGGAAATTAGAAAATACTTTGACTCTAAACAATAATGTGGGTACATTTCTACATTTGTGGGATGTAGTTAATCTGTTAATCATTGCTTAAAGTGAAATTCATAGCTTTAAAGCTGTAGTTAATCATTGCTTACAGTGAAATTCATAGCTTTAAAAGCACATGTTAGAAAGGAAAGAAAGGTTTAAAATCAGTGATATAAGCTTTAACTTCAAGAAGCTAGGAAAAACAGCAAAGTAAGTATAAATAAAAAAGCAACAGAAAGGGCAGAAATCAAACAATAGGGAAATATTTTAAAGCCCAAAATTTCTTCTTTGAAAAGATTTATAAAATTAAAAGAGAAATAGGAAATACAAATCAGTAATGGAAATGAGAACATAGTTACAGATTCTATAGGCATTATGAAGATACAAATGGAATACTATTATATAAACAGTTTTTAAGCCAGTAAGTGCAACCCTTTAGGAATTGGACAAATTCTTTAAAAGACACAATTTTCCAAAACTGACTGACACAACAAATATAAAATATGAACACTTATAGATCTGTTAAGGAAATTGAACTTCTAATTTAAAAAATTTTTCTAATCTCAGATTACTGGTGAATTCCACCAAACATTTAAAAAGATGTAATAACAATCTTACAGAAAATCTTTCATAGAAAAGAAAGTGAGTGAATGCTTCCTGATTCATTTTATGGGACCAACACGATATTGCTTCAATAATCTGACAAGACACGAAACTATAGAACTAGTGTCCTTTAAAGATGCAAAAGTCCTTACAAAAATTTATGTATTTGTATGTATATTTATATTTTTTATTCTCATTATTCATTGTAATTATGTTCCATAAAGTCACCACAAACACTGAAATAGCCAAAAACCTGAGACTGAGTCATTGTTCATACATGATAAGGTACTTGTGAGTCTCTGGTCACAATATTTTCATCAACTATTATATAACCTTGTTTTATATGTGCTTCTCTTTAAAAACTATATCTATATGTATATATAGATATAGTTTTCTCTTTAAAACTATATAGATTTTATTTGTTACCATTGAACTCAGACACAACAGCACTGTAACTCGTGCCTGAATGAAGCTGGTCTAACATGTGGATATTCTCCAGAAGCCACACCACAGCATTCTTGTGCTTAGGAACACTTAGTTCATCACTATGCATGGAGGCCATATAAATAGAGAAATCAGCAAAAAAGTGAAGAAAAAAAAAAGTGACACTAAATAGACCACAATAAAGACACTTTTTTACAGTACGAGAACTAAAATGAGGACACAACATCTTTTTGTTCAACCTCAGCTGGGGATGCGCCTCTTAGGCAATTCAAATTTTTTGTTGCTCTGCACATGGCTACAAATGACAGTGAAAACACTGTGAGTATTGTTTTGGGGTTACAAATAAATTTTAGTGAGTAAGTACATTTGCAAATTCATGAATAATGAAGATCAACTCTCTATCTTTTTTTCTTGGCAAATTTCATCAGACTCTTTCACAAACAGGTAAAATGAAATTCAAAATTAATATTAGAAAGAAAATCTAAAAAGATAAAATATCAAAGTATATGACTTTACAATTATACTTTTCATAATCTTGAAGGAATTGATCATTTCTGGTAAAATACAAAAGGCTAAAATTGACTCAGAAGCAGAATAGCAGAATGACCATTGAATAAATTGAAAATGTTTTCAAAGGATTGCATCCCTGAAGTTTTTTAAACAAGACTTTGTCTCTTTCTATGTCAAAAAGTTATTATTAAATTTAATAACCACTTCTGATTTTAAAAATCTTAGAAATTGGGAATATGTATTTAGAAATCGGGAATATATATATCTGCAGAAAGATAATATTTAACTTAAAATAAAGCCAATAATATGTTTAGTCATGAAATATTATAGACACTGCTACGTAAATAGGAAACAAACTAAAAATGTAAATTGTTTCAATATATGCTAAACGTTTTCTGAATTTCTTGCAAATTTAAGATAATCTGAAACAGAATATTTCAAACATACATATGAAAAATGAAAACAAAATTATTATAATTTCCAGATGATATTTTTGCATCTTATTTGAAAATCCAAAAGAATGAACCAAGAAATTATTAAACTGAAAAGGTTCATTAAGGTAGTTGTATATAAAATAAACATTTAAAAATCCCTCAATTTTCCTATATCAGAAAAAGCTATGATAATATGTGAAAATGATGTAACAAAAATGGAATAATATAAGAAAAATTTGTATGATGAAAATGAAGAAAAACAAAATTTTATTTTGACACAAAAAAATCCAAATTAGATTTGAACACTGACTAGTCATCCAAACTAATCTAAGGATTTAGAGCAATAGGCTTTTTTTAACTTTGTAATTTTTCTAAAGTTCATTTTGAAGAATGAACAAAAATATGTAAAATAGTACTAAAATAAAAATTATTGATAGGGTACACTAGAATGAAAACAGACTAATTAATAGCTGAGATTCAATTCCTGATATTGAACAGATGAATAAAACCTATGACAAAACAGTCTTCATAAATCAGTGAGGGAGATGAGAAATTATTCAAAAAGCAATGCGGTACAATAAATACTGATTTTCACCTCGTAATGTATTTCATAATTTGAGGTTCAGAGAAATCTAATTTAAAAAATAAAAAGAATGATAGATGACTAGAATACAGAAAGAATACTTACAATTTAATAATTCTGCAATAAGAAGACAACCTGATTTTTTCTGAATGGCAAAATATTTGAACAGTCATCAAAGGAGATATATGAATGGAAAATAAGCAAAAGAAGAGGTGCTCGACAGCATTAATTATCAGAGAAATGTAAATCAAAGTGACAATGAGATTCCTCTACACAAACACTAATAGCTACTACGTGGAAAGTTCAGAAGGCCAATCTGAGTAGAGCATGTAAAATTTTGTATGGGGCTTCACAGGATACATTCGTGGATGTGTTCAATAAGAGAGTAGAAAATCAGCAGATGCTGAGTCAGATCCCACAAACCAGCATTGAGCAAACTATAGCCCGAAGATAAATCTAGCTCACAACATACGGACTTAGTTGGAAGAACAAACAAGTAAAAATAATCAGGAAATTAGTGAAAAAAGAAGAGCAGTTCACGGATATAGCCCTACTAGTTATTAATGTGTTCATAAATTAAACCAATGTGGTAAAGGTGTATTACCAGACAGACAGACTAATAGAACAGAATAGAAAATTCACAAATAGACTGAATTATGTATAAAAATTAGCCATATGTTAAAGCTGGCACTTTAAATAATAGGAAAAGATGGACATTGTAATAAGTGGTGATATGATAACTGAATTGTCACACAGAGAAAGATAAAATTAGGTCTATTCCTCAAATTAAACCAGGATAACTTCCCCAGGGATTTAAATGTAAAATATGAAACCATATAAGTACAAGAATAAAACTTGAATTCCTCCATTAGCTAGAAGCCAGGAAAACATTCCTAAGTAAGACAAAATTTAGATGCAGTATGTGAAAGAATTGATAAACTTGAAAATATAAAAGTAATTTTTAAAAATCATGCATGGGAAAAACACACTATAAGCAAAATTGAAAACAATGAACAAACAATGAACTGGAGGATATATCTGAAAATACATAAAAAGTAAAGATTAATATTCATAATATAAAAAAGAACTTCAACAGATAGAGAAGAAACTGGTGACCTGTCATACGGAAAATTGAGCTAGAAAAAAGAATAGTTCATAGAAATGCAAATGGTTCTCACTCATGAAAATTTGATCAATTTGCTCATAATAAAAATGCAACTGAAAGGTGCTCAGTTATTGCACATCTCAGCTATCAGACTGAAAAAATTCAGAAGTTTGACAATTTATTCTGTTGGTGAGGCTTTGGGGATGTAGATAACTTCATAAACTGCTGTGGGAATGCAAAACATTAGAACAACTTTGGAGCAAAGTTGATAATATCTAGTAACATGCAGGAGGTCTGACAATTAAGTTCACGAAACTCATCCTACAAAAAGTGCTACATACATCATTGCTGAATCACTATGGTCACCTTCAAAGTACTCCCCTTGGGAAGCTAGATACCGATGCCAGTGCCTGTGCACCCTTCAAAGCAATTTTGGAACTGTTTTTCTGGAATGGCCATCAGAGCTGTCATCATATTAACCTTGATGTCCTGAATGTCATCAAACTGTCTTTCTTCCATTCAATATTTCCTTTATCTTGAGGTAAACAAAGAAGTCATTAGGGTCCAGATCAGGTATTTGTTTACTGGCTAAAAACTCCCTCACAGACAGTGCAGTGTGAGCTGGTACATTGTCGTGATGCAAGAGCCATGGATTGTTGGTGAAAAGTTTAAGTCATCTAACTTTTCCGTGTAGCCTTTTCAGCACTTCCAAATAGTAAACTTGATTAACTGTTTGTCCAGTTGGTACAATTCATAATGAATAATCCCTCTGATATAAAAAAGGTTAGCAACATTGTTGCAATCAATTCTCAAATTTAACTGTCAGACCCCTGTATGACTATCTTTAATGCCGCAATTCTACTTTAGGATTCTATTCCAAGGTCACACACAAAGTTATATACGAAGATACATAAATAACTCTATTATTTGTAGTAGGTGAAGTCTGGAAATGTTTGTCAATAGGGTATCATAAAACTGAAACATTCATACAATGGAATAATACTATGCAGCTAAAAAATAAAGGAAAGAGGAATTTACTTATTCTTACAGACTAATATTTGGGATCATTTAAACAAAACAATGCTCAAGGCTATTTTCCATAAAGTTTTTTGAAATGGGCCTCCAATGGGCTTAATCATTTTTAATTGAGGAGTAGCAAGGGCTCCATCCTATAAGTAAAATTATCAGCTATAATGCCGAGGTGTGGTTCTGTGCTTGAATCAGAGGAATTTTAAAAATTTAAAGTAGAAGAAGCCTCAGGCCGGGTGAGAGGGGGAAGAGAGAGAAGAGACGAACATGCGGAGGTACAAGCTGCACCCGCGGCTGTGGAACTCCGGGTCCCCAGGAAACAGGGTGCAGAGCGTGGCAGCGACAGGGCAAGATCAATCCCTGCACCCACCTGGTCCCGCCAGGAGCAAAGCAGGAGTACCACAGAGCACAGGCTCTGAAGCAGAAGCATGAAACAGGGGGAGCAGGGGAGGAGGGAAATGTGGAGCCAGGAGATGCCGCTCGCACCCCGGCAGAGACGCAGGACCCCGAGAGACAGAGCAGAGATCTGAGCAGCTGCAGGGTGCGCACAGTCCCCGAAGTCCCCACAGTCCCTCCGGGAGAGCAGCAGGAGCTCCGCTGGAGCACAACGGTGGACTGTTTTTTTTTTGGGGTGTGTGTGTGTGTGTGTGTGTGTGTGTGTGTGTGTGTGTGTGTCTGTGTGTGTGTGTGTTTCCCTCCTTGGACAGAAAGCAAAAATTTAACTGCAGAAATAAGAACCCACCCCCATCCTCCCGCAGAAACCTTGGCCCCCACCAAGCTAGAGACTTAAGCTGACCCCTGAATGGAGCCGTAGGGTCAGATTACACAGGTATTACTACCCTCATGGACTCGAGAATTTCCGCCCCAAAAGAGGCTGCAAAGAGTGAGCCTATGTGCCCCACCCCTACCTTTCCTGCAAGGCTTGGGAGGCAAGGCAGGTTCAGCTGCTGAGGCTCTAGCAGACAGATCCCTGGCAGGCGGCTTTTAGCAGCACTGAAATCTCACACCCCCACAGTTTCCAGCGGAAAGAGTGCCCAAAGACATACATTGAGACTTCTGTGTGCGCAGCCTGCCTTGGGACAGACGAAAGCAGAAATGGCAGCAACTTTGTAAAACCTACCAATCACACCTCATAACCACAGTCATCTACGATAGGCCTGCATTGCCAGGATCACTGTAGGCACCAGCTGGCCAACTCTGCCCCACAAGATGCAGAGGAATTTTTGTACAGCAGATACAGCAGAGGACAACCTGGAGAGAGCTTGGTGGACTTTAGCCAAACCGGCACTGGTTTTTTCTTTTCTTTCTTTTTTTTTTTTCCCCCTTTGTTGGTTGCTTGTTTTGGTTGTTTTTGTTTTTCATTTCCATTTCATTATTATCATTTTTTAGCTTTTAATATAGGCATATATATGGGTGTATATAGGTGAACATATGTCCATATATATGGGTGTGTAGACACATATAATTTTTTCTTTCTTTCTTTTCCCCTTTCTTTTCTACCCATACTCTTTCCCTTTTTTTATTCATTCTTTTCACTGCTCTACTTTTCCTCCTCCTTTCCGCAAATTTTTTTTTGTTTTTTTGTTTTGTTTTTGGTGTTGCTATTGGGTTTCTAATGTTTATAGTATTTTTTATTTTATTCTATTTTATTTTGCTTTGTCTTTTGTTCTTTTTTTGTGGTTTTTGTTTTGTTTTTGTTGGTTTTCTTCTTTTGTATGTTTGCTAATTCTGTACAAGTTGACTGTAGGTTGTTGGTTTTTTTTTTACATGTGAGGGCATCTGGTTTCCTTTGGTGGCTGTAGTGGTTGTACTTGTTGATCTGTTTTGCTCTAAAATTGCTCTGCAGCTGGGCCTACCCAGGAGACACAAGAATTATCATACACAGAGGCCAACTTTAGATAAAACCAGAGCATTTCTTGGTTTCACATACAAGAGTCACACCCAAAGAGAAGTCGCTACAGGCACAAGAGCACAAAGGGGCCAAGCATCATCGGAAGGGTCAACATTCATACAACAGCTCATAAACTGTGGACATTGCTAATCCTCACAGCTAATCAGCCTGGGAGTCAATCCCACCTACTGACAAACCAAAAGCAGTCAAAGCTCAACTTCAACAGGAGAAGACACACAACACCAGGAACACCTCAGGTACACATGCACAGGAGAATACGGAGACTGAGTAATTCAAATATAAAGGACACATACTGCATAAGTCCACCCAGAAAAGACTGAGAGACCTAGAGGATCTACCTGTTACATTGAAGCAAGCACAAAGAGTAAGCCAGAATGGGGACCAAAGAAACACATCCCAAATGTGTGTGACAACACGTAGTGCAACAACAGTGCGTCATCGGAATACCAGAAGGAGAAGAGAAGGAGCAAGGGATTGAGAACATACTTGAAGTAATAATGTCTGAAAACTTCCCTAACCTGGCAAAGGACATTGAAATACAAGCCCAGGAAGTGCAGAGAGTTCCAACCAAGATGATCCCAAACAGGCTCACTCCAAGACACATTATAGCGAAAATGGCAATGGTAAAGGACAAAGACAGAATCTTAAAAGCAGCAAGGGAAAGGCAACAAGTTACTTACAAGGGCAAACCCATAAGATTATCAGCCGACTTTTCTGCAGAAACTTTGCAGGCCAGAAGGGAGTGGCAAGAGTTTTTCGAAGCGATGCAAAACAAAGGCCTACAACCTAGATTGCTCCATCCAGCAAGATTACATTTACACTTGAAGGAGAGATAAAGAGCTTCCCAGAAAAGAATAAGCTAAGGGAATTCATTACCACCAAGCTAGCATTGCAGGAAATTTTAAAAGGACATCCTGAAGAAGAAGAGAAAAACAACTTAACTAAGGAAGACTAGGAACACAAATAACAAAATGGCAATAAATATACACCAATCAATAATCACATTAAATGTAAATGGATTAAATGCTCCAATCAAAAGACTTAGGGTGGCTGAATGGATAAGAAAGCAAGGCCCCTGCATATGCTGTATACAAGAAACTCACCTCAGATCAAAAGACACATACAAGCTGAAAGTAAAGGGATGGAGTAAAATATTTCATACAAATGGAACTGAGAAAAAAGCTGGAGTAGTGATACTTTTATCAGATAAAATGGACTTTAAATTGAAGAATATAACAAAGGACAAGGAGGACAAGGAAGGACACTTTGTAATAATAAAGGAATTGAGCCACAAGAGGACATAACCCTAGTAAACATCTATGCACCTAACTTAGGAGCTCATAAATATATAAAACAGATATTCACAGACATAAAGATAGAGATCAACAGTAATTATCATACTAGGGGACTTAAACACCCCGGTGTCACCAATGGACAGATCCTCCAGACAGAAAATGAATGCATAAACAGTGACCTTAAATGACACATTAGACCATTTGGATTTAACTGATATTTTCAGAGCATTTCACCCCAAAGCTACAGAATATACATTCTTCTCAAGTGCACATGGAACATTTTCTAAGATAGACCACATGTTAGGCCACAGAACAAGTCTCAATAAATTTAAGTAGATTGAAATCATTTCAAGCTTCTTCTCTGACCACAATGCTATGAAACTACAAATCAATTATAAGAAGAAATTCAGAAAGCTGACAAATACATGGAGGCTAAATAACATGCTACTAAATAGCGAGTGGGTCATAAATGAGATCAAGGAGGAAATCAAAAGTTACCTCCAGACAAACAAAAATGAAATACCACAAAACAACATCTTTGGGATGCAGCAAAAGCAGTCCTAGAGGGAAGTTCATAGCAGTGCAGGCCTACTTAAAGAAGGAAGAAAAATCTCAAATCAACAGGCTATCCTTACACCTCAGGGAACTGGAAAAAGAAGAGCAAAAGAAGCTCAAAGGGAGTACAAGGAAGGAGATAATAAAGACCAGAGCAGAAATAAATGAAATAGAGAGAAAAAAAAAACAATACAAAAGATCAATGAAACCAAAAGGTGATTTTTTGAGAAGATAAAATTGACAAACCTATAGCCAGGCTCATCAAAAAAAAGAGAGAGGACTCAAATTAGTAAAATCAGGAATGAAAGAAGTGAAGTGACAACAGACACCACAGAAATACAAAAAATTTTAAGAAATTACTATGAGCAACTATACGACAAAAAATTTGACAATCTGGAAGAAATGGATAATTTTCTAGAAACATACAACCTTCCAAAGCTAACTCAAGAAGAAACAAAAAATCTGAATAGACTGATTACTACCAAGGAAATAGAATCAGTAATCAACAAGCTCCCAACAAACAAAAACCCTGGACCAGACAGCTTCACAAGTGAATTTTACCAAACATTCAAAAAAGAACTCTCACCTATTCTTCTCAAACTATTCCCAGAAATCCAGATGAAGGGAAGGCTCCCAAATTCTTTCTATGAAGCCACTATCACCCTGATTCCAAAACCAGATAAAGACAGCACAAAAAAGGAAAACTACAGGCCAATATCCCTGACGAATATAGATGCAAAAATTCTCAATAAAATGTTAGCAAACAGAATTCAGCAATATATTAAGAAGATCATACATCATGTTCAAGTGGCTTTCATCCCTAGTACATTCAACATCTGTAAATCAATTAATGTGATACACCACATCAACAAAATGAAGAATAAAAATCACATGGTCATATCAATAGATGCAGAAAAAGCATTTGACAAAATCCAGCAGCCATTTATAATAAAAACCTTTAGCAAAGTGGGAATGGAGGGATCATATCTCAACATGTTAAAGGCCATATATGATAAACCTACAGCTAACATCATACTCAGTGGGGAAAAGCTAAAACTATTCCTCTTAACATCAGGAAGAAGACAAGGCTGTCCACTTTCTCCACTTTTATTCGACATCGTTCTGGAAGTTCTAGCCACAGCAATCAGGCAAGGAAAAGAAATAAAAGGCATCCAAATTGGCAAGGAAGAAGTAAAATTGTAATTATATGCACATGACATTATACTATATATAGAGAACCCCAAAGATTCCATCAAAAACTATTGGTACTGATAGATGAATTCAGTAAGGTAGCAGGATACAATATCAATATTCAGAAATCAGTTACATTTGCATATACCAATAATAAACTATCAGAAGGAGAAATTAAGAAAACAGTCCCATTTACAATGGTTTCAAGAACTATAAAATACCTAGGAATAAATTTAACCAAAATAGTAAAAGATCTGTACTCAAAAAATTATAAGACACTGAAGAAAGAAATAAAAGAAGATACAAATAAATGGAAACACTTACCATGCTCATGGATAGGAAGAGTTAATATAGTTAAAATGTCCATACTGCCTAAAGCAATATATAGATTCAATGCAATTCCTATCAAACTACCAAGGGCATTTTTCACAGAAATAGAAAACATAATCCTAAAATTTATATGGAACCATAAAAGACCCTGAATAGCCTCAACAATCCTGAGAAATAAGAACAAAGCCGGGGGCATCATGCTACCAGACATCAAAACATACTACAAGGCTACAGTAATCAAACCAATACGGTACTGGCCTAAAAACAGGCACATAGATTGGGAACAGAATAGAGAGCCTATAAATAAATCCATGCTTATATGGACAGTTAATGACAATGGAAGCAAGAATATATACTGGGGTAAGGATAGTCTATTTAATAAATGGATAAGTCTATTTAATAAATAATATAGGGAGTAAATTTGCAGACATTATCCTGAGCAATATTTTTACTGATACATCCCCATGGGCAAGGGGAGTAAAAGAAAAACTGAACATATGGGGTTATATCAAGCTTAAAAGTTTTTTCACAACAAAGGAAACCATGAATAAAACAAAAAGGAAGCCTACTAAATGTGAGAATATAGTTGTCAATGATATATCTGATAAGGGGTTAATATCCAAAATTTATAAAACACTCATGCAACTCAACACCAAAAAAACAAACAACCCAGTTAAAAAACTGGCAGAGGACATGAAGAGACATTTCTCGAAAGAGGAGATAAACATGGCCAACAGGCCTATGAAAAAATGTTCAACTTCACTGATCATTAGGGAAATGCAAATAAAAACCACCATGAGGTACCACCTCACTCCGGGTCAGAATGGCTATCATCAATAAATCAACAAACAACAAGTGCTGGTGAGGCTGTGGGGAAAAGGGAACCCTGCTGCACTGTTGGTGGAACTGCAGATTGGTGCAGCCACTATGGAAATCAGTATGGAGGTATCTCAAAAAACTGGAAATGGAACTACCTTTTGACCCAGCAATTCTACTCCTAGGCATTTATCCTGAAAATCCCAAGACACTAATTCGAAAAAATATATGCACCCCTCTGTTCATTGCAGTATTATTTACAATAGCCAAGACTTGGAAACATTTTGCTAAGTGAAATAAGCCAGTCAGAGAAAGACAAATACCATGTGATCTCACTTATATATGGAATCTAAAGAACTGAATAAACAAGCAATGTAAACAGAAATAGTCTTAGAGACACAGAGGAAAAACTGATGAGGGCTAGATGGGATGGGGTGGGCATGAGGGAGAAGAGGAAGGGAAGAGACAACGTAAACTGTTAACTACAATATTGCCACAGGCATAGAAGAGACAGTTTAGGGAATATAATCAATAAGGTTGTAAATATTTTTTAGGGGATCAGATGGACTCATGTTTTGTCAGGGAGACCAACCACTTCATGGATGGTGTAGAAGCCTGACCACTGCATGGTACATCTGAAACTGCCACTGAATAATATTAGATATTAACTATAATTTAACACATATATATATATAGTCATGGGATGTAGAGTATAGTGCGGGGATGGAGTCAATGGAATTGTAATAGATATGTATAATATTGGGGGTAGGGGGGTGGTGGTGGGGAGGGGAGAGTCACTTTGTAATGGGTGAAAAGGATAACTATTGCATTGTTTTGTACATCTGTAACTAATAATAATAATTAAAAAAATTTAAAGTGAGCATGGCTCTTGCTAATTGTATCTGCAGGGGGTGGCAGGAGTGGGTGTTCCTTGCTGTCTCTTCCTTTTTGTTTTTGTAATTGTATTTTTTAAGGTGGAATCAACCAATGCAGTTTCAATATTTTGTACAGTATGTCTGACATAAGCAGAGTCTGAGACAATATTTATAGGGTTTGAAAACATCTGTAAAGCAGTTTACACAGCCACCAATTCAGCTTTCTGAGCTGAGGTACAACTAGTCTGTATTACTCGATGGCCTTTTTACCTGAGAATGGCTGCTTTGCCATTGCTAGAGCCATCAGTAGACTGTAACACCCTGAGAAATAGGCATCTGCTTAATTTTCTTAGTTAAAATCCAAGTAGTCTTTTGAAGAAACTGAAACAACTTATTTTTTGGATAATGATTATCAATACTTCCATAAAAATCACAATAGCAATTTGCCAAGATTCAGAATGAGTATTTAAATATATTATTTGTTGTTTTTTTAAAAGGGACTACAATTTGACTGGGTTCCTTTCCATTAAGGCAGAGAATTCTGATAAGAGCTCGTGATATGAGCTCTGAGATTAACTCTACATAGCTTGGGAATGACTTAATAAAGTAGTTAGGCAGGAAAATCTACTTGACTAGGACTTTTTGCTGAACAATGACTGCCATAGGTGAATATGGTGTAGGAAAAAATTAACATCTGTAAAGGCATTGAGGGATCAATGCATTGAATTTGAGCTTCTTGAATTTTTTTGTTCTACTAATTCTAATTCCTAATTAGCCTGAGGGGTTAATGTGCTGTGGGCTATCCAGCTAGGGGTAGCCTGGCAAAAGACCAAATAAATTACTGAGAGTACAAGTGGGAATGCCTAAAGCAGGATATAGCCAATTAATATCTCCTAATAATTTTTGTAAATCATTTAAAGTTAAAATTTGATCTCTCCTGATTTGCACTTTTTGAGGTCGAATCGTCTGTCTATCCACCACTGCTCCTAAATATTGTACAGGCATGGTGGTCTGTATTTTATTTGGAGCAATGCAAAGTCCTGCTGAATCTAATTGGTTTTTGAGCAATTTAAAGCATGCTGCCAAACATTTCATTGAGGACGCAGCACAAACATCATCCACGTAATGAATGATATAACAATCTAGGAAACTCGTTCTAACTGGCTGAATAGCTCAGGATACAAAAAGCTGACACATAGTCAGGCTATTTAGCATTCCCTGTGTAAGGACTTTCCATTGATATCTCTTTATAGGTTCCCTATTATTTGTAGATGGAATAGAAAATGCAAATCTGGGACAATCTTGGGGGTGTAAAGGGATCATATAGAAACAATTCTGTAAATCAATAACTATTAAAGACCAAAGTTTTGTAATCATGGAAGGCTGTGGGAGCCCAGGCAGGGTAAAATGCAAAAACTTTGGTGCAAGCCTGAAGCTCACCCTGCTCCAACAATGCTAATGTACTTCCCAATTCTTTGGCCATTCCTGAGAGCTAATTCTACAAACATCAGCTCCTGTGTCTAATAGACCTTTAAATCTTTTGCCTTGTATTTCAATTTGGCAAACAGGACGGATTCCTGAAATCTTTTCTGCTAGAAAACTACCTGCGTGTCTGTGTCTGGTACTTCCAAATCCTCCAGTTCCTCTTTTTTCCTGGGAGGATATACAGAACCAGAAGTAACTGTGCAATCTGTTCTCCCTTTTTAGCTGACCAAGGACCTGATGAGGACATTATAATTTGAATTTCTCCTTCATAATCAGAATCAATAATACCAGTGTGGACTGTAACTCCTTTTGAAGTTAGACTAGAGCAACCAAGCAGAAGTCCAACTGTATTTGGGGGAATTGGACCAAAAAGTCCTATTGATACACATACAGAGGATTCTCCAGGAAGTAGTAAGATACCTTGTGCTAAACAAATATTTACTGCAGCACTCCATTCTGTGGCGGGACTTAATTACTGAACTGAATGCCTGGGGGAGGTACTGTCTGATATTTTGAGGAGCAGCTTGTGTCATGTATGCCACAGTTACTGTCAGGGCCTGGGGCTGACCCCTCCTCTCATTTCCCTGAAGAGGAGTTCCATTTTTATGAAAAGCAGACCTGCAGTTAGAGGCCCAATGTTTTCCTTTTTGGCATCTAGGGCACAATCCAGGTTGCATAGGTCCCGTAGAAGCATAGCTATTAGGTGAACAGGAACTGTTTCTATTTTTCTTCTGGCATTCTTTTCTAGTATGACCAGACTTTCCACAATTGTAATAATTGCTGGGAAACTTATCTCGCCCTAACTTAATTCCTGCCATGGCTTGCACCAGCATAGTGGCCCTAAATTGTTCTGTTCCTACTCCTTGACACAAACGGATATATCCCATTGTGTCGGTCTTTCCTTTCATGACTCCGATGGCCTTTTTACAGTCTTTATTTGCAATATCATTAGCTATAATTTGTAAAATTATATCGGCTGCTTGTGGATTGGGTACCTGTTTGTTTATAGCATCCTGCAAGCGGGTAACGAATTCGGGATAATGTTCTCTAGGGACTTGTAAGATTTTCTGAAAAGATGTTGGGGCTTTACTATGCACTTCTATTTTTTCCCATGCCATCAAGCAGATTCTTCTTAACTGAGTAATAGCCTGATCATTCATCCCTATCTGATTTTGAGTTTCAACCCAATCACCATCTCCCTATAATTGATCTTTGTTAATAGCAATATTATGAGCCTGATTATTCTTCCTTAGGTTTCTGCACCATCAATCCACCAAGTTTTAAATTGTAAAAATTGAGAAGATGAAAGACAAGTCTTAGCCATGGTGTTCCAATTTACAGGAATTAATTGACTACCATCAGCCACATCCTTTATAAGACCCATTGTGTATGGAGAAGTAGGACCATACTGAGTTACAGCTTGTTTAAGCTCTTCTAGCAATTTCAAAAAAAAGGTTTCAAAATGATATTCACAAATTCTATGAGAATCATCCAGATCTGTGTCAGGAGCAATGCATTCCTGAATGACTACAGGAAAAGCCAAAGCATCTAAATCTCCTTCTAAACGAGCTTGGCAGATACCCCTCTCCACAGCTGAGAGAGATGCGTGAGAGCCACTATTAGGAAAGGGGGCTGGAGTGGGTGGCTAGGAGAAAAGAATTAGTGCTTTTTGCCGGCATCAGGGGTAGTCCCCATTCCTTTTTTGTAAATGACAGTGGCAGAGATGGCAGAGGAGCTAAGGGTGAACAACAATCCTCCAAGCAGCCTCCCAAAGGTGGATATAATGACTTAGGGATGACTGTGGAGGCTTCTAGAGATCCTTCCTCCTTCTCCATAACCCTTTCCTCTTTTTCTCCTGATTCTGAAGCATCCTCATCCCCTTCATCCTCCGAGTCAGTCTGCAAAGGTTCTAAAACTGATCTGACCAATTGCCATGTAGTGCAGATTTTTACTGGGAGCAAAACTCCTGATATAATCCACGGAGTTCCGTGCCTACCTTCTCCCATGTTTTTAAATCTAAAGTCCCTAAACTTGGAAACCATGAGCAGTGAGTTTCAATCACTTTTTAAAAGTTCCTCTAATCTTTGTTCTGATATTTGGGCTCCTCTATCCTTAAGAAGTTGCTTAAGCAAATAAATAAAAGGTTGATAATGACTGGTAACATTTCCCGTTTTATAGCAAAGGGAGAGAGAAAAGTTTCACTCAAAATTCACTCAGATGCCCGTCTGGCCAGATCCCTTGAGGGACTTTAAGGTCCGTCTTGGCTAAAGTGTACCCGTATAAACACCAGGCCTGGTTGACGGCCCTCAGGAGCCAAATCACCGTTTTGCCTTATGACGCGAATACGGAACCGCAGATTAGGGCCCAATCAAGTTCTGTAGCCTCAGCTGTGGAAGCACAAGCAAACACGCACATATTCACACCCTTGCACACAGAACTTGGCAGATTCCCCTTTTACCTTGGTTAAACTTTTTCCCGGGTTCTTCCCTACTTTACCGTAGTTACCGTGATGCTTCCCAGGCCCTGTGCCTTTAATACTCTGTTTAGTTCCAACTCGTGGTCGCCCTTCCTTCTCAATTCCTACGTTAGGCATCGAGTCCAAAACGACTAGAGCAGTGGGATTCAGGAAGGGACAGCCCAAGGTTAAGAAAGACAGGAGCCAAGAATAGATTATAAGCGTGGCCAAGGGACCACAGTCTGTAGGACTGAGGCCTCGAATTGAGCAACCACATAGCTTTTATTAGTGAACTTATAAGGAAGGCAAACTTGCATTTTCAATGGTCTGTGAGTTTCGTGCTTGCTGGCTGTTCTCCCCGAAAGTCCCCTTTGTGTTCCAACACAATTGTGCCTTCACACACACATCACCCCAGGGGATGGAGCTGCATTACTGAAACCAGCTGATAAGGGAGATTACCTGCTATCATTCCAATGGGTCTCAGCATTTTGAGACATTCCCTTAAGGAAGCTTTTACGATATCTTTCCATGGGGCCTCAGCATTCGGAGACACTTCCTTAAGTTGTCACTTTTTTTTTTTTTTTTAAAGATTTTATTGGGGAATTGATGGAGGGGAACAGCGTTGGGGAATCGGGGAAGGGAAACAGACAAGTTGCCGTCTTCTTGTTCTTCAGTTTTAGTTGCGGAGGATGTTGCTTCACTGTTGGTATCGTCATTGCGCTCTTCCCGGATGAGGCAGATCGATCGGTCGCTGGCCTCTGGATGTCGCTCACCGCGGCTATTGGCAGCTCACGCTTGGCTGCCAGCCGCTCACGCTGGCTGCGGGCCACTCACTGTAGCCTATGGCAGCCCACTGCAGCAGGGGCTGCAGCCCACACCATCACCGGGGCTCGCACAGCCCAGCTCCAGGTGGAGCTGTTGTTAGCTGTAGAGGGCAGTGTCACTGGCCCTCATGTGGGATCCGAACCGGGGCCGCTGGCATCCCAAAACCAGCGCTTAACCAATGCACCACTCGGCCGGCCCAAGTTGTCACTTTTGACACTGGGTTAGCACAGCAGGCGGTGGGGAAGGGGTGGCAAATGGTTTGGGAGATGTCAGGCAACATCTGGGAAAGGAAACGTGTATGGTGAGTCTAGAACATTTTGTCATAGCAAGAAAGCTATTAAAGACTAGTATGGTGTACCCAAAGGACTTGAAAATAAGCTTGAATAGGATCACACTGGCCGAAAATGGGATAATTTTGAACATCAATAAGAACAATAACTGCAGTGGCTTGAAACACATCAAATCTATTTATTAACACTAAAACTAAAGAAAAAAAAACAAACACCTCATTGAGTTTATAGAGGATGCTAGGAAATCAACTCTTTGTTTTCAAAATTGATAAATAGAAGGAAAGGTAAGACTTGTCTTTCCTGTATAAATTGTACCATAAGATAACCAAGTACTTGACAAGGAAGGTATTACAACTAATAAATGAAAAAGAAATGTTAGAATGAGAATATAATCATTTTGTAAACTGGTGTTCCCTTGATGCAAAAGGGACCACGTCCTGCTCCAAAATTACCCAACCCTCTTCTCCCCTCCCCAGGAGTCTGTTCTGTTCTAATTTGGGGAATTAAGGTGAGTTAGTGGGTATGTTAGCTACTTTTCATCAGAGAAGCTGATCTCATGGTCCAAACATTAGGAATAGGAGCTATGTGCCCAGACACTCCCTGACACTGTTGATTAGACTCAGGAAGACCAGACATTTGATCCAAATTTGGCAATCAAATTCTTTCTGCAGAGAATTAGGACACAGATTTTTCCGTTAGTGTCCAATGAACATTTGAACTGGGAGGTCAAGTGAAACTAATGAAGACTGATGTAGAAAGCTAGTGCATACTTTTTTATAGAGATTTATTTTTGAGACCAGATTTTGATACACAGAAAAATTGCAAATGTAGTACAGAATTCTCATCTACCTCTCACCCAGTTTCCATATATTAATATCTTATGTAGGTATGGTATATTTGTTACAATTAATGAATCAATATCATATATTATTATTAACTAATGTATATAGATTATTCAAATTTTCTTAATTTTTACTTCATGTTCCTTTTATTTTTGGTTTTAGGATCTCATCCAGGACACCATCTTAAATTTAGTGGTCATGTCTCCTTAGGCTCTTTCTTCTTGGCTGTGAAAGTTTTCAGACTTTTCTTGCTTGTGATGACTTTGACAGTCTTGAGTAGTATTGGTCAGGCGAATTATAGATTTACCTCTATTGGAATTTGTCTGATGATCTGCCCATAATTATAATCGTGTTATTGGTTTTGGGGAAAAATATCACAGAAATAAAATACCACTTTCATCATATCATTGCAAGAATATATACTATCAATAGAACTTATTGCTACTGATGTTGATCTTGACCATCACTTGCCTGAGTCAGGGTTTCCTAGGGTGCTCTACTGTAACATTACTCTCTTTCCCCATTTCTATACTATATTCTTTGGAAGGAAATCACTAAGCACAGTCCACACTGGAGTGGGAAGTTACACTTCATTTTCTTAAAAGCAGAATATCTACATAAATTATGTGGAATTCTTCTGCCTGGGAGACTTGTTCACCCTATTTAGTAATTTATTCACTATTTATATCAATATAGACGCATGGATACTGATGTTATACTTTGGGTTATAATCCAACACTACTTTATTATTATTATTATTATTATTATTATTATTATTTTGCTCAAATTGTTCCTGCTTTGGCTATTGAGAGCTCTTTTCAGTGGTCTCCTGTGCCCCTCTGACATAGTTACTACCATAAATGGTGGATTTTTCAAAAACATTTCTTTACATTTGACACTACAAGATGTTCCAGGCTCATCCTGAATATTTTGTGTTCCAGTCCAGTCTTAGAATCAGCCATTTCCCAAGGAACTTGGCTCTTTTCATTGGAGAATGGTATTAATTCAGGATTTGGGCACTAATTGGGCTCGTTGTTACTGAGGTATTGTTCTTTCAGGCTCTCAGTTGACCTAACAAGGAAATACATGGATGTATACTAACACATGTGTGTACACATGTCTATAAATATTTCTATATGTGATTATTTGCATCTATATTAAGATAAACATGTGTTCATTGTAATGTCTCCAGCTCTAATCTATTACTCTAGCCTCCTTCCCCTGCTATCTATAAATTCCCAATCCAATAGTGAGAAACCAAACTCCCACCATCCACCATCCATTTACTTAATTGTTCAATTCTAGTATACTTGTATACTTATAACACCATCAGAATTGTTAAACCATATTCCTGTGAAAAGTAACTTTATTAACTAGAATACAGTGCTTATGTGTAGTTACTTTTACCTATAATCTTTCAGACTGCACTCATTTCCAAAGTTTACCAAGATCAGCATCATTTCCCTCCACCATACATTTGTTATACAGTTAGGCTCTCTTGTCACATTCCTTTCTGTGATCCTCCGACCTCCTAAATGATTTTTAAAATCTGCATGTCCTAAGGTTCAAGCTCTTTATGCTCTAAAGTATTGTGGGTTTGACAAGTGCAGAATGTCATGTATCCAACATTTACAGATAAGCAAGTGGAGGAGAATAAGTAGTCAATCATGTCACCTGTGAACAAAGACAGTTTTAATTTTTCCTTCCTAATGTATATGTAGGAAACATTTAGAATAAAAAAGTATTTTGCTGAAATGGCAAGAACATCTTTGCTCTACTCATCAGGTGAAAATTTTTTTAGCTTTATTATATGCTATTCTCTTTCGTTTTTTGTGTCTGAAAAGCTTCAAATAGGACAATTTTGTTTTTTAGTATAAAGTTGCTTTTGTTGCAAGAGAAGATCATTTGGAGTAATAAAATTTTCCTTTCAGATTCAATATTTAAAAAGGGAAAATATTTTTTTCCTTTCACCTATTTAAATCCCATCCTCTTAGTTCAGTTTAATTTAGTTCAATAACAGATATAATCAATCCTATGACAAAGTTTGGAATTTCCAGGTGAAAAATTGGTTAGTCTCCTTGAAGATTAATATGCCACAGGAGAAAGGCACCATCGCCATTAGCAAGGTTTTTGTCTTTTTGTAAATGTGAGGATCAGTGAGTATGTGATTCTGAGTTCTTAAAAAGTAGTCTTTATTTTAGATGCTGTGTCCATGCAGAAGAAAACTCTCTACCCAGCCAGAGCTTGGATTATCAGGTGTGATTTATGACTATTTATTTTAGTTGCTACATGAGTAATCAATTTTTTTTCTTGACAGTCTACACAACTGTTTAGTTTTGCCAAGTTTTTAATAATGAATAGAACTGGATTTGAAAATCGAAATTCCTCCAGCAGTATATGTGAATGTGCATAGAAAGATATAAAGGTAGAAAGGGAGTTCTCTAAAGAAGGCAGCAAGGTCTTTCTTGAAGTTCCATTTCCTAGCACTTAAGACATAATTGGTGCTGAAAAAACTGCCATCGAGTAAATGAAACAGTACATCATCATTTTTAAAGAAATGGAACTAGGAATGGAGATGCACCAATACATACACATTGAAGTTATTTGATAATTCAGAAATGGAATCTGTGAGGGTCTCTCTGGCAACTCCTCCATGCCTACAATAGCTCTTCTCTCTGTTAAGTCAGAAGATTCACTGTAGGCAAAATGTAGATTTATTACTGCTTCAGGCTGAACACTTGTGCCCTGTACCCCCAATTCATATGTTGAAGCCCTAAGTCCAGTATTTGGAGATAGAGCCTTTGTGGAAGTAATGAAGCCGTAAGGGTAGGGCCCTGATGTAATAGCATTTAGTGTCCTTATAAGAAGAGAAGAAAGACTAGAGCCCTCTCTCTCCACATGCATGGAGGAAAGGCCATGTAAAGGCATAGCACGCAGGTGGCTATCTGCAAGCCAGGTAGAGATATCCCGCCAGAAATCAAATTGGCCAGCACCTTGATCTTAGATTTACCACCCTCCAAAACTGTGAGAAATAAATTTCTGTTGTTTAAGCCACCCTGTCTGTGGTACTTTGTTAGAGCAGCCTGAGAAGACTCATATAGTCATTCATGCGGTAGAAAGGTAATGGTATAACTCACAGTGTTAAAGGAAGAGCTGTTATAAGTCTAGCCTCAGGGAAAACCACCAAGACTTGCTCTCTGTCTTTTGTGTGTGCTTGTGTTGGCTTTACTTTATCCCATAGAAAGACTTTCCACATGGCAGAAGAAAACTACTCAAATTCAGATTTGTATTCTCCTCCTCCAGCAATCCCAACAGAAAGAAAGCTCAGTTCCCCATGTCAGAAAATCAATCCCAGAGAAGAACTTGGATTGTCCCTGCCTAGAACACAGGTTCCCAATTTAGGATCAATTGCTTTTGTTGGGAGGGTACTGATTGCCAACAAGGCCTGGCCACATGCCCGATGACACCATGAGATAGAGAAGCACCAGGTGCAACCCCATCAAAATCATGTATGATGTGGTTAGTGGTAGTTATTTAAAGAAAAGGATGCATTAAAATGAAAAGGCCATACGTCTGCTCCATTTAGGCTGGGCTAGCCATATTTATGATTTGGGGGAATTGAAGCACCTCCAAACCAATACTTAGGGATTCAAAATCAAGCCATAATTGGTCCATTTTCATAAAACAGGATTCTGTCTCATTCTTGAGATGAAGTTGTTGCCCAGTACATTGGCCCTGAGTATTTTAACATTGTTTTGTCTCCATTTCTGTAGGGCACAAATGTGCGATCATCATATCTCCACTATTCTTAGTTCCTCTTGTACTGAAATTACCAGAAATTAGAAACCTATGGATGGATCTAGTCCTTTGAGATCAATTTTTTATGTCTTTTTGATTCCTGAACATAATTTGCTTCTGGACTTCATATTGCTATACTATGTCCACAGTGTGTTTATTTTAAAAACCTGTTTTTCTTGTGTGAGACTCTGTGAGGCTGGCTGATGTCCTGAACTAATACTTATTACTGATATTTGACCTGGCTGGAGGGGGACCCTAGAAATTTGCAATGTGGTTGAGGTACTCCTGATCCTTTTCCAGACATCCTGTAGCAGGTGGACTGACTCCAGGTTTCTCTCAGTCCTCTTCTGCCTGATCTGTCTTCCTGAACTTTATGGCTTTTCCTGAGATAGAAAAAAAATAAAGACCCTCACTTCGAACTCTGATTTTATAGCGTGTATACCATGCCTTTTGATATTTACATTTTATACAGTTTCCTCTATATTGACTCTGGGTCAATGGCACATTAGCAAACACAACATAAACAGAGGCTTGAAAATCATTTGCATAGTGCAGTATTATACTGTTGGACTGTTCAATCTTGGAGTCTTGAGCCACTAAGTAAAGCAGTCTGGCTACTCTATTGGACTGACCATGTGGAGAAGGAGTGAGATGCTACAACTGGAGCAGACCCAATAATTCCAGCCATTCTGGTGACCACACATGTGGGAGAAGCCATGCTGGATAATCCAGCCCCAACAGAAGAAACGCCAGCTAAAGCCTACCTGGACTGAAGAATTTTGAGAAATAATGAATCATTGTTGTCTGAAGCCACTAAGCCTTGCAATGATTTGTTACACACAATAAATAACTGAATACTTTGGGGGTTTTTTGCCAAATATGGAGATCTTCCATATTTGGCGTGTTCTGGTTCCACTTCAGAAGTCAGAATGAGTGCTCAGTTATCAATAGATGCCTCTGCTCCATCTCTGATACAGTAAGAAGGTAAAATGTAAATGTAACAAAACCTTTTACTCTGCTGTAGGACTGCAAATATCCAAGTCCATTTTCTGTCCAGTGGTGGTGATGTCTGTATGATCTTTTGTAAGCTGTGCAATGTTGGCTCTTAGAGCTTCAGTTCTTTCATATGTTGGTTAAGAGGATTTAACTCAGTGATGCATATAAAGCCTCAGGTCTAGAGTTTACAGTTTATTCATAGTGGCTAGCATTCTTATCTTATTATTTCTTCTCAGGTTTCTTAGGATCCTGAATTTTCCCAGTAACCCCCAGAATACTGACACCTGACAAGGAGTTTGCATGTGGAATGAGGCTTCATCTCCATCTAACTGGATGAGGATTTCAGGGTTCTTTGTCTTTAACTTTAAGAGCCCACAATTTAGGGAAGGATTTGTTAAGGAAACTGATTTTTTTTTTTCCACCTAATCTCTCTCAGCACTTCTGAAACTACACCCCCATCATGTTCTCATGGATGCATCTTCCCTCAGCCTTCTACTCCCTGCCATATAATCAAAGTGCATCCCTGATCCTCATATTTGGACTTGGTCTTTTAATAGCCAACAAATCCTTACTAAATAGGTTTGGCTATTTTCCCAGCTTTGTTTATGTTTTGCTAAGCCTGTAACACACAACCATGTTACAAGCTACCCACAGATATTGATTATCTCAGCCTCATCTGAAAAAATGGTTTTTGATAGATTCACACATAGCTTTGAAATATGTATGGAAAGATAATTGGCTAATGCCCATGTGGTAGCTCTCTTCTTTGGGGATTAGGCATTGAGAGTATTTGAGAGAAAATGAGCTGGATAATGCACAATGTTGTTATTAAATGTTTTGCCAAAGATTGTACTAGTTGAGTATATAATCTCAAATAATATTTAATTAAAGGTTAGAATTTCTAGTCCATGGTTTTTAGAGCATCAGAATTTTAAATAAACCTTTCTTTATGCAGGTATATTTTCAAGGGTTATTAACCAAAAATTCAATTTTAAGAAACTTAATTTTTCGGTCAAGCCACTAACTAACTTTGTGCCCTTAAATGGGTCATTTAACTTCTCTGGGCTTAAATCTGATCACCAATGGAAGAGCAGGTAACATATGCCAATATATTTTATTGAATAAATCCCTTAAAAAACTTGAAAAGAAATAGAAAGGCTGAATACTTTTATAACTATTGATTAGTGAACTCACACTACTATAGGAAAATATCATAGACTGGATGGCTTAAACAATAGAAATTTATTTTCTTAAAGTTTAGGAGGCTGGAAAGTACAAGATCACAATGTTCCTGGTGAGAATTCTTTTTGGCTTGCCGATGACCACTTTCTTACTATTTTCACAAGGCAGCTCTTCTTATATGGACACTAACCTTATAGGATCAGAGCTCCACCCTTATGACCTCATTTAACCTTAATTATATCCTTACTCCAAATATAGCCACACTAGGGGTTAAGTCTTCAACATATGAATTTGGAGGAGAAATAATTCAGTTCATGGCAATCATTAAATAAAATAAAATCAGAAGGCTTTTTCAAATAAGGAAAATATAATTTCTATGAAACTTTCAATGAAAAGATCTTTCCAAACTTACACAAACTTTCAGAGCCTAGAAAAAGAGTAAATGTTTCCCAAATCATTTTATGTAGCTAGATTGAACATTGGTAGCAAAACCACAGAAGGACAGCATGAACAAGCAAATTACTGGTAAATCTCTGTTGTGAATATAAATGCATCAATTCTAAAAAATAATTATTAGCAAATCAAGTCCAACAATATATGAAAGAACACTACATCATAAATAAGTTTGGTCTAATACAGAAAATCTACAAATGTCATTTATCTCATTAACAGATGGAAGTAGAAAAATAGTATATAATCATCTCAAAAGAGGCAGAAAACTTATTTTTAAAATCAGCACCCTTTAGGAAATGACTACAGACATCACAGAAATACAAAAAATTCTAAGAAATTACTATGAGCAACTATATGCCAACAAATTTGACAATCTGGAAGAAATGGATAATTTTCTAGAAGCATACAACCTTCCAAAGCTAACACAAGAAGAAACAGAAAATCTAAATACCCTGATTACTACCAAGGAAATTGAATCAGTAATTGACAAGCTCCCAAAAAACAAAAGCCCTGGACCAGACAGCTTCACAAGTGAATTTTATCAAACATTCAAAAAAGAACTATCACCTATTCTTCTCAAACTATTCCAAAAAATCCAGAAGGAGGGAAGGCTCCCAAACTCTTTTTATGAAGCCTCTATCACCCTGATTCCAAAACCAGATAAAGACATCACAAAAAAGGAAAACTACAGGCCAATCTCCCTGATGAATATAGATGCAAAAATTCTCAATAAAATATTAGCAAACAGAATTCAGCAATATATTAAGAAGATCATACATCATGATCAAGTGGGATTCATCCCTAGTGCGCAAGGCTGGTTCAACATCCGTAAATCAATTAATGTGATACACCACATCAACAAAATGAAGGATAAAGATCACATGGTCATTTCAATAGATGCAGAAAAAGCATTTGACAAAATCCAACAGCCATTTATGTTAAAAACCCTTAGCAAAGTGGGAATACAGGGATCATATCTCAACATAATAAAAGCCATATATGATAAACCTACAGCTAACATCATACTCAATGGGGAAAAGCTAAAACCATTCCCCTTAAGATCAGGAACAAGACAAGGATGTCCACTTTCTCCTCTTTTATTCAACATAGTGCTGGAAGTTCTAGCCACAGCAATCAGACAACAAAAAGAAATAAAAGGCATCCAAATTGGCAATGAAGAAGTAAAATTGTCATTATATGCAGATGACATGATACTGTATATAGAGAACCCCAAAGACTCCATCAAAAAACTATTGGAACTGATAGACGAATTCAGTAAAGTAGCAGGATATAAAATCAATGTTCAGAAATCGGTGGCATTTGCATATACCAATAATAAACTAATGGAAAGAGAAATTAAGAAAACTGTCCCATTTACAATTGTGTCAAAAACTATAAAATACCTAGGAATAAATTTAACCAAAGAAGTGAAAGATCTGTACTCAGAAAATTATAAGACACTGAAGAAAGAAATCATAGAAGATACAAATAAATGGAAACACCTACCATGCTCATGGATAGGAAGAATTAATATAGTTAAAATGTCCATACTGCCTAAAGCAATATATAGATTCAATGCAATTCCTATCAAACTACCAAGGGCATTTTTCACAGAAATATAAAATATAATCCTAAAGTTTATATGGAATCATAAAAGACCCAGAATAGCCTCGGCAATTCTGAGGAATAAAAACAAAGTCGGGAGGATCACGCTACCAGACATCAAAACCTACTACAAGGCTACAGTAATCAAGACAGTTTGGTATTGGCATAAAAACAGGCACATCGATCAGTGGAACAGAACAGAGAGCCCAGAAATAAATCCAAGCATTTACGGACAGTTAATCTATGACAAGGGAAGCAAGAATTTACACTGGAGTAAAGATAGTCTATTCAATAAATGGTGCTGGGAAAATTGGACTGACACATGCAAAAAAATGAAACTGGATCATCTCCTTACGCCTTATACAAGAACAAATTCAAAATGGATTAAAGACTTAAATGTAAGACCTGAAACCATAAAAATCCTAAATGAAAATATAGGGAGTACATTTGCAGACATTACCCGGAGCAATATTTTTACTGATATATCCCTACGGGCAAGGGAAGTAAAAGAGAAAATAAACATATGGGATTATATCAGACTTAAAAGTTTTTTCACAACAAAGGAAACCATTAATAAAACAAAAAGGAAGCCTACTGAATGGGAGAATATATTTGCCAACGATATATCTGATAAGGGGTTAATATCCAAAATTTATAAAATGCTCATGAAACTCAACACCAAAAAAACAAACAACCCAATTAAAAAATGGGCAGAAGATATGAAGAGACATTTCTCTAAAAAGGACATACAGATGGCCAACAGGCATATGAAAAAAAGTTCAACCTCACTGGTCATTAGGGAAATGCAAATAAAAACCACCATGAGATACCACCTCACTCCAGTCAGAATGGCTATCATCAACAAATCAACAAACAACAAGTGCTGGCGGGGCTGTGGGGAAAAGGGGACCCTGCTGCACTGTTGGTGGGACTGCAGATTGGTGCAGCCACTATGGAAGTCAGTATGGAGGTATCTCAAAGAACTGGAAATAGAGCTACCTTTTGACCCAGCAATTCCACTCCTAGGTATTTATCCTGAAAAAACCAAGACACTTATTCAAACAAAGTTATGCACCCCGATGTTCATAGCAGCACAATTTACAATAGCTAAGACTTGGAAACAACCAAAATGCCCGTCAGTAGATGACTGGATTAAGAAACTGTGGTATATTTATACAATGGAGTATTACTCCGCTATAAAGAAGAATGAAATCGTGCCATTTGCAATGATATGGATGGACCTAGAGACTATAATGTTGAGTGAAGTAAGTCAGTCAGAGAAGGACAAATACCATATGATCTCACTTATATGTGGAATATGAAAAACTGTATGAATGAGCAAAGTAAACAGAAACTGTCTCATAGATATAGAGGAAAAATCAGGGTTGCTAATTTGGAGAGGAATGGGAATGAGGGAGAAGGGGAAGGGATTAGACAGCAAAAATAGGCAACTACAATATTGCTACTGGGATAGGAAAAACAGTTTGGGGAATATAATTAATAATGTTGTAAATATTCTGTGGAATGTCAGATGATCATAGGTCTTGTTAGGAGACCATTTCATGGATGGAGTAGAGGTTTGATCACTGCACTGTATTACTAAAGTGGAGGTGGTATACCTACTGTAATTGAATATATATAGATAGTCACGGGATGTGGATTATACTGTGGAAGAGAGTCAGAGGAAGAGTAATAGATATGTATGATATGGGGGGGTGTGGGTGGGTGTATTGGGGGTGGGGGGTTTGTCACTTTGAGGGGTAAAATGTATAACTATTGCACTGTGTTGTACACCTGAAACTATTGGGGGTGGGGGGGTTGTCACTTTGAGGGGTAAAATGTATAACTATTGCACTGTGTTGTACACCTGAAACTAATTAAAAATAAAATAAAATTAAAAAAAAAAAAAAAAAAAAAAAAAAAAGAAAATCAGCTGGATCATGGTCAGAACATTGAGCTTTGTAGTGTTTAAGTTGCTATCTTCCATCTTCCTCTCCCTAGATTTTCAGTGGCTTTGAAAACCAACACCCTCACAACTATAGTAGCTGTAATAACCAGCAAACTGGTAGCTACTGGAGGAGGTGATATGAGTTTGGAGCTCTCTAAAAGCCTCATTTCCCAGAATTTGATATTTTTTGACATGTCTAGTAGCTCATTAAAAAGCTCTATTCGTAGGGCTTGCCTTTATTTAACCTGACTCAGAACTTACTCTATGTAAATAGCCCTATCCCTGAAGCATTTGTCAAAAATAATCAGCAGCAATTATTTAACACTGACCAAGGCGGTAATACCAGTTGGGGCTCAAAGAGGGAGACCACAACACTTCAAAAGAAAAAGTTGGGAATGAGATGTCCACATAGGGCTTTGAAAAGCTCCAACACATTCTTGGAAATCTAGACAGCCACACACATGTGCATGGATGTGTACATGCCTAAGAAAGACCTGAAAGGCCCTAATCTCTCACTGACCTTAAGGCTGTGCAAACAGGAAGTAAAGGCTAAGAAAGAGTTGTAAACTGCCTCCCTGAGCATTGAAGGCATGCTCCAATACATGCACAAAGCCCCTCAGCAAAGACTGGGACATTTATTTGTTCAAGGTATTTAGGTAAATCTTCATCCAATCATTAGCTGACCATTAAGTTAATCAAGCAGAGACTTCAGTGGCCACACACAAGTAATAGAGACTTTATGGAATTATTTCAGAAAAGTCACTAAACAAGCAACATCAACAACAAACCTGGGGAAGGTGGGATGAGATTTATACATAATTAAATAATTATTTAAAAATATTAGTTAAAATGTCTATTTTCTAATGAAAATTGAGAGACATGTGAAGACATAAGGAAGTATGTCCCATACACAGGAAAAAATGCAATCAGTAGACAAAATCCCGAGGAAAACCAGACATTGAACTTACATTGAATCTTTATTTAAAATAAAGATTTTAAATCAGCTATTTTAAATATGTTCAAAGAGCTAAAGTATACCATGTCTAAAAAACTAAAGGAAAGTATGAGGACAGTGTTTTACAAAGTAGTGAATATCAATAGAGAGAGAGAAATTATCAAAAGGAAACAAATAGAAATTCTGGAGTTGAAAAGTACAATAACTGAAATGTTAAATTCCCTAGGGAGGATCAATGACATATTTTAGCAAGAAGAATGCATCAAAGAATTTGAAGATAGATTGATAGAGATTATATGGTTTGAGGAACAGAAAGTAAAAAAAATGAAGAAAAATGAACAGAGCTTCAGAGTTCTTTGTGACACCACTGAGTATACCAACATACACATGATGGGAACTCTAGAAAGAAAGCGAGAAAAGGGAACAGAAAGAATGTGGAAGAACCAATTATTGAAAACTTCCCAAATTTGATGAAAACCTTAATCTACATATCAGAGAAATTTAACACACACCAAATAGGAAAAACCCAAGAGATCCACACCTAGACATATTAGAGTCAAACTATTGAAAGTCAAGAACAACGAGAATCTTGAAAGCAGTAAGAAAAGTGATTCATCATGTACAAGGGATTCTCAATAACATTAACACCTGACTTTTCTCATCAGAAACTGTGGACACCAGAAAAGAGTGAAATGACATATTCAAAGTGCCAAAAGAAAAAGACTGCCAACCAAAATTTTAATATCTAGGAAAACTAGGATTCAAAAATGAAGAAAAAATTAAGACCTTTCCAGATAAACAAAAACAGAGAATTTGTTGCTAGCAAACCTGCTCTATAAGGAACACTAAAGGGAGTACATCAGACTAAAATGAAAGACAATAGGTGGTAATGTGAATCAACAAGAAGATATAAAGAATACTAGTAAAGGTAACTACATAGATAAATATAAAATATAGTATAAATGAATTTTTTTAATTTTTTCTCTCCTATCTAATTACATATATAATAGTTATAAAATTGTATTGAGTTGATGGGCTTATAATATATAAAGATTTGATCGGTATGACAATAATAGCACAAAGCAGGTGGGATCAAAGCTATGGAAATTAAGTTGTTCTTAGCTGAACTAAAAGGTTTAAAGTTAAGATTTTAATTTATTATTTCAGGGTAACTCCTAATATAACAACTTGAAAAAGTTATGCTTAATGAAAAACATTATGCTTAATGAAATAAGCCAGTAACAAAAGGCATATCAAACTGTATAATGTTTAACTCCATTTATATAAAATGTCCAGAAGATGCAGATCCTTAGAAAGTACACTAGTTGTTGTCATGGACTGAAGAGAGGAGAACAAGGAGTGACTGCTAGTAGGTATACAGTTTCTTTTGGGGTTGATTAAGATTTTCTTGAATTAGATTGTGGTAATGATCGTACAACTCTGAATATACTAAAAACTAGTGACTTGTACTTTAAAAAAAACTGCATTTTATGTAACATAAATTATTATGTCTCAATAGAGCTGTTATTTTAAAAAGATGAATACTGAAGTTCTTTTCAGGTCTGATATTTTGTTTTAAGTCACATTACCCAAACATAACAGGTACTGGTTGTCATCAAACAATATGGTGGATGTTTAAATAAATAAAAAATACTTTGAAATATTTAGAGTGGTTTGTTCTCTGGACATTGATTGATACAGTATTCTAGAAATTTTCTATGATTATATATTCATATATACAAATGTTCATATAAAAAAGTGAATATATATATATATATATATATATATATATATATATATATATATATCCTTTTTATTTTATGATATATCATGGAGGTCTTTCCTATGTAGATTGATGTCTGTCTTTTAAATAGGTGCGTATTATTCCATTGTAGGGATATATCATAGTGTATTCAGTCAATGCTCTATTGGTGGAGGTTTAAGTTGCTTCCACTTTTATGTTATTACAGACACTGGTGAATATATACAATCACTGTATATATGGGGACATTTAGAAATTTAAGAAAAACTGCCCAATTAGTTTTCAAAGAGATTATCAAAATTTCTGCTCCAACATGTATATAAGTACTTGTTTCCTCATATTCTTACTTACTTTGGTACTATGGAACTTTTAATCCTTCCAATTTCGTAGAAGAAAAAAACAATATCTCATTGTTTTAAGGACTTTTCAAATAACAGATATGATTAAAGGGACCTATGTCCCTATGTAGAGCAGCCCTGGGGCACGACCCGGAAATCAGAGGTTGAATAAAGCCATACCCTGCATAAGAATGAAAACCCAGGGGCAGGGAGATTATGATTATTGAGATATTCTTTCTTTAGTACAGGTCAATAACAAATTGATTTTAAGAACAAATGCTCGTCTTGTGGAGGTGTAGTGTGTGTGTGTGGGGGTGCATGTGTGCTGCCATGCTTCTGTTGCACTTGATTTAATGTTTACTCCCTAGACCACTAGGCAGAGCTCTCATTCAGCACCTCACACTAACGTGGAGGGTCAAAGTCAACCGTAGGCCCTCTTGCTGCAGCTTTTCTACGGAGTCAGCCTTAAGAGCTTAGACTTTCAGAAGAATTAACTGGCTGAGGATTAACTCCTAGAACATGAACAGGCCCCAAATAAGATTGCGGTTTGTGGAGACCAGTCAGTGGGATTTTTCTTCACTGGATTGAAAGTCACATGTTGGAGACCTGATGAAAGAATGATTCTCTCTAAGGAGAGCAGATGCTATGAAAGGAGACAAAGGCTTGGAGTGGACTTGTGGCCCTGGAGTTTCAGGTCATGACCAGTCGTATAGTGGACAATTGAGAATGGGAGTAGGGGTAGAGGAACTTGGGATGCATGAAGAAACTTCCAGGGGGACAAACTACAAGTAGGTGTTGGGGAAAGAATCTACTTGGGGAGGCTGATCTATGCAGCTTCAAAATACTCATGGCCCTTTTCAATAGTAGCACCCCCACTTGTAGGTTGACTGTGAGGGGTGGGAGGATAGAGTGTGAGAAAACAATCAGGAAAAAGTGAGTGGGTGATTTTCTAAAGGTCACATTTACCCAGTTCAGCTATTTACTCTTGCTCCTGTCCCAATACCCTTCAACAGCTACAGATTTAGTTTTTCTCCATTTTAAAGTTTTTAATGTATCAGCAGACAACTCATTCTTTGACTTCTTCATGATCTTCCAGTTACCTTAAATGAAAGGGGAGGAGAAGGAAAGGGGAAGAGATTGGAAAAAAAAGATGTGAGAGTGGGGAAAGAGGAAGAGGAGGAGGAGGGATCTCTAATGCCCTAAAGGAGTCTGTTATTTAAAGCTAACTAACTGCCATTTAATTATTTTTGGAATCCATTTTTTCTGTCCATTTAAGTCATGTAGGTGAGAAATATTCATTCTTTTCAGTCACAGTTCATCCTCAGCTGTCTCTAATTTTGAAGAGCAAAAATCTTAAAAGTAGAATTGCATCTTTGTTGTTTATATAGATAATACTGTTCCTGAATATCTAAAGTTTATTCAGTTAGAGAGAAACTAGTACTTTTCCAAGCCCTCTCTCCCCCTTAACAGAAGGGAGCTAACCATAAAAACTGCACTGCTTTCCGGGAGCTATCCCCAGCTGTCCTGTGCTATCCACTGACCTCATAATCTTGGAAACCCCAAGGTAAACATCCCTATCATCACCTTTACTCCACAAGGATTTTCCAGGAGGGAAGAATTCACAGCCTGCTAAATAGATCAGGCTAAAATTGGAAAGGAAATAAATGGTATTTTCCTGCTTCTAGGAGCATCTTACAAAAATAGAAACCGAATGTTAAAAAAAAAAAATGGAAGAAGAATTCTCAGCTGTAATGTAATGAATTGAAATTCCCCTTAAGTAATTTGGTTCCAGAAAAACCATTTTTTGCAACTTTTGATAATATCCTGAGTATGGGATATTAAAACCCTTAATAAATATTGTTAATCCAGGGAAGCTGAGTCAACAAATGTGACTGTCACTCTTGGTTTTCTCTTCTGTCATCTGATTAAGAGAAATTTTGAGCTAAGCCACCTGAACTCCTTTCTAGCTAACCTGCAAATGCCTTGGCCACTAGGCCAGGTGTTGCATAACTGAATAGTATGTCATTTATAATATTTTCTATACTTCAAATTATTTAAAATAAAAGCAATCAAATGCACAAACCTATAACCCCTTCTATTGCTATTAGAACACACAGCTGCTAAAGGGAGCACGTGGATTTCCAGATAGATCATTTGCATGGTCGCACTAAACAGCGCATTTCCCAGCTGTAGCTGGGACAAGTCAGGCACATGGAAGCTCAGCTGTCAGTGATTCAGAGATAATAGGCTGGCTGAGAAGCAGGGACACGTTCCTCGTACTAGGGGACCACATGCAGCTGGAATTAACACACATCAGATGAGATGTCACACTGTCAGAAGCAATGGAGAGATATTTAACTCAGGCCAGGTCTCTGCTGCTGGTGCTCCCTTTCCCTAATACATGTGTCTGTTGGTGAGGGCTGAATTTATAAAACACCACAGTGTGGCTGGCGAGCCAAAAGCTAGTGGGAATTGGAAAGAGAAGAGTTGAGATGGTCTGTGATATTGGGACCTGGTGAAAGTGGTTTTGACCTCATATTTCTATTGCATTAAGGTAATGTGTTGGGACAGAGATGTACTCAGGACTTAGATTGCTCATTTTTGCCTGCATGCAGAGAAGCTCTTGCAGCTGGTTCTCTGCAAAATGTAAAATGCAAGATGTTAAAGAGCTAGATGCCTCTAGAGAGCATGTTTTAGCAGTGGACTTCCAGGGATATTGTTTCTAGCTTTGCTGCCCAGCCTAGAGAGTGACACACAGTGAGGATTTTGGGCAAGAAAGAACAGGGCGCTATGTTCATGTAGAGAGAGCTGTTGACCAGGCCTCCAGTTGTGTCAGTCTTGTGGCATTCATTGCACTCTGTAGGCTAGTCCTTTATCACTTGCCTTGATTATGACAATATCCAACTAACCTGCATCCTGTCTCAAGTTTTCCCCTGTTCTGTGCCACCTGCCGCCTATGATGCACACTGTGTTCAGTGCTGGGGATACATAGAGAAGTACAGTTACTTAACTGAAGGATTCATGAGCAAGAGATCAATTAACTGCAGTTCTATGAATTGCCAAAGATAAGTACAACGTGCTGAGAGGGTTGTGAGCATCTTTTTCTCTAGGAAGCCCTTGAGATTGTTAACTATTGATTTTAAACCAAGGGAGGTAGTTTCTTTTTCTTTTTCTTTTTTTTTTAGAGGACAGTGTCACTGGCCCTCATATGTGGGATCCAAACCGGGGCCGCTGGCGTCCTAAGCCAGCTCTTAACCAGTGCACCTCTCGGCTGGCCTTTGGAGGTAGTTTCTTTATCTTCAAATAGCCAGTTAGTTTTAGAGTCTTTTGGTAGGAGAAGTGGAATTTATGGTCATCCACAGGCAGTGATAAATAAAAACAGCTATGTCTGATTTATCAATTGGAAGCAAGGTATCCAACTCTGTACATCAAAAAAAAAAATCATTAATTACATTTTAAACTCTTCTCAATATATAGCCAGTTATACAAGCATAAATCACTCAACAGAAGCAAATACATCTCCAGAATTTAACAAAGAAACTCTAACTTAAAATTTATATCAAACCTCTGTATTTATGTTAATAGCACAACTCAGGACAACTCTTCCCTCATATTCATGGTTCCCTTAAATGTAACATACTAGGTACTGATTTCCATGCCAGGTTCAGGAGTAAACTGAAGAGGGAGACAGAACAGGCTGGGAGGACTTGTGGCCACACAATTATGGCTTCACTCAAGGAAAGGAACTGAAACCTTGAGGTGTCTGCAGGAAATCAGAACTTCAGGTCTTGGTGTAGTTGATTCCCTTTCTAGCCTTTCTATTAGGATTTGATGAATACTTTAAATATGGTTTTCATTAGACACCCAGATAACCAGAAGACATATGGTGCTAATGCTTCCCTGGCCTTCTATGAGCAGAAGCAGCTGGTAAAGAGAACAAATTGTTTAAAAAAGGAACAAGTAAGCCTCAGGGGACTGAAATTATTATCAATCACTCCTGAATTCTTTATCTTGAACTAGCTAGAGGGGGTGGAAAGAACCCAGAACTGCCTCTGCTTTGAAGAGCCTGGCTGGGACATGTGTCACCTGTGGCAAGAACAGATGTGCTCCTCACTGGGCCCACAGTCCTCTGCTGTGACAATATATATGAAGAAATTCTGTTTCTAGAGGCAAGAAGCTAGGCAACAGGCTCCAGAGAAGGTGGAGAGATGCTAGTTGGTGTTGGCCATGTGGGTTGTGGGTTGTGGGTTGTGGGTGGTAGAGGGTTAATCACACTGTCCTTGTGTTGCTCTCTTAGTTCTCAGAAGCAGCTCACATCTCATTTTGTAAATTAAAACCATGATGACCAAACTTGGAACAAATCCAATCAACCAACTGGAATGATTCACAATCTCATTGAAAGTCAATTTTTTCTCAAGCAAGTAATTTCAACTTATATTAGGCTCCATTTCTGTACCTTATTTTGCCTCCCATATTAGGCAAATTCCCAAATATCTCTGAGACCATCTCTATATCATTTGAAGCCCCTTTTATGATAAATGTATTGTTACAACCAGCATTTTTTATTTTTTTTGAGGGCAGTGTCACTGGCCCTCATATGTGGGACCCGAACTGGGGTCGCTGGCTTCCCAAGCCAGCGCTTAACCACCGCGCCACTCGGCCGGCCCGATAAATGTATTGTTTATTGAATGCTGAGCATGTGCCAAGTGTTGTGCTAGGTGGTTTGTATTCATCATCTAATTTGAGTCTTATAAAGAGTATTGCCCTTCTAGAGATCAGGAAACTAAGACTCAGAGAAGTTAAGTGACCTGCGTGAAAGTTTACCCAGCTAACAAGTGGCAGAGCTGGGCTTTAACTCAGCTTCTCTGATTCCAAAACCATTCTCTGACTCTTGTCATTTTTGATATTGAAGGAGTCATAACTGCTGAGGTCCTTCCACTAATCCAATGATCTTGGACAAAGACAAAGGCAGTGTATTCTAATGCTGAAAAGGATGAGGATAGATTTATAAAGGGTTATGTAAGCCTTGAAGGTTTCAAAGGCTGGGCATCGACCTGAATTTTACATCTTTGGCAGTAGGGACTCAGGGTAGCATTGGCTCAGTGCCCCTGGATACTTGCCCTCATGGACTGAGGGGGAAGAGACCAAGTTCTGTGTGGAGTACATTCTTTGGCTTGAGTTCTGAAGCTACATAGGGAACCTTACTGCCAAAGCTCCCTCCCACTCCTGCCTGCTCTAGAAAACATTTTATTCTGCTCCAAAGCTGTTTTTCAAATGTGAGGTGAGTAGTCCCAAAGAGGAAGGTGCACCAATCATTCTTCTGAGAGGAATGAAGATTTCAACATCCATTGACAAAATGTGCTCCACTAAGTAGCTGAAATAAATAAAAACTGTCAGTTGATTTCTTTATAAAATGTCTAAGACAGGCCACTGGCCTCTTCCTCTTCATCTGAAGTCCGGAAAAGCAGCTCTGCTTAATCTCCTTAGATCCTAGCCTTTCCTAGGAGAGGAGCTATGCTTGAAGGAGACCTGATGCTTGAAGGAGACAAGAGAAAGAGTCCTGCTTTCTCCAGCTGTCTGTAAAAGTGCTGGTTTAGCCCTATAGTCTCTGCGTTTTCTGCTCCTTGACTTTAAGAATAAATAGTGTTGTTGACAGCACCTGACATACTTTGCCCATTCCTATAAGCCATCACAGGGCTTTCTTTCTTTATACTATTATTTATCTGAATGCTTCCAAACACAGTCTTGTTTAATCCTCACATTAATTCTATGGGGAAGGCAATATTACCCTCAGATAATGAGCGTCAGAAACTAAGGCTCAAGGTCATAGATCTTGTAAGATGCAGGGCTAGAATGCAAACTGCCTGATCTGATTGTCTGATCCCAACGCCCGTGTTTCATACCCATTACACCACTGTCTTTTACAGACAAGGAAGTGACGGTCCAGAAAGGTTAGGCAGCCTGCATGATGACATAGAACTAGTAAGGGGACACATAACTGATTTTTTTATTATTACAATTCTTTGCCTTTGGCCCTTAAGAAAGAGGCATTTTTAATTATTTATTCGTTTATTAATTCCTTTTTAAAATAAAATTTACTATTTAGAAAAGTTTTAGATATATAGAAAAATTTTAAAGATCATATAGAGAGTTCCCATATGCCTCTTACCCATTTTCTCCCATTATTAACATTTTCTGTTAGTATGGCACATTTGTTATGATTAATGAACAAATATTGATGCATTGTTATTAACTAATGTCTATATCTTATTCAGATCTTTTTAGCCTTTACTTATTTTTTTTTTGTCTATTCCAGGATCCTGTCCAAGATGCCGTATCACCTCAGTTGTCATGTCTCTGTAGGCTCCTGTTGGTTGTGACAGTATCTCAATTTCCTTGGTTTTGATGATTGACAGTTTTGCAGAGTACTGATCAAGTATATGTTGAAGAATGTTCTTCTGTTGGAATTTGTCTAATGTTTTTATTATGACTAATCTGTTATGGGTACTTGGGAGGGAGACCACAGAAGTAAAGTATCATTTTCATCACATCATATCAAGGACACATACTATCAATATAAGTTATTGCTGTTGATGTTGACTTTGATCACCTGACTGAGGTAGTTTCTGTCAGGTTTCTCCTCCATAAAGTTATTATTTTTTCTCCCTTTCCATACTGTATTCTTTGGCAGGAAGTCACTGCACAACTCATTTTTAAAGAGTGAAGAGTTGTGCTCCATTTTCTTGAGGGCACACTATCTACATAAATAATTTGAAATTTTTCAGCACAGGAGATTTGTCTCTTCTCCTCATTTAGTTAGTCAATCATTTATTTATATTTAATCATTTATTTTGACTTTAAAGATTATCTAGTCTTTTGCAGCAATAAGGAAGTAGGTTAGTAGAGCCCCATTTTCTCTAGTAAAGTAGTAAATGTTTCTGGTTATTCTAAGAGGTAGTGGCTATCTAAAGGGCATAATCTTTCTGTGGGCTGTTTATTGACTCAGGGAATGTTGGTGCTGGAAAGCATCACTGGTATCCTTCGTTTTACTGATGATGAAATGTAGTCACAGCTATTATGACACCACTGGCCCAGTTCATTTTCCACCTGCTCCATCTCTCCTCATTGTCCACACCTGGCCAGATACCAAAGGAGTCCAGTATCTTTTCCATGACTCAGAGCTGTGTCTATTCCTGATCTGAATTAAGACAAGCTGCATACACCTCATGACACTCAGTCCCAACCAGGGTACTCTCATCTTTGCAGCACAGTGAGAACCAGCAAGCCACACTCTTTCCTTTTAAGGCACAGAGGGAAGGGCTAGGTAATCTTTAATGTCCTGCAGCTATAGAAGGATGAGATATTTGTGTTTTCCCTTAAGTTGCTGTTGTGTTGTGTGGGACCCATTTTGGCAAGAGGAGCCAAATATACAGGGGCTGCAAGCTTTATTGTGATTTATGTAGATTTTCAAATTAAAATGATAAAAACATGGGATTCACACCAACCAATCATGAAAGAAACCATTTAGTAAGCCTTGGCAGCAAAAGTGAAATCTTATCCACCTATGCATGCTGTCATTAATCATATGTGCCACATACTGTACTGAACGGAGGCCTCCTCAGCATGCCCTGACACTTGCCAGCACAGGGCAGAGTAGAACTCTTACCTTGACTTTCCATGACTTTGTTAGAAAAAAAACAGCTTGTATGTATAGAGATCTATTGCCTATCATTGGAAAATCCTCATACATATCTACTTCTTTTAAGAATGCTCTTGCCTTTTAAGTATCTGGAACCTCCCCAGGGTATCAGGGATTACCTGCCATATTTGCTTTCTTATCTGGTGCTGCTCTAAGAACAAGATTGTTTTGTATCTTTATTTTAATGACATAGTCTACCTTTCTGGGACATGTAAAGTATGGTCTGGTTCAGTGATGCAGACCGTCCTACAGAGGCAGAAAGTTGCCAAATGATATTTGGTGTCTTGGGAGAAGACTGTCCTTCAAAGAGTGATGTGGGCCTACCTCAGTCAACTTGCACATGGGAAGTGGAAGGTTCATTCTAACACTAATGTCAGGCAATGTGGACTAGTAGGGAACCGTTGACGTATAAATAAGAGAGGTTTGAGTTGTAATCCTGCCCTGCCCCTTATTAACCAAGTGACCTTGGCATTGACGTCACCCCTATGCATCTCTGTTTTGATATGTCTACTTTAATTGATTTCTATATGTATTAAATGAGACAAGGTATACAGAGGCTGGAAAATAATAGGGGATCATAAATGATAGTGGTTATCATTCACATCATCAAAATATTGATGTTATGTTCTCTACGATTATAATTCCAAGATTTCAAAATCCATGTGGCAACTTCTCTCATTTTGGGCTTGGCTTCAATAAGAAGTACTGCCTTTTACAAAGGAAAACGTCTTTTCTGACTCACCATCACTACAGCACCACTTTGAATTATTTCCCATGATTGTTGAATTTGTTCAGACATGTATTCATTTTCTCTCTCTCTTTCTCTCTCTCTCTCCTGAATTTATTTATGTTCAGCAATGAATATTTATAAGATTATTGGCCTTGGATGTGATGTACACACAGCTCAAATACAGAAATGGGTATTATTACACAGGGAATGAAATCTTGACCATAACTTCACAACTTTGAGCAGAATTCAATTATTATAGCAGGTATCGGGCACATCCTAGCAGAGTAATTCTGAGCCTGCATGTGGTTCACTTGCCTTCATCATCTTGGGGTGGTTCCTTTTCCTCTGTCTCCCCATAGGCAAACAGCTCACTTCCACTTATTGATGTATAATCTCTGTTGAACAGAGGTTAAAGTTAAGCTGCTTTAAGATGTTAACTGATACATAACCACAGACATTCAAGACTGAAGGAGACCTTACTAGTCCTTCCAGCCTAGCTACCCCTATAATAATTTGGGAACTACTGTGGATAGCTTGGGTACATTTTTACGTTTTGGCTGGGTTGGACTAAAGAAATATAAGCATTCACTTGCCATAAAAATGTTTCTTACTTTTACATAATACAACATTTCTTAGCAACCTCTCCTTATTCCTGGCTAGGCCCTCACAATGTGACACTATTTATACCTTTTCTTTGACCTCCAAAGTTCTCAACAGAATAGACATTCTGCCTATTCATTCCTTATCTTATTTACACTCTGCCTCTTGTCTCCACCAAAATTATGAAGTTGCTTCTTAGAGTGCCGTGTTCTTAGTAGACTCACAGTGGTCTAACAAATTTCCTTTCCTCAATCCCATCTTCTTTCCTGGTGTATCCCCCCTCTGCATCACCCTTCTCTTTCACCAACTGCTTCCTTGACTTCTAATATTTTATGCTATTCAGATTCCCCTGCCACTTGTTAGTCATCTGCCTACCAGGCTGATTTTTCCTTCATCACTCACCTTAAAAATGCAGGCATTCCCAAAAGTCCTATTCATATCTGTATTCTGCCATCTTCCTGCCCACTCATTTTCTCACTCATCTCACTCATTACCATGGCCTCAAATATCACCTTCTTACCAATAGCTCTCAAATACTTATCCAGATCTTAACTCTCTCTCAACCTTCTGTTCTCACTATGCAGCTGCTTGTTGAACCTTTTCACCTGTGCATCTGCTGTTACCTCAAAAATAATATATCTAAAACTCAATTTATCATTCCTCTCCAGGCTTTTTAAATTGTGATTTCCAGATCCCTAAGATTCATGAAAATGGCTTAGATGCTAATTGGAGGTGGGGCTAGTGGTCATGAGAATGAGCCCCCCCACTCCAATTCAACTAACTGGAGCATCTTTGTTTTGGTGTTTTATATGTGGGACTTCCAAGTAAGGTTTCATTTTTCTCAAGAATTTTGATGCTGGAAGAATGTCTGGAATCTACTGAGTTACCCAAATTTGTCCTGAACTAGTTCCTTCTACTTTTCACTTTTTAATTTAAGTTATTGTTACCAGGAATCACAAACTCAAATGCCTACAGGGGCCAGGCAGGAAATGTAAATGAGTGAAATTCCCTGAGTCTAACTCAAAAAAAGTAGTGGCAATTGTGCTGTAGTGAAGGTAACACACCACCTCTAAAGGCCTTTAAACAAAAAAGTTAATTCAGTGTATGAGCCATAAATCCATATCTGCAAGCTTCATCTTCCCAAGAATTATATATTTGTGATCTTTGGGTAGCAACTCTATCCTAATTAACCAGGCTGGACACCTTGGAGGATCTCTCTTCTTCCTTTTCTTCCCTGTCATTAATTTTCTTCCTTACCATTTCATTCATGACCAAAAGTAAGGCTTCTTTCCTCTCAGTGGTTCCCTAATCTGTCCTTGTCATCCTGTTCTTATTGATCCTGGTTTAGACTCCTTATTAGCTTGTTCATGGACTTTTTCTTTGCTCCTCCCCCTGAGCTCTTCTGCACACTCTGTTCAAAATGTGTCTGTATTTTCTATGGTGAGACTCAGCTTGGTTTTCAAGGCCATTCACCTTTCTGCCTTATCTTTGCATTTCCACAGAACCTAATTATAATTATCCTTTGATGCTTCAATATGTTCTGTCTTATTTATAAACTATCACATTTATCCTACTAAATTTTTAGTGAACTTTGGTATGCATTCTTTTTTTTTTTTATTACTTACCATGTCTAAGAGGTACTGTTTTAGGTGTTTGGGCATAATCTTTATCCTCAAAGAGGTCACAGGTGAGCCATGAAGACAGTCATGCAAACAAGTAATTAAAACATTAAGTAATTATTAAGGCTTATACTAAAGATATTCACAAACTGCTATAAGAATACAGACAGGGAAGTAATTAATTGTGTAAAGGTTGGGAGTGGGGTGGGGTGAAGGATCAAGGAAATTGCTACTTGTGCTGGACCTTGAAGGAGGTTCCCTTAACATAGGAATTTACAGGGATGTAGGAAAGAGAAGCAAAAATAATTGTAGACCTTCCAGGTGGCTGAAATAGGACATTAAGGAAATGTGGAAGGTATTGAGCTATTTGTCTGGAGAATGGGAAACATATTTGAAGAGGAAATGGAATCTTTCCTATGTGATTTTAGGACTAACGTGGAATTTACAATGATAAATTTTGGATTTAACATAATAAAGATCTTGTCCCTGACTAAAAACTCTGACCTTGGGCACTGCTTGGTCCACTAGAAACTCTCTGAGGGGTGGTGGCTGAACGAGCATCAGAAATTACAGAAAGTGAATTTTGATAAGAAGTTTAACCATAAAATAATTTTTAACGGTGTTTCTGTATCAGCCAATGTGACTATTTTGGCCAAATTGATTAGAGCATTATTAAACTAATTGAATGTGTTGGGTCTATCTATCTATGCTGTTTAGCACAGGAAAGATTCTCTATAATTGCAAAATTAAATCCAAGTGCATGAATAAACTGTGGTCAATGGACTGGTTTCTAAATAGGAGCTTGGTAAAATGTTTTCAATTATTCTGTTTTCAAAAACTCTCTGTAGGGAATTGGAAAATGGGCACTTTAATCCCCTGCTTGTGGGAGTATAAATTAGCTCAACCTCTGCAGGGTGATTTATATACAGATTATATATAATTAGTTTCAGCACTTTCATATTTTTGACCTAGTAATTCTCTGTGCAATAACTTCTCCTAAGGTAATTATTATATACTGTCAAAATTTATCTAACAGGATGTTCATCATAGAAGTGCTAATAAAAGGAAAACTTGGAAATAATCTAAATATCCATCAATATGTAATAGGATAAATAAATTATGACATCTGTTAAAAGAAACATTATTCAGCCACTAAAAATAACGTTATAAAAGAACAACATGGGCAACCATTCACAAGTTATTGTTAACTTTGAAAAGCAGGTTTCCTAAGTACTATAATTCTATTTGTATCCTACCTATGCATTGATTTCTGAGTCATATGATTATGGAAGGTTTTAGTTGTTTCCTCTTAATTATTTGTAGTAAATGCTTTTCTACAATACATATATAACACCTGTAATAATTTAAAAGCGTATTAAAAAAGAAACACCAAAAACCTGTCTGCATTGCTGTCTCTGCACCCTTGAAGTTAAAGGCACCCATAATATGGAAGCCACAGAGGTGCAAAACCCAGAAACCAGGCCAAGCTGGAAGATTGGAGAAGTCCTGAAGGTGAGTTCAGTCTCCTTGACCAGCAGGACCTTCCCTACCCTCACTTTGGCAAAAGGGCTGTATCCCTCCTCTGTACTATCCTGGCCACAAATTCATATAAGGAATTTTCCTTTCTTTCTTTTTAACTTTTCCTCCAAATAACTCACCTCATTTGAACTTCCTAAAGCCTTTCTGTGCTTTCCCTCTTCCACCTTCTTCCCTTCACTCAAGTCTGGATTGTCTCACTGCATCCAGCAAGCTAGAGTTAGATGACACCTGTGAATGGACAGACCATTAAAGTAGGAACACTCATTGAGTAAACATTGAGAATAATCAAGTCTTTCCTCCAGTGGGAACTTTGGACTTCTACTTTTGTGCCTGCGGTGGGCCTATCAGCTTTCATACTTGTGCTACCCGCTATTTCATGGAAGTAAGAAGAATAAAGAGGGTCATTCAGGAATAAGTTCATGGTGTAAGGACCTGAGCTACCTAAATTAGAGCTGTACATCCATCTATCTATATAGTGACTTCATTCTTTTTCTGGTGGCTGGGACTTAGACAAAATGACTTCCCTCCCCTGAGTTTATGACTTCATGGTGATTACATTTTTTCTCCCTTACTAGAAACAAGAATCACACTCGCTATAAATTATTCTATTTTAATTTTAACACTGCATTTAGATAGAAACATTTTCTTTGGACTAGCCTACTGAAAGTGAGAAACTCTCGGTTGTGGAATCACATCCATTTCATTTTATTTGCTTTAAATTTGAACAAATTAATGGACAGTAGTACCATGCTGGGCAGCAGCATCAGGGAAGGTGCTATATAGCTACTGTTCTTATGTTTATTTAACAAGAACTTGTGCAGGCATGAGCACACAACTTGGGCCATGAGCACACAAAGAAGATGGAGTCATAATTTCTGCCATTAAGTGAAACAGAATTTCCAGCTAATTTGAGATAATTGCAGTCTGTGCTAAGTGCAAAGGCAGAGCAATGCTCACAGGTTGGAAGAATAAGAGGAAGGACTCCTGGGGTGCTGGTGCTGGAGTGAAGGTAGGATTTAGGGATGAGGTGAAGCCTGAATTGAGTCTTAAAGGGTGAAAGGAAGTAGGTAAAGGCAGAGAAAGGGGGAGAAGAGCTTCCAGACAAAACAACAGTATGAACAAAGGTATGAGGTATGAAAGTGCATGATGTGTTCAGGGAATTAGAATGGTGGGATGCAGGAGATAGGAGATAAGGATGCAGAGTTGGGCATAATCAGGTCTTGGAGGACTTGTGTGCTTTATTAGCAAGTTTGGACTTGTCCTGTAGACAGTGGGGAGCCATTAAGGAGTTTAAAGAAAAGCTGCATGACATTTGAGGTTAAGAAAGGTTAAAATTGTATTGAATAGAAGGAGACTGTAATAGATTAGGGGCCAGTTAGGAATGGTTGTCATTAGCTCAGGAAGAGATGGGAAATATAAAAACTTTAATGAAGGCAAAGGTGGTTAGTAGTTTGGAGAAATATTTAGAAGTTAAAATTAACAAGATGGGGATTAATTAGATGTGTGCGAGAGACAGAACACAGTTGGGATTCAAAGTAAAGACCTGGATTTGAGGGTACCAGAGCTGTATGTAATGAAAGTCACTTGTTTCTTGGGTTCCATTTTACCACGAGCAGTTGTTCCATAGTCACTTCTGGATATCATTCTGTTTGGCTCAGAATTAGGATAGATTGGTTGAAGGCACTTTCTTATTAAAAGAATATGAGGAAAATATTTTTCATCTGAATTCTTTCTTTTCTTTTTTTGATGAGGGTTGGAGGAACATAAAAAAGAAAAAAGATGCCTAATTTTTTATGAAAAGAGATACATTTTTAAAATTTTTTAGAATTGAATTATAGCTTCTTTAGTATCAAAGCATTAAGGATTGATGGTCTAAATCAGTTTTAATTTTAGATCTGATCTGAAGAATTAAAGGTTGGCAAGGAAAATATCTGTCACTAAAGGAGCACAATATCTAAGAGAAGTATAAGAAAATGTCCATGCAAGGCTGCACACAAATGTTCATAGCTGTTTTATTTAGCTATGACATGGACTGGAAACAGCCCATCAATAGGTAAATAGATAAACAAATTGTGGTATAGTAGTCCCACCTTATCTGCAAGGGATACATTCTAATACCCCCAGTGTGTTCCTGAAACCACAGATAGTACCAAACACTATATACGCTATGGGTTTTTTTTTTTTTGTATACATACAGACCTATAATTAAGTTTAATTTATGAATTAGATACAGTAAAACATTAACAACAATAACTAGTAATAAAATAGAACCATTATAACAATGAATTATAATAAAAGTTATGTGAATGTGGTCTTCCTCTCTTTCTCTCTCTCTCTCTCTCATAACCAATCTAATAACCTAGACAGCTACTGAGTGACTAACGGACAGGGAGTGTATGCAGCCTGGATATGCTGGACAAAGGGATGAGTCACATCCCAGGTGAGACAGAGTGGGAAGATGCGAGATTTTATCACACTATTCAGAATGGCATACAATTTAAAACTTATGAATTTTTTATTTCTGAAATTTTCCATTTAATATTTCAGACCATGGTTGACTGTTGGTGACTAAAACCATGGGAAGCAAAACCATGTATAAGCAGGACTACTATATTTTGAATGGCTAAATAGATAAAACCCAAAGCGGTTAATTAGACTAAGGGCGGCTGAGGAAGTCTCTCCTCTGGAGGATTGCCAGGCGGAATGATTAAGGATTTAGAAAAATTAATTTTGCATCCAGGAAAAGGTGAAAGGCACCCACTGATTCATTCAGTGGCTGCCAAGGGTGTTTTGGCATCTGAGCTATAAAACAAAATGCTGTTTTTGTATGAATTGTTTCCCTAATGGTTCCCTGGTGTATGGTGCTAGGCCCAGGGCTTACCTTTCCTTACACATGTTCTTTCAGTGGGGGAGGACAGAATATTGGGGGTAAGACTACGGATAAATGAGAAAATATTGAGAAAGATGTACTTATTTTGGGGACCCCTTTGGAGGGGGACACCCCATTTCTTCATAGTGGTGCTTTTACATCATTGTGTAATCATGTTCCTATAATCTATTCATTTTCTCCTTTTTCCCTTCTCTTCTCTCTTCTCCTCAAACCTCTTTCCCTTTTCTTTTCATAAACCCAAATACTGTCTAAGAAACTAAATATGTCAAACAGTACAAAATTAATTTATTTTACAATTATGCAAAGTAAAGGGGTACAAGTCTGCAAGTTTTGGTTCAAGAGCCCGAAGTTCATAGCTATGCACCTTTCAACAAGGTAACATTTTTTTTGCTTAAATTCATGAATGCTGACAATAGTCTGTAGCTCCTAAACTTAAATGCTTGTGTGGTTATGCTTGTTATATATTAACTTTACAAAGATATTGAAATGTACACTAGGGAGTGAACTTACATTTACAACTTCTCTTCTAATTATAAGAGTAGACATAACATTTGTCTATTCAAAATTCTCATGATTGCAGTATAATTTCTCTAAACAAATGTAATTAGAAAATGACACTAATATGTCAACGGGACAATAGGTCTTTGAGTTCAAAAAATTACAACAGCGTGATGGTGTCAGTGTTTCATTCAAAAATATGTTTCCTGTGGCTCTAAATGCCAATTAGTATGATGTCACCAATTAGGAACTGGTGACACAAATGAGGGGTGTAAATGTCAACATCATTAATTATCACTAACTGTTAATTAGCATATCCATGACTAGAAAAACTCAGAATGTCCTAAATCTGTTAAATGAGTATTAAATAAACTTTCATGTCACTATTTTGGCTCAGCAATGGAATTGTCAGTGGAAAAACATGTAAACAGAAATTTTATTATTATGTTCTCTTTGGATCCAATTGATCATTGTTGGAGTGTAGGTTGACTAATATCCACGTCCCTTACCTGAAAGTATCCTTATTTACTTTCAGGAGATAACCTCATCCTCACTGGGTATAATATTGATTGGAGTGTTAAACATGTTCATTGACCTTCCTAGTCAAAAGGCCAGACATTTGACAAATGTTAGACAATTGAATGCTTCCTCCCTGAATTTGTTTTTTAAATTAAGATTTTATTATTTTAGAGCAGTTTTAGGTTCACAGCCAAATTGAGGGGAAGACAGAGATTTCCCATATCCCCCATATCCCTCCACATGCACAGTCTTCCTCACTGTCAGCATCTCCCACCAGAGGGGTACATTTGTTACAATCAATGAACCCACACTGACACATCATTGTCACCCAGAGTCCATAGTTTACATTAGGATTCACTCCTGATATTGTACATTCTATGGAATTGTATCGATCATTATAGAATCATACAAAGTATTTTCATCTTCTTAAAAATCCTCTGTGCTCCAGCTAGTCATTCCCTCCCCACACTCCAACCCCTGGTGACCACTGATCTCCATAGTTTTGGCTTTTCTGCAATGTCATATAGTTGGAATCATGCAGTATATAGCCTTTTTATGTTGGCTTTTCCACTTAGTGATATGCATTAAGTGATATGCATGTCTTGTCATGACTTGAGAGCTCATATCTTTTTTTGAATCAGCTCATTTCTTTTACTTAATAATATTCCACTGTCTGAATGTACCACAGTTTATTTATTCATTCACCTTACTGAAGGACATCTTAGTTGCTTTTGAGTCTTGGCAATTATGAACAAAGCTGCTGTAAATATCCATGTGCAGGTTTTTGGGAATATATTTTCAAACCCTTTAGGGAAATATCAAGTGATGTGAATGCTGGATTATATGGTATGAGTATTTTAGTTTTGCAAGAAACCACCAGACTGTCTTCCAAAGTAGCAGCACCATTTTTCACTCCCACCAGCAATGAATGAGAGTTCTTGTTGTTCTACATTCTTGCCAGAATTTGGTGTTGTCAGTATTCTGGATTTAGGACATTCTATTTTTTTATTTTTATTTTATTTTATTTTATTTTATTTTATTTTTTAGCTGAGCCATCCTGCCACCTGTTGGCAGCTCCACAGCAATTCAGCTCAGGCTGGCCTCGAACCGCTGTTGCTCAGAGCTCAGCTTTCACTCTTGAGCGAGCTCTTAACCAACTGAGCCATTCAGCCGGCCCTAGGACATTCTAATAGGTGTGTGGAATCTCACTGATGTTTTTAATTTGCAATTTCCTGATGACATATGACATGGGACATCTTTTCATTTGCTTATTGGCTATTTGTATATCTTCTTTAATGAGGTGCCTACTAAGGTCTTTGGCCCATTTTTCTTTTTTTTATTTAAATTCTTTTATTGTGAAATAAACATTTAAAAAATTAGTTTCAGGTGTATGACAGTGCAATAGTCATACTTTTACCCCTCAAAGTGAAAAGCCCCCTCAATTCGCCACCCCAGTACCCCCCCATATCATATATATCTATTATAATTCCCTTGACTCCCTTCCACAGTGTACTCCACATCCTGTGACCATATATATATATTCAATTACAATTGACATACACTATTATACAATATCAGTTTCAGCTGTACAGTGCAGTGATCAAGCCTCCACTCCATCCATGAAGTGGTCTCCCTAACAAGACATGTAACCATCTGACACCCCACAAAATAGTTACAACATTATTATGTTCCCCAAACTGTCTTTCATATCCCTGTGGCAATATTGTAGTTATCTATTTATGCTGTCTAATCCCTTCCCCTTCTCCCTTATCCCCACCCCCAACTAGAAACCCTCAGTTTTTCCTCTCTATCTATGAGTCTGTTTACTTTGCTCGTTCATTCAGTTTTTCAGATTCCACATATAAGTGAGATCATATGGTATTTGTCTTTCTCCGACTGACTTATTTCACTTAACATAATAGTCTCTTCACAACATTATCAAATACATTCCCAGAACTGCCCCCATATCCCTGCGGCAACATTGTAGTCACCTACCTACACTTTCCAAAACCTTCCCCTCTCCTTCATCCCCACTCCCTCCCAGGCAGCAACCATCAGTTTTTCCTTTATATCTGCTTGATATGATTTCACTCTTCTTAAATGTACTGAGACTTGTTTTGTGGCCTATCTTGGAAAACATCGCATGTACACTTGAGAATGTCTCAAGTGCACTTTTCAGGGTGAAATGCTCTAAAAATATCGATGAAATCCAGTTGGTCTAAAGTGTCATTTAAGTTCACCCTTTCCATGTTGATTTTCTGTCTGGAGGATCTGTCCACTGTTGAAAACGGGGTGCTGAAGTCCTCTACTATGATATTGTTACTGTTGATCTCTGTCTTTATGTCTATCAAAATCTGTTTTATATAATTAGGAACTCCTATGTTGGGTGCATAGATGTTTATTAGGGTTATAGTGCCCTTCTTTGTCTTGTAGTCTTCATTTTAAAGTCTATTTTGTCCAAAATAAGTACTGCTATTCCAGTTTTTCTCATTTCCATTTGCATGAAATATCTTATTTCATCTGTAACAGCATATACATGTGTCCTATTTTCTTATGCACTCAGCCACTCTCTGTCTTTTGATTGGAGTATTTAGCCCATTCACATTTAAAATGATTATTGATAGGTGCATATGTATTGCCATTTTGTTATTTGTATTCCTGGTCTCCCTGGATTAGCTTGTTTACCCCTTTCTTTTGTTCAAAAAAGCCCTTTTAACATTTCTTGCAATGCTGGCTTGGTGGTAATGAATTCCTTAAGCTTATTCTTTTCTGAGAAGCTCTTTATCTCTCCTTCAATTTTAAGTGATAGCCGTGCTGGGTAGAGCAATCTTGGTTGTAGGCCTTTATTTTGTGTCACTTTGAATATCTTCTGCCACTCCCTTCTGGCCTGCAGAATTTCTGTAGACAAGTCAGCTGCTAGTCTAACAGGAGTTCCTTTCTACGTAACCTGCTGTCTTTCTCTTGCTGCCTCTACGATTCTGTGTCTGTCTTTAACCTTTGCCATTTTAACTATGATGTGTCTTGGTGTGGACCTGTTTGGGTTCAGCTTGTTTGGAACCATCTGCCCTTCCTTGGGCATGTATGTTGATTTCCTTCACCAGGGTAGGGAAGTTTTCAGTCATTATTTCTTCAAATACATTCTCGACCCCTTGCTTCTTCTCTTCTCCTTCTGGTATTCCTATGATTCAATGTTGCTGCGCATCATCTTGTCCCATAAGGCTCTTAAACTATTTTCATTGTTTTTTATTCTTTGGTCTTTTTGTTGTTCCAACTGGGTAATTTCTGCTATTTTGTCTTCCAAATCGCTGATCCACTCCTCTGCTTCATCTACTCTACTGGTGATTCCTTCGAGTGTGTTCTTCATTTCAGTTATTGTATTCTTTCTAAACAACCAGTTCTAACTGGTTGTTTTGTTTTGTTTTGTTTTGTTTTCCATTTTTTTATTAGTTTCAGGTGTACAACACAATGCAGTAGTTATAGTCTTTACCCCCTAAAGTGACAACCCCCCTCCCCCAGTTCACCACCCCACTACCCCCCCATATCATACATATCTATTACAATTCCTTTGACTCCCTTCCACAGTATACTCCACATCCTGTGACTATCTATATATTCAGTTACAGTTGGCATATAATATTATACAACATCAACTTCAGGTGTACAGTGCAGTGATCAAACCTCTACTCCATCCATGAAGTGGTCTCCCTAACAAGACATGTGACTATCTGACACGCCACAAAATTTTTACAACATTGTTATATTCCCCGAACTGTGTTTCATATCCCTGTGGCAATATTGTAGTTGTCTATTTATGCTGTCTAATCCCTTTTCCTTCCTCCTTATCCCCAACCCCTCCCAACTAGCAACCCTCAGGTTTTCCTCTATATCTATGAGTCTGTTTACTTTGCTCATTCATTCAGTTTTTCAGATTCCACATATAAGTGAGATCATATGCTACTTGTCTTTCTCTGACTGACTTATTTCACTTAACATAATAGTCTCTTCAAAACATTATCAATTACATTCCCAGAACTGCCCCCATATCCCTGCGGCAACATTGTAGTCACCCACCTACACTGTCCAAAGCCTTCCTCCTCTCCCTCATCCCCACTCCCTCCCAGCCAGCAACCATCAGTTTTTCCTTTATATCTGCTTGATATGACTTCAATCTTCTTAAATTTACTGAGACTTATTTTGTGGCCTAACATGGTCTATCTTGGAAAATGTCCCATGTGCACTTGAGAAGAATGTATATTCTGTTTTTTCAGGGTGAAATGCTCTAAGAATATCAACGAAGTCCAGCTGGTCTAAAATATCATTTAAGGCTCCTTTTTCCGTGTTGATTTTCTGTCTAAAGGTTCTGTCCATTGGTGACAATGGTGTTGAAGTCCCGTACTATGATAGTATTACTGTTGATCTCTGTCTTTATGTCTGTCAAAATCTGTTATATGTAATTAGGAGTTCCTATGTTGGGTGCATAGATGTTTATTAGGGTTATAGTGCCCTTCTTTGCCTTTTATTGTAATCATTTTAAAGTCTATTTTGTCCAAAATAAGTATTGGTAGTCCAGCTTTTTTTTTTCTCATTTCCATTTGCATGAAATATCTTATTCCATCTGTAAACAGCATATACATGTGTCCTATTTTCTTATCCACTCAGCCACTCTCTGCCTTTTGATTGGAGCATTTAGCCCATTCACATTTAAAATGATTATTGATAGGTGCATATGTATTGCCATTTTGTTATTTGTATTCCTGGTCTACCTGGGTTAGCTTGTTTACCCCTTTCTTTTGTTCAAAAAAGCCCTTTTAACATTTCTTGCAATGCTGGCTGGGTGGTAATGAGTTCCTTAAGTTTATTCTTTTCTGAGAAGCTCTTTATTTCCCCTTCAATTTTAAGTGATAGCTGTGCTGGGTAGAGCAATCTTGGTTGTAGGCCTTTATTTTGTGTCACTTTGAGTATCTCCTGCTACTCCCTTCTGGCCTGCAGAGTTTCTGTAGACAAGTCAGCTGTTAGTCTAACAGGAGTTCCTTTCTATGTAACCTGCTGTCTTTCTCTTGCAGCCTCTAGGATTCTGTGTCTGTCTTTAACCTTTGCCATTTTAACTATGATGTGTCTTGGTGTGGACCTGTTTGGGTTCAGCTTGTTTGGAACCCTCTGCCCTTCCTGGGCATATATGTTGATTTCCTTCACCAGGGTAAGGAAGTTTTCAGTCATTATTTTTTCAAATACATTCTCAACCCATTGCTTCTCTTCTTTTTCTGGTATTCCTATAATTTGAAAGGTTGTTACGCTTCACCTTGTCCCATAGGGCTCTTAAACTATTTTCATTGTTTTTTATTCTTTGGTCTTTTTGTTGTTCCAACTGGGTGATTTCTGCTATTTTGTCTTCCAAATCGTTGATCCTCTCCTTCTGCTTCATCTACTCTACTGGTGATTCCTTCGAGTGTGTTCTTCATTTCAGTTATTGTATTCTTTAGTTCTAACTGGTTGTTTCTTATGGTTTCCCTATCCTTGTTTATGTCGTAGCTAAGTTCCTTAAACATTCTTATCATCAGTGTTCTAAACTCTGTCTCTGAAAGGTTGGATCCCTCTGTTTCATTTAGTTCCATTGCTAGAGGTTTCTTCTGATCTTTTAATTGGGACATGTTTCTTTGTTTCTTCGTTCTGGCTGTTGTCCTGAGATTTTTTCTGTGTATTAGATAAATCACCTAGAAATAATAGAAGGAAAAAAGAAAAGAGGAAGAAAAAAGAAAAGAGAAAAAAAAAGAAAAAGAAAAAAATGTGGGGGGCTCTCCATCCTCTTTAATGCAGACCACTTGCTCAGCAATAGAGAGTCTCTGGGCGACTCAGCACCAGCTTTTGGGGGGAAGGGCTTAACGTGTTGTGCACCAGCCTCCTTCTCACTGTGGCCCATTTTAAAATCAGGTTTTTTGTGCTCTTACTGCTGAGTTTTAAGAACTCTTTGTATATTTTGGATAATAATCCTTTATCAGGTGTATCTTTTGCAAGTATTTTTTTCTGTTTCTGGCTTCTTTTCTCATGCTGTTGATACTGGCTTTTGCAGAATAGAAATTTTGAAGTTTAATGAAGTTAGCTTATCAATTATTTCTTTAATGAAATCTGCATTTGGTCATTTGGTATTGCATCTAAAAAGTCATTGCTATACCCAAGGTTTTCTCCTATGTTATCTTTTAGGAGTTTTGTAGTTTTCCATTTTACATTTAGATCTGTAATCCTTTTTGAGTTAATTTTTGTGAAGGATGTAAGGTCTGTGTGTAGATTCATTTTTTTTTTTTTGCATGTGTACATCTAGATGTTCCAACAACATTTGTTGAAAAGACTATTTTTCTTCATTGTATTGCCCTTTCTGTTTTTCAAGGATGGGTTGACTATATTTATGTGGGTCTACTTCTGGGGTTTCTATTCTGTTCCATTGATCTATTTTTCTGTTATTTCACCAATACCATATTGTCTTAATTACTATTGTTTTAAGGTAAGTCTTAAAGTTAGGATCAATATTGTGTTGGCTATTCTGGGTCTCTTGCCTCCTCATATAAACTTTAGAATTAGTTTTTCAACATCCACAAAATAACTTGCTGGGATTTGATTGAGATTGCATTGAAGCTATCGATAAAGCTGGAAAGAACTAGCATCTTGACAATATTGAATCTGCCTATCCACGAACAAGGAATATCTCTCCACTTGTTTGATACTGATATATAAGAAAGCAATTGACTTGTGTATGTTAACCTATTCTGCAAACTTGCTACAATTATTAGTTTCAGGAAGTTTTTTTGTCAATTCTTTCAGATTTCCTATATAGACTATTATGTTTTCTACAAACAAAGACAGTTTTATTTCTTCCTTCCCAATATGTACACTTTTTATTTCCTTTTCTTTTCTTATTGAATTAGCTAGGACTTTCAACACAATACTGGAAGAATGGTGAAAGGGAATATCCTTGTTTTGTATCTGATCTTAAAAGGAAATCTCCAAGGTTCTCACCATGAAGTATGATGTCACTAATAACATTTTTGTAGATATTCTTTATCAAGTTGAAGTCCCTCTGTATTCCTAGCTTACTGAGAGTTTTGATCATGAATGAGTATTGGATTTTGTTAAATGCTTTTTCTGCATCTATTGATATGATCATGTGATTTTTCTTTTTTTAGTCTGTTGATGTGATAGATTAAATTAATTGACTTTCAAATGTTGAAACAGCCTGGGATAAATTCCACTTTGTCATGGTACTTCCTTATCCTTTTAATACACTTTCTGTTTTTTGGGGTTTTTTTTGCTCTAACTATAGTTGATTTCTGTTTCTTGCAGTCTAGGAACCTTAACCAACACAGACAGCATATGACAATAATTACTTTTAATTTTCATAATTAAACTTCCTTGAATGAGATCCTATTTGGACCTTATAAAACTAGTGAAATAACAGTGTTATATCATATATAAGCCTCATCCTTTGTAATACGTGATTACACAACTGAAGTTTATTCCTGTCATTTGAGTTATGTTATTTATGCTCAGCATATTGGGAAAATTCCCCTGATGATAGGTCAGCAAGTAGAACTTATATGGCAGGGATGTGTGTGTGTGTGTGTGTGTGTGTGTGTGTGTGTGTGTGTGACTTTGAAGACCAGAATCCTTTTGCCAGTTTCCATTCCTTATTTCACTTGAAACCTCTAATTAACAAAAACAATAATGATGATGATGTTGGTAATTTTATAAGAAGCGTGATATGTTCCATTACAACTGAAAAAATAGCTAGTATGATATTTTTTTTAAAAAAGATTTTATTGGGGGAGGGGAACAGCGTTGGGGAACCGGGTAAGAGGAACAGACAAGTTGCTGTCCTTTTGTTCTTTAGTCTAGTTGTGGAGGATATTGCTTCACTGGCCCATGTTGGTATCATCATTACACTCTTCTCGGGTGAGGCAGATCGGTCACTGGCCTCTGTATGGTCGCTCACAACTGCCAGCCACTCACGCTGGCTACCACCCACTCACAGTAGCCTACGGCAGCCCACTGCAGCAGGGGCTGCAGCTATGCCATCCCGGAGACTCACAGCAGCCCAGCTCCAGATGGAGCTGTTGCTCACCATCTTAGCTGTAGAAGGCAGTGTCACTGGCCCTCATGTGGCATCCGAAACGTGGCTGCTGGCATCTCAGGCCAGCTTTTAACCAACGCACCACTCGGCCAGCCCACTAGTATGATTTTTAAAATAGTTCAGTACAGGTGTAGATGACTGAAAACCCAATAATTTATGACAGCAAGTCTTTCCTACCTGTTTATGTCTACATGTTGTACATGTTTATCTGCAGTTGAAACCATTATAAAAAGATTTTCAATGCTTGCCTTCCTGTGTCAAGAAATAACTTTGCTCAAGAAAAATCATTTCCTCATGGAGATGCTTGAAGTTAGGCCTTTGAGCTAACCTTGTTTTATGGAGATATGCTGCATTACTTAAAATGGAGGATCAAATTCAAACTGTCACTAATTTCTTGAACTGTTTTTGGTCGGCAGCTTCTAAGTTATCCAATTGTCATTTGTTTTCATCCTCTTACCAATCCATTCTCAAAATATGACATGACTCTTACTATATGAAGCGGCTGAAAAGTAAAGATGGTATCACACTTCTTTGGGTAGGGAGAACATATTGAGAAAATAACAGCACTAGCAAAAATCTCAAGGATTCATTTTTCTTTCACCAGAATAGAATTTCAGGTGATGCAAAAAGTGAGCCAAAGTACAATAATTAGTCGTGGCCTATTTCTCTGGGAACACTATTAATGTGAGAAAGGAGGGGAAATTTGAAGGTGTTAAATCCTTGTGAAGGCAAGAGGGGACTGGACCATTAGCATAACGGGAAGGCTTTAATAGTAACACAGACCCCTTTTGCACAATAATAGGAAGAAATGCAGAGAACCTGTGTATTGGCATCCAAAGGTAAGACCCAAAGGGCATTCCTATCTATTTTTAAAAGTTTTTTCAATGAAATTCGAGGCAAGGTTATCAACTGAGTGTAGTACATGAAGAGAACTGTCAAAGGAAAGTTGTGAAAAGGTTATTTTGTAGAGGGGCATTTCATGTGTTAGGCAAGTATAATAGGAATACCGGCCATGATATTTGCCCATTTAAAATTGGTGGTCATGAATTCAAATGAAGATCAATCAGAATAGTGTTTTATTACCCTCCACCTCTGTTCAGCTATTCAAATAGTGACTCAGAGAAAGTAACATTTGAGTATAAGCAGAATTGATTAATATCCTATTTTTTGTCATATATTAATTTTTTTAAGTTAGGAAATACGGGAAGAAAAATAAGAGTGGTTATCCAGATCAATAGTGTCAGGTGGAAGTAAGAGGGAGAAAAGTGACAGATAATGAAAAACAAGTTGGGGTCAATGTATGAGATATCTTGATGAGAATAGGAGGAGGTAATGATCAGAGAGTGTGAAGCTTAGAATCTATTGTACATTTCAGACCCAATACAGTTATCAGGGGAATATCAGTCGAGAATGTGACTATAAAAATGGGTAGCTGAGGAAAATTGTATAACCTGTGATGTCTTGATGAACATGTATAGCCTTGTACAGCAAATCTGAAATAGTAGTAAAAAGCACATTTCTCCCTGTATTTACTTCTTTGTTGACTCTTCAACTATATTATTAGATACACTACATCAGAGATATACATCAATATGGTAAATCCTTGATCATAGTAACCTTCCAGATGCAAGATTCTGTAGAATTTAACTTGCGTTCACATTTAGAAACAAATGTCTATTTCAATAGGTGTGAGTTAATTCCTTTTCAAACCTGTATACTTTAAGCTTTGTTAAGTAGAAAGGCATGGTCTATTAACACACCCATCACTTCATATCTCTCTCTCTCTCTCTCTCTCTCTCTCTCTCTCTCTCTCTCTTTCTCTCTTTCTGAACATTTAATTTCTACTTTTTAAGCAAATTTCAATTATAGAATACTAGAGCTAGATAGGAACTTGTGGGTAACCATATCCATTGAGTTCCTGCATTGTTATTGCTGAGAATGGTGTTATATTTTTCACTACAATGGTCAGAAAGATTTTGTCTACTATATAATTGAAAAATAAGAGGCATGGTCTCAATCACCCTTTAATATTAAATTAAGGGCATATAGTTTCAGTATACAAAGTTAGCATTCAATGTGGGCACTACCTATAGGTAGATTCCTCTACCAATAGCTACCTCATGAATGGAAGAGTGAATTCTGTTTCCTTCAACCCTTCTCACATTTATTGAACTACTATTATATATCACTATTATATATCAATCACTACCACAAACAAGATGTACAAAAATAAAAAAATAGTTCTTTGTGATATGCATGAATGCTATGTATATGTGTATTTAATTCTTATATAAAATAAATAAGTTTTTGAAGACCGACTATTGATTAGATATTGTTGATTGGAAAAAATCATATTCTCTTTCTTCAAGAAGAGGTGAGTTAATGGGAAGAAAGACATGCAAACCAATTATTATAATGTGATAATTGCTATAATTGAAATTATTATCAAGAGTAGTGGAGGGGCTGCCGGTTAGCTCATTTGGTTAGAGCCCAGTGCTCATAACACCAAGGTTGTCAGTTTGATCCCTACATGGGCCACAGAGTTGCACCCTCCCCAACTAGAATGACGCAACTACTTAACTTGGAGCTTATGGGTCCTGGAAAAATGCCCTCCACAACTAGACTGAAACAACTACTTGACTTGGAGTTGTTGGGTCCTGGAAAAACACACTGTTCTCCAATAAAAAAAGAAAAGAAAAGAGAAGAGAAGAGAAGAGAAAAGAAAAGAAAAGAAAAGAAAAGAAAAGAAAAGAAAAGAAAAGAAAAGAAAAGAAAAGAAAAGAAAAGAAAAGAAAAAGAATAGTGGAAACATTGGGGAACGAGAGTCTATGTCCCCGGGAGAGTCAAGGAACTTCTCATAGTGAGCAGCTCTGTTGCTGACTCTTGAAGGAGTTAACCATTGAGATGTATGTTTAGTTTAAGGGGTAATTATATATTTAAACAGTGAATTTAATGTACCTAAAATATAAGGTGCTGTACAGGCTCATATGAAAGGACAATTGATTTTGTCTGAGTGAGGATCAGAGAAATACATAGGCAGGAAGTGCCATAGAAGCTGGTCTTAGAAGGATGGGCAGGTAGAAGCACAAAATATGGTAATGACATTATGCATGGAATACAGGTCAGCAGTGAGGTCAGACATAGACAACTCACCCCCATCCAGGGGCTTATTGTCCAGTCCATCATCCTGAGCAATCATATATTATTACTCCTCCCCATGGCTGGGTCTTTAGATTATTCTTTGGCATCAGGGTATTTCAAGGAATTTTCTTAGGCTCACTTTTCAAGACTTCAAGTATTTAATGGAAACCATTATTAAGAATGACATGATCTAGGGGCCCGGCAGAGTGGCTCAGTTGGTTAAGAGTTGGCTTGGAGTGTGAGCTCTGAGCAACAGGGCCATTGGTTCAATTCCCACATGGGCCAGTGAATGCTACACCTGAGATGAGCTGTCGCTGAGCTGCCAACAGATGGCACGATGGCTCAGCTGGTGTGATAACAAGATTGCCTGTTCAGTGGTAGGCTATGCCCACCCTAACTAAGACTGAACTCAGCACCTTGAGCTGAGCTGCCACTGGGATGGCTCAGTGGATAGGGTGTGCGCTCTTAACAACAAGGCTGCTGGGTTTGACTCCCACATGAGATGGTGGCTATGCCCACCTGCAACTAAAACTGAACTCGGCATCTAGAGCTGAGCTGCCGCCTGGATGGCTCAGTGGATAGGGTGTGTGCTTTTAACAACAAAGCTGCCAGGTTCAACTCCCGCATGGAATGATGGCTACGCCCACCCACAACTAAGATTGAACACAGCACCTTGAGCTTAGAGTCCACGAGCTGCTGACGGGAAGCCAGATGGCGACTGGCGCCCTCCACAATGAAGACAAGAACAACAACTTGGCCGGTCCGCTTCCCCAATTCCCCAACACTGTTCCCCTCCCCCAATTCCCCAATAAAATCTTAAAAAAAAAAAAAAATGACATAATTTAAATTTAAAACACACACACACACACACACAATTTCTTTATATATAAGAACCCTTTCTAAATTTCATTGGACATCACACTTTTGCAATGCCATCTAAAATCTTATTCATCCTTTATGGGAAGATAAATTTAAAGATGAAAATGGGTGGACACATGAATGAACACAAGCAGATGATGGAATGATGAAATCTATGCATTTATGCATTAAAGTGTAATAACTATAGAGCACCGTGATGGATCTTGTAAACACATTTTAAAACAGGAACTTGCCAAAACTTGGGAAGCTAAAATGTGCTTTCTTTTTCTTATGCTTGAAAAAATTCTCATCTACAGATGATATGCTAATATAAATTGCTAAGGGCACTGTGTGTGGCATTGCATTGGTCACAGGATAAGAACACTGTGGGATTTTGAAGTTTTAAACAGCCCCTCACAGCAGGTGTGTGTTCCGCAAAGGGCCATCCTTCACATACCTTGTGAAGATTACTTGGAAGGCATGAAACTGTGTTTTCAATGAACAGACTTATTTCTAACCATTTTATCTTCAGGAGGGCCTATACACATGGATGATGGCAGCTTTGTTTGTTATTTCTTTAACTAGGTTATTTGTTTTTTTAAATTGGTTAGCACTTGCTTTCCTGAGATAAGAGGAATCAAAAAGACTTCACTTGAGATAGAGGACTCATGCTCACTGCTTGAAACCAGGCACTGAAGTGAGATTCTTTGGAATCATCAACTCGTAAGAAAAGGCTATAAGACACTGCTCTGAACCAGTGCTCAGGGCTATCATAGCTGCATGCTGAAGATCCCAGGAGGCAGGAAGATATGGACATAGTTTCTCTATAAGAATCTGAAAAAGGGGATTTGTTGGCTCTATGATTTGGTCTACCATATTCTCAATATCATATGGGGTGTTTACCCTAGAAAGTTCACTTATACTCTGGTTCTGGCTGAGAGAAGCCCAGGTAGAGATAGCCATTAAACTAGCTTAGTGGATGGGAGGGGTAAAAAGGGAGAGAAAGGAAAGAACATGTGTTAAGCAAGCAAACAATCATATATCCCACTCAAAATTAAGAGTAAAAATGAAGATTTCCAAATTCAAAAAGACAATCAACAACCAGAAATTGAAATTAATCCATATAAAACTAATATTATAACACAGTCTGACAAAAAATTCAGAATAAGTGTTTTAAAGATGTTGAAAGGCCTAAATGAAGGTATGACTTTATTTAAACAAACAAACGAACAAAAACAAAGTTTGAAACAAGATTCAAAAGAAGTGAGAACAACGAATATGAAAAATATAGCTATTGAAATAAAAAATTCAGACCATGGAATAAATTCTAATCATGACATAGAGTGAATTTGACCAGAATGTAATTTCCAGATACAAGCAAAAAAACTCTTAAAAGAATGGATAAAAGGGATAGAAGATAGATTAAGAGGCTCTGTATTAGTTACATATTACTGTATAAAAATTACTCCAAAACTTAGTGGCTTAATACAGTATTTATATCTCAAAGTTTCTGTGGGTCATGAATTTAGCTTGGTGGTTCTGGCTTAGGGTCTCCCACGAAGTTGCAGTTCAGATGTTGGTGAAGGATGCCATCATCTGAAGGGTTGACTGGAGCTAGAGAATGTACTTCCCAGCTCTCTCAGCTAGCTGTTAGCACAAAGCCTCAGTTCCTCAGCAGCTGTTGCGTAGACACACTCAGTTCTTGACTACACAGGCTTCTCATGACAAGGCAGCTATCTTTCCTCAGAGCAAGTGATCTGAGGGAGAGACATTAAGACAAAAACTGTAACGTACTTTATAACTTAATCTCAGAAATGGCATACTGTCATTCTGGCATATTCTAATGTGGGAGGGGACTATGCAAGGGTATGAAGACCAGGAGGTGGGGAGTTGTCACGTCCTGCGTGGCAAGGGCAAATGGGACTCGAGAGGGGTGACGCAGATTGAATAAGAACAAGAGACAGAAGTAAGATAAGAGCGAGACCAAGGGTCTCAACCAAAGATGACTGAGCCCTGAATCGGATCTGCGCATAGCTTTTATTGTAAATTTTTAAGGAAGTAAACTGCAGTAAATCATTAACCGTGTATATGTATGTGCCTTAGGCTCCTTTTCCATTAATCCGGATAGTCATCTTTGTTTTGTGTCCCAAGGAACTGACCATCCTCACCACATACCTTCATAAGTAGATAGTAAGCACCCTCCAGGTGCAGCAAGGAAACAATAGGAGCAGATAAACAAGTTATGCTTCACCAAGCCCACTAAAGCCAGCTTGCAAGCCCTTCAATGTTGGGGACCATGACCCTCAGCATCTCCCTTTTTTTGTTATTCAAAAAGCACGCCTGTGACCCCAGGTGGCTACGAGCGACAGTGCCTGTCTTAGGTGTCCCCCCAATCAAATAATAACCTTACCCGTCATAGGCACTTGATCCTCTGGCGATCAAGCCCTGTCTTAGGTTAGTTACATTCAAGGAGGTCCTTCCCCGTCTCTGGCTAGCCTGTCCTCACTGAAGATTAGGGGTAGTGGGGCTAATAAGCAGGTGGCTAAACTCGAGGCTTTGCCTTAAGTTTGATCTCAAGAATATTGGCTTGGACTTTCATCATCTACTTAAGAAAACATCTGATGAGGATGGGGAGTAGGTACAGAACCAAGCAGACACAAAAACCAATGCTATGCCTTTAGAGGCTAATGCAGAGGGGGCGGTCGTGGAATCGGCTGTAAGGCAACATCGCCCCCCTTCTGTTGTTGTAGAAGGAGAAACACGGATTTTGCAGTTTCTTCATCTATGGCCCGACGGAGGGTTTGTTGGCCACACCGGAGGACTAAACAGAACAGAAATAAAATAATGATTAGTAACGCAAATGCACCAGCAAAACCTCCACCGAGGCTTATGATCCAATTGAGTGGATTTAGAGTAGATAATTCTTCCGCAGCGGTGGATACGGCAACCTTTCCAGGGAGGAGCTGAAGATTAGCAGATTACATTTGGTTTCTTCTTCTTCAGCCGAGGTAGCCTCCAGTGTAAACTCACTGGGAGGCATTTCATACCTTGTAACCTTAGGCTAATTTGGCTTCTTGATAACCTTCTTGGGTGTGTCGTTCATGATAAGGTTTAACGCATCTACTAGGCACCCACAGAGGACGTTCTTCTTTGCCTGGAGAAATACAAGCAAAACCTCGACCCCATGTCAACAGAGTCCCTAAATTCCACTGATTAGTAGGAATGTCTTTCCACCATATGGGGATTGGCGGCATTTTCTTTGAACTGGTATTAAAATGCCTTTCTGCTGCAGTTCGTCCACAATGTGGATCAGAGCCAGAGGAGTTCAAAAAATTTAAAGTAAACATGGCTTTAGCTAATTGTATCTGAGGTGGTTCCTTTTCATCTCCACCCTTCTGTTTTAACAATTGTTTCTTTAAGATGGAATTAGCACGTTCGACAATGGCCTATCCTTGGGGGTTGTAAGGAATGCCAGTATTATGGGTAATTTGCCAGGTTGCGCAAAAGTTTGCAAACTTAGCGCTACTATAAGCTGGTCCATTGTCCGTTTTAACTTTTCTTGGAAGGCCCATAATAGAAAAACAAATCAAAGGATGACGACAGGAATGTGCTGCAGTTTCACCAGTTTGAGCAGTGGCTACTAAAAATCCTGAGGCAGTATCAACAGAGACATGAACAAATGATAATTTTCCAAAAGAAGAGATGTGAGTCACATCCATCTGCCACAGATCATTAGGAGCTAAACCCTGAGGATTGGTTCCCTCCGGACATTCTTGTGGAGCATTAAGAATTTGGCAAGTAGGACAAGTCTGAACTATATGTCTAGCTTGTTTATGAGTAATGGGAAATTTAGATCGCAAACCTTTAGCATTGATATGGGTTAAAGAGTGAAAGTGGGTTGCCTCATCAATCTGAGCATTTCCTACTAAAGAGTCTGCAGTAGCATTTCCACGCGTCAATGGACCTGGGAGAGTCGTATGAGCGCGAATATGAGTAATAAAAAATGGGTGTTGACGATTTCTCACAACCTGCTGAAGTTGATGAAACAAAATCTGAAGAGACTGATTAGAATTAAATGAGAGAGACGCTGTCTCAATGTTTTGAGCTGTGTGAACAACATAAGCCGAATCAGAAACAATATTTAGAGGCTCAGAATAGGTCTGCAAAGCAGTTAAAACTGCCACAAGTTCAGCCTTTTGTGCCGAATTACAGTTAGTGTGAACAAGATGACATTCTTTTTCACTGACAATGGCAGCTTTTCCATTATTAGATCCGTCAGTAAAGACGGTAATTCCTTGGGGAATCGGCTCCTGTCGGAGTTTTTTGGGCAAAATCCAATTAGTCTTTTGTAAAAATTGAAATAATTTATTCTTTGGGTAATGATTATCAATGATTCCATAAAAATTTCCTATTGCAATTTGCCAAGATTCATTATGAATGTTTAGATGACAAATTTGCTGTTTCTTAAAAGGAACTACAATTTGATTAGGTTCCTGCCCACTAAGGTGTAAGACTCGAGTGCGGGCTTTGGATATTAATTCAGAAATTAATTCAACATAAGTTGGCAGTGTCTTAACAAAATTATTAGGTAGGAAAAGCCATTCAACCATTTTTTCTTGTTGAATTATAACCGCTGTTGGAGAATGCGGTGTGGAGAAAACCAGAACCTGTAAAGGTTGATAGGGATCTATATGCTGAATCTGAGCTTCTTGTATTTTCTGTTCTACCAGTTCTAATTCCCTAATTGCCTGTGGAGTCAATTCACGAGGACTGGTTAATTGAGAAGGTCCTCGCAAGAGACTAAACAAATTGCTGAGAGCATAAGTAGGATTGCCCAAAGTAGGACGTAGCCAATTAATATCTCCTAATAATTTTTGTAAATCATTTAAAGTAGAAATCTGGTCTTTTCTAATCTGAACCTTTTGTGGTCTAATAATCTGTCGATCAACAATTGTTCCTAGGTATTTAACTGGAGTGGTTGTTTGAATTTTATCGGGGGCTATACATAGCCCTGCCTTGTCTAGGTGAAGTTTAAGTGACTCAAAGCAAGCTGCTAGTTGTTTCATAGATGATGCAACACAGAGAATATCATCCATATAATGAATGATGTAACCATCAGGAAATTCAGTTCTTACTGGTGCAAGAGCTCGAGCTACATAAAACTGTCAAATTGTTGGGCTGTTAAGCATTCCCTGTGGTAGTACTTTCCATTGATATCTTTGAATTGGCTCTTTATTGTTAGTAGATGGAATGGAAAATGAAAATCGAGGACAATCATGAGAATGTAATGGAATCATATAAAAACAGTCCTGCAAATCAATAACTATAAGAGGCCAATCTTTAGGAATCATAGATGGTTGTGGAAGCCCTGGTTGAAGGGCACCCATAGGTTCAATAACAGCATTAACAGCTCTTAATCAGTTAGCATTCGCCATTTGCCTGATTTTTTCTTAATGACAAAAACTGGAGAATTCCAAGGGCTAGTAGAAGGTTCTATATGGTCTTGTTCTAATTGGATCTGTACTAATTTTGTTAAAGCCTCTAATTTTTCTTGAGGAAGGGGCCACTGTTCAGTCCATATCAAGGTGTCATTTTTCCATTTAAGAGGCAAAGGAGCGTGTAGCTCTTTGACAGTGGCCCCTACAAAAAAAGGTTATTTTGATTGGTCTGATAACCTAGTCCTTTGTTTTCCTTGCTGAGATGAGAGCTGGAGAGGTTGAGTTATACCTTGCTTAAATTTTCCCAATCCTTCTTCTGGTTGGAATCCCATACGACTCATAATTTTCTGACTTTGGGGACTATATTGATTTGGTGGAATCCAGACCTCTGCGTTCCATTGAGTCAACAGGTCTCTTCCCCATAAATTAACAGGGATATCAGCAACATAAGGTTGTAAAAATCCTTGTTGTCCTTCTGGTCCTATACATGGAAAAATCTGAATACTTTGACGCAAACCTGAGGCTCTCCCTACTCCTACTATATTAATATCTGGATCTTGTAATCCCCAAGTTTTTGGCCATTGTTGAGAACTGATGATTGAAACATCAGCACCTGTATCTATAAGACCTTTAAACTTTTTTCCTTGTATTTCAATTTGGCAAATAGGTCGAATATCTGAAATATTTTCTACTAAAAAGATACCTGCTTCTCCTGTACTTCCAAAACTACCCTTTCCTCTTTTTTGGATTCCTTTTCGTGTTGGAGAAACATATGGAAGTAGAAGTAACTGTGCAATCCGTTCTCCCTTTTTTGCTGACCAGGGGACTGTCGAAGATATTATAATTTGAATTTCTCCTTCATAATCAGAATCAATGATCCCTGTATGAACTGTGACTCCTTTTGAAGTTAAATTGGATCGGCCAAGAATAAGTCCAACAGTGTTTGGTGGAATTGGCCCAAAAATTCCTGTGGGTACACTGAGAGGTGTTTCTCCGGGAAGTAATAAAATATCTTGGGTGGTGCAAACGTCTACTGCTGCACTCCCTTCTGTTGCTGAACTTAATTGCTGTACTGAAAGTTTGGGAGAGGTACGGCCTGATAATTCTGAGGAGTGGCCTGATAGTTCTGAGGAGTGGCCGATGTCAGATATGCCCCTGTTGTTGTCGGGGCCTGGAGCTGGCCCCGCTTCCCGTTTCCCTGAAGGGGAGTTCCATCCTTATGATAGAATGATCTACAGTCTGATGCCCAATGTTTCCCTTTTCGGCATCGAGGACATATCCCTGGTGATTTCGATTCTGCAGGAGCAGAGTCATTAGGCATATTAGAAACACTTTTAATTTTCTTTCTGCATTCCCTTTTAGTATGACCAGGTTTTCCACAATTAAAGCAAGTACCTGGAAACTTTTTTCCTCTTGTCATTCCTGTAATTGCCTGAGCTAACATTGTAGCTTTATATTGTTCAGTTCCTACTCCTTGACAGAGGCGGAGGTATCCCATTGCATCTGTCTTTCCTTTTTGAGCTCCTATTGCTTTTTTACAATCCTCATTAGCGTTGTCATACGCTATGATTTGTAAAATGATATCAGCGGCTTGAGCATTGGATACCCGTTTGTTAATAGTATCCTGTAAGCGAGCTATAAATTCTGAATAAGGTTCCTGGGGTCCTTGAAATATGTTTTGAAAGGAAGTTGGAACTTTTCCTTCCATTTCTACTTTTTCCCAAGCCGTCAAACAAATTCTTTTAAGCTGGTCTTGTGCCTGACCAGTCATTAAAGTCTGCTGTTCAGTATATATCCAATCTCCATCACCTACTAATTGATCCTTAGTACTATCTATCCCTCCAGCCTGATTTTGCCTACTCTGAATTTCCGCACCATCAATCCACCAAGATTTAAATTGTAGAAATTGGGCTGGAGAAAGACAGGACTTAGCTAAAGCATTCCAATCTATTGGAATAATTCTATTTCCATCAGCAATACCTCGAATTAGTCCTATAGTATAAGGGGAAGTCGGACCAAATTGAGTAACTGCCTGTTTGAGTTCCTTAAGGATTTTAAAAGGAAAAGGTTGGTGTTCTAGTATCTGCAAACCATTGGGGTGTTCATCATTGGGTGCAAGACGCTCCCTAATTATGACTGGAAAATTTAAAGCATCCAAATCTCCTTCTAACCTTGCCTGTTGAATTCCCTTTTCTATGGCTGACATTGATGAATGTGGATCTCGGGCATAAGGTGGAGGTGCCGATATAACAGGAGAAACTGGTTGTTTTAGTTTTAATGGGTTTTTAGATAACCCGAAATCCATCATTCTAGTTATTGGAGGAGGGGGCAAACGATCAGGTATTAACAGATCGTCTTTTAAAGAAGGATATAATGCTTTTGGAATTATTGTGGGTGCTTCTACAGACTCCTCTTCTCTCTCCTCCTCCTCTGATAATTCAGTGAGACTTTTGCAATCCTGATTTTTATCCTCCTCTTCATCTTCTGTGTCAGTGTGTAAAGGTTCTAAAACTGATCGGACCTGTCTCCAAGTTTCCCAAATTGTAGTTGGTATCTCTTTTCCCTGGAGTTGCTTTTCTGATATATCTTTACCTACCATCTCCCATTGGTCTAAATCTATGGTTCCTAAATCTGGAAACCAAGTGCAATGGGTTTTAATAACTTTTAAAAGTTCCTCTAATTTCTTTTCTGAGACTTTTACCCCTCCCTTTTTAGAAAGTTGCTTAAGGAGGCAAATATACGGTCTATATCGACTCTCAGAATTTCCCATGTTAGTTTTTAAGAAAAGAAAAGAAAAGAGAACTTTCACTCAATTATCCACTCAGATGCTCGTCTGGCGCCCCTCGTGGGACTAAGTCTGTCTTGGCTAAGGCGCTGCGGTATAAACCCCCGCACTGGTGAAAGAGTCAGTCGCCGTTATGCCGTATGACAGATTACGGAACCACAGATTGGAGCCCACTCAAGTTCCGTAGCGAAAAGCCGTGGAACTATATGCATTCACTCACACAATCACACACTTTCACGCAGAGTTTGTTAGTTTCTTCTCTGGATGCCCCAGTACAATTCCTCAGGACTGTTCCCTACTCCTTACCAAGTAGAGTGCCGGCCTGCCCTGAGGTCTGCGCCTTGAATTTTCACCAAGATTCAAAGTCTTCCTTCCCTTCTTCGGGCCGCACGTTTGGGCGCCAGTTGTCACGTCCTGCGTGGCAAGGGCAAATGGGACTCGAGAGGGGCGACGCAGACTGAATAAGAACAAGAGACAGAAGTAAGATAAGAGCGAGCCCAAGGGTCTCAGCCAAAGACGACTGAGCCCAAGGGTCTCAGCCAAAGAAGACTGAGCCCTGAATCGGATCTGCGCATAGCTTTTATTGTAAATTTTTAAGGAAGTAAACTGCAGTAAATCATTAACCGTGTATATGTATGTGCCTTAGGCTCCTTTTCCATTAATCCGGATAGTCATCTTTGTTTTGTGTCCCAAGGAACTGACCGTCCTCACCACATACCTTCATAAGTAGATAGTAAGCACCCTCCAGGTGCAGCAAGGAAACAATAGGAGCAGATAAACAAGTTATGCTTCACCAAGCCCACTAAAGCCAGCTTACAAGCCCTTCAATGTTGGGGACCATGACCCTCAACAGTGAGGATCACTGGGAGACATCTTGGAGGCTGGCTACCATAGTATGGCCTCTAATGGTTCATGTTCCTCCCACATGCAAAATACATTCATCCCCACCCTAAGCAAGAACTTAAAGCAAGAACTTAAAGTCCAGAATGCCATCATCTCACCCATTTTATTACATTGATCCTGCAATTCTCCTGTTGTAAGTCACCATCATTTCTTGTCTGGGTTATTGCCATATCTCCTAACCAATCTCTTTCCTTCTGCCATCGCATCTGTGAAGTCTATCCAGAATGAATTTTTTTAAATGAGAGTCAGATCACATCTCGAAATCCTCCACTGATTTCCCATTCACTCTTCTAAAAAGTCAAAATTCTTACTATAACCTACTTTGCCTTACAATATCTGGCTTATATTACAACTGCTACCTGCTTTGCTCTTACTCTTCATTTATTTTCTCTTTGTCTTGCTGGCTTACTTGTTGTTCTATGAACACTTGTATATTTGAATTTAGAATTTAAGGAGAAAGAAAAGTCAGGCTCTAGTCAAAACTAGACAAAAGTAGACTGAACTAACTCTGGTCCCTAGTCAATGTTATATCTTCAGGGAGGTTGTTCTTGATCATCCTACACAAATTAATCTATGCCCTAATTGCTCTCTATCCCATTATCTTGTTTTGTTTTTTTCTTCATAAAATGTATTACTATCTTATTTTATTTCATATGTAGTGGTTCCTCTTACCCATGATTTCACTTTCTGTGGTTTCAGTTACCTTTGGTCAACTGTGGTCTGACAATATTAAATAAAAAATTTCAGAAATAAACAATTCATAAGTTTTAAATTGTGCACCATTCTGAGTAGTGTGACAAAATCTACCGAGTTCCACTCCATCCCACCCAGGATGTGAATCATCCCTTCATCCAGCATCTCCAGCCCATCTATCACTTAGTAGCCATCTTGGTTATCAGATTGGCCATGGTGGGACAGCAGTGCTTGTGTTTAAGTCACCCTTATTTTACTTACTAATGGCCCCAAAGAGCAATAGTAGTGACAATGGGACTTCAGGTAAGCCAAAGATAAACCATAAAGTGCTTCCTTTAAGTGAAAAGGTACAAATAGGAAAAAACGTAATATTATGGGGTTCAGTGCTCTCCACGGTTTCAGGCATACACTGGAGGCCTTGGAACATATCCTCCATGGATAAGGATGACTACTGTACTTACTTTTTTTTTAAATCTCCCTCCACTGCCAGAAAGTAAGCTCTATGGAGGCTGGGAAGTTTTTCCTTTCCCTCTCAGCATCTTCTTCCTGCTCCCTTTCTTTCCATCCTTCTCTCTCTGTCTCTCTCTCTCTCTCTCTCCCTCTCTCTCCCTCTCTCTCCCTCTCTCTCTCTCTCTCTCTCTCTTTCTCTCTCTCTCTCCCTCTCATTGTATTACCAGTATCTAGAACAATACCTGGCTCATAATAGGCACTCAGTAAATATATGCTGAATGAATAGATGCATAGTTTGTCATTGAATTCCACAATTATTTAAAATATATATATATAATTTTGCAAAGCATATCCTTATCCATATATCTTGGCACACATGTGCAAACCTGTTCTTAGGGACAGTTCTTAAGTAACATATGTACCAGAAATTATGATACTACTGATTTCCTTCAAAGAGGTCACAACAATTACGTTTTCCTAATACTGTATGAAAATACTTAATTCCCTATACTCTAATCTACATAGAGCAATTGACAGATGGAACAAAATAGTATTTCCATTTTACTTCTTTAATTACAGATGAGATATTTTTATGTTCATGTATTCATATGTCATTTTGGTTTATTTTCCTGCATACAGCTTGTTTTTCTCTTGGGTCATTGGCATTTTTCACATTCATTCAGCAAGTATTTTTAAAGGTCTATTATATTCTAGGAACTTTTTGAAATACTGTAAATATAACAGAGAACAAATAGACAAAAATTTATGCCCTCACTAGGCTTACATTCTAGTAGGAACAAACAGATATATAAGTAAAATATAATATGCCAGGTAAAGAAAAGAGGGAAGGAAAAGAAGAAATTGTAATTTTGAAATATGAATAATCATACCTTACTGAGAAAATATCTGAGCACAGACCTAAAGGTGAGAGCACAATCCATAAATGTAATTAGAGGGATAGTACACTAGGCAGTACAGCAAGCAGAGGTGGGATATGCCTGACATGTTCAACGAACAGCAATTAAAGCAGTGTGGCTGGACCAGAGTGAGTGAGGGAAATAGGAGATGATGCCAGAGCAGTAATATGGAAGTCAAGTTGTGTATGCACTTGAAACATGTTTTGTTTTTTAATTCTGGAAAAGAAATAAAAGCCATGTGAAATGAAAAGCCTTTGGAAGTTTTTGAGCAGAAGAGCGAGTTGACAGTTTTTAAGTGGATTACATTAGCTGCTGTGTGAGAATAGTTTGGAAGGAAGGAAGGGGCAGAGAGGGACCAGCTAAGAAACCATTGCAACAATCCAAGTAAGCTATGATAGTGACGAGGGCAGCTGTGTGAAAGTGATGCTAAATATATGTTGGAAGTACAACCACCAAGGTTTTTTTGATATATTGGATATGGAACTTGAATTATTTCTATAATTATAAAAGAATAATACTAGATCTTTGTCAAATGTGTTGGGTGTTCTTAGTCATATATATATAGGCTGTTTTGTTTTTTTTGCTACTGAAGTATTTTTAATTTTTATGTTGATTTGATCCATTTTCTCCTTTGTGATTTCTGGGTTATATGTGCTTCCTATGAAAGCTACCCTCGGGGCCAGCCGAGTGGTGTGTTGGTTAAGAGTTGGCTTGGGATGCCAGCTCTGAGCAACAGGGCCCTGGTTCGGATCCCACATGCGGGCCAGTGACTCTATGCCCTCTACAGCTAAGATGGTGAACAACAGCTCAACCTGGAGCTGGGCTGCTGTGAGTCGCTGGTGACAGCATAGGCTGTAGTCGGCCTAGACAGCAGCTGGTGTGTGCTTTTGTGAGCTGCCATAAGCTGCTGTGAGTGGCCTTCCAATGGCTGGGGACCGACTGCCTCAGTTGGGAAGAGTGCAATGATCACAATACCAACATGGACCAGTGAAGCAATGCCTTCCACAACTAGACTGAAGAACAAAAGGACAGCAACTTGTCTGTTCCCCTCCCACAATTCCCCAATAAAATCTTTTTTTTTTAATCAAAAAAGCTACACTCACTACTTCAAATCATGCAAAATATTATCCCTTTTTTCCACCTGGGATTTATTATGGTGCTGGATGTGAAGTAGAGACTTAATTTTATCCATCCCAACCATCCACTAAACAATCATCTTTTGCCTAATTAAATGTGAGTACTTAATTAAAATTTTATTTATTTTTTGTTGAGATTGCATTAAATCTATAGATAAATTTAGGAATATTTTATATCCTTCATGTTATCCAAGAGCAAATCATATCTCTTTATCCATCTAAGTCTTTTTATTAAGATTTTTATTAAAAATATAGCTAAACATACAATATTATATGAGGTTCAGGGGCACACTATAGTTGTTCAACATTTATAAAACTAAAGAAGTGAGTTGTGATGGATATGTATGATATGGCGGGGAGTGGGGTGGCAAACTGGGGGAGGGGGTTTTCACTTTTGGGGGTAAAGAGTATAACTATTGCATTGTGTTGTACACCTGAAACTAATAAAAAAAAATTAAAAAAAAAAAAAGAAGTGATCACCATGATAAGTCCAGCAACCATCTGACACCATAATATGCTATCACAATATTATTTGACTATATTTCCCATGCTGTATGTTGTATCCCCATAAATTATTTGTTTTATATCTGGAAATTTTGACCAATATTCTATTCACCTTTCCCCTCTCCTTTTTAATTTTTAAATTACAGTTGATATTCATTATTATTTTATATTAATTTCACAGATATAGCATAGTGGTTAGACATTTATATAATTTAAGAATTGATCCCCTTGACTAGTCTAGTACCCACCTGACACTAGGCTATATTCCCTATACTTTACTTTACATCCCCATGACTACTTTGTAACAACCAATTTGTACTTCTTAATCCCTATCCCTTTTCACCCACACTTCCAACCCCTATCCCAACTGGAAACCATCAAAATGTTCTCTATGGGTTTGTTTCTGATTTGTTTGTTTATTATTTTTCTTTAGATTCCACATAAGTGAAATCTCATTGCATCTGTCTTTCTCTATCTGACAAACTCCACTCAGCACAATACCCTCCAGGTCCATTCATGCCTCTGCAGACAGAAAGAACCCATTGTCTTCCCTAGCTAAGCAATATTCCATCATATATCTTCTTTATCCATTCTTCTATCAACATATACCTAGGCTGCCTCCACATCTTGGCCATTGTAAACAATGCTTCAATGAACATATGGATGCACACTTCCCCTCCAAGTAGCATTTTCGGTTTCTTTGGGTAAGTACCCAGAAATGGGATTATTGGGTCCTTCTTTGTCTCTTATTGTAGCCTTTGTTTTAAAGTCTACTTTTTCTGGTTTAAGTATAGGTACCTCAGGTTTTTTCTTTTTTTCATTTCCAATTTCATGAAATATCTTTTTCCTTCTCTTTACATTTGTGTGTATGTATGTGTGTGTGTGTCTTTCAATCTGAAGTGATTCTCTTGTGGGCAGCATGTGTAAGTGTTTTGTTTTCTTATTTATTCAGGCTTTCTGTTTTTTGAGTGGAGTATTTAATCCATTTACATTAAAAGTAATTGTTGATAGATATGTAGTTATTGCCATTTTATATTCACAATTTTGATTTTTTTCCCCCTC